>OY992878.1:88259308-88910560 GCA_963921405.1 Cepaea hortensis | reverse complement strand
ACTTCACTCCGGCGAGCCACTAACCTCGTAACTATCATTCTATACTCTATACTTCTCCACACAACAACTTTCTCAGATTTAATCAGCTCTTCTTTCTTCGCAAGCATGACGTAATTACTTAATCCCCCTCACCAAGAACTCGTATTTTTCAAGCATCAACTTCTACAGTCTTTTACTCTTAATATTCTCGCGCTCAACTGACTATTTTACACAGGATACTCAATTCCTCCTCAATCTATATCTCCTCATCAGACACTCTCGGTTTAGCTGTCAACAATACTATACTTACTTCTTAAACTACCAAGCGAAACTATCTCAGACATCATGTCATAGCTCTAAGTCGAACCATTTCTAGTACGAACATTCATACTTAGTTTATCTCTCTCTCTACTAATTCTGTGCTGAATCTACTCTACTTTAATCACTCCAGTTATACATCACTCAACGTGATTAACTCTCTGTATCTATCCATTCCGGACAAAGGACTATTTTAATTTCTACCTTGTTTTATTAATAACCATCACTGGAAAAGTTAAGTGTTTATCTAACGCTATTATTCCATCCGGAACTTCCAAACCAGGCTCATCAATTACTTCCTGTTGCAATTCAGTGATTCTGACTGTGTGTCCTGCCACATAATATGGGTTTCTCTTCACCTTTGCTTGTATCAAATTAACCGACTGTGGTTTTAACGTCGTGGACATTTTAACTCTAACTAGTGCTGATATATGCATGTCTTCTTCCATATCTACATAGACGTCCTTGAATTTTAATTTGTGTAAATCAAAGAAAAGTCTTACTCCATTTTTTATTAAAAAATCTCTTCTTATCAGCATGTTTCTATTTAAATCTTTCACTACTTGAATAAGATGTCTTACGTTGACCCCTCCTAACTTAAAATTGATCATTGTTTGTCCAATTACTTGTAAATTCTGTCCTGTAACAGAGTGCAGATTATTATGACTCTTAAATATTCTACAATTTCTCACTATTTATAGTTATGCGTAATATGGCTAACTGGTAAGTTCTGGAACTGTTGGAGTCGAATGCCTGCTTGCTCATTCCTTAGTTGTTTGTCAATCATTTGTGTTTCTTTCTTAATCTCTCCAGAATGATACTGCTTAATATTAATATTCGAAGGGACTGACAGTAATATTATTGCTCAATAGTATTTTCACACTTCTTGGTTCCTTTTCTCTGGCAACTTCACTGGATAGATATCCTTCTCTCCAGTCTGCTGACAGTTTTTCCTTTTTTTTCGACTCCGCTAAATAATTTGTGCAGTACAGTAATTCAGTTGAGATTGTGTGTGTTTGTAGAGGGTGGGGGGGGGGGGGTGATCTTAAGTAGCAGCGTTTCCATCATTCAAAAGTTTGATAGCTTTTTAATTTCTTCATTAGATTGTTTCTCGCAGTCGATATCCAGCTGCACTTCTGCAGACTGAATATTATTTCGAGGGTTATTTGCTTCTGGTCTATTCAGAAGTTTGACAAATTCAGCCCAATTGTTCATTTGATCCTTAATTTTGGTGAGAACTTGCCCATTTCTATTTTTGATCAGTTCACTTGGTTGATCATATCTTCCTAATACGTTCGTTGTGTTGCTATACAGGTCTCTGTAGTTTTCTTTCGCTGCTGCTACTTCTGCTCCCCAGATAGTGTTTTTTGTTTTTAATTGCATATCCCTTACAGGAAGGACACACACGCACGCACTCACGCACGCACACACGCACGCACTCACAGAGAGAGAGAGAGAGAGAGAGAGAGAGAGAGAGAGTAAAGGATTTTTTTACACAACTTAAGGCGCATGGGGCATATGGTGCTAGCTCCAAGTGTGTATGGACTGCGCGTCACTCGGTGGCTGATGTGATATGTATAACACCGACCGCGTTTACTTCCCAAGACATTGTATTGGGCCAAATTTAGACAGGTTAGACCTGGGAGCCCGGCATATATTAAAAATCCTCCTCTATGTGGATTTGAACTCATGATCACCGGGCCGGCAGGGTAGCGTCTGGTTACTACGCTATCTCGGCTGCCCCTTTTAAAGCCATCTAAAATGTATCTTTAAATCGCCCGTATCCGAGTCGTAACTTCTTTTTCGTTTCCGTGTATTTTTCATGGGCTGTGACTTGAGTAGCTATGGCTTCTCCTATTATTTAAATGTGCTTTTGTACGTTTCCTTTCTTCTATTTTGTTAAGGGTTTCTGGGGTCATTCTGTTTTATGTTCTCGCTGTTTTCTTCAAGACCTTCTACATATGAACATTTTGTGTAGTTAACGTTGCTAGCTTTAAAAGTCTCCCTGCGGTTGAAAATCGAAGAAAACAGACTTAATGTGACGCTGCGCAGATATAAATGTCAAAATTACAAAAGTAACTCACAAAAAGAATATTTCAGTATGGGGTGTGGTATACACATATTTGGATGGTCGCCTGTGCTGTGTAGTGATTGCACTGTGCTGAGCCACTCCCTGTATGATGATGATCTATGGTATGATACTACTACTTACCAAGATATCCGTGTGCAATTAAAGCAGAGATTCCTAAACCGCGGCCCGTGGGCCACTTGTAGCCCGCCAGCTGTCAGAAAGTGGCCCGCGAGGCCTCGTTTCAGTAGAGATTTCAAGAGTTCACAATAGAGGAGGATAATGTTGCCCTCTTCATAAATCCGTTCGTATTTCCTTATGCCAAGCTCTGTCAATTACAGCAAAATCTTTAGCACGAAGTAATTGATTTGAAATGCATTTCTGCACTGAGATGTAAATTTCTGGAGCTGCCTACTTCACCTTCAGCTGATCATATGATTTCATTCTGGTGACTATAGCTTGTCGAATAATTTGAACACTTGCGTTCATTCGCCCAGAGATACATTTGTCGTTTTGGTTCGACTTACAGATGCGAGCAGCCATTTTCCGCAATGATCGTTATAAAAAAGACAAGCAACGTTCCAGACTCACCAACAATAACCTAGCTGCACTTATTTTTTTGTGTGCCCAGACATTGATAAACTGGCATCTGAACTTAAGTAACTGGTTATGAAGAACAGTTACAATTGTAAATTAATTACATTAATAGCGATTTTCGAAATTGATTAAAAATTTATTGTTAAATGAATTTTTGATTTTAATAAAAAAAAAATGACCGCAGTGTAGTACTGACACTGACTGCCTTTAAAGTTTTAGAATTTTGTTGACGAAAGTTAAGAAAGGTAAGAATGATATTACACGACTTTTATAATTTTATAACGTTGTGGCCCGCTTCCCTACCGAAAATAGTAGATATGGCCCTCGGCTTGAAAAGTTTGGGAACTACTTCCTTAAAGTACCATACAATGATACGACAGTCATAGGCCGACCACGGACATGAGGTTGTGGTAGATGCCATTTTTGTGTGCAGCAAACAATCGAAGTTTAAATACAAGTACGCATTTTGACGAATTTTTGCACTCGACCGAAGTTGTTATTTAACATTTTTTTTTTTTTTAAATTCACATATCCTTTTACAGGATATCGCTGTCAACAGCAGCATCTTTCAGCTGTCTGTTGATTTCTTGGCAAGATTACGCTCAGTAGTTTGCCATTGCTTTCTGAGCGGCCGGCTCAGTTATCCCGCAAGTCACCATTGGGGGACGAACCGCTCCCAGTTCTCGCCCGCTACGAGACTCTGCATGATAAACGGGATTACGGAGAAAGTGGTGTAACCCCTCGGCCAGAGAGACCGGCGTTATTTAACATATCAAGTGCTAAACAAACAGTAGGTTTGAACCTAAGACAAGCGAAAGGCGGAAAATGGGAAGTAAGGGTGTGTCACAGTTATGACTTTAAAGCTGTTAAATATGGTAGCAGACATGTTGTATTATATAATTATATCAAATTAAAAGGGGTTACATAAAGAATACTACTGTGGCATATAGGGGAAGTCGCTAAGACGAAATCAATATGCAGGGCTCCCCCGATGTGTCTCTATCTTGCCGCGGTGGGGGTGCTTGAGTGTCCCACCGACCCCAAGCGCTGTGCCAATGGATATAAACTACACATTGGACAGCTCTTGGGATAGGGACCAGACTAAGAGAGACACAACCTGCTGCTCTGCAGGTAGACTGAGGATAGCAGTCAGAATTTAAATTCAGGCGCACGAAGCCACACATTTTGTGCAGACACTTACACAAAGGCCTCCATCTGAGAGATGTAGCTGAACGCCTCTAAGCTACTACCCTTGAATGAGAGAGCCGGGTCGATACTCACCTAACGAAAACGGAGGTGAGATACTGAGCACGCTACATGCCCAGTTCAGATACCTGTCCGAAGGCTCTCAGCTGGGGGATATGAGGGATCCCCGGATGAGAGGGCCTGGCCGTTTCTCGCTCACTGCTGTACGGAGGTAAGGTGCTGAGCCGGCAGCACATGTAGCCTACCTCGTGAGCGAGTACAAAAAGATTGAAGAAGTGCCCCAGTCGAATGAAATGGCTACGAAAACTGTCTGTATCTAATGTCAGAAGTCGGGGTGCCCCACCGGCTAGATAGAAGTATTATTCACTGGCGAGCAACCCCAAATAGTCAGAAACTGACTAGGGACAAAATCTATATGGCTGAATTACAGATTAAGCCCATGAATATCCAACGAACAGCTCCAAGTGGCTCGTTACAAAATGAAATGAACTGTGCTGAATATTCGCCAAGGAATGGGAAAGAGAAGGTTAGCTAAGATAGATGTTTAAGTCTAAATATATTAGTATAGACGACTATCTCAGTACAGGTTTTTCTCCCTGACTGCTCCCTTCCTTGGTGTCTAAGTGAACCCCCACCAATGTACACAACAACACGTATGCACAATTGGAATTAAAATATAACGAGAGAACTATGAGTTACAAGACTACAACATTTATTTACTAATCATATTACACATGTAAGGTTTTTCCAGACGATGATGGATGTGTATGAGTTTCTGTACTACAATAATCATGAAGGTGAAATGATTAATATACAATACGTAACTCTGAATCCTGTCTGGATCAGTGAGAGATCAGCAACTCTCCAGTGGAAACCAAAAAAGAAACAGCTTGCCGGTATTCTGACGATCCTGTCAGTCCTGACACTCCTAGTCTTCACTCGTCCTTGAGATCTACAACATAGGTGCTCCTTGTGAGAGCTGTTCTGAAGTCAGACTTAATCTAAAGGGAAAAAGTCTAGCAGGGGTTCTTATACCTAGCCTAGCAGTAGACACTTATCTCCCAGGAATTCCATTCATAAATTCTTCTTATCTCCTCCTGACGTTAATTGCAATTATCTCCAAGTCTGTTCAGTCATAAAAATTCTTTCTGCATGCACACTAGCCTTCACACCTGTGGGTCTGACAATTATTAGCCCCATGAGTCTTATCAGTGATTTCACACCTTGCGCCTCTAGTCTCTACCAGATGGGGTCAGCCATCGCGGTTGGGCGATTTCCTAGCTATTCTTATCAGGTGTCATGTCAAGGGAACAATTAGGTTCTCATGGTCAACAGCCAGTTTACAACTCTGTTGGTAAACCAGGTTTGCTTGCGTCATGCCTGGTTGGTTTTAATTACTATTCAGTCCCCGGAGTCTGCCCTCCCGTCTGGCTGGATTGATAACCTCTGGGGGTGACCGGTACTGGTGTCAAATTAACTTCCCAAATAGAAAGCCATTCCTGGTGGTTTGTTTACTTGCAGGTTTTGCAAGCTTACGTCAAGACAGTATAGCCTTGGATATAGAGAAAACAGTTTTGTTCGTCTGTTGATCCTCTACATGGCCCATCAAAAGTGAACCGAAAATTGTTCTGGGAAGTAAAGGCTGCAAATTCGTGACATCTAACTCATAGAGAGTGTAGACAAAGGTGGAAAAACAAGGTGGAAAAATGTCTCAATAACACGAAATTGAACGCGCGGCTAGCGAATCCATTGCGTAGTCCGAAGCGAAAGCTTACCTAGTGGATGTCGCCTGCAGACTGACCGTTCCTGGTGTGTGCTTGAGCGACCAGTGGCAAGCGAGATGCCCAACACATGGAAGTGAGGAACTAAAGCAGCCATGAGCAGGACGAGGCAACTCCTCGGGTGAGCCCAGTATCAGAGCAATATGTGCCGGTTCTGCAATTATGGAAGCTTCCTTGGATAGCGAGGGAATGCCCATGGTCTGCCCCTGCCTTCCCTTGAGGGTCGACCGTGATGTCTCTTACCATTCTATCTTGACCAGCTGAGATGTGGGCGACATCGCAACAATAAGTCTAACGTGCCTCCAAACCCGATGAAGGCTAACCTCATTAAAAAATGCCCGCCGAAGCCGGAAGTGCCGTTCTACGGGTGGCACAATAAAAATTGGCACTACGCATTTACGTCCGAGTGAAATGTCTCGTCCGATTGTCTCTTGAGCTAGGAACAGGTCTGACTACCTAGTCTCAGAATGCCGCTCTTGTTCGGAACAGCTCTGACTGGGTAGATTTCCGAATGTCCGTTCGGGTCCCATCGATTGACGGACGTCAGTCGCGGCGATTGGGCAATCTTGAGCATAGCCTACGATGGGTAGCGTTGTGGTGTTCTGTTGTGCTAATTTGGCGTGTCCAGTGTGTGCCGCGTGGTTACACACCCGCTTCGCACGCGTGATCCCGGGCTTGTTTCCGGATCCGGTCAGGGATGTGCACTACTGACGAGCTCAAACGAGAGCGAAACTCGAGTATAGTGCTTCCATATTGACGTGGATAGGCCTTAGGTTCATACCGGAGTGCGATCAGCGTTGCCAGTAGTGGGTTGTGCTCAATATTTAAATTTCAAATCCCGAAACAACCAAATAATCGCTATGGACTGTCCCTGCCTTCCTTTGAGGGATATGACCGTGAAGTCTCCGACTCTTCCAACTCGACCAACTGGGAGGTGAACGGTACTACAAAAATGAGAGTCTCCCAGGAATGTAAACCTGGTCAAAAATGCACGCTAAAAGCCGGATGTGTTGACCTAAGGGTTTCGATCCAAGGGTGCCTAACGAGACACACCGCAATCACATCTGAAAAAACACTCAGGGTGAACTCAAAGAAGAAGAAATATGCGGGGTTCTACAGCCATTTTACCCTGATTCCCAAGCATTCTAAAAGTTACCAGTCAATGAATGATGAACCGCCTGATAGTTCCCCCCCCCCCCCCACAAACTTGATTACCATGCATGGCACAGCATGTGGATTTGAAGCAGTCGTAATTGTGTCAATGAACTCTCGAACTATATTATATTTGCTTAACTACTCATCATACGATAACGTTAATTGATTAAAGGTATGTTAAAGACAAGAGAACTGACTCCATTGTACCTGGTTCTTCTTCTTCTGCGTTCATACGGAGAGTTTTTTTCGGACGTGATAGCGTTGTGCCTGTTTACAGCAGTGCTGAGTTCTTGCGCCGTTAGGCCGACATTTCCGACTTCTGCGGGCATTTATTGACCGGGTTAACTTTCCCGTGGGCACCGAGTTCTATTCCTTGTTGTGCCGTCTTCTTTCCATACATCAGCCTGCCGAAATCGTCGTACAGAGCACGAACTCCGTATCTCCAGCGACGACTCCCATGGGGTAATCGAAAAGATTTCACTTGTGAACAATTAAGGATGTATCATCTGAATAGTTCTATTTGAACTATTTCTGTCCTTTGTCGTCTGTGAATGTAAGACAATACCTGTGTAGTTATCCCCGAAGCAACAGTACTATAGGTGAAGTTTCTCAGACTACTGATTGGCTGGTTGACTGTTTGGGAATCTTGTAGAAGACAGTTTTAATTCGTAAGTACGGATGGCAAATGACGGACGACATTCAATGCGCTATGCAGGCGGCGTAATCACTTCGCCACCAAACTTCCCTCGTTAATTAACATAAATTTAATTTATAACAAAACATTTTATTAAGAAAAAAAAAAAGTATTTTTATTGTCTATCTGCAGTAATGCACATTTATACGCAGTGAATATAAATATATTATATAAATGAATGCTTTAATTGAAATATATATTTCCCCCATTGCATACACTGTTAAGATCTTGAAGCCTTCGTCCAGGAATTGTCTCCCCGGAAAATCCCCGTTGTCTTACCATGTTGTTATCGTGAGATACTGCGTATGTGTCAGTTCTGGCACACCGCACATGATTAACGATTTAAAGCGCACTGGCGGTAATAGTATAAACCAGCTTATGTTTATGTTACATATAATGACCTCCGTTTTTACCTTGACCCTTACCGAGATCATGAACAACTAAAGACTGCTTATTTTAAAATGTTTGTTTAGTCATCTTCTCAGATTAACCCCATAATCCAATGACTAATCTGGGCGCATGTCTTTATTTATCCAAGCATGGAGATTTATGTTGAGGCTACGATCATAACGTAAACAAACCGACGAACACGTGACATTTGTGGTATCAGAATGAGAATTTACCTGAATATTCCCGAGAACACTAAGAAAATCTATACACGACACAAGCATGCAAGGGTGTGCCTAGAATAAGATACAGCGGTGGGATATGATCAGAGGTTTCCAAAACCAGGATTCACCCAATGAAGAATCATTAACATTTTTTTTTTTTTTACATACCAAGCATAACAGAGATGATAAAACCGATCTTTCAATGATTTTTTTTTTCGCATATCCTTTTTTACAGGACATCGCAGTCAACACCAGCATTTTTCAGCTGCTGTTGATGTATTGACAAGTTTTACGTTAAGTAGTTTGTAATTGCTTTCTGAACGACCGGCTCACAACCCCCGTAAGTAATCAACGCGATGCGATCCGCCGCCGAAATTCGCGCAGCTGTGTTTGGTATGAGAGTATTTGGGATTACGAACAACGTCCTTAACCCTTAAGCCAGGGAGACGGCCTTCAATGATTACTGACTCATATAAGTAAAGTACGGGAGTTGTATACGCTCTAGGCCAGGGAGATGGGCCTTCAATGATTACTGACTCACATAAGTAAAGTACAGGATTTGTATACGCCCTAGGCCAGGGAGATGGGCCTTCAATGATTACTGACACACATAAGTAAAGTACAGGAATTGTATACGCCCTAGGCCAGGGAGATGGGCCTTCAATGATTACTGACTCACATGAGTAAAGTACAGGAATTGTATACGCCCTAGGCCAGGGAGATGGGCCTTCAATGATTACTGACTCACATAAGTAAAGTACAGGATTTGTATACGCTCTAGGCCAGGGAGATGGGCCTTCAATGATTACTGACTCACATAAGTAAAGTAAAGGAATTGTATACGCCCTAGGCCAGGGAGATGGGCCTTCAATGATTACTGACTCACATGAGTAAAGTACAGGATTTGTAGACGCCCTAGGCCAGAGAGATGGGCCTTCAATGATTACTGACTCACATAAGTACAGGATTTGTATACGCTCTAGGCCAGGTAGATGGGCCTTCAATGATTACTGACTCACATAAGTACATGATTTGTATACGCCCTAGGCCAGGGAGATGGTCCTTCAATGATTACTGACTCACATAAGTAAAGTACAGGATTTGTATACGCCCTAGGCCAGGGAGATCGTCCTTCAATGATTACTGACTCACATAAGTACAGGATTTGTATACGCCCTAGGCCAGGGAGATCGGCCTTCAATGATTACTGACTCACATAAGTAAAGTACAGGATTTGTATACGCTCTAGGCCAGGGAGATCGGCCTTCAATGATTACTGACTCACATAAGTAAAGTACAGGATTTGTATACGCCCTAGGCCAGGGAGATGGGCCTTCAATGATTATTGACTCACATAAGTAAAGTACAGGATTTGTATACGCCCTAGGCCAGGGAGATCGGCCTTCAATTATTACTGACTCACATAAGTAAAGTACAGGATTTGTATACGCCCTAGGCCAGGGAGATCGGCCTTCAATGATTACTGACTCACATAAGTAAAGTAAAGGATTTGTATACGCCCTAGGCCAGGGAGATCGGCCTTCAATGATTACTGACTGACTAAGTAAAGTACAGGATCTGTATACGCTCTAGGCCAGGTAGATGGGCCTTCAATGATTACTGACTCACATAAGTACATGATTTGTATACGCCCTAGGCCTGGGAGATGGGCCTTCAATGATTACTGACTCACATAAGTACATGATTTGTATACGCCCTAGGCCAGGGAGATGGGCCTTCAATGATTATTGACTCACATAAGTACATGATTTGTATACGCCCTAGGCCAGGGAGATCGTCCTTCAATGATTATTGACTCACATAAGTACATGATTTGTATACGCCTTAGGCCAGGAAGATGGGCCTTCAATGATTACTGACTCACATAAGTAAAGTACAGGAATTGTATACGCCCTAGGCCAGGGAGATGGGCCTTCAATGATTACTGACTCACATGAGTAAAGTACAGGAATTGTATACGCCCTAGGCCAGAGAGATAGGCCTTCAATGATTACTGACTCACATAAGTACATGATTTGTATACGCCCTAGGCCAGGGAGATGGGCCTTCAATGATTATTGACTCACATAAGTACATGATTTGTATACGCCCTAGGCCAGGGAGATCGTCCTTCAATGATTATTGACTCACATAAGTACATGATTTGTATACGCCCTAGGCCTGGGAGATGGGCCTTCAATGATTACTGACTGACATAAGTAAAGTACAGGATTTGTATACGCTCTAGGCCAGGTAGATGGGCCTTCAATGATTACTGACTCACATAAGTACATGATTTGTATACGCCCTAGGCCTGGGAGATGGGCCTTCAATGATTACTGACTCACATGAGTACATGATTTGTATACGCCCTAGGCCAGGGAGATGGGCCTTCAATGATTACTGACTCACATAAGTAAAGTACAGGATTTGTATACGCCCTAGGCCAGGTAGATGGGCCTTCAATGATTACTGACTCACATAAGTACATGATTTGTATATGCCCTAGGCCTGGGAGATGGGCCTTCAATGATTACTGACTCACATAAGTACATGATTTGTATACGCCCTAGGCCAGGGAGATGGGCCTTCAATGATTATTGACTCACATAAGTACATGATTTGTATACGCCCTAGGCCTGGGAGATCGTCCTTCAATGATTATTGACTCACATAAGTACATGATTTGTATACGCCCTAGGCCAGGGAGATGGGCCTTCAATGATTACTGACTCACATAAGTAAAGTACAGGAATTGTATACGCCCTAGGCCAGGGAGATGGGCCTTCAATGATTACTGACTCACATGAGTAAAGTACAGGAATTGTATACGCCCTAGGCCAGAGAGATGGGCCTTCAATGATTACTGACTCACATAAGTACATGATTTGTATACGCCCTAGGCCTGGGAGATGGGCCTTCAATGATTACTGACTGACATAAGTAAAGTACAGGATTTGTATACGCTCTAGGCCAGGTAGATGGGCCTTCAATGATTACTGACTCACATAAGTACATGATTTGTATACGCCCTAGGCCTGGGAGATGGGCCTTCAATGATTACTGACTCACATAAGTACATGATTTGTATACGCCCTAGGCCAGGGAGATCGTCCTTCAATGATTATTGACTCACATAAGTACATGATTTGTATACGCCCAAGACCTGGGAGATGGGCCTTCAATGATTACTGACTGACATAAGTAAAGTACAGGATTTGTATACGCTCTAGGCCAGGTAGATGGGCCTTCAATGATTACTGACTCACATAAGTACATGATTTGTATACGCCCTAGGCCAGGGAGATGGGCCTTCAATGATTATTGACTCACATAAGTACATGATTTGTATACGCCCTAGGCCAGGGAGATCGTCCTTCAATGATTATTGACTCACATAAGTACATGATTTGTATACGCCCTAGGCCAGGGAGATGGGCCTTCAATGATTACTGACACACATAAGTAAAGTACAGGAATTGTATACACCCTAGGCCAGGGAGATGGGCCTTCAATGATTACTGACTCACATGAGTAAAGTACAGGAATTGTATACGCCCTAGGCCAGGGAGATGGGCCTTCAATGATTACTGACTCACATAAGTAAAGTACAGGATTTGTATACGCTCTAGGCCAGGGAGATGGGCCTTCAATGATTACTGACTCACATAAGTAAAGTACAGGAATTGTATACGCCCTAGGCCAGGGAGATGGGCCTTCAATGATTACTGACTCACATGAGTAAAGTACAGGATTTGTAGACGCCCTAGGCCAGAGAGATGGGCCTTCAATGATTACTGACTCACATAAGTACAGGATTTGTATACGCTCTAGGCCAGGTAGATGGGCCTTCAATGATTACTGACTCACATAAGTACATGAGTTGTATACGCCCTAGGCCAGGGAGATGGTCCTTCAATGATTACTGACTCACATAAGTAAAGTACAGGATTTGTATACGCCCTAGGCCAGGGAGATCGTCCTTCAATGATTACTGACTCACATAAGTACAGGATTTGTATACGCCCTAGGCCAGGGAGATCGGCCTTCAATGATTACTGACTCACATAAGTAAAGTACAGGATTTGTATACGCTCTAGGCCAGGGAGATCGGCCTTCAATGATTACTGACTCACATAAGTAAAGTACAGGATTTGTATACGCCCTAGGCCAGGGAGATGGGCCTTCAATGATTACTGACTCACATAAGTAAAGTACAGGATTTGTATACGCCCTAGGCCAGGGAGATCGGCCTTCAATTATTACTGACTCACATAAGTAAAGTACAGGATTTGTATACGCCCTAGGCCAGGGAGATCGGCCTTCAATGATTACTGACTCACATAAGTAAAGTAAAGGATTTGTATACGCCCTAGGCCAGGGAGATCGGCCTTCAATGATTACTGACTGACTAAGTAAAGTACAGGATCTGTATACGCTCTAGGCCAGGTAGATGGGCCTTCAATGATTACTGACTCACATAAGTACATGATTTGTATACGCCCTAGGCCTGGGAGATGGGCCTTCAATGATTACTGACTCACATAAGTACATGATTTGTATACGCCCTAGGCCAGGGAGATGGGCCTTCAATGATTATTGACTCACATAAGTACATGATTTGTATACGCCCTAGGCCAGGGAGATCGTCCTTCAATGATTATTGACTCACATAAGTACATGATTTGTATACGCCTTAGGCCAGGAAGATGGGCCTTCAATGATTACTGACTCACATAAGTAAAGTACAGGAATTGTATACGCCCTAGGCCAGGGAGATGGGCCTTCAATGATTACTGACTCACATGAGTAAAGTACAGGAATTGTATACGCCCTAGGCCAGAGAGATGGGCCTTCAATGATTACTGACTCACATAAGTACATGATTTGTATACGCCCTAGGCCAGGGAGATGGGCCTTCAATGATTATTGACTCACATAAGTACATGATTTGTATACGCCCTAGGCCAGGGAGATCGTCCTTCAATGATTATTGACTCACATAAGTACATGATTTGTATACGCCCTAGGCCTGGGAGATGGGCCTTCAATGATTACTGACTGACATAAGTAAAGTACAGGATTTGTATACGCTCTAGGCCAGGTAGATGGGCCTTCAATGATTACTGACTCACATAAGTACATGATTTGTATACGCCCTAGGCCTGGGAGATGGGCCTTCAATGATTACTGACTCACATGAGTACATGATTTGTATACGCCCTAGGCCAGGGAGATGGGCCTTCAATGATTACTGACTCACATAAGTAAAGTACAAGATTTGTATACGCCCTAGGCCAGGGAGATCGTCCTTCAATGATTATTGACTCACATAAGTACATGATTTGTATACGCCCTAGGCCAGGGAGATCGTCCTTCAATGATTATTGACTCACATAAGTACATGATTTTTATACGCCCTAGGCCTGGGAGATGGGCCTTCAATGATTACTGACTCACATAAGTATATGATTTGTATACGCCCTAGGCCTGGGAGATGGGCCTTCAATGATTACTGACTCACATAAGTACATGATTTGTATATGCCCTAGGCCAGGGAGATGGGCCTTCAATGATTATTGACTCACATAAGTACATGATTTGTATACGCCCTAGGCCAGGGAGATCGTCCTTCAATGATTATTGACTCACATAAGTACATGATTTGTATACGCCCTAGGCCAGGGAGATGGGCCTTCAATGATTACTGACTCACATAAGTAAAGTACAGGAATTGTATACGCCCTAGGCCAGGGAGATGGGCCTTCAATGATTACTGACTCGCATGAGTAAAGTACAGGAATTGTATACGCCCTAGGCCAGGGAGATGGGCCTTCAATGATTACTGACTCACATAAGTAAAGTACAGGATTTGTATACGCTCTAGGCCAGGGAGATGGGCCTTCAATGATTACTGACTCACATAAGTAAAGTACAGGAATTGTATAAGCCCTAGGCCAGGGAGATGGGCCTTCAATGATTACTGACTCACATGAGCAAAGTACAGGATTTGTAGACGCCCTAGGCCAGAGAGATGGGCCTTCAATGATTACTGACTCACATAAGTAAAGTACAGGATTTGTATACGCCCTAGGCCAGGGAGATGGGTCTTCAATGATTACTGACTCACATGAGTAAAGTACAGGATTTGTATACGCTCTAGGCCAGGGAGATGGGCCTTCAATGATTACTGACTCACATAAGTACATGATTTATATACGCTCTAGGCCAGGGAGATGGGCCTTCAATGATTACTGACTCACATGAGTAAAGTACAGGATTTGTATACGCTCTAGGCCAGGGAGATGGGTCTTCAATGATTACTGACTCACATGAGTAAAGTACAGGATTTGTATACGCTCTAGGCCAGGGAGATGGGCCTTCAATGATTATTGACTCACATAAGTAAAGTACAGGATTTGTATACGCCCTAGGCCAGGGAGATGGGCCTTCAATGATTACTGACTCACATGAGTAAAGTACAGGATTTGTATACGCTCTAGGCCAGGGAGATGGGTCTTCAATGATTATTGACTCACATAAGTAAAGTACAGGATTTGTATACGCCCTAGGCCAGGGAGATCGGCCTTCAATTATTACTGACTCACATAAGTAAAGTACAGGATTTGTATACGCCCTAGGCCAGGGAGATCGGCCTTCAATGATTACTGACTCACATAAGTAAAGTAAAGGATTTGTATACGCCCTAGGCCAGGGAGATCGGCCTTCAATGATTACTGACTGACTAAGTAAAGTACAGGATCTGTATACGCTCTAGGCCAGGTAGATGGGCCTTCAATGATTACTGACTCACATAAGTACATGATTTGTATACGCCCTAGGCCTGGGAGATGGGCCTTCAATGATTACTGACTCACATAAGTACATGATTTGTATACGCCCTAGGCCAGGGAGATGGGCCTTCAATGATTATTGACTCACATAAGTACATGATTTGTATACGCCCTAGGCCAGGGAGATCGTCCTTCAATGATTATTGACTCACATAAGTACATGATTTGTATACGCCTTAGGCCAGGAAGATGGGCCTTCAATGATTACTGACTCACATAAGTAAAGTACAGGAATTGTATACGCCCTAGGCCAGGGAGATGGGCCTTCAATGATTACTGACTCACATGAGTAAAGTACAGGAATTGTATACGCCCTAGGCCAGAGAGATAGGCCTTCAATGATTACTGACTCACATAAGTACATGATTTGTATACGCCCTAGGCCAGGGAGATGGGCCTTCAATGATTATTGACTCACATAAGTACATGATTTGTATACGCCCTAGGCCAGGGAGATCGTCCTTCAATGATTATTGACTCACATAAGTACATGATTTGTATACGCCCTAGGCCTGGGAGATGGGCCTTCAATGATTACTGACTGACATAAGTAAAGTACAGGATTTGTATACGCTCTAGGCCAGGTAGATGGGCCTTCAATGATTACTGACTCACATAAGTACATGATTTGTATACGCCCTAGGCCTGGGAGATGGGCCTTCAATGATTACTGACTCACATGAGTACATGATTTGTATACGCCCTAGGCCAGGGAGATGGGCCTTCAATGATTACTGACTCACATAAGTAAAGTACAGGATTTGTATACGCCCTAGGCCAGGTAGATGGGCCTTCAATGATTACTGACTCACATAAGTACATGATTTGTATATGCCCTAGGCCTGGGAGATGGGCCTTCAATGATTACTGACTCACATAAGTACATGATTTGTATACGCCCTAGGCCAGGGAGATGGGCCTTCAATGATTATTGACTCACATAAGTACATGATTTGTATACGCCCTAGGCCTGGGAGATCGTCCTTCAATGATTATTGACTCACATAAGTACATGATTTGTATACGCCCTAGGCCAGGGAGATGGGCCTTCAATGATTACTGACTCACATAAGTAAAGTACAGGAATTGTATACGCCCTAGGCCAGGGAGATGGGCCTTCAATGATTACTGACTCACATGAGTAAAGTACAGGAATTGTATACGCCCTAGGCCAGAGAGATGGGCCTTCAATGATTACTGACTCACATAAGTACATGATTTGTATACGCCCTAGGCCTGGGAGATGGGCCTTCAATGATTACTGACTGACATAAGTAAAGTACAGGATTTGTATACGCTCTAGGCCAGGTAGATGGGCCTTCAATGATTACTGACTCACATAAGTACATGATTTGTATACGCCCTAGGCCTGGGAGATGGGCCTTCAATGATTACTGACTCACATAAGTACATGATTTGTATACGCCCTAGGCCAGGGAGATCGTCCTTCAATGATTATTGACTCACATAAGTACATGATTTGTATACGCCCAAGACCTGGGAGATGGGCCTTCAATGATTACTGACTGACATAAGTAAAGTACAGGATTTGTATACGCTCTAGGCCAGGTAGATGGGCCTTCAATGATTACTGACTCACATAAGTACATGATTTGTATACGCCCTAGGCCAGGGAGATGGGCCTTCAATGATTATTGACTCACATAAGTACATGATTTGTATACGCCCTAGGCCAGGGAGATCGTCCTTCAATGATTATTGACTCACATAAGTACATGATTTGTATACGCCCTAGGCCAGGGAGATGGGCCTTCAATGATTACTGACACACATAAGTAAAGTACAGGAATTGTATACACCCTAGGCCAGGGAGATGGGCCTTCAATGATTACTGACTCACATGAGTAAAGTACAGGAATTGTATACGCCCTAGGCCAGGGAGATGGGCCTTCAATGATTACTGACTCACATAAGTAAAGTACAGGATTTGTATACGCTCTAGGCCAGGGAGATGGGCCTTCAATGATTACTGACTCACATAAGTAAAGTACAGGAATTGTATACGCCCTAGGCCAGGGAGATGGGCCTTCAATGATTACTGACTCACATGAGTAAAGTACAGGATTTGTAGACGCCCTAGGCCAGAGAGATGGGCCTTCAATGATTACTGACTCACATAAGTACAGGATTTGTATACGCTCTAGGCCAGGTAGATGGGCCTTCAATGATTACTGACTCACATAAGTACATGAGTTGTATACGCCCTAGGCCAGGGAGATGGTCCTTCAATGATTACTGACTCACATAAGTAAAGTACAGGATTTGTATACGCCCTAGGCCAGGGAGATCGTCCTTCAATGATTACTGACTCACATAAGTACAGGATTTGTATACGCCCTAGGCCAGGGAGATCGGCCTTCAATGATTACTGACTCACATAAGTAAAGTACAGGATTTGTATACGCTCTAGGCCAGGGAGATCGGCCTTCAATGATTACTGACTCACATAAGTAAAGTACAGGATTTGTATACGCCCTAGGCCAGGGAGATGGGCCTTCAATGATTACTGACTCACATAAGTAAAGTACAGGATTTGTATACGCCCTAGGCCAGGGAGATCGGCCTTCAATTATTACTGACTCACATAAGTAAAGTACAGGATTTGTATACGCCCTAGGCCAGGGAGATCGGCCTTCAATGATTACTGACTCACATAAGTAAAGTAAAGGATTTGTATACGCCCTAGGCCAGGGAGATCGGCCTTCAATGATTACTGACTGACTAAGTAAAGTACAGGATCTGTATACGCTCTAGGCCAGGTAGATGGGCCTTCAATGATTACTGACTCACATAAGTACATGATTTGTATACGCCCTAGGCCTGGGAGATGGGCCTTCAATGATTACTGACTCACATAAGTACATGATTTGTATACGCCCTAGGCCAGGGAGATGGGCCTTCAATGATTATTGACTCACATAAGTACATGATTTGTATACGCCCTAGGCCAGGGAGATCGTCCTTCAATGATTATTGACTCACATAAGTACATGATTTGTATACGCCTTAGGCCAGGAAGATGGGCCTTCAATGATTACTGACTCACATAAGTAAAGTACAGGAATTGTATACGCCCTAGGCCAGGGAGATGGGCCTTCAATGATTACTGACTCACATGAGTAAAGTACAGGAATTGTATACGCCCTAGGCCAGAGAGATGGGCCTTCAATGATTACTGACTCACATAAGTACATGATTTGTATACGCCCTAGGCCAGGGAGATGGGCCTTCAATGATTATTGACTCACATAAGTACATGATTTGTATACGCCCTAGGCCAGGGAGATCGTCCTTCAATGATTATTGACTCACATAAGTACATGATTTGTATACGCCCTAGGCCTGGGAGATGGGCCTTCAATGATTACTGACTGACATAAGTAAAGTACAGGATTTGTATACGCTCTAGGCCAGGTAGATGGGCCTTCAATGATTACTGACTCACATAAGTACATGATTTGTATACGCCCTAGGCCTGGGAGATGGGCCTTCAATGATTACTGACTCACATGAGTACATGATTTGTATACGCCCTAGGCCAGGGAGATGGGCCTTCAATGATTACTGACTCACATAAGTAAAGTACAAGATTTGTATACGCCCTAGGCCAGGGAGATCGTCCTTCAATGATTATTGACTCACATAAGTACATGATTTGTATACGCCCTAGGCCAGGGAGATCGTCCTTCAATGATTATTGACTCACATAAGTACATGATTTTTATACGCCCTAGGCCTGGGAGATGGGCCTTCAATGATTACTGACTCACATAAGTATATGATTTGTATACGCCCTAGGCCTGGGAGATGGGCCTTCAATGATTACTGACTCACATAAGTACATGATTTGTATATGCCCTAGGCCAGGGAGATGGGCCTTCAATGATTATTGACTCACATAAGTACATGATTTGTATACGCCCTAGGCCAGGGAGATCGTCCTTCAATGATTATTGACTCACATAAGTACATGATTTGTATACGCCCTAGGCCAGGGAGATGGGCCTTCAATGATTACTGACTCACATAAGTAAAGTACAGGAATTGTATACGCCCTAGGCCAGGGAGATGGGCCTTCAATGATTACTGACTCGCATGAGTAAAGTACAGGAATTGTATACGCCCTAGGCCAGGGAGATGGGCCTTCAATGATTACTGACTCACATAAGTAAAGTACAGGATTTGTATACGCTCTAGGCCAGGGAGATGGGCCTTCAATGATTACTGACTCACATAAGTAAAGTACAGGAATTGTATAAGCCCTAGGCCAGGGAGATGGGCCTTCAATGATTACTGACTCACATGAGCAAAGTACAGGATTTGTAGACGCCCTAGGCCAGAGAGATGGGCCTTCAATGATTACTGACTCACATAAGTAAAGTACAGGATTTGTATACGCCCTAGGCCAGGGAGATGGGTCTTCAATGATTACTGACTCACATGAGTAAAGTACAGGATTTGTATACGCTCTAGGCCAGGGAGATGGGCCTTCAATGATTACTGACTCACATAAGTACATGATTTATATACGCTCTAGGCCAGGGAGATGGGCCTTCAATGATTACTGACTCACATGAGTAAAGTACAGGATTTGTATACGCTCTAGGCCAGGGAGATGGGTCTTCAATGATTACTGACTCACATGAGTAAAGTACAGGATTTGTATACGCTCTAGGCCAGGGAGATGGGCCTTCAATGATTATTGACTCACATAAGTAAAGTACAGGATTTGTATACGCCCTAGGCCAGGGAGATGGGCCTTCAATGATTACTGACTCACATGAGTAAAGTACAGGATTTGTATACGCTCTAGGCCAGGGAGATGGGTCTTCAATGATTACTGACTCACATGAGTAAAGTACAGGATTTTTATACGCTCTAGGCCAGGGAGATGGGCCTTCAATGATTACTGACTCACATAAGTACATGATTTATATACGCTCTAGGCCAGGGAGATGGGCCTTCAATGATTACTGACTCACATAAGTAAAGTACAGGATTTGTATACGCCCTAGGCCAGGGAGATGGGCCTTCAATGATTACTGACTCACATAAGTAAAGTACAGGATTTGTATACGCCCTAGGCCAGGGAGATGGGCCTTCAATGATTACTGACTCACATAAGTAAAGTACAAGATTTGTATACGTCCTAAGGCACACTGGGTACATGGTGCTAGATCCATATTGTACAGACCAACTGGCCCACGGATGGGCGATACCGCCCACTGCCTTTAATTCCCAATACATTTTCTGGCACTTATGTTAGGCTGAGTCAACTCAGGAGAATTGTTTTTAACATTATAATCCACCTCCATTGGGACCAAACACATGACCACAGGGTCTGTGCGTCTAGCCTCTACGCTATCGGGACTCCTACTGACTCATGTGTCTCACCAGAATTCAGATGCAAGATTTGGCAACATCCTTCTACATGCAGCTAATCCTTTATTCCCAGCTCACATCTTGCTAAAAATGTGTTTAAATGTGTGTACCGGTGCAGTGAAAGCTTTCAGCATGTGTACCACATACTGCATTCAGCACGTCACTAGGAAGACAGAAATGCCACAATGTAATATACCAGGAAATTGGAATATTCTTTATCAAGTGAATAGGTACAATTATCTCGGAACAGTCATAACATCTGATGGGAGATGCCTTGTAGAGATTAGAACAAGAATCGCCATGGCGAAAGTAGCCTTTAGCAAAATGAAAAACATACTGACCAATAAAAAGATGTCAATTGAAACGAGAAAAAGAGTGTTGAGATGCTACATAGAACCTGTACTTTTGTAAGGATGTAAAACTTGGACAATGAGCAGTCAAGCTGAAAAACATCTGATGGCTGTAGAAATGTGGTTTCTGGGGAGAATGCAAAGAATACCATAGACAGACAGAAAAACCAATGACCAAGTACTACAGAAACAAATGAAAATCGTAAATTGATTAGAGAAATTAGACGTAGGCAGTCAAAATTTTTTGGACATGTTATGAGAATAAATGAATTGGAGAACTTGGTGACAACTGGCAAGATCGAAGGGAACAGACCTAGGGGAAGACGGAGAAGTAAATACCTGGATGGCTTGGCCACATGGCATGGTCAAGACAGGAACACTGAGCTGATCCACGACTCTGGTGATCGAGTGAAATGGTGAGTCATGACCGCCCACGCTTTCCGACATGGCACGTGATGGATGGATGAAGAGCATAATGAAGTTTGGTGGTGCGACTTTAGAAGGGTTTGAAATCAAGAGTGAAGAGTAGTGGACAGTTTTTGTTTTTTGTTTTTGTGTGTGCAGATGTTGAAATTACAACCAAAGGGAGAATTACAACGCCTACTGTCTGCATTCTACAATGTCTGTTATGAACTTGGTTTAACATTTTGCCAAAACAAGACACAGATTTTGAGCATATGCTCCCACAACAGAATAAGATACTTTTAATCATAATAGATTTTTTTTTTTGCATATCCCTTACAGACGGATTGTATTTGCAGCAAAGAACCTCAATGGCTCGGAACGCTGAAGAAGAAGAAGAGATATCCCTTACAGGACGTTGCAGTCAACATAAGCATTTTTCAGCTGCTGATGATGCACTAGGCAAGATTACTCTCAGTAGTTTGCCACTGCTTTCTGGGTGACCGGCTCACATACCCTGTAAGTTACCAATGCGTCGAGAACCGCTACCGATTCTGGCACAGGTTACGTTACTCACGAGAATATACGGGATTACGGTGAAAGACATTAACCCCTACTTGATCGCGGGTCGTATATTTGATGGCCCTCAATAATGTACATGCAGTCCAGTCGTAGTCACGTGTATCACACT
The DNA here is from genome assembly GCA_963921405.1 of Cepaea hortensis. NCBI lineage: Eukaryota > Metazoa > Mollusca > Gastropoda > Stylommatophora > Helicidae > Cepaea > Cepaea hortensis. The sequence continues at coordinate 88,888,451 of OY992878.1, read as the reverse complement.
GTACTCTCGCTCTGTCGCTACCTGACCGTATAGCTCGACAGACCAGTTTATTACTTGTTTACACTTGACGATTAACACTGCCACCAACTACTGGAACTTTCCATCACTCAGTCTAGTTTGCAACAATTGCACACTCGCGTCCTCCAGATATTACCAGTAATACCAGAATGTTGCTTGCGACTCATCGTATTGTGTGGAACGTTGGGTGATAATGTCAAGTGTGAATAGTATGCGAGTTGATGTCGAAGTATCGCTGATCTAGCATTATGTATTGTCCATCCTTTTTGTGTCTACTATACGACTTGTCGCTAAGTATTGGAGTTGATGTCGGAGTATCGCTGATCTAGCATTATGTATTGTCCATCCTTTTTGTGTCTACTATACGACTTGTCGCTAAGTGTGGGAGTTGATGTCGGAGTATCGCTGATCTAGCATTATGTATTGTCCGTCCTGTCTGTATCTATTATACGACTTGTGGCTAAAAGTCTATGATCTGCCGACTCTGTGGCGAAGGTGTTACGAACGCAGTTCGAAATCCCGCATACCGCGTCTGAAACACAGCTGTGGACAATTGGGCAGCAGACCGCCTTGCGTTGGTTTTATGATCGAGAGCTTTCCTCGTGCTAACCCGAGTTTTTGTTAGTGGGGCCCATTGGCTTATAGCTTGACTGGCTTTCTGGGCATGTCACGTATTTATGTCTCGCTTTAGTCTGTTTCAGTTCAACTATCATGTAAATGTCATTAACTCTTTAAATCTTGTCTTTCATTTATAATTAACTATATCGAGATATCCGACATACCGCTTATCTTATTGTTCCTCTCCGAAATTGATTTTGGCCTGTGTGAACAACTGGAATGCATTCAAAATGAAGGACTGTGAATTGTCTTCGGTTGTACAAGAGATACCCGAATCAGAACCATAACTGTCGCTTGGGCTAACATTGACGAAGTTGAGACCAACATGTGAATTAGCAAAGATGACAGATATCCAGTGTATGAAAACCTGAATGATCTGAGAGGAAGCTGATTAAAGTTAAGAAGGTCACGGATGGCATGAACAGAAGGTATCTGGAGTGCTCGTGCATACTTGAAAATAAGTGTATATGCGCAGCACCCTCTGCATCAAGCTATTGTTAGAGAAAAGGGTGATAGGTATGTTTTGGTGCAAATCATTGGTGGGTCGGGCGGAATATGTCCAATATGACCAATATCAACCCTGGCAAGGAATTGGTGACCGTGCCACCAGCTGTTAATTGTACCTTATCCTGTATTGTCACGTTTGACAGAAGGTGCAGAGATCAGAACCCTGCTGCTGTCAATGCAGACGTTAACGTGCTCATCAATGAACATCTAAATGAGTCTGATGGATCTATTATACAGCATCAGAGAAGTGCGTTGGCATTCACGGCATGTTCAGTGGGCCAAACCATTCAATGAGCCAGTGGTGTCCACTCTATGACCACGAGCAGTTTGATGACAGAGGTGATGGCAGTAACACAAGCTATCATTTGGCTGGAATCACATAATTATACCAACGTATGTGTACAAGTAGTAATTAAATGAGCAGGATCTTAAAGGTTCAGGCAGGTTGTGTAAGCGGATTGAATAGGCTGCGGTGGTCTGTTGTCTGTAGAGTCGCCTTCATCTTCATTACAGAATATGCAAGAGCTGAGGGAAATCAAACTTGCTGCTTATGTATCCCCTGCAGATGGCAAGCCCATGGATCGTGCCGATATTATTAATGCCCAAAGAGACATGTCGAGATCGGAGGATTTTAACACCATCATAGTCCAGAATGAGAGACTTGGGAGTAAGAATTGGCACGGCCAGACACGACAGGCACATCGGGATAACGAGGGTCTCACCAGCCATCACGGAACTGGCACTATTAGCCGCCGAACGCTGATGCATATGTTCGAGGGGGGGGGGGGGGGGTCCTGAGCACCTATGGACCTGTCCAGATGAGCAGAAGATACCATTGAGCAGGTTAGCTCAGTGAAGCCGAGGGGACAGGGAAAAGTTAACTGTGGTACGTACAAGAGCAGCTTCCACCAGGTAATCATCACATTAGGCAGAAAATGTAGACAGTGGTGTGATGGTTTGGAAGATATGAGGGTAAGTCTATAAGTAAGTCACAAATGGCTGTAGAAAAATAACTAAATATCATAACAACTTGAAACCAATTTATTTTTATACGTACATTGTCCCTTTATTTCTCAACATAATTTCCAACATTGATGCTCTTATCCAATCGTTTTATCAGTCCTCCCAAACCGGTTCCATAGAACTGCGTCTTCTGTTTTCTAAACCACATTTTCACTTCCCATTCAGGTGGGAAGTTCTGGAACATCCACCTTACAACCCCGACTTAGCCCCTAGCGATTTCCACCTTTTTCGTTCACTGAAAACCCATCTTGGCGGGAGACAATTCGCGAATGACGCTGAAGTTGAATGTGAAGTGAAAACATGATTTACGAGAAACAGAGCACGCAGTTCTATGCAGACGGTTTGGAAGGACTGATAAACGATGGGATAAGTGCATCAATGATGGTCGAAATTATGTTGAGAAATAAAGGGACAATCTATATCTATAAAAGACGATGTATGTCTGTATGTATGTCCGTTCTTTATGTGTTCGCGAACGGTCCATCCGATTAAGATGAAATTTTCTACACGTCTTCTTCTCATTCCCGTGCAGCCAACTGTAATAGTTTGTTAGTGTACAATCAGCTATTTACTTACTAAATTTTATTATCTTATCATATATATATATATATATATAGCGAGAGGACTTAACTTAAGAAAAGTTATTTCAAGGGGCATAACTTTTAATAACATTGCTATATATTTTATATATAGATTGTTGCATTGTTTTCAAAGATTTATAAACTCTTTGTCTACAGTTATTTACAGGCATATGAGTTATAATAAATAATTATATAATCTTTAAGGCATTTTCAAAGTTTTCATTAAAATAATGCATCTATTTAAATAGTGAAATTTTTTTAACTCATCTTTTTATGTTTAAAGAAGTTATCTACAGCCATGTAGGTGATTAAAACCAGTTTTCATTAAAAATAATGGATGGTATGTGGAAGGACATTCTTAAGTTAATTTTTTTTTTGTTATATGAATTTAATGAGACGCTCCCCACCAGGAGCTGGGCGAAGCCGCGCCGGGCAAGATAGATAGACAGACAGACAGATAGTCGAGAACGGGAGCTTATATGACTACTTATATGAATTAAATTAGATGCTACCCACCAGGGACTGGGTGAAGCCGGGCCGGGTCAGACAGACAGACACACACACAGACAAACAGACAGACAGATACACGGGAACGGAAGCTTATATGACTACTTATACGAATTAAATTAGATGCTCTCCAACAGGGCCTGGGCGAAGTCGGGCCGGGTCGGACAGACAGATAGACAGACAGACAGATAGTCGGGAACGGGAGCTTATATGACTACTTATATGAATTAAATGAGATGCTCCCCACCAGGGACTGGGTGAAGCCGGGCCGGGTCAGACAGACAGACAGAAGATAGACAGACAGACAGTTGGGAACGAGAACGGGAGCTTATATGACTACTTATATGAATTAAATGAGATGCTCCCCACCAGGAGCCGGGCGAAGCCGGGCCGGGTCAGACAGACATACAAACAGACAGACAGATAGATAGATAGATAGATAGATCCCCGCCAGGGCCTGGGAGAAGCCGGGCCGGGTCAGCTAGTCTAATTATATAAAAAACTATGTTTGTATGTATGTAGGAATGTATTTGATGCGTTCGATAACGGTCCATCCGATTGAGATGAAATTTTCTACATGTATTCTTTTCATTTCTGTGCAGCCAACTGTCATAGTTTGTTAGTGTACAATCAGCTATTTACTTACTAAAATTTAATATTTACATTTACATTATCATTTATATATAGAAAGGGGACTTAACTTAAGAAAAGTTATTTCAAGGGGCATAACTTTTAATAGCATTGCTATATATTTTATATATAGATTGTTGCTTTGTTTTCAAAGATTTATAAACTCTTTGTCTACAGTTATTTACAGGCATATGAGTTATAATAAATAATGATATAATCTTTAAGGCATTTTCAAAGTTTTCATAAAAATAATGCATCTATTTAAATAGTGAAAATTTTCTAACTCATCTTTTTATGTTTAAAGAAGTTCAAAACAATGTTTTCCTGTAGTGAATTTGAATAACGAAGACACAAACAATAGATTGCATGATTTATTGCCTGGCATATTTCGTTGCATCTCGTCAGGTACATACTGCAGAAATCACACAACTTACGTGAATTAACTAGATAAATCCTTCAAGTTGAAATATACACATATTCGCACAAAAGTTACCTACAGTCATGTAGGTGATTAAAAACAGTTTTCATTAAAAATAATGGATGGTGTGTGGAAGGATATTCTTAAATATTGAGCACAACCCACTACTGGCAACGCCGATCGCATTCTGGTATGAACCTAAGGCCTATCCACGTCAATACGGAAGCAATATACTCGAGTTTCGCCCTCATTTGAGCTCATCAGTAGTGCATATCCCTGACCGGATCCGGAAACAGTCCCGGATCACGCGTGTGAAGCGGGTGTGTAACCACGCGGCACACACTGGACACACCAAATTATCACAACAGAATATCACAACGCAACCCATCGTGGGCTATGCTCAAGATTGCCCAATCGCCGCGACCGACGTCCGTCAATCGATGGGACCCGAACGATCAGGACTTCTCACTGGCAAGGAACACCAGGCCTCCTAAATCCAGTGAGCAATAATCAATTGATTATGTGGTTGTTTCGGGATTTGAATTCTTAAGTTAATTTTTTTTGGTTATATGAATTTAATGAGACGCTCCCCGCCAGGAGCTGGGCGAAGCCGCGCCGGGTCAGATAGATAGACAGACAGACAGACAGTCGGGAACAGGAGCTTATATGACTACTTATATGAATTAAATGAGATGATCCCCACCAGGAGCTGGGCGAAGCTGGGCCGGGCCAGACAGACAGACAAGCAGACAGACAGACAGACAAGCAGACAGACAGACAGACAGACAGACAGATAGTCGGGAACAGGAGCTTATATGACTACTTATATGAATTAAATGAGATGCTCCCCACCAGGGACTGGGTGAAGTCGGGCTGGGTCAGACAGACAGACAGACAAGCAGACAGACAGACAGACAGATATATAGATAGTGATAGATAGATAGATACCCGCCAGGGGCTGGGCGAAGCCGGGCCGGGTCAGCTAGTGTATGTATAAAAATAAACTGGTTTCAACTTGTTATCATATTTAGTTATTTTTCTGCAGCCATTTGCGACTTATTTATAGACGTCCCCTCGTACAATGACAATTGAAACAACAAAATAATTCAAGGATGACTGCATTTGGATTTGAGTGTAAGTCTAGGCAGGAGGGATGTATGAGAGGAAGAATGTGATGTATTTCCAATCAGTGTGCTACTGGAAAGACTAGCATCTACACCTTACAGCATTTGCTGCAGGAGACAGACGGTCCATGGTGTTTTCCTAGTTTACTACGATTTTGATGCTTAAATCAATCAATCAATCATGCATTGCAATTAAAATTATGAGAAATAACACCAGTAATCAACAGAAATACATTAATGGTGTAGTCAAAATAACAAAATGTTAAAAACCAATGCAAAATTAAAAATTCACAAAACAATTATAATGCATGAGCTTGTCAGCAAAATTGTTAAATGTGCACATCAGTGACAGTATTAGTAAAATACTGTAAAACAATTTCCTAGTGGTTATAAAAAATATAGTTCATAAACTGAAAATCTATACATGAATATATTAAATCGATCTTAAATATACAACTTTAACACAATGTATGTTTTGCAGTAAATTATGCATACGTAACCCACACTAATCCAGAGAGAGACAGTCAGAGACAGAGAGGATTAGTTAGTTAGTTAGTTAGTTAGCCGACAGATCATCCTCATTGCACATCGAACCATTCAGTCCATAAGTGCTCGGATCCCCTCCTCAGCAAATCCCGCAGTGTGTAGCGACTAACGACACCAGTTCTGTGTTGGTTTATCAATCTTCTTTGGCTTCCTGCATAGTTTTCTTGTTTGGCAACTCTTTTGATTTGCTGTTCTTGTAGTCTGACCATGGTTGTAGATTCCCAGTCATCACTTGGTTCTCGCACAAGTCTTACTTCTCGTAGAGCATTCAGAATGTCAGTCTGGTCCATGGCGCGTCTGCCCTCCACCTTAGCCTTACCTGTGAACTTGTCAGCCCGCTCATTTCCTTGTACTCCCGCATGCCCTGGCATGAAGATGAAACTAATCTTTGACAGCTGAGACCACTCCAGAGACAGCAACCACTCTCTTTGAATCCACCCCATCTCTATCCTCTTGAGCATGCTCATTGAGTCACTAAGAAAACATGCCCTATTGAATGTCTGTGCATCGAGCCATGTTATTGCTTTACTTACTGCCATGACTTCCATAGTCAGGCTACTTGTGGTCTCAACAAAAGCACCAGAGTCCTCCTTCACAATTCTCCCTCTGGCCCGTTCCATGAAGGCCCATAAGCTTCTCACATGTTGGACGACCGACCCATCTGTGTAGATGACAGCATCACTACCTAACGAATTCTCGAAAATCAACACTTGTACTTCCGCCTCCACAGCAGCCGGATTTTCTTGTCTGCATTTTCTGTCTAGTTGGGTACAAACTGAAAAGGACGTACAGAAATCTGTTGCTACTTGTACCCACTTCTCACCAGGTTCTAAGTCCTCCAGTGAACACACCTGTTGAAGAATGTCTTCGGCTTGACCCATCCACGACCTTCTTCTTTTTAACCTGCTGCCATTCACCTTCCTAATTTCACTATGCAGTGAATGTTGTGTGTTTGCGTTAATTCTGAGGTAGGCACGTGCTCTGCAAATTTGTAGTCTGTCTTCAATGGTTGGAAAATCAAGAAGGTAGCGCATCGCCCTGCATGCTGTATCTCTTGTACATCCAAGAATAATGCGCACAGCTTCGTTTTGTATCCTTTCCATCTTTTCTATCTGCTTACGGCTGAGAGTCAGGATTGCCATCGCATACTCAAAAACAGACATGACCAACCCCTCATATAGGAGGCATAGATGGCGCTGCTCACAGTTTGCTGCCGCCATCATCCGCATCGCAGCCAAACCCCTCTTGGCCTTTGTTATCACCTGGTCTATGTGCTCATTATAAGCAAGGCTTCGATCAAAACGTATCCCCAGGTAATTCATTGCCTGCATTCTTTCCAGTCTCTGAACACAGATTAACAGTTGGCGTTGGAGTGTTGACAGTATAATTATTCAAAGAGAACCATGTCACTGTTGCCTTTGTTGGGTTGACCATTGCCTCAGCTTCATCTCACCAAGTACTTATGCGATTGAGTTCTGTCTGCAGTTCCATAGCAACCTGGTCTCTATCCTTACCCTGACGATACACTAAAACATCGTCGGCATATGACAATGTCCTCCCCGGTCCAGTGATCTACTCACTGGTGATTCTCACTGTGTAGGCGTTGAACAGCACCAGAGATAATAGTGATCCCTGTGGTAGGCCAAGATATATTGTTGTTGGTTCCGAAGTCCACATCTAAAAACTACTTTCCGTTAGAAGAGGGCTGCAGCGATCTAACTAAGGAGGAACGGACTTATCTTGAGTTCAAGAAGCTGAAGAATTAGAAAATCCAATGGTACTCTGTTGTACAGGTCAACCAGAGAGACGAATGGAGACGGATTGTATCTGCAGCAAAGAACCTCAATAGCGCGGAACACTGAAGAAGAAGAAAAAGACTCTGTTGTACGCGTTCTCAAGATCAATCGCTGCAGCAAAGAGATAGAGAGGAAACAAGAAAGAGACAGAGCAACAGAGACCTGGGCAATGAGAGACAGAGAAAGAGAGAGAGAGAGAGAGAGAGAGAGAGAGAGAGAGAGAGAGAGAGAGAGAGAGAGAGAGAGAGAGAGAGAGAGGCTGAGACGAGACAGAGTGAGAGATACGAGGGGACTCCAAATGAAAACCTTAAAAGTGTGATAGAAATTACAATAACCATGCCATTGTCTTCTAACCTGTCAATATTGTCGTTAAGGATGTTAAGAGTGTTAAGCATGTAACATCACGATGCAAATAACACGGTGACGTCATAAAGACTGGAGGAATTGCATTGTACACAGTGGTGACTACATTGAAACATGATACATTTAAAAAAAAATATATTCACCAAAAAAGAAAACATTTAAAGTTTTCATTTGAAGCCCCCTCATAGCAACAAAGACTGAGACAGCCTCATAGCAACAAAGACTGAGATAGAGTGAGAGATAGCAAGATAGCAACAGAGACTGAAACAAAGATAGAGAGAGAGAGAGAGAGAGAGAGAGAGAGAGAGAGAGAGAGAGAGAGAGAGAGAGAGAGAGAGAGAGAGAGGGGGAGAGAGAAAAGAGAGGGAGAGAGAGAGTGAGTGAGTGAGTGAGAGAGAGAGAGAGAGAGAGAGAGAGAGAGAGAGAGAGAGAGAGAGAGAGAGAGAGAGAGAGAGAGAGAGAGAGAGAGAGAGAGAGAGAGAGATGGCAAGATAAATTGTACTTGATATTTTGTGGTTACTGAAGTTTAGTTATAGCACATTTAATTCCCCAGGCAAAGTACTACTTTTCATGGCTATTGCCCATGTGTAGCAAGGAATGTATGATGTGTTATTGTCCCTTTCACATTCGTTCTCAGCATACTATAGAAATCTGGCTACATATATGTTACATCTTAGAAAGTAAATCACTTTTCACATTGAGTATTTAGTGATAAATCTGCTGGGACTAAAGAAGTTCAAACAAGATTATATCCCACCCACACTCATGTTAACTTAAGAGTTAAAATACATCATTTGATGCATGAGAGAGTCAGAACATTCTAACCAGTAGATTATTATAAGGATTTTTACCATATGTGTTAATGACTTTGTAAAGGTGGGTGCAATATATATTTGTCAATCAAAGTGAGAATAAGAGTTATTAAGAGCTATATCAAGCCAACCCTTATGTATAGAAGTGAATCATGGACAATTTTCAGACAGGTATTAGAAATGATTGATAGTACACGTGACAGAAGGTTGTAGACAGACATGATAACCATTGCCACACTGCATGTAGTAAAAGAAACAAGAAGAATGGTGGGTTAGTGTAAAATGGTAGTTCCATGACAGAAACTGAAGTTTAAGTGTTAAACCTTCACATATTCTAGGCCATGAAATAATGAGAATGGAACTTCCAGTTCCATTCACTGCTGTCTCTCCTTCCCAAACAATTCCCCTTCCCCAAAAATTATGAAAATGGAGGAGAAAATACAGAAACAGAAGGCACTTTTATAAATATCAGGAATGCAGCAGAGCAGTAGAGAAGATGTGATGAGCTGCTGGGATATGCAGTTAGTGCACTTGCTAACCAAATTAGTGGTCCAGGTTCAGACCCAGTATTCATGTTATTTTTGGCAGTCAGTACAGTTTTGGCTTCATCCCAATCTCGGCACCAGCCATTGTTAAGAATTTTCTAGAAACTATTTTCTGGACAATGTCCTGAAGTGAAAGGCAAGAGGATGTTTGCTGGTCGTCCCTTTGCATTATGTTATCACCTAATATATGTGAGAGTTTTCTAATGCTTTATATTCTGACAGTAGTACTGATAAAGAACCACCTTACATGTCATGAATACCAAGATTAGGAAAAATATTTGTTGATTTGTGCTGAAAATAAACCAGTCAAAACAAATACACTCAATGATATAATTTTAAAACAGGTGTATTCTTTCAGATAACTTGGAACTTCTTTCAACAGCATAAACAGTGGAAGAAGAACTGCGGCTTAGAATATAAACTGGCTGTAACCATAAAACCAATCACAACTTGCAGGATATAAAGTCAAAGAGTATATCTCATTCAGAAACATATATCATGGTGAGAAGTAAACAAACACCAGTGAATGAAGAGGTGACAGAAAGATGCTGGATCAAGAGGTGACAGAAAGATACTGGATCAAGAGGTTATGGAAAGATACTGGATCAAGAGGTGACAGAAAGATACTGGATCAAGAGGTGACGGAAAGATGCTGGATCAAGAGGTGATGGAAAGATGCTGGATCAAGAGGTGATGGAAAAATGCTGGATCAAGAGGTGATGGAAAGATGCTGGATCAAGAGGTGACAGAAAGATGCTGGATCAAGAGGTGACGGAAAGATACTGAATCAAGAGGTGATGGAAAAATGCTGGACCTTAATAGGACACTAACTGAGAAAGCCTGAGAATAGTGTGTAGATAACTAGAAAGTTCTTTGTCTGAAACCCACAGGACAAACAAAATGAAGGGAGACCATAAAAACGCACAAAGAAATGTAAAGACAGAAATTGTAGGGAGCTGCAGGAGATAACAAAAGATGGCTTGGAGTGAAGTGATTGAGGGATTTTGCTCCAATGGAGAATAAAGGGCAGAAGAAGAAGAAGAAGAAGAAGAAGAAGAAGAAGAAGAAGAAGAAGAAGAAGAAGAAGAAGAAGAAGAAGAAGAAGAAGAAGAACTGAAAATAAATACAAAGTCACCAATCTACTAAGCAACCAACCTACCAAGTGATCAATTTACCAAGCAACCAACCTACCAAGCAACTAATCTACCAAGCAACCCCTACAAAATGACCAAGCAAATAATCTACCAACCTACCAAGCAAAACAATCTACCAACTAATCTACCAGCAAATCTTCAATAAATTTACATTTAGGCATTCCACGTGTTTTAAACCTGATATCCTACAGGTAAACACAGGCCGCTAATTAGGCTTCACATGAATATGATGAGCGAACCACACTATTTTCTCTTTACTCTCTGACTGATAGGGTAGCCATGGTAGCACTCTGACTGACAAGGGTAACCATGGTAGCACTCTGACTGACTGGCGCAGCCACAGTAGCACTCTGACTGACCGGGGTAGCAACAGTAGCACTCTGACTGACTGGTGTAGCCACAGTAGCACTCTGACTGACCGGGGTAGCCACGGTAGCACTCTGACTGACTGGCGCAGCCACAGTAGCACTCTGACTGACCGGTGTAGCCATGGTAGCACTCTGACTGACCGGGGTAGCCATGGTAGCACTCTGACTGACTGGTGTAGCCATTGTAGCACTCTATCTGACTGGCATAGCTGTGGTAGCACTCTGACTGACCGGTATAGCCATGGTAGCACTCTGACTGACTGGTGTATCCATGGTAGCACTCTGACTGACTGGTGCATCCATGGTAGCACTCTGACTGACTGGTGTATCCATGGTAGCACTCTGACTGACTGGTGTAGCCATGGTAGCACTCTATCTGACTGGCATAGCCGTGGTAGCACTCTGACTGACCGGTGTAGCCATGGTAGCACTCTGACTGACCGGCGAAGCTATGGCAGCACAGTGGCAAGCATGCCTGCCTGCCAGCTCAGTGGTCATGTATTCAAATTCTCTTCAAGGCACATATTTTTGTGTTCACTGACTTAGGCTGGCAGGTCAACCCAGCCTGAAATAGGTACCCTTCCTGGAAAGGTGGCCGGCATGATACTGTCCACATCACCCATCAAGTGTTGACTGGTCTAATCATGTGGGGCTGGCACCATATACCCAACATACCTCACAGTGTGAAAAGGGAAGCTTGCTTCTGTTACTATAATGTTACTGTTTCCATAATGTTACTGTTTCTATAATGTTACTGTTTCCATAATGTTACCGTTGCTCATTCTGTTGACACCAAGAGATTAACTAAAAACATGTCATTTCATTTGCCTTGATCTTCTGCTACAGTGTTTTGGTCAAACAAAAGCCAAATAAATAAATATCTCAGGCAGCAAGGTGTAAGAAAACAATGGCTTCTGGTGGTTAAAAAAAAGTCATAAAAAGCTGTAGCAAAAATAGATAAATGAGTAGAAATGAAACCTCAAGCATCATGCTGTTGAAAGAGTGTAACAGTGCAAATTAAACCAAACAGGAACTAACATAACACTCAGACAACAAATCTATCACAGCAGAAGCACACAGCATGTTTACAATAGTACTTTGGTCTTATCATGTTTGAAAGATAGCCTACTAACCCACAGCAACGTAGAGAAGAAAGAGACAAGAGTTGCCACTGTTCAAGTGAAGATAGCAGCTTCCCCTTGAAGAAATCATCAGCACACTTATCCAGACATAGTTGCCCAACAAATGTGAAGACAACAGAATTTTCCAGAACTGGCATTTACAATTTAAGAATTGTCAGAAAACAATTAAAGCCCTTATGGTCAACATTGAAAATAAAACTGATAAACAGAAAGATAGAAAAAGATGGAAGTTAGTGAAAATTATTTTAAAATCAACAAAATAAAGCATTAAAATTAAACTATACAAATGCCACCTGCAAAAAGAAGTGTTGGCAAGAATCAGATTACACTTAACTATTCCGGAAATAATTCATTTTACAGATTAAACGTGAAGTGAGGGAAAAAAATATAAGGTTATTAAAGTATAACATACATGTGAAAATTATCACGTATAAATAAACACCTTTTTGAAGTATCAAAGTACCACAAGTATGCTCCATATTATGATCTTGGGTGAACGAATAGGTTTAATCTTCATTCAGATTAATCACAGTCTGAAACATCATGCTGCCAGCATGAAAGTAGATACAACACGATGACTTAATTTTGATTTTCATTATATTTCCTTAGTTGGTGAGTATATAACATTTATTTCTTTGGAGTACGCTGAAGTTTCACAGTTCCACCCTCGGCAAGCTTGATATTGTTCTCTCTATGGTGTTCTACCAATTCAGGCACTGTTGCAAAAGACTGAAAGAAAAAAATAAATTATGTGAAAACAATACTCCTAAAATGTGACATTCCAACAACATCAGTCCAGCTTATATTATACTGAGTTGCCATTGCAGAGTGGCTAGATGCTCGTCTGCTGCACTGGTGGTCTTGGGTACAATTCACATTGGGGCAGTTTTGAATTCTTTAAACTGACCAGGGTGACCCAGTTTAAAAGAGGTGCCAGAAAATGTCTCGGGAAGTAAAGGGGCCAGCGTGAGGGCTACCACATCAGCCACCGAGTGCTGTTTGGCCTATACTAGATGGGTCTATCTCAATGTGCGTGTAAAAGTGACCTTGACTTATTTTACTTACTTACCTTCGATTACGTGAAGAATCTTTCTGCCCATGTCAAATAGAGCTGGTGACCATATCTTTCAGCAGCCTTCTGTCTTGTGAACTGCCAATCATTTCTGATGCCGATGTTCTCTCCTGCCACATCAAACTGTGCAGCATCTTCTCTCTCATTCTTCCCCTGCCTCTCTCCCCCTTCACACTTTCATGATGTACTCCAGCTTTCCCCTTCTCATGATGTGCCCAAAGAATGTAAACTTTCTTCTTCTGATGTGAGAATCTGTACACTACATTTTATTTGATGTTTATTATTATTATTATTATTATTATTATTATTATTATTATTATTATTATTATTATTATAAGGGATGCCTGGACTTTGTGCAGTAATTTTCTCCCAACTAATACTTTGTCACGATCAAAAGGTAGGATGAACATATATTTTCAAAAATGCAGCTTTATGCCCTTGTCATCAACTTCCTCTAAAGTAAACCAAATGCCCAGTTCTATGGTTGGGGAGATCTAGCTTCTTCTTACATGAAGCACTTAAACATAAGATGTCAACATTAACATTCATGCTAACATATTTGGATTGGTTGAATATAGGAGGGAAAACTGTGGCACTAATTGTAAATATAAACAAAATAACTAGCGTGATGAAGTCCAGACAAATTTGCTCAGAACGGTGAAGATAGAACAAGCATGTTACAAGATTATAATTTATTCCTTTCTTGTAATATTTCTTCTTGTGCCATGTCAAATATTTGAAGAGAAACTTCTAGTGTGAACAGCTGCATCTGAGTAAGTTAGAGGTGTTCTTAACATTCACCGTTAGCCACATGTCAGAACTGTCTTACTGTATGAGAAAACTCAGCCATTGTATTCCTGCTGTATCCACTAGAGCAGTGGTTCTCAACTGGCAGGGAATCCCCACCCTGGGGGGGGGGGGGGGGGGGGAGATTAAAGATTATTTCAAATATTTCAAGATCGCGTTAACTAATACAAGAACCGATTATTTGATATTGTTTTTCCCTCCATACTCTACAGTTCTGTACTTCTCGCCCTTCTGAAATTAATTTTGTAACATAAGTAGACCCGCAAATCACATTTTATGTAGGCCTCTAGACTTGTTCTATTATGTGTTATTAAATTTAGATTCTACTTTTACGTATACTGTGTAGGGGCGGGGGGAAATTCATAGGGAGGAAATATGAAAGGGGGGAATGACATTTTAAAAATATGGTGAAGGGGTGCATGGGCCAAAAAAGGTTGAGAACCACTGCACTAGAGCTAGGCAAGGGTGCCTCCCGCTATCATCATCAAGTGTCTTGCTGACTGGTGTGGGTGATTATGATCCTCCACAGTGTGATCTCTAACAGGATGTATCAGTTTGTGAGTTGAAATCTTTCTGTGCCATGACAAATGGCTGTCAAGAATCTTCTCTTGCTGCTTTCCTGCTTCTCTTTTCACAAATATTTGCAGTTGTCACATGTTCCAGTATTTTTCTCCTCATAATAAGGGGGGAAAAGTGACTGCCTCTTTCTGATGTTTGTGATAAGTTGTATTTGTGTCTTGACGTCTTCCAGAACAGACTACCCATTTTGAATCCCACTGTCACACAAAGTAAACGGCAAACAACACTTGTACATACCTCAAGGTGAACAGAGCATATGCTGTTAGAGCCACATGTTTATAGAACAATCAGCACTGGGTAGGTGATGTGGGGAGTATCCCACATGTTTATAAAACAATCAGAACTGGGTGGGAGATGTGGGGAGTATCCCACATGTTTATAGAACAATTAGCGCTGGATGAGAGATGTGGCCAGTATCCCACATGTTTATAGAACAATCAGCATTGGGTGAGAGATGTGGCCAGTATCCCACATGTTTATAGAACAATTAGCTCTGGGTGAGAGATGTGGCCAGTATCCTACATGTTTATAGAACAATCAGCACTGGGAGGGAGATGCGGGGAGTATCCCACATGTTTATAGAACAATCAGCACTGGGTGGGAGATGTGGGGAGTATCCCACATATTTATAGAACAATCAGCACTGGGTGATAGATGTGGCCAGTATCCCACATGTTTATAGAACAACCAGTGCTGGGTGGGAGATGTGGGGAGTATCCCACATGTTTATAAAACAATCAGCGCTGGGTGAGAGATGTGGCCAGTATCCCCCATGTTTATAGAACAACCAGCGCTGGGTGAGAGATGTGGCCAGTATCCCACATGTTTTTAGAACAATTAGCGCTAGGTGAGAGATGTGGCCAGTATCCACATGTTTATAGAACAATTAGCGCTGGGTGAGAGATGTGGCCAGTATCCCACATGCTTATAGAACAACCAGCACTTGGTGAGAGATGTGGCCAGCATCCCACATATATATATAGAACAATTAGCGCTGGGTGAGAGATGTGGCCAGTATCCCACATGCTTATAGAACAACCAGCACTTGGTGAGAGATGTGGCCAGCATCCCACATGCTTATAGAACAACCAGCACTTGGTGAGAGATGTGGCCAGTATCCCACATGCTTATAGAACAACCAGCACTTGGTGAGAGATGTGGCCAGCATCCCACATGCTTATAGAACAACCAGCACTTGGTGAGAGATGTGGCCAGTATCCCACATGCTTATAGAACAACCAGCACTTGGTGAGAGATGTGGCCAGCATCCCACATGCTTATAGAACAACCAGCACTTGGTGAGAGATGTGGCCAGCATCCCACATGCTTATAGAACAACCAGCACTTGGTGAGAGATGTGGCCAGCATCCCACATGCTTATAGAACAACCAGCACTTGGTGAGAGATGTGGCCAGCATCCCACATGTTTTTAGAACAATTAGCGCTGGGTGAGAGATGTGGCCAGTATCCACATGTTTATAGAACAATTAGCGCTGGGTGAGAGATGTGGCCAGTATCCCACATGCTTATAGAACAACCAGCACTTGGTGAGAGATGTGGCCAGCATCCCACATATATATATATAGAACAATTAGCGCTGGGTGAGAGATGTGGCCAGTATCCCACATGCTTATAGAACAACCAGCACTTGGTGAGAGATGTGGCCAGCATCCCACATGCTTATAGAACAACCAGCACTTGGTGAGAGATGTGGCCAGTATCCCACATGCTTATAGAACAACCAGCACTTGGTGAGAGATGTGGCCAGCATCCCACATGCTTATAGAACAACCAGCACTTGGTGAGAGATGTGGCCAGTATCCCACATGCTTATAGAACAACCAGCACTTGGTGAGAGATGTGGCCAGCATCCCACATGCTTATAGAACAACCAGCACTTGGTGAGAGATGTGGCCAGCATCCCACATGCTTATAGAACAACCAGCACTTGGTGAGAGATGTGGCCAGCATCCCACATGTTTATAGAACCAGCACTGGGTGAAAGATGTAGCCAGTATCACACCAGCTGCCTTTACTTCCCAAGACATTTCTTGGTGCTCATTTTTGGGCAGGTCGACCTGGGTGCCCAGGTCAATTTCAAATATCTACCCCAATACAGATTCAAACCCATGACTATCATTTGAAAATAATCCAAGAGAAAAATATAAATTAGGAAGCAATGATGTGCATATTTTAGCTGAAAGGGCATATACATTTTACTTCCTTTTATGTTCACTGATTTCTGCAGTGCCCCTGATGAGATGCAGCAAAATATGGTCGGCAATAAAATATGCAACATATTATTTGTGTCTGTTGTTCATATTCACAACAGAAAAACACAGCTCTCAATTTATGATAAAACATAATTAGATACATAAATGGGAATATGAGAAATGAAACTGGTGGAACTGCTGTAAAGCTGTACAAATACGATAAGGTAATCCATGAATACGAGAAGTGAGGTTATTCAGCTTTACAAGAATTCAGTCACATAAGGAAATATATTCCTATGGGGCATGAGGAGTATTTCATTTCAGGACCCTCTCTGATGACTACAGCACATTAGCTGAGTAGCTTTAGAATATTATGCAGGTACATCAGTGTGTGATGTTTGTGCACTGACAAAGATCTTAGCTGCATCATCTATTCTGGTATATTAAGTAAGTACATCAGTGTATGATGTTTGTGCACTGACAAAGATCTTAGCTGCATCATATATTGTCATTTGTGCTTGCTGTCTTGCAAAGCCGGCGAATTCAACACCTTGCTTTCGTTGATGAATTCATCAATGGGGAAAAGCATGGCAGGCATCACAACTGAGATGCTGGTTGAATACAGTAATTTCATTATCATCATGTGTCATGGTGATAAGCATGGGTAATCATGGTTTGCCATAGCATATGATCACCAGTCTTGGATCAGATCTGTGTTTGTCCAATTATGCCCTCAGGCTAAGTCATACAGGTATTTATCTGCCTGCCTTCCCCTTGCTGTTTTCCCATCAATTTTGCAGTTGTCACTAAGTTTTATAGTTTATTTACCCTCATAACATGCCCCAGAAAATCTGGATTGTCTATGTATAATTTCTGGAATCAATTTACAATTGACACATTTGTCAAATGGAACTTTCCTGCAATGTCTCTTTTTTAGATGAGTAATCTTAACTAGATACTTACCACCTCATCAGACTTGTAGGTTCCAATAGCAAAGCGATTATCATGTCGTAGTCTAATCTTTAAATTGTAAACTTTGTGATTGAACGTTACAACCAGAGTATATGGGTGAGAATTATTTGTGCCGTCCGACTTGCTAGCACGGATAAGAAATGCTCCATTCTGGTGAAAATTCAAAGATTATCACTAAAACATGCATTCAACTGCATACAATATAAACAATATTCAATATAAACGTCATTCATAAATAACATCCCACCCCACAAATAAAAAGAAAGAAGGAGAAAAAAGTAATGAATATATCTTTGTATTTATTATCACTATCCTTAGGTTAACCGGCTTCGTGGCTTAGACGTTATGACTTTTCTCCGTAATCTCGTATACTCTCGTCGGTAACGTGATGACGGTGAGAATCAGCAGTGGTTCGAATCGCATCGGTAACTTACGGGGTATGTGAGCCGGCCGCTCAGAAAGCAATGGCAAACTACTGAGCGTAATCTTGCCAAGAGATCAACATACAGCTGAAAGATGCTAGTGTTGACAGCGATGTCCTGTAAAGGATATGCAAAAAAAAAAAAAATCATTAGGTTAACTACTGAATATAAACTTGCCAAGACATCAACAATGCAAAAAATGCTGATGGTGACTGCAACTATCTTTATCTATCCTTACATTAATGTTAGATGCATATCCTTTATAAGACATCGCAATCAATCCCAGCAATATTTTGCTGTTTGTGATTTATTAGGCAATTTTTACGTTTATTAGTTTGCAATTACTTTCTTAACGACTGACGCTTCACACTATCGAAATCAACACAAAGCGAGCTGCTTTCAAATTGCCTGCAGCAGATTTTGAACCCTAGACTCTGTATGTTGGAGAATTGCCATCAGCCATCATTGTCCCTAAACCACATTTTCTAAGCTTTAATTTAATTTTTTTGTGCTTAATTTCTTTGAACTCAAGCGTAGCCCATATATACTATGTCTAGTAACACTGGATTGAATTTTGCGTGTCAATTAGATTTCCCTCTACCAGCACCATCAAGCAAACCCACTCCAACTTGAGAGGTACTTGTAATTTACATCCCCAAGTCAAGGATGAGAAGTCAACATTTTAGTCCAACTGACTAGTGTAGGGATTGAACCCCCCTGCCTCAGCATCAGCACACCGGATGTTTAACAAATGAGCACTCTTATCCATTAGGTCAGGCTGAACTGCACCATTAGCTTGTCAGTCCAATAATAGATGTGGGGTGATAAACCACCTCATCAGGACAGATCACACAATACATACAATCAGAGCACAAAAACAAGCAGAGCAGAAAAAACAAGCACAGCACAAAAGCAAGCACAACACAAAAAGAAGCAGAGCAGAGAAACAAGCACAACACAAAAATAAGCACAGAACACACAAAAGCAACAAACAATCAACCACTGAGCAAAACTCCATACCTCAAACAGTTTCTTAACCCTTTGTGCACCTTCTTCCCTGTCAAGTTCTCCATGAAACCAGTCAAATTTGGAGAGTACCTATAAGACATTCATAGACTAGACATATAAACTTGACCTTTATCTCTCTCTCTCTTTCTCTCGCTCTCTCTCTCTCTCTCTCTCTCTCTCTCTCTCTATATATATATATATATATATATATATATATATATATATATATATATATATATATATATATATATATATATATATACTCCTGTGTGTTGCTGGGACCCATAAGGGAAGTAAAGAATAGCAACACTGTAGCCTACCACGCATGTCGTAAGAGGCGACTAAGGAGGCTTGATGGTTCCGTCGCCCTGCTACTGAGTGAGTGCGTGGCGCGACACTGTGAGCTGTGAGTTTCGTGTGAAATGCTTCTGAATCTGCCCGAGGTCTTTTGGAACGTGACTGCATGTTCGGAGCGATGGCAGCTGGCTATGTCCCAGAGTTGACCGGTTTTTTGCTTTATGCAGCAATGCGTGGCTGCTGGGCTTCTGGTTGACTGCCACTGCCATCGACGATGAACTGTATTTTCGTGTACTGTGTGGGTGAACATCTAGGAAACATCCAGATGGGAAAATGACTGCCAATTCCATCAGAGATGAACTGGATGTTTCGTGGGGGACTATTGTGTTGACATTCTTGCGGCGGCATTATGCACAGTGTATCTGTGCGGGCTGTTGTTTGTCGAGACTCCTGTCTTTCCACTTTTCACATTGGGCAGTGGGAGGCATTTTGTGTGATATTCACTGGCACAGGAACGGAGCATAATGGGGACGACCCGTTGCTGTGAAGTTGGAACCGCGACTAATTAACTAACTAACCTATATATATATATATATATATATATATATATATATATATATATATATATATATATATATATATATATATATATATATATATATGACATAAATCTAGTATCTGAACTTGGAATAAAACTGGCATATACCTATATATATATATATATATATATATATATATATATATATATATATATATATATATATATATATATATATGACATAAATCTAGTATCTGAACTTGGAATAAAACTGGCTCATAAACAGCATCAAGCCTCAGAAAATGAAATACTTTGGCTATGTAAAGAGTTGCAGTTGTTTAGTAAGAACAGCGATGGAAGGCATGAGCCCTGGAAGGAGAGGCAAGGGTCAACCAGCACAATGATGGAGAAAGGTCACAGCAGATAGCCTGGGTATTAGAGATAGCAAGACGCTGAGAGAGATTTCAGCACACCATGATGAGAGTGACATTCTGCAAAAGACCTGCATATAACTGGTTTTCTCACTCAAGTCTTCGTCAAGCAAAGTACAGGCAGCTTTTTGCTTCAACAAATGATGGACAACATCCGCTGAAGGTTGTTCAATTAAGCCAGACACGATGGGTGTCCTTTCAATCTGCCATTTTCAGAATATTGCAGCAGTGGGTCGAGCTCAGAACTCATTTTGATATAGCAAGAGTCAACGAGCGCTGTTATACAGCAGAACTTCTACATTCTATGTTTAGTGACATGAAAAACTATGTGTTTCTCGTATTTCTCAAGCATATTCTCAGAGAAGTTCAAAGTGTGAATAAGAAATTCAAAGCAGATATAGAGGATCCAACAAAACTACTCAGCGATCTTGTCCAACTCACTGATTCTATCAGTTCAAAGATTCTATTCCTGGGGGGAAAAAATAACAGAAAGTGATGCTATTCAAGATTATTTAAATCCTAATCCCAATCTAGATTATGAGTTTGAGAAAGAAATAGCAGGCTACAAGTTTCCTGATGAGAAAGAAATTCATGGAAGGTGCATAGTTTTTAATAGAGCTGTTGACACAGCTGCGTTTACGTTTGCCGAATAACATTCAAGTGTTGCAGTCCATATCATGTTTTAGTGGAAGTGAATGTCTACAGCCAATGAAGCCCTGTATATTGAATCTTGCAAAAATGTTTGTAGATGATGCAGCTACTCTCCCCCACATTGATTTCCAGTGGAGAAAACATCATATGCAGTGGACACAGACCTCTGACACACTTGGACTGTGGGCAGAAATAGCCTCATACAGGGATGCCACCGGTGAAAATCCTTTCCAATATCTTACAGATTTTGCTTTAACTATGCTCATTTTACCTCATTCTAATGCGGACGTGGAGCGTATTTTCAGTCAGATGGGAGTTATAAAATCAAAATTGCAGAACAGACTGAGCATCAAGAGTTTGACAGCTGTTTTGACTATTAGATATGGAATGAAAAGATATGGCAAATGCTGTCATGATTATAAACTACCTAAGAATATTCTACGAAAAATTGGATCACAGGAGGCATATACACGTTTCTTTCAATCATCATCATCATCGCAGGAGCAAGCACAGCAGGAAATAGCTACAGAAACTGAAGAGGAGTTGTCTGACTGGGATTTGGCGGATCTGGAATAAACTTCATTCTAATATTCAGTGATAATAATAAATTATAATGTGCTACCTTGTTACATTTGTAATAAAAACCATTGGTGCTTTTTTTTGTTGGTGCTTTCCAAAAAAATGTAGTGCTTTTTTGGGTCCATTTTGACGTTTGTTCATCAAAAGATGGCAACTCTGATGTGGTATGCAGGACCCTGTGATTGCCAGGTCGTAGAGCAGAGTCCATTACGCAACAGCCAGAGGGAGCAAAAACTTCAAAACCGAAGAGATACATAGAGCTTAGCGACTGATGTAAAAAGCAAATCACGTCAGCTTTGTTGTCAATAGATACAAGAGTCACATCATTGAGCTTGATTATGGAAGCAGTACGTTATGCCGTCTCTGATTCATGAGGCCAATTACTGGCAGAACAACTTTGTTCAGAGCTTAGATATAGTTGAAAGGATACCCAGAATCATGTCAGCACTGGCTTATATATAAAGATCAAGAGTATTAGGACAGATGCAGAATCTGGAAAGGAGATTGATAATGTTTCACCTGAAGGACATTTCGGTGACATTAGAGAGACAGAAAGAATGAAGGACTGAAGTCCGATGTTGATAATTTGCAAGTAGCAAATAAGATCAACTGTTTAATATTCATTATTAATATTTTCTTGCGATCAGCCAGTCTGACGGCCACAGACACGATCGACATTTGAAACTTCATGAATTTGTTGGTTTGATCTCTGCTAAAGAATGGCTAATAAATATAGCCAAATCAACTCGACTACCAGCCTTCATGTGAGTCATTTTTGTTGAATATTCATCCATGCTGTTTGCTGGATCTTGTCTGCCACTCTTAGATGTTGCAGTTTTCGAGCCTATTGTTATTTGACCTTTACACCAGAAGGATTTCAGCAACAATCAACCCAAAGCTGATTTTCTAGGAAATTGTACTTGTAGTAGTTTGCTATTGCTTTCTGAGTGAGAAATCAACTTTGCGGTCCAGCTGACTGGTGAAGAGATGGAAACCCCTAATCTGCCATAAGCCCACTGGAATTTTAAGCACAAATGCATTAAGCCCTACAGCCAAGGAAGCCTCTCAACACAGAAATAGGTCACAAAATACCATTACTATTTACCGTTTTAAATGATAAAGGAAATAGCAAGCTTATTCTTACTTCAGAAATACCATCATCATATATCGGAGCCTCCTGTGACTGTTTTTCATCTGGCACCTTCTTGCCCAGGATTGCATCAATTTTTCCTGCTTTGGTTTGAAAGGCTGCTTTCTTTTTGATTTACAATATTGTAGAGAAAAAAAATAGTCATATTAATCCACAGTAATAACTATTAACAAATTATCTCATTACTTTATTTTATGTTGTGTGAATTCTGCAGTATGCACTAATGGGATGCGGTGAAATATGCCAGGTAATAAAGTGTGCAATCTATTGTTTGTGTAGATTGTTCAAACCTAGAAGTGTTTGTACAGAACATATGAATGGTTTTAAAGAAGAATGATGAGGATATCATGGATGGATAAACAGTGAAATTAAAATGCCTTAAAAGACATTAACTCACAAAGAGAACTGGTAC
The DNA here is from genome assembly GCA_963921405.1 of Cepaea hortensis. Classification (NCBI taxonomy): domain Eukaryota; kingdom Metazoa; phylum Mollusca; class Gastropoda; order Stylommatophora; family Helicidae; genus Cepaea; species Cepaea hortensis. The sequence continues at coordinate 88,865,168 of OY992878.1, read as the reverse complement.
TTGCATTAGAAGAAGATAGTCCATATTCTTTGGGCACACCAAGAGAAGGGGAAAGCTGGAGTATGTCGTGACAGCTGGAGAGTTAGAGGGGAGAAGAGACAGAGGGGGAGACAGAGAGAAGATGCTGAAGTTTCACACTATGGCATGGAGGAACATTGATTTCAGACATAATTGGCAGTACATGAGGCAGAAAGCTGTGGACAAACATTATCACGAACACCACACAGCATGGCCATAGGAAGGAGATAAGTGCTTATTCTTTTTATGCATATGAAGAAACGTACAAGTCTGTAATTGTGTACAGAAGCTCAGTGATTGTTCTATTACTTATGTCAAGTAGGATGTCGTTCTATGAAGTCACAATGAAACAAATGAATTTAGCTGGCCACTATGTTTTAGTGTTGCCGAATGTTGCCTATGATGTTTTTACAGCGATTTTCACTTTCTTGTTCTTGTACCCCGATATTAAGGAAATATAGAGTACTCATGACGTTAAATTCCCCGATTATTTAAAGATCACATTAAAACAGAAACCGACTACTGAGTATTGTTTTTGGCTTCATTGTCTACAAATGTCTTGGCTTCTCAAATTTTTCTTCTAACGGGGATAAAGAGACTTGTCTTTTTAAGATGTAAGTTGACTCATAAATTTCGTTTTAGAGACATTTCCACTTGATTTAGTATGAATAATTAAATTGAGCATTGTGAAATTTTCAAATATTTAAGTCGGCGGAGTCATCCCAAACAGAAATTTATTAAGATCGTATGCTATGATGCCATCATGTGAAATTTCAATGGCAGGAATATAGCGGTTTTCCGTGTCATAATACAGCGATGATCATGAATGCATGTTTGCATTCACCACCCATTCTAGTATTTAGGTTTAAATTTTTATCACTCTACGCGGCCGGGGTCAATTGTTTTTGGATAACTTTTTATCACGACTTCACTCAGATCTACTAGCACCGGCAGACAGCAGACATTGCATCGACACTGACGTCATCACAGTGTATATATCTTATATCTGTGGGTGTGAGTGTGTATATAATAGTTTATATAGTTAGTTTTATGTGTGTGTGTGTGTATATATGTATGTGTGTGTGTGTGTGTGTGTGTGTGTGTGTGTGTGTGTGTGAGTGTATACACACACACTTATATATATATATATATATATATATATATATATATATATATATATATATATATATATATATATATATATATATGTGTGTGTGTTTGTAAGGGTTTTATGTTAAGTAGTTTGCCATTGCTTTCTGATTTAGACTCTTTCCCTCTTTGCCTATACTACATGATAAACTGACCCACAAACATTAATATCTCAGCTTAGAATTGACCCACAGACTTGAATAAGGTATCGTTGGATTTGTTTTTTCAAGATGTATCCAGATATGTAGCTTATATAATTAAAAAGCAATTTAGAAAATGTTACTTAAGTGGCTACATTTAGCTACATTTCGAAAGCTTCCCTACTTTCATTTCCGGGTTCTAATAAATATAAAAAGTAAAGTCCCCTTCCATGCCATGAGAATGAGGCATATTGGGAACATGGTTCTCATTGGCATCATGTTGCAGGTCCTTTGCAGAATGTCCCCCTCATCACAACCTGCTGAAAGGTTTCTCATCTCTTTGCCTCTCATCACGGACTACTGAAAGGTTTCTCATCTCTTTGCCTCTCATCACAGACTGCTGAAAGGTTTCTCATCTCTTTGCCTCTCATCACGGACTGTTGAAAAGTTTCCCATCTCTTTCCATCTCTTCTGTCTCAAGCGTCCTTATTCCCAAGGTGTCTACAATATCCTGTGCCCTTCTTCATGCTGGTTGGCCCTGTCAATTCTTGGGGATCCGTGCATTTCATCACTCTGCTAGCCCTATATTTTTAGACAGATTAGTTCTTCGTATGCGATGTGATCAATACCACACTGGTTGCCTTTACTTCTCAGGAAATTTTCTGGTACTCATTTTAGATTGGGTTACCAGGAAGTCCAGGTCAGTGAACAAAATCTCTGACTCAAAGGTGATTCAATCACAAGATTTTGTAAGAGGTTCCAGATTTGTGGTTATGTATATTTATCCATCCATCCATCATGTGCCATACCGATAAGCCTGGGCGGTCATGTTTTGCCATCTCACTCGATCACCAGAGTCGTGGATCAGCTCTGTGTTCCTGTCTCGACCATGCCACCTGGCCAAGCCATCCAGGTATTTACTTCTCAGTCTTCCCTTGGTCTCTTCCCTTCGATCTTGCCAGTTGTCCCCAAGTTCTACAAGTCATTTCCTCTCATAACATGCCCAAAAAATTTTGACTGTCTACATCTAATGTCTCTAATCAGTTTACGATCTTCATATGTATATTTATAGGAACCTGAATATGATGGTATTAAGCTTTTCATCATCATCATCATCATCATCATCATCACCATTATGTGTCTTGTGAAGTGTTTGCATTTATACCTGCCCACAAATCTCAGTATCCTAGATCAATTCTATTGATGACATTCTTTCATGCCATACTTCCATGACATTCTTTCATGCCATACTTCCATGACATTATTTCATGCCATACTTCCCTGACATTCTTCCATGCCATACTTCCATGACATTCTTTCATGCCATACTTCCATGACATTCTTTCATGCCATACTTCCATGACATTCTTCCATGCCATACTTCCATGACATTCTTCCATGCTGCCAATATGCTGTTGCGTCCTCAAACATGACGTAAAACTATATGCAACAAAAACATGTTACACGGAAGAATATCGGCTCAACTTGAACAACAGGAACAATGCTCAAACCTGTGAACTGTGACATACTGAATCCGGACCCATGGCTGACAAAAGTTCGATGCCGTTTTATTGAGCATCTATTTACAAAGTCAAATTACTATATCTGCTGTTGACTCCTTCCAGAGTGAGTGTTCTTACCAGGTCAGCATCCACAATATAGGAGCTCAAAATACTGAGATAAGTTATTCACCTGTATAACTAATGGCCAAAGTCTTGCTTCAGATATCACAGAGTATCACATTGAGTGTGACCAGTCTGTCCTTTCGTTGTTTCTCTTCTTGTCTAGGTCGTGTCCATGATTCCTTCACATTCAGGATACTAAGCTCTTGTATCAATGTTTCTTATCGGCCCATCCCTGGATTCATACTAGTTATTAGCTCCAAGCCACTCCAGTTTATGCCACTATCTTTAAAACATGACTCCTCTTTCCATGTCCTTTTCCAGTCTGTTTGTTGTCAAATAATGTCACTCTCTTGTTCACGTTGGTGCGCATTCGTACCTGTGCGTGTGTTTACCTATCGGTTTTTCCCGATCTTGTCTATCCATCATCATCATGTCTGCATGCAATGTGGCACATGCCATTGCCTTAGATCAAATTTCTCTCGGTCTGCCCCTGCCTCTTCTAGCACTCATTATTCCAGGAAGGCTTTAGCTATATTTATATTTATACTGCGATAGCGTAGAGGCTAGACAAGACACTTGCCAGTCCAGTGGTCATAGGTTCAATTCACATCAGGGAGGATTCACATTTTACAAATTGACCTCAGCTCCCAGGTCAACCCAGCTTAAAGTGGGTCCCAGGAAATGGGAAGCAAAGATGGTCAGAGTGATACTGACCACATCACCCCTGAAGTGCAGATTGGTTTATACAAATAAGGGTCTAGCACCATTTTTCCACTGCACCCTAAAGGTCCTTTACTTTTTACTTACTTCAGCAATATTTAATTGTTTCGTTGCAACCTCATAGCCCAACAATGTATTTTACATATAGATCAGTAGTATACAAACTTTTTAGATACATTTTTTTCTGACATAAAATCCAGCCCTGAAACTTCTAATGACCAGTTTCCATATCTTTGTCAAACTAGCATTCATTTATAACTACATATATCTCAGAATAATCCACAGGTGATTCTGATGGCAATATCCAAGTTCATCACTATTGTCTATTTGTATAGCCCACATATGCTGTTAGGACTTCAGGCTTCTACAGATTTCACCCACTGAAACCAGTCTTCATTCCGTGTTAGTTAATTTGTGTCCTTAGTAGGACCTGAAGAGCCTGTTTCTGCTCACCAAGCCGACCCAACATCAGCAAAATTGAATTCAACCTGACCATTCCATTTCTGGGAGCCAGTGAAGTTCACATTTCTGTTTATCAGTTATGATTTTTACAGCATCTAGAAATAATGCGATTATAAAGTAAAACAAAAATCATGACTGACTTATATTTGATTTCTGCAAAAACACTACAAACTCCCTACAGCTTAGAACAGTAATTTCACATAAGATTTGCTTAACTGTGATTTAAGTTTTCTGAATCAAATGATAGATTTCTAGCCAATAAAAGTGACTTGATGCTATAGAAATAATAATAAATGATGGTGAAAGTGAACATGCTGAAACTCTACAATCAATGCTGTGAGCTGGCTAGGGAGTAGCTAGTTACATGTGTTAGATATAAAAGCTTGTGATAAATGCAGACCTTTGCAGAGTGAATAGTGTGTCCACAGTGCGAAGCTTTGAGAATAAAACTAAACTAAACTATTTTGCCTATTTGAAGGAAATAAACATGCAGAATTAGGAATATGTTTTTCAAAGTGACAATAAAATAGTAAAATGTGACCAGTAACAAAAATTAAAAAGTATTCCAGGATGAAAATCTAGTGATGGTATTTCAATTTCAATGTTAATTCAAAATTTATGTACACTGTGACTAAGTTTATAAACAAAAGTTGATATAATATATGTTGTTATATATATATATTTGATAGTTGTATATTTTATAGTTGATATATATATATATATATATATATATATATATATATATATATATATATGATATACAGTTGATATAATTTAACGCAAGGCTACAGATTTTCAAGTTTCATGCTTAAGTGGCTAGAAATACTGTTTCAGAATAATTGGTCATTATTTACACAAAAATGGTATAATCATTTAAATTACTACAGATAAGAACTCCGCCGCGGAGCAAACACAGCAGGGGGTTTCTGATCGTCAGAAGGGAACCCCCTTCCCCAAGTGTTTCGGCCCATTACTCCCTTAACACTCTCTAGGGGCGGGCCCAGCCGGGTCATTACTCTGGGCATCTTTCCCCTGCCGTGGAGACGTTCTGTCAATTTTGTTGTCCTTATTATTGTGCTTGTCCCTAAGCTGTTCACATGTCCACTCTCAAGCCTTCCCTCCCTCAGTGAGGTGAGCCTGTGCTTGCCCCTTAGCACCTGTGGTCGTGGGGAGCCTGCTTCTTCCCCAGCCACGGATTCCATCACCTCCATCCATTTCCATGTTCCTTCTTCATGCCCTGTTCACGGCGCCGCACCCTGCATGGAAGCTGGTTCTTCCATTGGTTTTTCGACCCACCTCTTGGTCTCTGCAGGTGAATGCGACTAACAGACGATTACCACTCTGGTATGGAGGCTGGATTTCGGCTGACATTTGTATGATTGACTGCACTCGGACTCACCACCCTCGCTCGGAGGAAAGGCTATAGGGAGGACATGAGATGTTGCAAGTTCATGTGAGGTGTTCTGAATTTACTGCTTTTAACCATACTAGTTTTGAGACTCGTCCCACTTCAGGTTCTGACAATTCCACAGCCAGCATGAGGCCTTTTCGGCTGAATCACAGTTGTTTTTGTGCCCAAGTCCTTGCTTGTCCAACTTAGCACAAACTATAAGTCAATATTGAATGCCCATTTGTGCATATCCCATTTAGAAAGGATGGCTGTAACTGCATTATATTAGAAACTGAAGTATTCAGCCAGAAATCCTCTCACTATGATTTTATGCCAAAAAAATATGGGGGAGAATTAATGAAATAATGAATGTATAATCATTTTTCGTGCATAATAGAAACAACAGTTATGTCAGCTAAGTATCCCTCCACAAAAATCTCTATACAAATATATGCGACTGAATTAGTTATATAATGAATAGATCTAGAATACATAAAAAAGAATTAATGGTTTGACTAGTTCATCACACATGAAATTGTGCATGAGTGCTTCAATCTTCTCCTGTTTCAAGTTGCACTAGAAAAACTCATCTCATTGCTTAAACTCTGTTGTACCGGCAAGGATTGTAATGTCCATACATCAGTCACATGTGCTATAACCTATGTGGGTTGATTTTCTAATTTTTACATTTATCCTGAACAGCAACATTTTTGTTTCCAACTATGTTTACATTTTCCAACTATGTTTACATTTTTCAACCATGGAAGAACTTTTAACATGTACAATGTGCACAGGGAGGAGAATTTTGAACCCTTGTTCAAGAATAGTTAGTTAGTTAGTAAGTCGAAAGATCAACCTCATTGCACATCGAACCATTCAGTCCATAAGTGCTCGGATCCCCTCCTCAGCAAATCCCGCAGCGTGTAGCGGCTAACGACACCAGTTCTGTGTTGGTTTATCAATCTTCTTTGGCTTCCTGCGTAGTGTTCCTGTTTGGCCACCCCTCTTTTAATTTGCTGTTCTCGCAGTCTGGCCATGGTTGTAGATTCACAGTCATCACTTGGTTCAGGCAAAAGTCTTACTTCTCGTAGAGCATTCAGAATGTCAGCCTGGTCCATGGCGCGTCCGCCCTCCACAGTAGCCTCACCTGCGAGCTTGTCAGCCCGGTCATTTCCTTGTACTCCCGCATGCCCTGCCAGGAAGAAGAAACTAATCTTTGCAAGCCGAGACCGCTCCAGAGGCAGCAACCATTCTCTTCGGATCGACCCCTCCTCTATCCTCTTGATCATGATCATCGAGTCACTAAGGAAACATGCCCTAGTGAATGTCTGTGTCTCGAGCCATGTTATTGCTTTACTTACTGCCATGACTTCCATAGTCAGGCTACTTGTGGTTTCAATGAAAGCACCAGAGTCCTCCTTCACAATTCTCCCTCCGGCCCGAGCCGTAAAGGCCCATGAGCTTCTCACATGTCGGACGACCGACCCATCTGTGTAGATGACAGCATCACCGTCTAGCAAATTCTCGAAAATCAACGCTTGTACTTCAGCCTCCACAGCAGCCGGATTTTCTTGTCTGCATTTTCTATCTAGTTGGATGCAAACTGAAAAGGATGTGCAGAAATCTGTTGGCACTTGTACCCACTCCTCGCCAGGTTCTAAGTCCTCAAGTGAACACACCTGTTGAAGAATGTCTACGGCTTGACCCATCCACAACCGTCTTCTTTTTAACCTGCTGCCCTTCACCTTCATAATTTCACTATGCGCCTGAGGTAGGCGCGTGCTCTGCAAACTTGTATTCTCTCTTCAATGGTTGGAAAATCAAGAAGGTAGCGCATCGCCCTGCATGCTGTATCTCTTGTACATCAAAGAATAATGCACATAGCTTCATTCTGTATCCTTTCCATCCTTTCTATCTGCTTACGGCTGAGAGTCAGGATTGCTATTGCATACTCAAAAACAGACATGACCAGTCCCTCGTACAGAAGACAATAATGGCGCTGCTCACAGTTTGCTGCCGCCATCACCCGCATCGCAGCCAAACCCCGCTGCTTGACCTTTGTTATCACCTGGTCTATGTGCTCATTATAAGGCTTCGATCAAACCGTATCCCCACGTAATTCATTGCCTGCGTTCTTTCCACCGTCTCTGAACACAGCTTTACAGTTGGTGTTGGAGTGTTGACAATATGATTATTCAACGAGAACCAAGTCACTGTTCAAGAATAGAAAGCATTCAATCCGCTTGCCAAGGATCAGGGGGAAATATACAACCTGCAGTGTCTTATTTTGAAAACGTAATCATCCACAAATGGACTCCCACTGGTATCACTTTGAGTTGTAGATGGACAAAGTACCTCTCTGTCCCCCAGTGCTTTGGAGTTTGTGCACTGTGCTGAGATTATCTTTGTATGATCTATGGAAGGAGACTGGAGCACTTGTGAAGGTATTCGTATGCAATGAAACTGATCCTGTACAAAGCAACGTCAGACTTGACAAAAATAACTTGCGTGCTTTATTAATCGTGCTTACCCACCACCCCGACGTGTTCAAAATTTAAAAACAAAATTAACCTGGGCTGGCAGATTGAGCCAGCCTGAAATAAGTTCCACGGAACATTCTGGGAAGACGTAAAGACAGCCAGCGTGATGTCGATCACATGGCCCATCAAGTGCTGATTGGTGCATAAAAACATGTGGCTAGAACCATGTAAGCAATAAGCCTCAAGGCTTGTAAGAGTCCTTTATTTTACTTGATCTATTAATCAAAATGGCAGCTATTGATACCAACAGTATAATACTATAAGAGCTATAGTAATAGTCAACAAAAGATATTTCACAAAGATGAACAGCTGATGTTGCTTAATGTTGCATGACTTGCTATGTATGGGACAATGATAGAAGTGAGGAAACTAATTTTTTTTTTTTTTTTAAACCAACTTGTTCGCATTGGAAAGCAGACGTATCAACTACATCACTAACAATAGGAAATTTACAGAATGTCAGGCATTGGTAGTACCTTTGGTAAGGATGACTGTCTTGTCCTTTTCAGGGCCCATTCCCCACTGGTCCAAGCCTGACATCCAGCTCATGCCTGTGGCTCCTAGTAGCTGTCAGCATGCAACAGCGGCCACCCCCCGGACAACAGCTGTGACAGGCTGGCTAAACCAGGCGTGGGTAACCGATTTGATGTCAAACCAATCGGTGAACTAGGGTATGCTTACTCAGCATGTGAAGACAGGATTTGGCAGACTGCACGGAAGAAATCATTGATGATTCAATGGGCAAGATGGCGTTTACCTGCAAAACGTTGTCGAACGTACTGAGCATGGCAAGGCATGTAGAGCGCCCTGGTCATCCACTGCCCCAATATTCATCTCCAGTCACCTTGACTTGTCTTGCCACTGGACTCCAGATGGACTCAGGTGAGAGAGTGAGGTCAATGAATTGTGCAACTCTTCCTCACTTTAATCCAATTCATCGCGCAAGTCATTCTTTGCCCACATTGTCAAAGAACATTTCGAGCCAAAATAGGCCTTATCGGCCATCTTAGAACTCTCGGCTTCATACTTTCAACCCCACTGGATGAAATGAATGGTCATCATCATTCTTGATGGACAAACAACACATGACACAGGTATGCAGCGAGCACCATATACCCAATATGTGTCAAGGTGTGTACAAGTCTTTTACGTACTTACCATGAGACGAGACAATCTGAGGAAAATCATGACAACAGGGAAGATCTAGGGTAGTAAAGACAGAAAGAGCAAATGCAAGATGAGCTGGTCCAATGACACACAATGTGATCAGTGACTGAACTTGTCAAGAATGCAGAAAACAGATGTTTGTGGATAGACATGATCATCAGTGCTGCCTGGCATGCACATGATGATGATGTTATTAATAAATCTGCATGAATATAATGACACAATGTTTTCATTTTAACTGGAATAGAAGGACTAAAATGGTATAACAAAACCACTCATGTGGAGCTTAGGGGCAGAACTAGACAGATTCCAGTCAGCCAAGAGGAGAGGAAAAAACGCTGGCAATGGAAAGGCAGGCTCCATGGCCGAGGGGTTAGCAGCTTTCTCCGCTAACCCCGAATACTCTCGTCACGTGACGCGACGAGAATTAGCAGTGGTTCGAATCGCAAAAGTGACTTATGAGAGTATGGAGCCGGTCGCTCAGAAAGTCGTGGCGTGCTGATGAGCGTAATCTAGCCTAGGAATCAACATACAGCTGAAAGATGCTGGTGTTGACCGCAATATCCTGAAACAGGATGGAAACGCGGAAAAAAAAAAAAAAAAATGGAAAGGACACAAATTACGAGAACCTGATAATAGTATCCCTAGAACATCCTTTCTCTGGAACTCACAAGGCAAATGAAATAAAGGCAGATAAAAAATCACACGGATAGGTTGTTGTAAGTTAACTGAGGAACTGTACTAAAATGGGAACACAAGGGCACAAAAGATGTGTGTTTATGTTAGTTAAGGACATGTTAAATATAGTGTAATCTTATAAAACCCTGATATTTTAGTAAATGATCAAAATAGCGCGATTTTAGGATGGAAGGAACTTATATATTTAATAAATAATATGAAATGGCATGTAAAACTTAAGCTTTAATAGGAGTTATATTGCTTGGCAAAGGTGATGAACACTTTAAAATCTCAGCATGTCATATCTAGTCTACACATTTGGAAACATTCGCTAGGTGAGTAAATAAAGCCAAACACCTTTATGTCTTCATGCATGGCTGGAAAAACCAAAACTCTTGATTTTGAGTGTAAGCCAGGCGGATGTTGATGTACCTTTGTATCTTGTGGAAGGGTGTTCGACTCTGATGAAAGAGAACCTGAATTTGTACTATCATCCGACTTGTTTTTTGACTCCAGAGGTTTCAGATGCCTATCTCCTGGTCGAGGTGGTAACATTGGTAGGCTTGCATCTGAGGGCTTCAGAGGTTTGGGCTTAACCGAAGGCTTTGGCTGATTTGCTGTATTTGGTTTATTTGGAGGTGGTTTAGGTCTGTTAGTATCAGGTACTGAAATATTAGTCAACACTTGTTATAAGGTCAACAATTATTACACAGCCAACAAGTATAATACAGCCATCAATTATTATACAATCAACAATTGTTATACAGTCAACATTTATTACACACATCGCCAGCATTCAACAACTATGAGCATTTACTCAAGGAATTTTTGGAGGGGGTATAAATCTGTTAGTGTCAGGTACTAAAAGATTAGTCAACAATTAATGCGCAGACAGCACACATCATTAGCATTCCCAATTACAAGTATTTAATCAAAACATATTTGGAGTTGGTATAGTCGTGTTAAATATTGAAATATTAGTCAAAAATTATTAGTCAACAATTAGTACACAGTCAAAAATTATTACACAGTCAAGAATTATTAAACATCATCAGCAATGCACTGACTCCAGACATGGTTTAGGTCGGTGGTTCCTAATCTTTTTTGGCACATGCACCCCATCACCATATGTTCAGAATGTCATTTGTCTCTTTTAGGACTTGTTCATTGGTTTTTCAATTTGCCCATGGTATTCTTTGAATTTTCCTCAGAAACCACATTTCCACAGCCATCAGGTGTTTTTCAGCGTGTCTGCTTACTGTCCACGCTACACATCCATACAAAAGTACAGGATCTATGTAGCACTTCAACACTCTTTTTTCTCATTGCAAATGACATCTTTTTATTGGTCATTATAAATTCTGTTTTGCAAAATGTTACATTGCCATGGCGATTCTGGTTCAAATCTCTTCAAGGCATCTCCCATCAGATGTTATGACTGTTCCAAGATAATTGTACTGATTCACATGTTTAAGAATATTTCCATTTATTTGTATTTTACATTGTGGTGTTTCCTTCTTCCTAGTAATGACCATAATCTGTGGCTTCTTACAATTTAATTCTAACCCTAGTTTTTCACTGTGCGCAACAACTGCATCTACTAAATGTTGCAGATAACAATTATTACACAGTCAGCAATTATTACACAGTCAACAATTATTATACAGTCAGCAATTATTATACAGTCAGCAATTATTACACACATTGTCAGCATTCACAATTATGGGCAATTATTCAAGACATACTTTGAGCTGGTCCAGGTTTGTTGGTAACAGGTACTGCAATATTCTTCCTCTTTGTCCCTTTAAGCTACACTATAGCACTGACGTTCCACCAACACAAGCCAACGTGCCCTATCCTCTGCTATCTCTGTCAGCTCGGTCCATGTCTTCCTCTTTGTCCCTATAAGCCCCACTATAGCACGGACGTTCCACCAACACAAGCCAAAGTGCCATTTCCTCTGCTATCTCTGTCAGCTCGGTCCATGTCTTCCTCTTTGTCCCTATAAGCCCCACTATAGCACGGACGTTCCACCAACACAAGCCAAAGTGCCATTTCCTCTGCTATCTCTGTCAGCTTGGTCCATGTCTTCCTCTTTGTCCCTATAAGCCCCACTATAGCACGGACGTTCCACCAACACAAGCCAAAGTGCCATTTCCTCTGCTATCTCTGTAAGCTCGGTCCATGTCTTCCTCTTTGTCCCTATAAGCCCCACTATAGCACGGACGTTCCACCAACACAAGCCAAAGTGCCATTTCCTCTGCTATCTCTGTCAGCTCGGTCCATGTGTTCCTCTTTGTCCCTATAAGCCCCACTATAGCACGGACATTCCACCAACACAAGCCAACGTGCCCTATCCTCTGCTATCTTTGTCACTCTGTCCATGTATTCCTCATATTATTAATCTTTAACTCTAATTCTGACCTCCAAGTGTTTTAGGCATCCCTCTATTTCACTGGCTCCGTGATTTATAGACAAGGGAATTTATAGTTATATTATTATCAAGTGTTCTAATTGTGTGTCCTACCCAGGGATAATGCCTGTCCCTCACCTCTTGATTCACTATTTGTTTAACATTATCCATGTACTCCACATTGGTGATACTGTTAGATCATTTTAATTCTTCTATTCTCTACAGGTACAAATTAATAAATGTTTGTTGTTTATTCGAAATTTTACAAATTGTTTTTGATGTTTCTGATCCATATAGTGGTACTGATTTAATGTTAAAGTTAAATACTCAGGTTTGGAGCTAAGTTTAACTTCTTTTGACTTCCAGAAATTTCCTAGTGCTATAACATCTCCTCTGCCATTTTGTATTCTCATTTAACATTTTTTTTTTCGCTCGTTCGCTTTGAACTCAAGCGTAGTCCATATACACTACTTCTAGTAATGCTGGACTGAATTTTATGTGAGGATTAGCTTTCCCTATTAACAGTGTTCCTCGCCATCTGGGGAACCCACTCCGACTTCAGAGGTACTTGTAATTTATGTCCCCAAGTCAAGGACAGTAGGTCAACATTTTAGTCCAACTGTCCAGTGTAGGGGTTGAACCCCTCATCTCAGCACACCAGATGTTTAAGAACAAGCGTTCTTATCCACTCAGCCATGCTGACCCGCTCTCATTTTAATATCTCCATCTGTTCCCCATCTTTGCCCACCTAAACAGGTGTGTAATTCCACCTCTTGAAGTGTGTTTCACCAAAGGTGACTGGGTTATCATTTACTTGGTTTGTTCTCTTTATATTGTCTTGCTCGTAAGAAGTTGTGGAAAACTCAACACTTATTATCCACATCATTAGTAGTGAAACTATGAGCATTTACTCAAGACATATGGAGATGTTCTAGGTTTGTTAGCATCATGTACCGAAATATTAGACATCAACTATTACAAACATTGCCAGCATTCAAAACTATGAATATTTAGTCAAAGACATCACTGGAAACAAAAACAAGAAATAACCAATTTTAAAAACACTGGTTATTTAAATATAAGTCTTAGAAACAAAACATTAAATTAGTCCTGTTACAGCAGCAAGCCTGAAAACATCACTTTTTAAAACTTACATAATTTATTTCCAATGATGTTAATCTTCTCCTGAAAAAATAATGTGAAAAATAGTTAATTTGCATCTTGCAGAAAGAATACACCACAATGTTTCCAGCAATGTATTGGTGTACAGGTAAAAGTCAACTAATGGCAGATACTGCCAGTGTTAGGCCTTCATATATTGTAGGCCTTGATATAAAGGGGTTGGGTGGCCAGTTGTCTTTCTCATCTTTCCTTCAAATAAAATTATGAAAATTTCTTCTTTTTATTCTTATTCTTCTGTTTTTCATCTCCCAATGAAGTACAGATCTCAACCAACTCACTCCAATCCCTTTGTAGACTTGTTAATGATTGGTTGCCTGTCACAGCTACAGTTTTCTATGGGACAAGGTAGCCAATTGGTTGCCTCTTACAGCTACAGTTTTCGATGGGACAAGGTAGACAACTGGTTGCCTCTTACATCTACAGTTTTCTATGGGACAAGGTAGCCAATTGGTTGCCTCTTACAGCTACAGTTTTCTTAGGACAAGGTAGCCAATTGGTTGCCTGTTACAGCTACAGTTTTCTATAGGACAAGGTAGCCAATCGGTTGCCTGTTACAGCAACAGTTTTCTATAGGACAAGGTAGCCAATTGGTTGCCTGTTACAGCTACACTTTTCTATGGGACAAGGTAGCCAATTGGTTGCCTCTTACAGTTACACTTTTCAATGGGACAAGGTAGCCAATTGGTTGCCTCTTACAGCTACAGTTTTCTATGGGACAAGGTAGCCGATTGGTTGCCTCTTACAGCTACAGTTTTCTATGGGAAAAGGTACCAAACTGGTTGCCTCTTACAGCTACAGTTTTCTATGGGACAAGGTAGCCAATTGGTTGCCTGTTACAGCTACAGTTTTCTATGGGACAAGGTAGCCAATTGGTTGCCTCTTACAGCTACAGTTTTCTATGGGACAAGGTACCAAACTGGTTGCCTCTTACAGCTACAGTTTTCTATGGGCAAGGTAGCCAATTGGGTGCCTCTTACAGCTACAGTTTTCTATGGGACAAGGTAGCCAATTGGTTACCTCTTACAACTACAGTTTTCTATGGGACAAGGTAGCCAATTGGTTGCCTCTTACAGCTACAGTTTTCTATGGGACAAGGTAGCCAATTGGTTGCCTCTTACAGCTACAGTTTTCTATGGGACAAGGTAGCCAATTGGTTGCCTCTTACAGCTACAGTTTTCTATGGGACAAGGTAGCCAATTGGTTACCTCTTACAACTACAGTTTTCTATGGGACAAGGTAGCCAATTGGTTGCCTCTTACAGCTACAGTTTTCTATGGGACAAGGCAGCCATTTGGTTGCCTCTTACAACTATAGTTTTCTATGGGACAATGTAGCCAATTGGTTGCCTCTTACAGCTGCAGTTTTCTATGGGACAAGGTAGCCAATTGGTTGCCTCTTACAGCTACAGTTTTCTATGGGACAAGGTAGCCAGCCTTCTCTTATGTCATGCATGGTAGGTTACAATGTTATCATTCTTTGCTTCCTTATGAACTTAACACATGGCGGAAAATGGTCTGGTCCTCATTTAATGAGGCTGGGTTAACCCAGAACTGTAATTGTTGGAAAATAATCCTGTCACTGCTGAGGAT
Organism: Cepaea hortensis; assembly: GCA_963921405.1. Lineage (NCBI taxonomy): Eukaryota > Metazoa > Mollusca > Gastropoda > Stylommatophora > Helicidae > Cepaea > Cepaea hortensis. Next base: position 88,850,095 of record OY992878.1, on the reverse strand, counting down.
TGAAACGAAATCACTGCCTTGGCAAGCAAGCACACTAACCACTATGCAACCGCAGCTCATGTAGAATGTGCACATATAAAAGTTAGTTGCATATACTTTACAGGTCACGGTCAAGCCCAGCATTATTTGGCTGTTTGTGATTTCTTGGCAAGTTTATGTTTAGTAGTTTGCCATTGCTTTCCGAATGACCAGCACTAATACCATTGTATGAAAATCAACGCAAGGCGGACTGCTTCAAAATCGCTTGCAGTTGTGTTTCATCTGTAACCCCTTCGCCGCAGAGCCAGCTGTGCACGTATATAAGCAGATATAAAAACATAAATTTTTCTGTTGTAATAATATAATACTATCAAATAGCAATACAAGCATGTATGTCGTTATTCTGTAAGGAACCTTTACAGCTCAGGCTGGAGGGAGAATTGTGAAGGAGGACTCTGGTGCTTTTGTTGAAACCACAAGTAGCCTGACTATGAAAGTCATGGCAGTAAGTAAAGCAATAACATGGCTCGAGACACAGACATTCACTAGGGCATGTTTCCTAAGTGACTCAATGAGCATGCTCAAGGGGATAGAGATGGGGTGGATCCGAAGAGAGTGGTTGCTGTCTCTGGAGTGGTCTCGGCTGGCAAAGATTCGTTTCATCTTCGTGACAGGGCATGCGGGAGTACAAAGAAATGAGCAGGCGGACAAGCTCGCAGGTAAGGCTACTGTGGAGGGTGGATGCGCCATGGACCAGGCTAACATTCTGAATGCTCTATGAGAAGTAAGACTTTTGGAGAACCAAGTGATGACTGTGAATCTACAACCATGGCCAGACTGCGAGAACAGCAAATTAAAAGAGGTAAAAACAAGAACACTACGCAGGAAGCAAACGAAGATTGATAAACCAACACAGAACTGGTATCGTTAGCCGCTACACGCTGTGGGATTTGCCGAGGAGGGGATCCGAGCACTTATGGACTGAATGATTCGATGTGCAATGAAGATGATCTGTCGACTAACTAATTAACTAACTAACTAACTATTCTGTAAGGAAATTAACCAATAATGTCATTATTCTGTATGGAAATGAACTAATTGTGTCATTACTCTGTAAGGAAATGAACTGTGTCATTAGTCTGTAAGGAAATATACTGTGTCATTATTCTGTAAGGAAATTAACTAACCGTGTCATTATTCTTTAAGGAAATTAACTAATTGTGTCAGTATTCTGTAAGGAAATGAACTAACTGTGTATTTTTCTGTAAGGAAATATACTGTGTCATTATTCTGTAAGGAAATTAACTGAGTCATTATTCAGTAAGGAAATGAACTAATTGTGTCAGTATTCTGTAAGGAAATGAACTAACTGTGTATTTTTCTGTAAGGAAATATACTGTGTCATTATTCTGTAAGGAAATTAACTAACTGAGTCATTATTCAGTAAGGAAATTAACTAATTGTCATTATTTTGTAAGTAAATAACTAGTTGTGTCAGTATTCTGTAAGGAAATGTACTACTTGTGTCAGTATTCTGTAAGGAAATGAACTAATTGTGTCATTATTCAAATGAACTAATTATTTCATTATTCTGTAAGGAAATGAACTAATTGTTTCATTATCCTGTAAGGAAATGAACTAATTGTGTCATTATTCAAATGAACTAATTGTGTCATTATTCTGAGGATAAAAAAACTGTCATTTATTCCTATATAGTACCTTGCGGTGTATGGTAAGGGGGTCTTGAGCCTGAGGAATTAAGGCCGCCTGGCTAGTGCAGTCGCCGCGAACTGTGCAGGTTAAGATTTTCTTTTCGCCCCCGACAGAAAAAATCTACACCTTACTGAGAATTTGAACCCAGGTCTCCCAAAGGAGAATCCGGCATTCTAGCAACTCGGCCAGCCAAGTAAATGAACTAATTGTGTCATTATTCAAATGAACTCCCCGTGAATGTTAATCCAGGTCAGCATATGCCCGCAGAAGTCGGAAGTGTCGGCCTAACGGTGCAAGAACGCAGCTCTGATGTAAACAGGCACAACCCAATCACGTCCGGGAAAAAAACTCAGGATGAAAGCAGAATTAGAAGAAGAAGACAAATGAACTACTTATGTCAGTTTTCTGTAAGGAAATGAACTAATAGTTAAGTATTCTGTAAAGAAATTAAACAATTGTAAAATAAATTATGTCTTTGCTATGACATAAAAATACCAAAAGAAAGCAATATGCAAATGAAAAATGTTAACATGTAGCAGAATTATTTTTTTAAAAGATGACAATCAACTCAGTAAGTCATCAATTTCATGGCTGTATCACATTTTCTGTCATTTCAGTTTCTTTCTTACAGTTACTTCACCGAAAGGAAATAGTGATGTCTTTATGAAAACATCTGATCAGATACTTGTTCTATTCTATTATCTCTCCCCATATGGAAGATGGCTTGTGGTTCACATTTGCTTAGGGAGAAGATTACGTTTTTTTATTAAATCTTAAGCCATATGTCACCTGGACTGTGATGAATTTGTGTTTGTGTAGTTTACCCTTGATAGGATCAATCCATCTTATTGTTGGTCTTCCTTTAACTCAATATATAACCAGTCAGTTGTGCAGGAGCATGAAAAATGAGCAAGCAATTAGATTATTTGATAGAGGGCCCAGAAATGTGGATATTCAGAAGATTGGGTCACATAAACCAGAAACAAAAGCAAACAAATGTAAAGGTCCTCAAAGAGCTGAAAACGAAAACAGAGCTGATCAAAGGAATAAAAAAAAGAGACAAATCAAAAATGTCACCATTAGATGACATAATACACTTGTATAATCCATACTAGAAGAACAGATGAAGGCAGCTGAACAAGAATTAGATAGCATTAGTAGCTACAGTTAGCATCAAGAATATAACAGATAACATCAAGGTGAAGAATAACTGCAGATAACATCAAGATCTGGATTAACAGCAGTCTGTTGGAGTATCCCACCAGAGCAAGAGACTGCAAATGTACGTCATATATTGTAATCAACCTTCATTGTGAAGACGGCACTTGATTGATTCATTTATCTAAACAGTTTTGTCTACAATATCGTATCTCTAAAATGATGTGGGCAAGTTTGCCCGAACGTGACATTTGCCATAGCCAGCTTATGCCAGAGTACTACTGATATGAGCTTCCAGGTCGAGCCAGCCTAAAATATGTACCAGGAAATGTCCTTAAAAGTCAAGATGGCCACCATGAGATTGACTATATCACCCAATGAGTACTGATTGGTCTATACAAATATGCCATGAGATTGACTATATCACCCAATGAGTACTGATTGGTCTATACAAATATGCCATGAGATTGACTATATCACCCAATGAGTACTGATTGGTCTATACAAATATGCCATGAGATTGACTATATCACCCAATGAGTACCGATTGGTCTATACAAATATGCCATGAGATTGACTATATCACCCAATGAGTACCGATTGGTCTATACAAATATGCCATGAGATTGACTATATCACCCAATGAGTACCGATTGGTCTATACAAATATGCCATGAGATTGACTATATCACCCAATGAGTACCGATTGGTCTATACAAATATGCCATGAGATTGACTATATCACCCAATGAGTACTGATTGGTCTATACAAATATGCCATGAGATTGACTATATCACCCAATGAGTACCGATTGGTCTATACAAATATGCCATGAGATTGACTATATCACCCAATGAGTACCGATTGGTCTATACAAATATGCCATGAGATTGACTATATCACCCAATGAGTACCGATTGGTCTATACAAATATGCCATGAGATTGACTATATCACCCAATGAGTACCGATTGGTCTATACAAATATGCCATGAGATTGACTATATCACCCAATGAGTACCGATTGGTCTATACAAATATGCCATGAGATTGACTATATCACCCAATGAGTACCGATTGGTCTATACAAATATGCCATGAGATTGACTATATCACCCAATGAGTACCGATTGGTCTATACAAATATGCCATGAGATTGACTATATCACCCAATGAGTACCGATTGGTCTATACAAATATGCCATGAGATTGACTATATCACCCAATGAGTACCGATTGGTCTATACAAATATGCCATGAGATTGACTATATCACCCAATGAGTACCGATTGGTCTATACAAATATGCCATGAGATTGACTATATCACCCAATGAGTACCGATTGGTCTATACAAATATGCCATGAGATTGACTATATCACCCAATGAGTACTGATTGGTCTATACAAATATGCCATGAGATTGACTATATCACCCAATGAGTACTGATTGGTCTATACAAATATGCCATGAGATTGACTATATCGCCCAATGAGTACCGATTGGTCTATACAAATATGCCATGAGATTGACTATATCGCCCAATGAGTACCGATTGGTCTATACAAATATGCCATGAGATTGACTATATCGCCCAATGAGTACCGATTGGTCTATACAAATATGCCATGAGATTGACTATATCGCCCAATGAGTACCGATTGGTCTATACAAATATGCCATGAGATTGACTATATCGCCCAATGAGTACCGATTGGTCTATACAAATATGCCATGAGATTGACTATATCGCCCAATGAGTACCGATTGGTCTATACAAATATGCCATGAGATTGACTATATCGCCCAATGAGTACCGATTGGTCTATACAAATATGCCATGAGATTGACTATATCGCCCAATGAGTACCGATTGGTCTATACAAATATGCCATGAGATTGACTATATCGCCCAATGAGTACCGATTGGTCTATACAAATATGCCATGAGATTGACTATATCGCCCAATGAGTACCGATTGGTCTATACAAATATGCCATGAGATTGACTATATCGCCCAATGAGTACCGATTGGTCTATACAAATATGCCATGAGATTGACTATATCGCCCAATGAGTACCGATTGGTCTATACAAATATGCCATGAGATTGACTATATCACCCAATGAGTACCGATTGGTCTATACAAATATGCCATGAGATTGACTATATCACCCAATGAGTACCGATTGGTCTATACAAATATGCCATGAGATTGACTATATCACCCAATGAGTACCGATTGGTCTATACAAATATGCCATGAGATTGACTATATCACCCAATGAGTACCGATTGGTCTATACAAATATGCCATGAGATTGACTATATCACCCAATGAGTACCGATTGGTCTATACAAATATGCCATGAGATTGACTATATCACCCAATGAGTACCGATTGGTCTATACAAATATGCCATGAGATTGACTATATCACCCAATGAGTACCGATTGGTCTATACAAATATGCCATGAGATTGACTATATCACCCAATGAGTACCGATTGGTCTATACAAATATGCCATGAGATTGACTATATCACCCAATAAGTACCGATTGGTCTATACAAATATGCCATGAGATTGACTATATCACCCAATGAGTACCGATTGGTCTATACAAATATGCCATGAGATTGACTATATCACCCAATGAGTACCGATTGGTCTATACAAATATGCCATGAGATTGACTATATCACCCAATGAGTACCGATTGGTCTATACAAATATGCCATGAGATTGACTATATCACCCAATGAGTACCGATTGGTCTATACAAATATGCCATGAGATTGACTATATCACCCAATGAGTATTGATTGGTCTATACAAATATGCCATGAGATTGACTATATCACCCAATGAGTACCGATTGGTCTATACAAATATGCCATGAGATTGTCTATATCACCCAATGAGTACCGATTGGTCTATACAAATATGCCATGAGATTGTCTATATCACCCAATGAGTACCGATTGGTCTATACAAATATGCCATGAGATTGTCTATATCACCCAATGAGTACCGATTGGTCTATACAAATATGCCATGAGATTGACTATATCACCCAATGAGTACCGATTGGTCTATACAAATATGCCATGAGATTGTCTATATCACCCAATGAGTACCGATTGGTCTATACAAATATGCCATGAGATTGTCTATATCACCCAATGAGTACCGATTGGTCTATACAAATATGCCATGAGATTGTCTATATCACCCAATGAGTACCGATTGGTCTATACAAATATGCCATGAGATTGACTATATCACCCAATGAGTACCGATTGGTCTATACAAATATGCCATGAGATTGACTATATCACCCAATGAGTACTGATTGGTCTATACAAATATGCCATGAGATTGACTATATCACCCAATGAGTACCGATTGGTCTATACAAATATGCCATGAGATTGACTATATCACCCAATGAGTACCGATTGGTCTATACAAATATGCCATGAGATTGACTATATCACCCAATGAGTATTGATTGGTCTATACAAATATGCCATGAGATTGACTATATCGCCCAATGAGTACCGATTGGTCTATACAAATATGCCATGAGATTGACTATATCGCCCAATGAGTACCGATTGGTCTATACAAATATGCCATGAGATTGACTATATCGCCCAATGAGTACCGATTGGTCTATACAAATATGCCATGAGATTGACTATATCGCCCAATGAGTACCGATTGGTCTATACAAATATGCCATGAGATTGACTATATCGCCCAATGAGTACCGATTGGTCTATACAAATATGCCATGAGATTGACTATATCGCCCAATGAGTACCGATTGGTCTATACAAATATGCCATGAGATTGACTATATCGCCCAATGAGTACCGATTGGTCTATACAAATATGCCATGAGATTGACTATATCGCCCAATGAGTACCGATTGGTCTATACAAATATGCCATGAGATTGACTATATCGCCCAATGAGTACCGATTGGTCTATACAAATATGCCATGAGATTGTCTATATCGCCCAATGAGTACCGATTGGTCTATACAAATATGCCATGAGATTGACTATATCGCCCAATGAGTACCGATTGGTCTATACAAATATGCCATGAGATTGACTATATCGCCCAATGAGTACCGATTGGTCTATACAAATATGCCATGAGATTGACTATATCGCCCAATGAGTACCGATTGGTCTATACAAATATGCCATGAGATTGACTATATCGCCCAATGAGTACCGATTGGTCTATACAAATATGCCATGAGATTGACTATATCGCCCAATGAGTACCGATTGGTCTATACAAATATGCCATGAGATTGACTATATCGCCCAATGAGTACCGATTGGTCTATACAAATATGCCATGAGATTGACTATATCGCCCAATGAGTACCGATTGGTCTATACAAATATGCCATGAGATTGACTATATCGCCCAATGAGTACCGATTGGTCTATACAAATATGCCATGAGATTGACTATATCGCCCAATGAGTACCGATTGGTCTATACAAATATGCCATGAGATTGACTATATCACCCAATGAGTACCGATTGGTCTATACAAATATGCCATGAGATTGACTATATCACCCAATGAGTACCGATTGGTCTATACAAATATGCCATGAGATTGACTATATCACCCAATGAGTACCGATTGGTCTATACAAATATGCCATGAGATTGACTATATCACCCAATGAGTACCGATTGGTCTATACAAATATGCCATGAGATTGACTATATCACCCAATGAGTACCGATTGGTCTATACAAATATGCCATGAGATTGACTATATCACCCAATGAGTACCGATTGGTCTATACAAATATGCCATGAGATTGACTATATCACCCAATGAGTACCGATTGGTCTATACAAATATGCCATGAGATTGACTATATCACCCAATGAGTACCGATTGGTCTATACAAATATGCCATGAGATTGACTATATCACCCAATGAGTACCGATTGGTCTATACAAATATGCCATGAGATTGACTATATCACCCAATGAGTACCGATTGGTCTATACAAATATGCCATGAGATTGACTATATCGCCCAATGAGTACCGATTGGTCTATACAAATATGCCATGAGATTGACTATATCGCCCAATGAGTACCGATTGGTCTATACAAATATGCCATGAGATTGACTATATCGCCCAATGAGTACCGATTGGTCTATACAAATATGCCATGAGATTGACTATATCACCCAATGAGTACCGATTGGTCTATACAAATATGCCATGAGATTGACTATATCACCCAATGAGTACCGATTGGTCTATACAAATATGAGGTTAGCTTCATATACCCAGTATGCCTCAAGGCGTGTAAAATGATTGGTTGTTTACTTTTATTTACTATTGTATTTCAGTGTAATGTTGACCACATCACCAACAGAGTGCCTCAAGGCGTGTAAAATGATTGGTTGTTTACTTTTATTTACTGTTGTATTTCAGTGTAATGTTGACCACATCACCAACAGAGTGCCTCAAGGCGTGTAAAATGATTGGTTGTTTACTTTTATTTACTATTGTATTTCAGTGTAATGTTGACCACATCACCGACAGAGTGCCTCAAGGCGTGTAAAATGATTGGTTGTTTACTTTTATTTACTATTGTATTTCAGTGTAATGTTGACCACATCACCGACAGAGTGCCTCAAGGCGTGTAAAATGATTGGTTGTTTACTTTTATTTACTATTGTATTTCAGTGTAATGTTGACCACATCACCGACAGAGTGCCTCAAGGCGTGTAAAATGATTGGTTGTTTACTTTTATTTACTATTGTATTTCAGTGTAATGTTGACCACATCACCAACAGAGTGCCTCAAGGCGTGTAAAATGATTGGTTGTTTACTTTTATTTACTGTTGTATTTCAGTGTAATGTTGACCACATTGCCGACAGAGTGCCTCAAGGCGTGTAAAATGATTGGTTGTTTACTTTTATTTACTATTGTATTTCAGTGTAATGTTGACCACATCACCGACAGAGTGCCTCAAGGCGTGTAAAATGATTGGTTGTTTACTTTTATTTACTATTGTATTTCAGTGTAATGTTGACCACATCACCAACAGAATGCCTCAAGGCGTGTAAAATGATTGGTTGTTTACTTTTATTTACTGTTGTATTTCAGTGTAATGTTGACCACATTGCCGACAGAGTGCCTCAAGGCGTGCAAAATGATTGGTTGTTTACTTTTATTTACTATTGTATTTCAGTGTAATGTTGACCACATCACCAACAGAGTGCCTCAAGGCGTGTAAAATGATTGGTTGTTTACTTTTATTTACTGTTGTATTTCAGTGTAATGTTGACCACATTGCCGACAGAGTGCCTCAAGGCGTGTAAAATGATTGGTTGTTTACTTTTATTTACTGTTGTATTTCAGTGTAATGTTGACCACATTGCCGACAGAGTGCCTCAAGGCGTGCAAAATGATTGGTTGTTTACTTTTATTTAATATTGTATTTCAGTGTAATGTTGACCACATCACCGACAGAGTGCCTCAAGGCGTGTAAAATGATTCGTTCTTTGCTTTTATTTACTATTGTATTGCAGTGTAATGTTGACCACAGCACCAACAGAGTGCCTCAAGGCGTGTAAAATGATTGGTTTACTTGTATTTACTATTGTATTTCAGCGTAATGTTTACCACATCATCGACAGAGTGCCGACTGGTCTATAAAGACCTATAAATGGACCTTAAGGCGTGTAAAAATGTCCTTTACTTACTTACTACTTACTTTACTTTATAATGCATTCATAGAAATGTGAAATGCAGGAGTGAGATATAAACGCTCACACACAACACTCAAGATTATTGACACAATTCAGCAAAACCCAATGATGCAAGAGAAACTGGAGAAACCATTAAAACGTGATAGGCTGGAAATTCTTTTAGTCAAAAACCTGGTGTGCTTGAATAAAGACTGACTGGTAAAAGGTTGCCTGAACCATGTTGTGCTAGGGGATTCCACTTCAGAGAGATTCTAACACTTTGGCATTGAGTTGTATGTGCATGTGACTTTAAAGGTATATCTAATAACATGTAACAAACCCAGTAAGAAACAACATCACCAATCCAGGCAAAGAATAGAAATGCCTAACCAATCAAGGAACAGCAACAGTATTCTTGTTACAAATCCAAGGTGCAAGGCTTTCAAACTATACAGATGCATTGTACTGAGCAATGATGATGATGGCTGTCGTCTTTCTACTCTTAGAAGCTTCAAGATAACATATTTCTTCTTCTGCAATCACAGCATTTATTTCAGCATGGGTTACCAAACAGCGTGTTCACTTAGGGTCTTTTCCGGGCCATTTTTCTTGATATAATAAATCCAAACGACTTGATGCACAGTGTAACGCGAGTCAATACTTCACCGATGTTTATCTCCTCAGTGATACAAGCAAAATCATATGTATTCACCCGTTTTCTCTGGGGATCCCAACTATTTCTGTAAGGGCCATAAAATAGCACCCAACTTCCTGGTCTGGAGAATATCCGCTGCAGAAAGCAGAAATGATTAAGAAATTCACTCCATTCAGCAGGTCTCTCATGGTCATTCAAAGGCAGCAAATCTTGACCAGCTGACTACTCAACAAGCCACTGCCTTCTTTGTTGAGAACACTTGTATAACTATTACTAAAATCTGAAAGTTATCCATGTCTCAAACTATGATACATCATATACGGTCAATACTGATGCTCTGCAGTACAACAACATTGTGAGACGTACCGACCTCCCCACATAAAATCATCTTCAGATAAATATTTGTAAAGAAAACTAATATAAAATACAATACACTTTTATTTACCTATAAACAGTAGTGCTTCAAAAATTTGAAAAAAACAAAACAGAAAAACTTACTTCTCTGAGGAAATTTGCTTTCTCCAAAACTGGAGGACTTTGGGTTACAGCACGTTGTTTAATTGGTTTTTGAATTTTTGTCGAAGCTAAATTACAAATCAAAAGGGTTTTTTAATGTAAAGAATAATCTCCCATAGCTTTTAAATAAAAATCTGACTTTACTAATGGGTGACAGTGCATTTCCAAAAAGTATAGTCGAAATAACAGTTGGTAGTTTTCAATTTCAAAAATAAAACCAATTGATATGCCATTTAGGCTTCTTCCCACACTTTAAATTGCTCACTTACTCACACATGCTGCATAAAATTACTAAAGTAGATAACTCAGAAACAACAAACGGAAGTCCAGTTAAACAGACAGGCAAAAGGAGTGGCTTGCAAGATTCTACTGAGATGCTTCAACTAAAAACAAACACAACACTGACAGTTACAGGAGATAAAAACCAGTTTCTCTTAGTTTCTGTCAGGAGATGCCAGATTAAAAAGCCATTAACTCTTGTTGTCCCACATAGAGCACCATGTGTGATCAGCTATTGCTTGTGTGTATCAAGCTATTTAATATGTGTTAATATATCTTTTAAGTGTAGTCTGAGCATCCTTAAGAAATCTGACTGCATATTTTAACATTCAGTACAGTATATGTGATGGTACAATAGATTGGTTGACGAAGAACAAGATGGCAGACAGGATTGCATTTTGTTCCTTTATCTGTTTAAATTATATACTGAAAACATAAGGAATGTTCAAGAAAACACTGATAAACAACAATATTATTCATTTTGTAAGTGGAGAAACAGAAATACTTTAACTTGAACATGTCGACAACACAGTATTAATTGAAAAACAACACAAGTAAAGATACCAAATTAATGCACAAAAGAATTCAGGAGCTAACTAATAAAAGAACACTTACATCAACATACTGCCTGAAAACAAAAGATGGAAAAATCACAAAGAAAAAGATAAGATTTTACATGCATGGTCAGATTATGTGAAAAACCTTTATAATGATACAAGAGAAGAACGTATGATATTCAGAATAATAATGAATGAACATCAATTTTGAAGATGGAAGTTCAGAATGCTCTTAACCATGTGAAAACTTGCAAGACCCAGGGTACAGACAACATCACAACAGAAATTATCAATGCCTTAGAAGAGCATGGAATAGTCCAAGTCAACAGATTGTTGAACACAATATATGAAACTGGAGACATACCTCCTGAATTATGTAATTCTATATTTATTGCAATATGAAAGAAATCAGGAGCCTTGGAATATGATCAACATCGAACAATTAGTAAAATGAGCCACATCATTAAGAATTTGCTAAGAATCTTCATGTACAGAGTTAGAAGGAAAATATAACCCAAAGCAGGACAAGAGCAATGTGGGTTCGTAGTAGACAAAAGTACAGTAAATGATCCGTATATGTTGAGAACATCTTTGCTTTATTGACTACATAAAGGCTTTTGATAAAGTAAGGCATGTCAACATGATGAAGATGCTTGCAGATCTACAAATTGAAGGGAAAGATCTTAGACTTAAAAAACATAAATTGGAAACAACAAGCTGCCATAAAGATTGATAATGAAGTAGGTCAATATCTGTCTATTAAGAGAGGTGTGCGAAAGGGATGTGTAATGTCTCCAGATATTTTTCCCCTATACAGATATAAGGAACCTGAAGAATGGTAAATCACCTGGATGTGATGAGATACCAGCTGAACTAATTAAAGCGGGAGGAGAAGAAAGCATACACATATATCATGCATTATGTACAAAGATTTAGAAATATGGTATATGGCCAAAAGATTGGAAGAGAACTATCTTCATTCCAATACCAAAAAAGGGCAACCTGAAATTATGCACCAACTATAGAACTGTTGCCCTGATCAGTCATGCAAGTAAAATTCTACTAAAAGTCATAATGCGAAGACTTAGTAAGAAAATGGAAGAAGAGATTAACGTGGTTCAAGCTGGATTTAGACAAGGAAGAGGAACAAGAGATCACATATTCAACATGCGTTTAATAATAGAGAAGTGCAGAGATTTTAATGTAAACCTATTCTCATGTTTTGTGGATTATTCAAAGGCATTTGACTGTGTACAGCATCAGAAACTTTGGAAAATCATGAGGAATATGGGCTTTCCATCACATGTAGTACATCTCATAAAAATGCTATATCTAGACCAACAAGCAGCAGTTAGAATAGATGGCGAGACATCAGATTGGTTTGACATCAAGCAAGGAGTCCGTCAGGGCTGCGTGCTGTCACCCTATTTGTTTAACCTGTACGCCGAAAATATAATGAGAAATGTAAGAGATGATATAAACAGGGAGCCATATGATGCCCTAAATATCGGCGGTCATGACATACCAGAGATTCGATATGCTGATGATACAGTATTACTATCCATAACACAGAATGGCATAGAAAACCTAATAGCCTCAACCCAATTGAATAGTGAAAATCACAACTTATATCTTAATATAGCAAAAACAAAGATAATGCATACAGATAAAACTACTATGGAGAAAGAAATATACATTAATGGGAGAAAATTGGAGGTGGTGGACAATTTTGAATATCTTGGGTCATTGATTACCAATAATGGTGACACAATGACAGAAATTAAACGGCGACTATCCATTGCTCTTCAAAGACTCAAACAGATGAATAAATTATGGTGTGGGACAGAACTACAAAAATTAGATTTTTAAGAGCATGCATCTTTCCCATTGCAACATACGCCTGTGAGACATGGACACTTACTAAACAAGCTGAACAGCGCATACATGCCTTTGAATATAAATGTTATAGACGAGTTCTAAGAATATCTTGGGTAAAGAAAAGAACAAATGCATCCATACTTCAAGAGTTGAATTTTGAGGAGGGATGGCTATTAAAGACGATAAAACAAAGAAAATTGAAGTATTTTGGTCACTTGAAATGTCACGACAGTTTGGAGAGAACAATAATGGAAGGGTATATGCCTGGGAAGAGAGGAAGAGGAAGGCCAAAGAGAAGATGGGTGCAGGATGTGGCGAATGATCTCCAGATGGGTGTATCAGACGTGGGACATCTTGCTTGTGATCGAGAAGTTTTCCGGAAGGTTGTTATGGGAGCGAGGTTCTGCAAAGGACATGCTACTGAATGAATGAATACAGATAATATATCTTCAGACATTTAGAAGATATGAAAGGAATCACCAATGGGGGATGTAACATCAATAACATTAGATATGCAGATGATACAGTATTTATTGCAGACAATGAGCAGGATCTGCAACATTTAGTAGATGCGGTTGTTGCACACAGTGAACAACTAGGGTTAGAATTAAACTGTAAGAAGACACAGATTATGGTCGTCACTAGGAAGAAGGAAATACCACAATGTAATATGGGAATATTCTTAAACAAGTGAATGGGTACAATTATCTCGGAACAGTCATAACATCTGATGAGAGATGCCTTGAGAAGAATAGAACAAGAATCGTCATGGTGAACGTAGCCTTTTGCAAGATGGAAAACACACTTACCAATATAAAGATGCCATTTCAAACGAGAAAAATAGTGTTGAAGTGTTACATAGGATCTGTACTTTTGTATGGATGTGAAGCATGGACAATTAGCAGACAGGATGAAAAAAAAATGTGATGGCTGTGAAAATGTGATTTCTGAGGAAAATGCAAAGAATACCATGGACAGACAGAAAAACCAATGACTGTGTCCTACAAGAAACAAATGAAAACAATAAACTGATTAGAGAAATTAAACGTATACAGTCAAAATTTTTTGGACATGTTATGAGAAGAAATAAATTGGAGAACTTAGTGATAACTGGCAAGATTGAGGGAAAGAAAACAAGGTGAAGGTAGAGAAGTAAATACCTGGATAGCTTGGCCACATGGTATGGTCAAGACAAGAACATTAAGCTGATCCACGACTCCGGTGATCGCGTGAGATTGCAAAACATGACCGTCCACGCTTACCGGCATGGCACATGATGATGATGATGATGATGACAGTATTACTACAATCAATAGACTGGCACTGTGCTGTCTTGACAGATGATAGTTTGTAAAATGGAGTTATACCGCTCCATAACACAAAGCCTGGGCTGAATTTAGAGACCATGTGTTGCTCATGCAGCATGATCCCTCTCTTCTCTCTCTTGGCCTGCCTAGTTTACTCCAGAGGAATGGTAACACCACTATGTCTGGAAATGACAAGCTGCAAGACAAGCTGCAGAAGTTGTCAGATCAGCAAAGCAATGCTGTAACTGTCCGCCTGTCAGAGCTTTGATCCTAGACAAGTTGTCAACCAAGGCTTAGAGCCTAAGTCTGCTCTGCCTTGACATTTAGTCTTTATGCTGCATTTCCTCGCTTTAGGGTAAGGCTTGTACTCTCCCAATTGTGCTCCTCCACCTGTAGCCATTGACACAATGTGGGGTGTCAGATTTGGTGAGCGCCACCCAACATTCGGTGCTAACAGAAAGCAGGTAGTACCGTCTACTGTCATATGGTAACTCTCAGTCATGAGTAAGACTTGACTCAGAACTACAATCAATAACACAAATGGGAATTTAGAAACTAATAAAGTAAATGCAAGAGCTAAGCAACAACAAAAATTATATATTTCAATACAAGAAAAACAAAAATAATGAAAACAGATAAATCAAATATGTCAACAGATATATTATCAATGGAGAGAAATTACGCAAAGTGAGCATTTATTTTTCATAAAACAAGTTCACTGTTGATGTGTGATGGAAACATGACAAAAATTATAAGAACAAACATCACTCAGCATAGACTCTCTCTCTTTCTCTCCCCTCACTCCCTCCTGTTTAAATTACATACTGAAAACATAAACTGAAGGAATGTTATAGAAAATATTGACAAGAAACAATATGATCCCTTGGCAACTGGAGGAACCGACATACCTGAATTTTAACATGCTAACACAATATTACTACTATCAATAACACAAATGGAAATTTGAGAAAATAATAAATCAGTGCAAGAGCCAAGTGAGAAACATGCATATCCTTCCTCTGTGTGTGTGTGTGTTGCATGTTCATGTACGTGTAATCACTTGTTAGCATTTTTATACACCTATTCTCTCTCTGGTTTTTGTGTCATTGGGTGTGTGTGGGTGTGTGGGGGGTGGGAGAGAAATGTGTGTGTGTGCATGTGCATGCATGTGTAATCTCTTGTGTTAAAATTTTTATATACCTATCCTCTCTCTCTCTCTCTCTCTGGTTTGTATGTGTGTGTATGGGGTGGGGGGGGGGGGAGAGGGGGAGAGGGGGGGGGGCACATGTGTGCGTGCACATGTTTGTGTGCGCGCATGTGTGTAATTGCATGTGTTAATATTTTTTTTTAAATATATATATATAGGGAGTCTCCATGGCGAAGTGGTAGACTTTTAAGCAACTTTTTAAAACATTTTTATATAATAGTGTCCAATTTAAAAGAAAGTATCTGTAAACTTACTTTCATTTGGCAGATTGTATTCATCATCAGGCTGTTTAGATGAATGGAAAAGAACAGTTGTCCCTTGAAATGCATGCAGTAACACAACTTCAACAATACATGTCGATCCACACACACACACAAAACCAGTCATCTAATAGCATGACATCATCTCAATTATGTGTATGTAACACTACTTTTATCGTTTCTTTACTTATTCAGTCTCTCGGTAGAGATTTGTTCGCAGCAGACGAGCAAATCTCCGGCGGGCCTATTCTCGCTGGTCGCGAGATCCGCACAGTGGAAGTATGGGAGATTTGCTTGCAAATAGACAGGCAATATCTCCTGCGGTAGCTATGGCGGACCTATTCCCGCTGGTCGCGGGGACCGCTATAAGTCAGGTGGGGAGTCTGACGATAGTGCACGCTTTACACAGGTCCGGACACTTGTGATTGACAGATGTGCGCGCCCTCATGGTCCGGGCACGTACAAGGCCCTCACCTGTGGGACATGGCTGAACGTCTCTAAGCCGGGTCCCTTGGGTGTCAGGGTCTGGCCACAACTCCCACCGGCTCGTGGTGGTGAGGTCTCGGTGGATTGACGCTGAGCCGCCAGCGTCTGCAGCCTACCTTGTGCCAGACGTATTGGTTACCCATTCCTCTGGAATACACAAGACTAGGCCGAGGGAGGGGTCATGTCGTTTGGGCATCACATGATCTCTGAAGCTCTGCCCAGACATTGTGTTGGAATATTGGCCACATTCTACTCACATACTTTGGTCTGTCAAGACTGCAAGGTGTCTACTTACAAGTAACAAATCTTTTTACACACCTTAATGTGCATTGGGCATATGGTGCTAAATCCATATTTATAAAACTCTTTTGGCACACAGTGGGTGATGATGAAGTACGTGGCTTGAAATAAATTAACCTGCTATACCGTTACTAGCACTTTGACCATCAAAATGTGCTTATATAGACAATGAGAAAGAATGTGGCAGGAGAAGAAATCAAACAAAGAAATATAAAAAACCAGAATTGAAAACAAATTACTGAATGACATCAAGATCAGACATTTAAAGTAATTTGGCCACATAAAGAGACACAGTTTCTTGTTAAACAATTTGAAGGATGGAAGACGGAGTGGCTGCTGAACACGGAACATCCCCTGCATGAAACCCTGGACACAGTTAAGGGCCACAGGCTGATCAGTGGAAAATCATTGATGGCTCGGGCAGAGGACACAATCAGAGAAGTGTGCATGCTTGAGAACATTTGGAGAGGAGAGGAGTGGGTCAGAATGCCAGAGGAAAAGTCAAACCAGAAATGTCATTCCGCACCCAGATGATTAACACAAATAGCACTATGCTAAGATGTGAAAGAAGAACCTGGGAGTTTGTGGTGAAGGTTGCTGGATAGTGTCTGGTGCAGGACAGCCTGCATATTTTTTTTGGTGCTCGCTTTGAACTCAAGTGTAGTCTAAACACACTACTTCTAGCAGTAGCTGGACTTAATTTTGTGTGTGGATTAGCTTTCCCTATTAACAGTGTCCCTTGCCTTCAGACGAACTCACAACGACTTCAGAGGTACTTGTAATTTACTTTCCCTAGTCAAGGACAATAGGTCAACATTTTAGTCCAGCTGTCCGGTGTAGGGGTTGAACCCCTTACCTCGACATCAGCACGCCGGATGTTTAAGAACATGTTTTCTTATCCATTGAGCCATGCTGACCTACAAGTCTGCCTATGATTCCACAACATCTAGTCTGGAAATAGAGATGGAAGCAGCCACAGCGACATTTCGCTAGCTGGAAGATAAACAGCACATGCATGTCGTGATTGCAATGAACTCACAAAGTATGATGAGAAAAGTAGAGATAGGTATGCAACAGATGCAAGGTAAACTAAACACATTTGATGGGAGGTCACTACAATTAGGTTTAGACATTCATAGGGAAAAGACAAAAATAATTAAATTAAACCAAGCAAGTAACAACCCAATTTCCATTGATGAGACCTTACTTCAAGAGGCGGAATGATACACCTTTTTAGGCAGCAATGAGCAAAAATAGGAAAGCTCATAGAGATATTAAAATAATAATACAAACTACATAAGAAGTTTGTATAGCAAATTTGTGGAAGTCAAAGGAAATTAAACTTAGCAGCAAATGTAAAACAGTTAATTCCAATGTTAAATCAGCACCACTATTTGGGTCACAAACATGGAGAAATACTGACAGAATTACCAACAAACTGTAAACATTCATTGATGGTGTCTGCGCATAACAGTGGAAACATAATGGTATGACAGAATCACCAATGTACAGCTAATGGAGAAAACTAGACAAATTCAGTGAATCGAGAAATGAGGAAAAGATGCTGGTGTTGGAAGGACACATATTGAAAAAGCCTGTACAGTATAATTAGACACTTCCTTGTCTGGAATCCATAGAATTAATGAAATAGTGGGAGACCTAAAATACACAAAGAAGTGAATTAAGCACAGTGATGAAAATTATGAAGAGAACATGGGCAGAACTCCATGAGACAGCAAAAGATTCAACAAGTTGGCATTAACTGGTTGAGGGTCTAAACCCAATTGATGATAAAGAGTAAATGAAGAAGAAAGAAGAACTCTCAGGTTGATTTTAAAGTGTACCTGACACTTGCAGATCAAACAATTAGACAATCTTCACAGTTCAACAAATCTATCTGCAGTTGGATATTGGCTTGAGATAATACCATCATCATCATCTTCCATTTTTACCATCTAGCATCCTGGGAAGGAGCAGCTGATGTTCCAGTGCCCGATGGGTGGCACTGGATAGTGTCATTCTGTGCAATTGTACAATGCCTCTGATGTCACCAATCCATTTTCTTCTGAGGCATTCTCTTGCTCTCGTATC
Source organism: Cepaea hortensis (assembly GCA_963921405.1). Lineage (NCBI taxonomy): Eukaryota > Metazoa > Mollusca > Gastropoda > Stylommatophora > Helicidae > Cepaea > Cepaea hortensis. Next base: position 88,830,945 of record OY992878.1, on the reverse strand, counting down.
AGGTCTTCTTTAGTGTCACCTCTGTGCTGGTAACTGATGGTGTTTCTTCTTACAAGATGGGCAACCCATTTGAACTTCTGCCTTTCAATATATGTGGCCAAGATGTTGATTAAACTGTCTGTCTGATATCATTTCTGACTCGGTCTTGGATGGTTAAATTGGCAGCTCTTCTCAAGCATCTCATTTTACAGGTTTTGATTTCTCTGGTTGTTTGACGGTTTATTCCATGCTCAGTCTTCGTAGACTTAGATGGATAGGACATCTTAGGAGGATGGATGATGGTAGAATACCAAAGGACATCTTTTTTGGTGAATTACAGATGGGTAAGAGGTCTCAGGGTCGGCCTCTACTATGATACAAAGATGTGTGTAAACGAGACATGATTGATACAGGCATTCATAATGCACATTGGGAGCAAGTCACCGCTGAACGTGTTGCATGGAGGGCAAACATCAGAAATGGAATAAAGACAAAAGGGAAAATTATTGCAGATAAGTCACACACCGTGCATGTGAGACGTAAGATGGTGGAAATTACCACGTGTTCACATGCACCCAATGTGAACAAACATTTACAGCGTGAATTGGCCTTATCAGTCACATTCGCTACCACCATGGGTAATAGTTATTAAGCCTTTTTGAAGCACAAACTATCGTCTGACAAGATGGCAAGGTGCCAATGTATGTGTGTATGATTTCTCATATGTGTGATTTGGTTAATGTCCACGTTTGACATTGGTAGCATACTGTTTATTCTATTTTTAATCTGTCATTTTGCAGACATAAGATAACTGGATGTTTCATGAAATAATACCAGTATTTTTAATTCTTTTAATTTCCTCTAGACATAGGCATCTGTTAACAACAAAATACCTCACACCTGTGAAGGAAACATTACCAACAAAGGCCTAATCCCAGCCAGTCCATGTGTACCAAATCACGACCAGATATTCCTGTATGCAGGTGTGAAACTCCAGTACCAGTCTTGCACATCCCACTGATTTCTGGGCTTGGAGAGGGGAAGGACAACTCTGAGCTTGGAGAGGGGAAGGACAACTCTGATACACAATCTCTATGGAGATAGTACTTTGATACCAGGTCATGGGAAAAATCTCTATCCGAACCTGACTCTGATGGATACAAGCCCTTTTCATGGCCCAAACCACTCAAGTGCCAATGACTTAAGAATTAAAAGTCAGTCTTGCAGAGGAATCACAACCAATCAACAAATGCTTTGAATGTTCAACTGCCAAAAATAATTGTTCATATACTGGCTTCTGAAAGCTTACAGGGTCAAACAAGCTTTACTAACTCACACAAAAACACATAAAATGGTACGTACAACTATTCCTCCATCTGGTGTTATGTACGTGTCATCTGAAAACAAATTATTAAACAAACCATTTATAAAGACGTAAACATGTAGCTAGCATGCACATTTGTGTTTTCTTATGAAAAAAATGAAAGACAAAAATTACCAAAATATGCTGAAAACATACAATGAATCAAAAAACAAATAAAATAACCAGCTAATAATATTTAATGTTTTCTAAATTTACATTTCATCAATCATTATTATCATCATCATCTCTGTTAAAACATCACAGCCCCACTGGGATGTACAACTGTCTTCTTCTGTCTTTCATGGAGCACAGGCTACCAATCAACAACTCACACCAAGCCCTTTGTAAACTAGTTCGTGATGCAGCTCAAGTTTTCTAGGCATGAGGTAGCCAAGTCTCATGCCACCCCTTTTACGAGATGCTTGGTAAGCTTCTCAGGTATCTCATTGACAATGGGTAGTCTCTCAGGAGGTCAAGGTTGCTACTGTTCTTTGCTTCCCTAATGGGCCTCAGCAACACATGGGCCATGAATATATATATATACACACATGGTAACAGTTGCTTGCTGGTAGGCCTTTTTCTTCTTGGCCTTTTCAGTTCTCATGTTGGTTGCATATATTATGTTATTTCTCTACCATTCTTAACTCTCCCAAAAAGCTCTTCTATAAACAAACCAAATGTCACAAACATCTAACACATGTATGTTGCAACTCCATTAATGCAGTCTGTGATATATGTTTATTACTAAAAGATGCACAAACACAATTTGAACAGATCAGAAAAAGTTAAGTAAACACAAACATAAAGCAAATCATGATTTGCTATTCCAATACAAGATCTCAGTGACTCAATGAGTGTGCCAGGAAGTATGAGATGGGCTGGGCTTGATGACAGTGGGTGGAGTCTCCTAGGAGGTCGCTGACACGCACAAAAAATGATAAAGGCTTCCAGACTTGGCTACTGTAGACAGTGGAGGAGCAATGGATCTGGCTGATATATTGAATGTCCTCAGAGAGGCAGGATGATTAAACAAATGAAATGAATCTGCAACCTTTGCCAGACTTCAAGAACATCAAGTCAAAAGGATGGAAGCAGAGAAGAGCATTATGCAAGGTGCCAAGTCAGTCAATACAGAACTGGTGTCATTGACCACTACATGCTGAGCACTTATAGACTGAATGGTTTGATGTGAAGTGAGGATAATCTGGCGAAATATATATATATATATATATATATATATATATATATATATATATATATATATATATATATATATATATATATATATATATATATATATTTTTTTTTTTTTTTTTCCGCGTTTCCATCCTGTTTCAGGATATTGCGGTCAACACCAGCATCTTTCAGCTGTATGTTGATTCCTAGGCTAGATTACGCTCATCAGCACGCCACGACTTTCTGAGCGACCGGCTCCATACTCTCATAAGTCACTTTTGCGATTCGAACCACTGCTAATTCTCGTCGCGTCACGTGACGAGAGTATTCGGGGTTAGCGGAGAAAGCTACTAACCCCTCTGCCATGGAGCCGGTATCTCATTGACGTGTGCCTGTGCATATATATATATATATATATATATATATATATATATATATATATATATATAGAGAGAGAGAGAGAGAGAGAGAGAGAGAGAGAGAGAGAGAGAGAGAGAGAGAGAGAGAGAGAGAGAGAGAGAGAGAGAGAGAGACACACAGTTAGTTAGAAAGAGATCATATTTAGAGTAATCACTCTTACTGTTTCAACAACGCAATGTAATTACCTGACTGCAGTGTGATGGGCACATCCTGAAATAAATAAAGATTTCTGTTACAGAAATATCATTAAACACCTGCTTAACACAGTGGTAGGTAAACTTACCTGCTGGCCCAGTGGTCATGCATTCAAATCCCCCTGAGGTTGGATATGTTCATACCTATAAATCTCTGAGCACATTCCAGCTTCATAAAAATGTACCAAAAAATATACTGGAAGGTAAGGTAGCCAGTGTGACAGTGGCCACATCATTTAAAGAGTACTGGTTGGTCAAGAAAATATGGGCCTACCATCACAGCCCCAAATCCCATTAAATATCTTCAGAAACTGCTGATTTTGAAGAGATGGGTGAGGCAACAGACTTGCTCATGATGAGAGGCATTCATGATATACTGGGAGTGACATAAACTGAAGGCTTTGTAAGGGACACAAGGACACTGGTATAAACAGTGAACTGGTGTACTCAGCCATTACACACTAGTAGACATTTTGATGAGATATGAGCACTATGGACTTGCCTGGCTTGCAATGATGACAGTCCATTATCATAATCTGAACCCCAAATGCCATGCTGCCATAGAAAGTGCGTCCTTTTACGACATATTGGCTACTGTAATGGCACAGTGGTTAGTTAATTACCTGCACAGACAGATGTCCAGATTCAATCCCCAGTAGAGGGAGGATTATTATTTCCTACCAGAAGAGTCTGGGGTCGACCCAGCTTCATACAAATGGGTGCCAGACAATTTTTCAGAATTGTCTAGAAATGAAAGGTGGTATTAGTTAGTTCATTGCATATCCTTTACAGGATGTTGCAGTCATTCCCAGCATTTTTTTGGCTGTTTGTGATTTCTTGGCAAGTTTATGTTCAGTGGTGAGGAAGGGAAAATGCCACCTCACCTCATATGCCATGGCCTTGAATATGTAAAAATCTAACACTTCACATCCCAAGGGCAGTATCTGTTTTGGGACCATCTTTACCATTTACTGCATGCACCGCCATCTTAGGTGTGCTTGACTTCTAATCTGTGATTCAATGCATGAAACACAAACATTTTGTGCTTCTTAGAAATATCAGCATCAACTGTATTCATCAGTATCTTATCATGTTTGTTAATCTCACATGGCTATTCACAGCTGGGAATGATTTTCAATATGTGATTAAACATAACTTCTGTATGTGACTAGATTTAATTGCAACATGTGATTAAACTTAACTGGTTGTCTGTCTGCTTATTCATTCTGAAGATTCATACAGTTTCTTGATCATATCATTTCATTATAAATCTAGCTTTGCGGCCGTAAAATAATGTATTGTGAAATTACCATGATAGAATTCATTTGAATTTCTTCTAAAATTTAACAAATGATTGGTTTTTAGTATATTAAATTACTGCTAATTTAACAGAACAATATTATAATAAAACACAACAATGTTGTATGAATACTGTAGTTTCTTTTCTAGTTTTTATGTTGTGTAAATCTCAGTTGTGATTATACCTTACACCTGAATTTTCATAACTGCCCCAATTTCTTATGGTTTATTTGCAGTAAACAGACATTTCGTGTACAATTATGTCTCTTTTATGTCATTCTGCTGATAAAAGAAACAAAACTGGAGACAAAATATTTTTGTCACATTAAAGGGCATGCTACTCTTATTAAAAATATAATGGAAGTCAAAAGCAGACTTGCATAAGATTGGAAACAATACAAGTGGAAGGATAATGTCAAGATACGGACAATATCATTTTGACAAAGTGAGTCACCAGAGTAAGAGACTAAAAATTTATAACAGCAAATCTTCACATCTCGAGACAGAACTTGATTGATTGACTGACTGATTAATCAAGAAACAGACAACAGTCTGTCAGAGTATATGACCAAAGCAAACAATTGTAAGAGAACCACTGCAGATAACATTGATTAATTCACATAAGCTTCCTGGAGTCATGCACATCTGACAATAAACCAAGATTTAGTGGTAGCCACAGTAGCAAAGTGACTCAAATTCACATTAAGGTCAATTTTTAACATCTACTCAGGCTAAAATAGATAGCTGGAATTGTCTTAGGAAGTAAAGGCAGCCACCATGATATTGACCACATCACCCTCGAGTGCCAATTGGTCTATACAAATATGAGGCTAGCAAATGTTCCCGATAAGCCTCAAAGCATGTCAGATGGGTCCTTTACTTACAACATTTAGTTAAATGAAAAACAGGCTTCAGTTTCAGTTATCAATGCTTTATCACAAAAGATATAGGATCTGTCCTTTTTTTATATCTTCTGAGGGAAATGTTGCACACATCAACATGCCCTAAGTGTGACACCTGAGTTGGATGACAAATTCTGAAAACATATAAGAAAGATGCCATCTTCATCTATCAGCGACAGGAACTATGTTCAAGTTCCCCCCTCTCACACCCTCCCTTTGCCCAAGAAAGAAAATATGTAATTTCCAAAATACTGTCCAAATAAACTAACAACAATATGAGTTTTTATGTTATATGTTAGAAGTAAGGGGGAGGAGTAGCTCAGAGGTGGGTCTGCTTCTGGCTGGTGTATACCTGGTTCAATTCACACCAAGGACTGTGTGGTTTTTACAAATAAGACATGGATGAAATACTAATAAGGAGGAGATGATCTGAGTACTTCTGGGTAGTGAATTTAATGTTTAGCATATGCAGACAATTGTGTGAAGTTTTAAATGCTTCAGCTATTGAAAATCAAACAGGACAGGCCAAAGAGACAAATGCCCAGGCTAAATTTCAAAATTAGAAAACTTACTACAAATGAATATTTATAGCATGTGTGAATCTGGTTTACACACATTTGAATACTCAGTGGCACTACAGGTTTTGTGCACTGTATTGAGATGCTCCTTATATGATATATGGGAGGAGACTAGAGCACTCATGGAAATATTCATGTGCAATTAAAGTGATCACAGGCTCAAATAATCATTTATGTAACTGTGAATTAATATATAACTCACGATTCATTTTATGAGCACAAAATTACATAAAGAGTAATGAGCTGTCACGTTTCAAAGTGATGTTCCTAAGATCTCCTCACAGTATTGTATCATTCAATCAATACACAACCGCCTCCCCCTCCTTAATAATTTATGTAAAGGATACCTCCTCAAGGAGGTGTACTGGGTAAATGGTGCTGGGCCCATATTTCCAGACCAAACAGTAATCAATAGACAATGTGATCAATACCACTCTGACCACTTGTACTTCTCAGTCAATTTCCTAGCACTTGTCATGGTCCAGTTTATACAGGCCTGAAACATGGCATTTTAGCCTAGGTCACTGAATAAAAACATCCTCCTCTCAAAGAGGGTTCAAATGCACAACCATCCTGCTGCACTGATCTGACTTATAATAATAATGTATTTAGTGAATTTAGTTATTATTAAATGTGTGCTCATCTGTATCAAAGGAACACCTAGAAGAATAGTACATTGTTCTTAAATCACTAACAACTAGATTTAAAAGTGGGGGGGGGGGGGGGGGGGGGGAGAAACAAGATGATGTACATTTATTTACACTGTTCAAGCAAAGCATGCTTATAATCTCAGCTGTGGTTCTGCCAAACTGTCAACACATGTTCATGATTTTTCTTTCAAAGTGTGGGTGAAGAATATGTGTCATTGTAAGTGCATTAAGTTTGGTGCTTTCATCAGCATGTGGTAGTTAATTTCACTGAGCAGCCAGTATATGTACAGTTGATTGTTATAAATGGCAAATGATACATTGTTATTGATTGTTATAAATGAAAAATGATAGTGTTATTAATTGTTATAAATGGCAAATGCTCTAATGTTACTGGCTGTTATAAATGACTAATGTTCTGATGTTACTAGCTGTTATAAATAGCAAATGTTCTGATGTTACTGTTATAAATGGCAAATACTACGGTGTTAGATTGCATGAGTCTACCAAAATAAGATGGGTGCTCAAAGGTAAATGTCATACAGCAGTCATATCCATAGAGGTTGTACACAATTTTTTTTATAGAAACAGCTAATGTAAGCAATACATTATAATGACAATGTGTATACACAAATCTATTTTTCTCCTATTGTTATATAATCGAAAGAAAGCTAGGAGACTTTACTTAAAGAGTATGACAAAGGTTAAACTTACATTTACAGACAAGGCAGACTGTTCTTAAACAACCCACAAACCCTTTAAGATAATCATGAGAGCTTTTTTCTTTACAAAATGTTGAGCCATCAACTAGTTGGGGTATTTTGATTTCTGTCTCAGTTTAACTCACTAACTACCGGAATAAAAAAAAAACATGCTACGGCAGATCTAATCATTTTTTTAACAAGACATGGCTCTATAATTTCAGCCATAATTAGAATTGATATTATTAATTTCAGAATTGTGAGTTTTGGGGTTTTCCAAATTTTAAAAACAGTTTTCATTATTTTAAATTTAAAAAAAAACACAAACAAATAGTCGCACAATTTATTGCCTGGCACAATTCACTCATCTCATCCGTCATGACATTGTGCAACTTATTGTTTGTGTCTTCATTACTTAAATGCACAATGAAAAAACACTGTTTTGGTTATATCTAAAATATTCAAATGAGTTATGGATTATATTTAATTATGTTTCCAGCCTCATGAAATCTGGCAATGTCACAGTCCCGGATCACGCGTGTGAACCACGCGGCACACACTGGACACACCAAATTATCACAACAGAACATCACAATGCTACCCATCGTAGACTATGCTCAAGATTGCCCAATCGCCGCGACCGACGTCCGTCAATCGATGGGACCCGAACGATCAGAACTTCTCACTGGCAAGGAACACCAGGCCTCCTAAATCCAGTGAGCAATAATCAATTGATTATGTGGTTGTTTCGGGATTTGAAATTTAAATATTGAGCACAGCCCACTACTGGCAACGCCGATCGCATTCTGGTATGAACCTAAGGCCTATCCACGTCAATATGGAAGCACTATACTCGAGTTTCGCCCTCGTTTGAGCTCGTCAGTAGTGCATATCCCTGACCGGATCCGGAAACAGTCCCGGATCACGCGTGTGAAGCGGGTGTGTAACCATGCGGCACACACTGGACACACCAAATTATCACAACAGAACATCACAACGCTACCCATCGTAGGCTATGCTCAAGATTGCCCAATCGCTGCGACCGACGTCCGTCAATTGATGGGACCTGAACGATCAGGACTTCTCACTGGCAAGGAACACCAGGCCTCCTAAATCCAGTGAGCAATAATCAATTGATTATGTGGTTGTTTCGGGATTTGAAATTTAAATATTGAGCACAACCCACTACTGGCAACGCCAATAGCATTCTGGTATGAACCTAAGGCCTATCCACGTCAATATGGAAGTACTATACTCGAGTTTCGCCCTCGTTTGAGCTCGTCAGTAGTGCATATCCCTGACCGGATCCGGAAACAGTCCCGGATCACGCGTGTGAAGCGGGTGTGTAACCACGCGGCACACACTGGACACACCAAATATGTGATAATGTGATAAAATGTGATAATGCATACCAGAATGTGATCGGCGTTGCCAGTAGTGGGTTGTGCTCAATATTTAAATTTCAAATCCCGAAACAATCACATAATCAATGTCACAGTAGTTAATAATTGAAAATATGTGCAGGAGACATGCACAACAACAACAAAACCAGTATCTGGAAATAATCATGCTGCCTTTTTAAGCATAAACACAAGTTTAATTAAATCATCATCATCAAGCTAATAAGTCTGAAGACTGGTGTTAAAGATGTCTGAACATGTCACTGTGTCATCCTTTGTTGTCAGCAATTCACTTCAGCTCTGTGTTCTTTTCTTCTGTGATCACTTCCCTATGTTCAGCAGTCTAGACAAGGGGATGAGTTGTCTCCATGTCCAGTTTGAAGTCATGGCAGGTCCTCCATAGTTACTCTTCCACCTTGATCTCGTGAGTTTCCAGCTTTAAGCAATCGTGGATCCACATAAAAAGAGTTACTATCAATCACTTTTGGTGGACCCTTGTGAGGCTGGCATCTGAGGCTTTATCTGCCTGGTGATGGTCGACAGTGACAGCCCCATTTCACCTGCTAAACCTCAGCATAGTCTTTAACTCTAGAAAGCATGCACACTGCTCTGTATAAGTGGCATACTCAATGTTCTTGCATGTCTGTCTCTTTTGTCTTTTCCCCTGGATTCTGTCCTTTACTATTCTGAATTGTTCGCCTCCATGTTACACATAGTGACCATGTGACTAAGTCAAGAGGGCAAGTTTTTTTGTATTTTTTTAAAAGTTGTCTATTTTCTCCTATGTCTTTATAGATTAGATCATTTGATCATTAGCTGCTTGATGGTTGACACAACAGTCCATTAGGTAATACTTTAATATGATTACACCACAATCAATTAGGCAATTCTTTAATAAGGTTACAAAAGTGTAAGCTGTTCTATACAATCACCAAGACAACTGCTACAATGACAATTTTCTATTTACATTGCAACCCTGCATAAATGTCAAATACAAATACTGGCATGTTATTTTCAGTGGCATAAATATTCATGAAGCCTTTAAGACTAAAGCTACTGCTCTCTTAACAAATTTATGTGCAATGATTAACCCAAGTACATGTTTCCTCAAAATGTATGAACATTTTGATATTGCAATTTCTTTGATTACCCATAGTACTTCGAAGTTTCCTCCTTAACAGAAGCAACCTTATCTGTCGGGTAATAACACTGGATCACATTCATATTTACTTTCTTTTTTTGTGGTTCTAGAGATTGCTGTTATTCTAGAACTTATTGTCTCCCCCCGCACTAGTGACCTCTATGTCTCTTTAGATAGCATCAGGACATCCTTTTCACTGTGAAGGGCATTTTCCTCTGCACGGCCTGAAAACAGCACTGTTTCACTTGAGATTAGAAGCTTTATGCCTACTTCATTCCATCCTGTGTTGCATTAATTCCAAAATGCAAATGCTAAAATATGTATTTTCCTCTACTAGTTGAACAATCTGTCCCAATTATTGCATTGTTCTAACATTCTTGGTGCCAATTCTGAAGATTTTCTTTTTTGAAAGGAGCTGAGTTGGCAATCCAGACCCTTTACAGATTCCTTCATATTGTGTCATGGTTCTTCTATGGGGTGAGGTAGTCTCTTTCCATCTTGATTGGCTGAGTTATTTTTCATGTCTTTTCTGTAGATTTGTTCCTGGTATGTTGGATTTGTTCCTGGTATGTTGGATTTGTTCCTGGTATGTTGGATTTGTTCCTGGCATGTTGGATTTGTTCCTGGCATGTTGGATTTGTTCCTGGCATGTTGGATTTGTTCCTGGTATGTTGAATTTTTCCTAGTATGTTGGATTTGTTCCTGGTATGTTGGATTTGTTCCTGGTATGTTGGATTTGGTCCTGGTATGTTGAATTTGCAAAGTTGTCTAAGGGATGAGGTAGCCCATCTCATCTTAACCATTCTTAGTCATCTCTTAAGACAGTGGTTCTCAACCAGTGGGGAATTCTTTGCCCACCCCTGGGGGGGGGGGGGGGGGGGGAGTTTTAAGGTTTCCAGGGGGGAATTAAGATTATTTCAAGATCGCATTAATAAAAGAACCAGTTACTTGATATTGTTTTTTCCCTCTAAATTTTACAGTTCTGTACTTTTGGCCCTAATGGAATTCATTTTATAACGTAAGAAGACCCGCAAATCACGTTTTATGTAGATGTCTAGACTTGTTCGAGTATGTGTTATTAAATTTAGCTTCCATTTTTATGTATACTGTGTAAGGGTGGGAGGAATTTATAGGGAGGAAATTCGAAAGGGGGGGGGGGGGGGGAAATGACTTATGAACATATGGTAAAGGTGGGCCAAAAAAGATTGAGAACCACTGTCTTAAGATATGCAGGGTAATTATGGTGTTACTATACTTTGCTTAAAGCAATAGCAAACTGCTGAACTAAAATTGCCTAGTCAATCACAAACAGCCAATAAATGCAGGGGTTGAATGCAAAGCCCTGTACAGAACATGAAACTAACATTAATACAATTTGTTTTCTTATGGATCATGGTAACACATGAATGTGTTTAAGGATGTAATGAACAGAAAAGTGAAGACGAGGTATGCAAGAGGATGAAAATGTTGCACGGGGGCAGACAACATCAAAAGATGGACAAGAAAAAGCCTGTATGAGTACACAACATGCCATAAAAAGACAGAAAAGACAGTTTTGGAGGCTCATTATAACCAACCGTCAATGTGAAGATGGCAGTTCATGATAATATAAATAGCACCCAAATGTAGTTATTATCTTGTGCCTCACAATGATAATATAAATAGCACCCAAATATAGTTATTGTCTTGTGCCTCAGAATGATAATATAAATAGCACCCAAATGTAGTTATTATCTTGTGCCTCACAATGATAATATAAATAGCACCCAAATATAGTTATTGTCTTGTGCCTCACAATGATAATATAAATAGCACCCAAATGTAGTTATTATCTTGTGCCTCACAATGATAATATAAATAGCACCCAAATATAGTTATTGTCTTGTGCCTCAGAATGATAATATAATTAGCACCCAAATATAGTTATTGTCTTGTGCCTCAGAATGATAATATAATTAGCACCCAAATGTAGTTATTGTCTTGTGCCTCAGAATGAGCATAAACAAAGGATTGGTGCATGCTGGTGATATAATTATCTCTTAAGTAAAATGGGAAAAATTAAAACTCTCACCAAATCAGGAGAATCATTCCATTCAGAGTCAGACCAATCATCACCATCATAGTTGTCAACTTGTAAACTAAACCACATAAATGACATGCACAATTAAAATCACATACATAACATGCACAATTAAAATCACATAAAGGTATGGATAATTAAAATCACACAATTGCATGGGCAAATAAAACATACATAACATGGATAATTAAAATACGTACACTGACAATTACAATCACAAAGAGGATAAGGACAATAAAAATGTGTAATGATATGAAGCATCAAATTCACATAAATGGTCGAATAATTAAGTGTACATAAATTACATGAACAACTAAAAGCATACAGATGAATTAGATAATTAAAAGTGCACAAATAACAGGGTAAAATTGAATCACATAAAGGACTTCGACAATTAAAATCACATACGTGGGAGAGAATTTAAGTCACATAAATTATATAGACAGTTAAATGTTTTGCGTATCCTTTTACAGGACTTAGCTGTCAACAGCAGCATCTTTCAGCTGTCTGTTGATCTCTTGGCAAGATTACGCTCAGTAGTTTGCCATTGCTTTCTGAGCGGCCGGCTCAGTATCCGCAAGTCACGAGCGGGGGTCGAACCACCTCAGTTCTCGCTCCGCTGCGAGACTCTGCGTGATAAACGGGATTACAGAGAGAAAGTGTTGTAACCCCACAGCCAGAGAGACCGGCATATAGACAGTTAGAGCCACAAAAATATTATGGAGAACTATTTTCATAAATGGCTTCGACAGTTAGAATGACATAAATGACATGAAGAACTACAGTCTCATAAATGGCATAAAGAACTAGTCATATAAATGGCATGGAGAACTACAATCACATAAATGACATGGAGAACTCCAGTCACATAAAAGGCATGGAGGACTACAGTCACATAAATGGCTTGAAGAGCTGCATTAGCATAAATGGCATGGAGAACTGTAGTCACATAATGGCATTGGCAACTGGAATCACATAAATGACACTGGCAATTAAAAGCACATATATGGCATGGACAATTAGAATCACATCAAAGGAATAGACAACTATAATCACATAAATGATATGGACAATTAGAATCACATAAATGACATGAGCAAACATAACCACATAAATGACTTACACAATTATAATCACATAAATTGCACACATTTATACATAATTTCACACTAAATATGCGTAATAAACAAATACATAGTTATCTAATGTTGTTCATTAATGTCTAAAAATACATACATATATACATATGTACACTTACACTGAATAAAACACGGATGAGACATACATACTATGTAATTTATAAACTAAAGCAAAAATGTGGGTGCTGTATAGATATCAACATCAACATGGTACCAAAAAAGGGGGTTGAATGTTGTGGAACTGTTACTGTACAATTAGAATATATAAATACAGTTATGTTCCCATCGAATAAGAAGTACACAGTCATAGTCTTCAAAATGGTTGCCTGCATCTATTTGTGTTTTTTTATTCGCGGAACTTCTTAGTCATATTCTGTTTTTATTTGGACTCTACAAGTATCAAGACCAAGTGTTAGAGAACCAACATAGTATTTCCAGGATTAAGACATTCCATGGAAACATCATTCATTAAAGACCAGCCAAAAAATGTAGGTTTTGCCATCAGCAGAGATGGTGTGCTCATAGTATTGTGGGATTGTCAACATGTGCTGGTGACCCATTTGCAGAAGTAGAGAGTGTGAATGCTGCAAAGTTCTGTCAATTACACAAGATGAAATTCTAAGAAATGCTAGAAAGGTATTGCTCCAAACTGACCTAAGGTGTACTGCTCCATTACTATAATGCTAGACAATATACAAATTGCTTAACCTATCAGAAAGTTGAACAACTAGTTTGGCAAATATACAAATCTAATAAAGAGACAACCAGCAATCATTGGTCATGTATAAGAAGAGAGGCACTGAAAAGCGTCATAACTGGAAAGATCAATTGGAAAAGAGACAGAGGCAGACAGAGAAATGATGCTAAATGGTCCGATATGGCAAGGCAATTATCAGCAAAGGTGACCCAGAACAATGAAGACTGAGATCTTTCGAGAAGACATGAATGCCTACACCAGCTGGCAGGGCACAAATACAGCAATGGTATTCCTATGTTTCAGGGTTTTGGGAGAGATGATTTTGAGAAATAAAGTGGAAATTAACTGCAATAATAACTGGTGCTCCATCCATCCATCATGTGCCATGCCAATAAGCATGGGCAGTCATGTTTTGTCATCTCACTCGATCACTAAAGTCGTGGGCTCCGTGTTCCTGACTCGACCATGCCATGTGGCCAAGCTATTCAGGTATTTATTTCTCGGTCTTCCCCTTGGTCTCTTCCCTTCGATCTTGCCAGTTGTCACAAAGTTCTCCAAGTCATTTCTTCTCATAACATGCCAAAAAAATTTTGACTGTCTACATCTAATGACTCTAATCAGTTTAGAATCTTCGTTTGTTTCTTGAAGGACTTGTTCATTGGTTTTTCTGTCTGTCCATGGTATTCTTTGCATTTTCCTCAGAAACCATATTTTCACAACCATCAGATGTTTTTCAGCTCACTGCTCATTGTCCACGTTTCACATCCATACAAAAGTGCAGGTTCTATGTAACACTTCAACACTCTTTTTCTCGTTTCAATTGATATCTTTTTATTGGTCAGTATGTTTTTCATCTTGCAAAAGGCTACCTTCGCAATGGCAGTTCTTGTTCTAATCTCTTCAAGGCATCTTCCATCAGATATTATGACTGTTCTAAGATAACTGTACAGATTCACTTGCTTAAGAATATACCCATTTACTCGTATATCACATTGTGGTATTTCCTTCTTCCCAGTGACGACCATAATCTGTGTCTTCTTACTATTCAATTTTAACCCTAGTTGTTCACTGTGTGCAGTGTACTAAATGTTGCAGGTCCTGTTAATTGTCAGCAATCAAGACTGTATCATCCGCATATCTAATGTTATTGATGTATCCTCCCCCAATGTTGATTCCTTCCATATCTTCTATATTTCTGAAAATATTTTCACTGTACAAGGAAAAAAGATCTGGAGACATTGCACATCCCTGTCTCACACCTCTTTTAATAGGCTGATACTGACCCACATCGTTATCAATTCTGATGGCAGCTTGTTGTTTCCAATATATGTTTTTTACAAGTCTAAGGTCTTTCCCATCAATTTGCAGATCTTCAAGCATCCTTATCATGTTGGCATGTCTCGCTTTATTGAAAGCCTTTGTGTAGTCAATAAAGCAAAGACATAGATCTTTGTTTACTTCTATAGAACGTTCAATTACTGTTCTCAGTATATACACTGTACCCTTGCCTTCTACAAACCCACATTGTTCTTCTCCTATTTCGGGTTGTAGTTTCTTCCTAGCTCTTTGCATGATAATTCTCAGCAAAATCTTCGTGATGTGGCTCATTATACTAATTGTTCGATGCTGATCATATTCCAAGGCTCCTGATTTTTGTGGGATTGCAATAAACATAGAATTACATAATTCAGGAGGTATATCTCCAGTATCGTATATTGCGTTCAGCAGTATGGTGACTTGGTCTAATCCATATTCTTCTAAGGCATTGATCATTTCTATTGTAATGTTATCTGTACCCTGGGTCTTGCCAGTTTTCATATGGTTAAGAGCATTCTGAACTTCCTTCTTCAAAATTGAAGGTCCTTCATTATTATTCCGATGATCATATTGTTATTCTCTTGTATCATCATAAAGGTCTTTTACATAATCTGACCACGCATGTAAAATCTTATCTTTTTCTATTATGATTTTGTCATCTTTGGTTTTTAGGCAACCCGTTGATGTGTGTGTTCTTTTGTTAGTGATGTCATTAATTCTTTTGTGCATTAATTTGGTATTCAGGGTGTTGTGTTGGTTTTCAATTTCCTTGCAATTTTTCTCAAACCATATTTTTTTTGCCTCTTTGCATAGCTTCCTAATTTTCCTGTGAATCTCTTGATATTTTTCCTTGTTATATTTGTTATTTCTTCTTATTTCCATGAGTTGTAAGATGTCTTCCATCATCCATTTCTTGCATCCTATTATCTTTATTTTTGGGATGGTTGTTTTTGCAGCTTGGTTGACCGATTTCAATATTTCCTATTGGTCGCTGACATCTTGAAATAATGTTTCCATACCGGACAATGCATCGAATCTGTTCTTTACCTCTCCGTTGTATTTATCTTTTATCTCCTCACTCTTCAGTGCCTGTAGATCAAATTTTGTGTTTCTTGGTGTATATTTGACTTTCTTTAATTTTATATGTAAATTGCTTAAGATTAATCTATCGTCGCTGTAGTAGTCTGCGCTTGGTATAGTTTTTGCGACTTTTAAGGTATTTCTGTTGATGAGAATGTAATCAATCTGATTTCTGATCTTATAATCAGGGTTCCTCCATGTCCATAATCTAATTGGTTCCTATTGATATCAGGTGTTTCCAATAATCACATCATGCTCTTTTGCCCAGTGCACAAGTCTGCAACCTCTTTCATTCTGTTCCCCTAGTCCATACTTGCCTACTATGCATCCGTCCTGTTGAACTGGTGTTCACATTCATGTATTTTTTTTCCATTTGCAATTTACTGACTTCCTATCAAACTTTTCTCTAGGTAGAAAGTAAGAAGGTAAGAAGGAAAGCATTATATTTTGTGTGTAGAATCAAATTTAAAATGTCATCAAATTAAAGGTAACGACAATCTCATTGTCAACATAAAGGTGTGAAGTGTAACATTTGCACATATACTAGATCAGATAATAATAAAATGAGGTGTGAAATATTACATTTTCACATATACTAGTTAATCACAATAAAATGGGATTAACCAGGTATGCGTGTTTCCTGCCTTTCCAGTCCAGATAATTTCTAGAAATTTCTTAAAATTTGGGGAAACAAAATCCTTAAAAAACACTCAAAAATATTCGTTTCAAATGAAAACAGTAACATGTGGGTACAGTAACAACCTGTCTCAAAACAGCAAGGACACTAGGACTGACATCGGATTAATATGTCATTGCCACATCTCAAACTAGTACCTGTTATCTTTCATATAAGAAGGAAAGCATTATATTTTGTGTGTAGAATCAAATTTAAAATGTCATCAAATTAAAGGTAATGGCAATCTCAGTGTCAACATAAAGGTGTGAAGTGTGACATTTGCACATATACTAGATCAGATAATAATAAAATGAGGTGTGAAATATTACATTTTCACATATACTAGTTATCACAATAAAATGGGATTAACCAGGTATACATGTTTCCTGCCTTTCCAGTCCAGATAATTTCTAGAAATTTCTTAAAATTCGAGGAAACAAAATCCTGCAACTACTGAGGACTAGTAACTCGTTAAACAAGCACATGACCACTCTGCCACCATTAAATCATAGTAAATTAAACTTGAAACATGGTGTATGAAGTAAGGTATGATTTTAAATCAAGAAGAAACTCATGCAACACACCTTAGATTTTGTAGTTTAGCAGCCGTGTTGTTATTAGAATTAGGAGGACATGCTGGCTGTTCATAGGTGTCATCAGCTTCAGTCTGTTAGTAAATACATTAGTTGTGGCATGTTGTCATCAAATGTTATTCATTTTCTTTAACTATTACAGCTTTAGCAGCACAGACATTCAAAGCATTGTTGTCCTATTGTAAACATGAATGATGAAGACAAAAACAATAGACTGCACAATTTATGGCCTGGTCTGTTTCACTGTTAGACACTTGAACACTGACCTGAGCTCCCAAGTTGACTCAGACTAGGGTTGCCAGACATCCGGAAAAAAGAGGACATTCTCAGTCCGGCAGGCAAAGCTAAAAATCTTTAAAATGTCCTGCTTTTCTTATATTTTATTTATTTTTTTTTAAATATTTTATGAGTAATTAATAAAGATTATAAGGTAATAATTGTACAATCGGCTGTTTTTTAGCATTTTGAAAAAGGCCTCCATTGAATTTATATTTTATTTTTTAACATGATTGTTTCTTGGTCAATTCACTAAGAGTAAGATACACTTATTGGCAGCTATTGTAATAAAATTTTACTGATTTTGGGTTTAATCTGGAACGATTCAAATGAAACATTCAATATGTCCTTCTTTGTCCTCTTTTTTGTCTTATTATGTCCTCCTTTGTCCTCTTTTTTGTCTTATTATATCCTCCTTTTGGTGCCCACGTATCTGACACCCCTAACTCAGTCTAACAGGGGCATCAGAAAATGTCTTGGAAAGTACAGGTGGCTGGCATGATATCGAATACATCATTTCTGGAGTGTCTAGTTGGTCTGTAGATATATGGGTCTAGCACCATATGCCCAAAACACCTTTAAGGCATGTAAGAGGAGGTTTCCGGTCAAATTGGTGGCGGACAGTTGTAATTTTTTTTAACTGCTTCATTTTCATATAAAAGATAGTTTCATCTCTTGTGTAACTATTTGTGCCAGTATATAAACCAGGAGTTTACTTTTTTCTCAAGATTTTCACCAGTGCTATGGAGTTCATACATTTGAGCGAAACCATCATTGAGTTTATTTTTCAACATATGTGTTTACCGATACTGTGTTATGTGTTTGGTTTTTCCATCATGGTGGACCAGCGTTTGGGCCTCGTACAAAAGGCAAACAAACCTCGAAGTCGACGGGATTGGCATAAACAACAAAGCAAACGCGCTGAAGCCAGAAGAGCAAGACTCAAATATGTCCATCTGGGCCTCAGTATGACTCGCATTCTATATTGGAATTGCGCTTAGCAAAACAATGAGGCCTCATTCTGGAAAGCTTGGCGTACAAAAATAATATTGCAGCGCTACAGGAGACGCAATCAGGAGCTAACGCATTTCATATAGCCGGTTTTAAATGCTTTTAAAATAGACGACACCTGGGAATGGCAATTCTTATTCGAGATAGTATAGTGGCATCAGAGGTGGACATGTCTAGGTGGGACAACGATGAGATACAAGCTAGTAGAATTCAATCCGGGCAACAATTTGTGTTGGTTAATGTTTATGTCTGCAACACGAGCGTGGATCCCAAGAGATGGGAGTGCTTAAGTGACATATTAGGTCACGAGAGGAGTGTCATAGGCAGATCATGGGGAAACATTTCCTCCAACACACAGGAGGAGGAGCTCGAGGCTGCACTTGAAATCATCAACCATGTTTTTATCAACAGTGGCTGTCTCATCAGGACAGCAAGTCAACCAGGTGATGAGGACAGTGTTAATGACCTGGTGCTGGTTTCTCCTTTACTCACTATAGTGTGTAGATAGGGTGTCTTAGGGTACCGCGGCAGTGACCACCACCTTTGCAGCAAAGTGGTGGAGAAAGGTAGAACCAGGTAGCACAAGTCAAATGTCAAGACTTTCAAGTATGACAGTGCAGGGCAAGATATGGGTAAAATAAGGTGTGACAAGCGCAGAAATCAGCATTGCAAGAAAATAAAGTTGAGAGCAATCCCCTTGGTGGAATTATGAGGTGAAAAAGGCGTGGGTGGATAAGCGTTGTGCTGTAAGAAAATGGCAAAATGCCAAAAGGAATAGAGTTTCCCATCCTAGTCTTATCCTTGCACTTGGAAAGAGACATGGACACAAAAGTTAGCTGTTACAAAAATATCTGGTTAAAGTGGTAAAAAGTGAGAAATGAGCAGAGTTGTGTCTAAAGAATAAGCAAAGACAAGTCACTGAGATTGTTCTGGAAGTCAGGAATACTCTTATTCTTGACTACACCATTCATACTAAAATAACTGCAAGGAGAACTTGGTGACAACTGGCAAGATCGAAGGGAACAGACCAAGGGGAAGACCAAGAATTAAATACCTGGATGGCATGACCACATGGCATGGTCGAGACAGAAACACGGAGCTGATCCACGACTCTGGTGATCGAGTGAGATGGCAGAACATGACCGCCCACGCTTATCGGCATGGCACATAATGGATAATGGATGAATATTAGTATTGTTTCAGAAAAAATTACGTCTACTTTCCCCAAATATCAGCTAAATGACAAAAAATTGTAATGTTTCTTTGCATCGTATATTGTATTTATAAACAACACAACATAGTCCATGGCTCAAGAAGTATGATCTGAATGCCATAATGAATCCGCACTTAGAAGATCATACATGTATATTTATATCTTACTGCACATGAATTTAGCTACCAATGAATGTTAAGATGGTAGGTACTCTTCTGTAGTCTGCTACAAACAGTTAGATGGACCTTAATAACTCGCTGCTTCTATATTAAGTCTATGACTAAAGACTGACGACTAACAGGTATACTAAAGACTATACAACATATTTAAAGTAGCTTATAGAAGATGCCACAATCTAAGATATAGTTTCCAGAAGATGTCCCTATCTAAGCTATAATTTACAGAAGATGTCACTATCTTAGCTATAGTTTATAGAAGAAGTCCCTATCTAAACTATAGTTTATACAAGATGTCACTATTGAAGCTACAGTTTATAGAAGTTATATTTAAGCTATAGTTTAGAGAATGTGTCACTATCTAAACTATAGTTCATAGACGATGTCACTATATAAGCTATACTTTATAGACTATGTCACTATCTAAGCTATATCTGAAGCCAATGATGCAAACATATCACAGATTATTGGCTCAAATGTTTTCTACTGGCAATTCATGCAATTAATATACTATTGTCTGTTAGAAAACAGCTAATAAAACTAAACATCCAGTATACAATTAACATTTTTTTAAATCCATTTTTAGAAGAAAAAATACTTTATAAAAATATGTCAGTTGGACTTCAATGTTGACGTCTCATTCAGAAAGCAATGGTAAAGTAATGAACATAAAATTGCCTAGTAAATCAGCCTGGGGTTGATTACAATGTCCTGCAAAAGGACATGCAACATTTATATAAAAATTTGACTAATTTTGTAGATAAAACAAAATAAGGTAAATCTGAACTAATTTATGGTGTCTTGACCAGCCATTATAGTTAATAAGTTAATACTACAAAAAATAATCCTCAGAAATAGTATAAGTTTCATGGTAATAGTTCATGCATAGGAACAACGTTTCCAGGACACTACAAATATGATGTGCCTACCACAAGCTTACTGTTTCCGGGGTTTCTGGATGGCAATGGTGGTGGTGCAGATTCAGAGTCTCTTGGCTAAAGAAAAATAAAAGAGGAGTGTGAGTTTTAAAGGTTTGATGTGTGCATGAAGTGAAATAAGCATTGTTGTAACTTAATAGTTTTAAATATTATATCTCTCAAATGCCAGACACCAGTCAGTCAATTGTATATGTATATGTTGGAATGCAATTACTGTAATCTAAGTTAACTATCCATGTATTCATTTACAAAAGAAGGCAAGGTTATGTAATTGTGATTGACATATGGTTGGAGTTATGATCCAAGATTATGACTTCTGTAAAACTGTGGACATGTAAATAACTGGAAAACAACAAAGCAAACAAAAGAAGAAGAAACTTTACAATATTAAAATATAAACAACAGTAAACTGTTGTGACAAGCCTTCATCAGCAAATAATAACAAGAAACATAACTCTCTCTCTCTCTCTCTCTCTCTCTCTCTCCACCCACACCCATCCACCCACCCACCCACCCACACACACACACACACACACACACACACACACACACACACACACACACACACAAAATGGAAATGACACACTAAAATATGTTGCAGTTAATGTAGTTACTTTAGTCTCTTTTTTCAGTTCCACTGACAGCAGTGTGTCCTGTCACAAAAACGATTGTAGTTCTGTTGAGATACATGTGTAGCCAATTATGTGAGTCAATGCTGAAATTAGGGTTATGACTTTCTTTTTATGTTCACAATAAGATACCCCATAAAGCTCTGTAACACTTATCTTTAAATAAACATGCATTAGATAACTAGTTGTATTTGAGTTATTTTATATTACCTCAAGGGGTTAGCGATGACTGATAGCACATGTAAACATATACAAACAGTACCGTTGTAAAACTAAATTATATATGAGTGACTAGATTGTGAAGCTATTTATAAAAACCAAAAAGAAATACAATAAGAAGTTAAGTAAACAGTTGAATTAAGTGTGTAGTTGCAGATCTGGGGCACAAATAGGCAATAGAAATAGAAAGATTCCTGGCCATGAGGCAGGGGAACTGGCAAAGAATCAAGAGCCAGTCCCACAGGCTATGATAACAGCAATATTCTTTTCGATGTTCTGTTATTTAAAATACAATGAATAAATCACATAAAAGCAAGAAGGAGACGTTAGGCTTTACAGAACACCATCACAAGTAACAAGATGGACGTTGAGGCTAAAGCCTTCACCAGCACACAAATAACAAACACACACAGATACAACTACATGAAAAACACAAAAACACTACATGAATATATATAATATATATAATATATATAATATATATATATATATATAACTGTCAGGTCTTAGTCAGATATGACTGAGCTACCGTATGACAGTAGATGGTACTACCTGCTTTCTGTTAGCACCGAATGTTGGGCGGCGCTTACCAAACCCGACATCCCACATTGTGCCAACGGCTTTGGGCGAAAGAGTGCAATTGGGAGGGTACAAGCCTTACCCTGGTGCGAGAAAATGCAACCTATAGTCAAAGTTTCATGGCAGGGCAGACCAGGCCCTAAGCCTTGGTTGGCAACTGGTCTAGGATAGAAGCTCCGACAGGCGGACAGTTAGAGCATTGCTTTGCTGATCCAGCTGATTCTGCAGCTTGTCTTGTTCCAGATGTATAGGTGTTACCTTTCCTCTGGAGTGAATTAGGCTGGCCGAGAGAGGGATCATGCTACATGGGCAACACATTGTTTTTATATTTTAGCCCAAGCTTTGTGCTACGGAGAGGCAATAACTCCAACCCTGGTATTAACTGGTCTCGGAATCAAAGCAAGAGGTAACATTTACAGGTTATTAAAGTCCTTGTCAATTGGCGTAGACATGGGGCCTCTGACGGTGGGAGACACCTACAGATGTCACTAATCAACTATCGCCTGCCTCAAGCTGGGCAGCCCCCCCCCCCCCCCCCCCCCCCAGCCAATGTTTTGCTGAACCCGATATCTCTGCAATTGTCATTTTCCTATTGTGGTCTATGATTTTCTTCACTTTTGCAGCATTTGCATCATTGCACTCTGAGGACGGTCGTCCTGGTCTTGGCAGATCAGCAACTTGGGAACGGCCACACTTAAACTGCAAACACCAATTTTTTTACAGAAGCATACGAAGGACAGACTTCCTCAAACACTGGCCCCATCTCCCTGTGTATTTCTGTAGGTGTTTTACCCTGTAACATCAAGAATTTTATCACAGTACTGGCGTCTGATTTCTCCATTGTTCTGACAAACCGTTGGATGTGCAGATCTGGTCAATAGGGTGTGTTGTGCCATGCACCATATCGGAAAAATCAGTTGAGATGGAAAATTCATAATTCATATGTCTATTACAAATTGAATGAGCTATACATGTGCCAAATTTCAATTTTCTCCGCCTACTCCTTCATGGTCAGGCTAAAGACTTATGAGAAGCCCCTTGTGTATATATATATATATATATATATATATATATATATATATATATATATATATATATATATATATATATATATATATATATATATATATATATATATGTCACCCATCTGTGTTTCCGGTGTAATTAAAGTATGCATCATCTGCATATCTCAGAATATTGATATGTCTTCTGACTATTTACTTGATGTTTGATATTCTAGACAGCATGAGGTCTTAGTCAGATATGACTCAGCTCCTAACCCTTGGTCTGAAACTGGTCTAGGATGGAAGCTCCAACAGCTGGACAGTTAGAGCATTGCTTTGTTGGTCCAGCATTTCTGCTCCTCTGGAGTAAACGTGACAGGCCGAGACAGGGATCATGCTGTATGGGCAACACATGGTCTCTACAATTCAACCCAGGCTTTGTGCTATGGAGAGGTATAACATTCACTATTCCCATGGGTTGTAGTTGTTGTGCCTTGTTAAAAGTACAATGTAACAAACTATCCGCTGTCAAGACGGCAAGGTGTCAGTGAGTGATGTTCTAGAGCAGTGTTTCCCAATGTGGGGCCCACGCCCCACAGGGGGGCAATTCGATTGTTAAGGGGGGCAATTCAAAAATGGAAGAAATCGGCTGGATATAACAAAACGGGGAGACTTGAGACTGAATTTAACTAAATTGGAACCTGACATAAAATCTCTTTGCAGCAAGCGCAAGGATCTCACTAAATTTAAATAATTACTAATAATTAAAATAATATAGAAAAATCTTTCATTAAAATTATTTTGTACCTGAATTTCAGTTCTCCATTATATGTTTTGAAAATTTACTTACTGTGTTTGCTCAATAATTTCATAGTGATTTCTTCCTAAAACCTATTGGTCCTTTGGCTAGGATCGGGTACATTTGCTGCTCTCCCTCCAGAAGTGCGCCTGGTCTGGTCATGGGCCGGGATGATCAAATAAAAACTCATCACAAATCTTCACCTTAGATGTGGGCCTGGTGGACCACTGTGGGCAATAGCTCACAGTGAGACTAAGGGTCCACACACAAAAAGGGGGAGGCGGGGGAACCAGCTTGTCTGGGGTAACCGCCTAACCAAAAAATAATAAAAAATTCACCTGACACACAGGGACGACACACAGGGATGCCACACAGGGATGCGGGACTGGGGGGGGGGGGGTGCGGCTCTGGCCCCGTGAGCCCTTCAAAAAAAATTCAAATTTCTCTAGTGAACATTTCAATTTTTTAATATTAAAAATGATGCATATGTAGGGGGAAAGGGGGGGGGGGGGGGGGGAGCACAAAAAACGTTGGGAAACACTGTTCTAGAGTATTATTTTACTGTAAATGGTGAACAGATCAGGTGGTACAACACATTATTGTCTAACAACTTCTCCTTTAACTGCACTGAATTCACTTATTTCTTCAAATCTGATGGCAGATTCTTGCTCTCAGAATACACTCTCCATTATCCTGACATCTTTCCCGACTATAATGAGTTGATGAAAATTGTTGAAACAATGTATCAGGCATTACAGTCATGTCAGCAATCAATAACTCAGGATCACAAGAGAAAAGAAGCAGCAAATGAAAACTGAAGACATTCTTACTGGAGGTGGTGGAGGAGGTCTCCTTCCAGAAGGCATATCTTGTCAAGTTCTTTGTTCAACTTATCTACAAGGAAACAAGGCATTATTTTTATTTCAACAATTACTAAAATAACAGATATTATTTTCTTAACATATTGTGCTTATGCATATGACATTCACCATTCATTGCTTTGAACTGAAATATTACAGAAAATTTCTTAGAATACCATTGACCAAGAAGAAAAGGCAGGTCTCCCTGGCCTAGGCGTTAGCGACTTTCTTCGTAATCCTGTATACTCTCGTGAGTAAGGTGATGTGCGCGAGAATCGGTGGCGGTTCTAGCCCCGTCGGTAACTTACGGGGTATGTGAGCCAGTCACTCAGAAAGCAATGGCATACTACTGAGAGTAATCTTGCCAAGAAATCAACAATCAGCTGAAAGATGCTGATGTTGACAGTGATGTCCTGTAAAGGATATGCGAACAAAACAAAAAAAAGAAGAAGAAGAAAAGCATCTTGACATTCTATAAGACCAAAGCAAGAAAGAAAAATGGCCCATTAACAGCATCATGACCCAGAAAATGAGATACTATTAATATATATGAAATTAAATGTCCAAGGGGTCTGGAGAGAACAGTGATTGAAGACATGGTTCCTGTCTGGTGTTGAGCACAATGAAGGTGGACACAGGATATTGAAAGTGGAAAGTCTGAATTGAAAGCTCATTGGGTGGGTGTCATCAGAGGTGGAAAAAATGTCTCAGTAGCATTAAATGGAATACTGCTTGGATAGCAAATCCATTATGTGGAAAGTCTGAATTGAAAGCTCACTCTGTAGATGTCATCTGCAGACCGCATTCCTCTGGTTTATGGAGGAACAGCCTGTGGTGAACAGAAGGCCCAATATATGGAAGTGGGTCTAAGCGGCCATGTGCAGAACGTCACGATTCATTGGGTGAGCCCAGTAAAAGAGCACTATGTGTCGGCTCTGCAATTATGGAAGCCTCCTTGGATGGCGAGGAATGCCCATGGTCTGCCCCTGCCTTCCTTTGAGGGCTGACTGGAATGTCTTCAGGTGTTCTAAATAGGCCAGCTGGGATGGAGTTATCACCACAACAGTGAAAGTCGAACGTCCTATGAAACACCCGGGAAGGTTACCACATGAAAATGCTTATCAAATACCTGAAGAAGTCGGATGTGTCGGCCGAAAGGTTCAAATATCGCAGCTCTGCCACAACGCAATTACGTCTAAAACAAAATTCCAGACGAATGCAGAAGAAGAAGAAGACAGCTCTAATACAATAATACATGAAGATTCCATCTAAGATAACATGCTCTATTCACCCAGTCTGTAGTCTAACACAATAACGCATGAAGATTCCATCTAAGATAACAGGCTCTATTCACCCAGTCAGGTCTTAGTCAGATATGACTGAGCTACCGTATAACAGTAGACGGTACTACCTGGTTTCTGTTAGCGCCGAACGTTGGGCGGCGCTTACCAAACCCGACACCCCAGATTGTGCCAACGGCTTCGGGCGGAAGAGCGCAATTTGGAGGGTACAAGCCTTACCCTGGTGCGAGGAAATGCAAGCTAAAGACAAAATTGTCATGGCAGGGCAGACCAGGCCCTAAGCCTTGGTTGGCGACTGGTCTAGGATCGAAGCTCCGACAGGCGGACAGTTAGAGCATTGCTTTGCTGATCTGGCAGCTTCTGCAGCTTATCTTGTTCCAGATGTAGGGGTGTTACCTTTCCTCTGGAGTGAACTAGGCAGGCCGAGAGAGGGATCATGCTGCATGGGCAACACATGATCTCTATATTTTAGCCCAGGCTTTGTGCTATGGAGAGGCAATAACTCCATCCCTGGTCTTAACTGGTCTCGGAATCAAAGCGAAAGGCAACTGTTACGGGTTATAAGTCCTTGTCAGTTGGCGTAGACATGGGGCGCCACGCGTTGCCTCTGACGGTGGGAGACACCTATAGGTGTCACTGATCAGCTACCGCCCGCCTCAAGCTGGGCAGCCCCCAGCCAATTGGGTGCTGATCCGCCACAGCCTGCCTGCTTCAATGGGTGCTTGGGGCTAGGACAAAATCTGAATCGCAGGCTGTAAAACCAATGCACCAGGTACAAACAAAAATAAAAATACAAACCTCAAGCTACGGCTTGCAACCTGGAACGTGAGAACCATGTGTCCAGGATTTTCCACTGACTTGACCAATATTGATGATGTGAGAAAAACGGGTGTGATTGACGCCGAACTCAATCGTCTTAACATTGATATTGCTGGCCTGCAGGAGACTCGCCTCGCTGAGGAAGGGTCACTCAGGGAAAACAACTACACCTTTTTCTGGAAGGGTAGAGGGCAGGCAGAAAAAAGGCAACACGGTGTGGGCTTTGCAGTGAAGAATTCGCTACTGGGAATGATTGAAATTCCAGCAGGAGGAAATGAAAGACTGTTATCCCTGCGCTTGGCAACCTCTTATGGGTTTGCCACCATTATTACTGCATATGCACCGACACTCGATTCCTCTGATGATGTGAAGGATTCGTTCTATGAGGAGTTAGACTCCGTGATCAAGGCAGTTCCAAAATCTGACTACATTTATATGCTCGGTGATTTCAATGCTCGTGTGGGCAAGGACTCGAGTTCATGGCCAGTGTGCCTTGGAAAATACAACATCGGTCACATGAATGAAAATGGGCAAAGGCTGCTGCAGCATTGCACCAGTAATGACCTATGTATTACAAACTCTTTTTTTTAAACAAAAGAGATGCATAAGGTCACATGGAAACATCCAAGATCCGGCCATTGGCACCAGCTGGACTTCATCATCACACGGAGACAACATCTGAACCATATATCATTGAGTCGTAGTTACCACAGTGCTGACTGTGATACGGATCATTCTTTGGTTGTTGCAAGGGTTAGACTGAGACCAAAGAGAATCTACACAGCTAAACACAAATCTAGCCCCAGGATTAATATTATTAACACTCATGATCCTGAAAAGTGCTTTCAGTTTCAACAGCAACTTGAAGACGCTTTCACTGATACACCAGAAAATTGTACAGTAAATGAAAAGTGGGGTCAAATTAAGGAAACTCTTTATAAAACTGCCGTAGGGGTTTACGGCACTGTGGATCATAAGAGGCAGGACTGGTTTGCGGCCAACAGCGAGACTCTGCAGCCCTTGATTGATAAGAAGAAGAAAGCTCTCTTAAGAAACAAGGAAAGACCAACGCGTAACACTCTGAGTGAGCTAAGGTAAGCTAGGAAGGATGTGCAAAAGGCTGCCAGGCAGTGTGCAAATGATTATTGGATCAAGTTATGTGAGTCCATTCAAATCGCAAGTGATAAGGGAGACATAAGAAGCATGTATGAAGGAATAAAGAAAGCCTGTGGTCCAGTGATCAAAAGAAGTGCACCATTGAAAACCTTGATTGGAGAAATCATCACTGATAAGAAACAGCAGATGGGCAGATGGGTAGAGCACTATTTGGAGCTTTACTCAAGTGAGACCAAACTAGCGGATGATGCCCTCAACGCCATAGAGGCTCTACCAACTCTTGACCACCTGGACACACTTCCCACCATAACAGAAGTTAAGTGTGCTATAAATGAACTTGCATCTGGCAAGGCTCCAGGTAAGGATGGGATTCCAATAGAGGTTATCAGGAGTGGGCAAGACACACTCACTATACAGATCCACCAGCTAATAGAGCTATGCTGGCGTGAAGGACAAGTCCCACAGGATTTCAAAGATTCAAGCATCATAACACTGTACAAGAACAAGGGCGATCGGAGCGACTGCAACAACTATAGGGGTATCTCACTTCTGTGTATTGTTGGAAAAGTATTTGCCAGAATTGTTCTGCGCAGACTTCAAGTCCTAGGAGATCAAGTCTACCCCGAATCACAGTGTGGCTTTCGACTGAACCGGTCTACCACTGATATGATATTCTCATTGCGACAAATGCAAGAAAAATGCCGTGAACAGAATCAACCACTGTTTATTGCCTTCATCGACCTCACAAAGGCATTTGATTTGGTCAGTCGTGAGGGTCTGTTCAAGGCACTAAAGAAGATTGGCTGCCCACCAACTCTTCTGTCCATTGTGGAATCGTTCCACACAGGCATGAAGGGTATAATCAAGTTTGATGGTGCAACTTCTGAAGAATTTGAAATCAAGAGTGGAGTTAAGCAAGGTTGTGTACTAGCTCCCACCCTCTTTGGAATATACTTTTCACTTCTACTGAAAAATGCATTTCGTGATCAGGATGGTGGTATATACATTCACTCACGCTCAGATGGCGGCCTCTACAATGCTCAGAGATTGAAGGCTAAGACCAAAATTAGGAGGGTACTGATCAGAGAGTTGCTTTTTGCAGATGATGCTGCAGTTACGACCCACTCTGAGGAAGAATTGCAATGTCTACTATCTGCATTCTCCAATGCTTGTTCTGAATTTGGTTTAACAATTAGCAAAAAGAAGACACAGATTATGTCACAAGGTGCACATGGGGTACCATCAATCTTTATTAACGACACAGAACTAGAGATAGTAGACCATTTTACATATCTAGGATCAGTGGTAAATAGCAAATTATCCCTGGATCAGGAAATCAACATCCGGATTGGTAAGGCAGCAACAACAATGAACAGGTTAAGAAAAAGAGTCTGGGAGAACAGGAAGCTTACTGCCAAAACAAAAGTCCTTGTCTATCAAGCCTGTGTCCTTAGTACTCTTCTCTATGGCAGTGAAACCTGGACAACTTACTCACACCAAGAGAACAATTTAAACAGCTTTCATATGCGGTGTCTGCGAAGAATTCTTGGTATTAAGTGGCAAGACAAAATCACAAATACTGAAGTATTGAAAAGATCAGGTTGTGTGACAGTTTATTCCATGCTCAGTCTTCGTAGACTTAGATGGATAGGACATCTTAGGAGGATGGATGATGGTAGAATACCAAAGGATACCTTTTTTGGTGAATTACAGATGGGTAAGAGATCTCAGGGTCGGCGTCTACTACGATACAAAGATGTGTGTAAGCGGGACATGATTGATACCGGCATTGATAATGCACATTGGGAGCAAGTCGCCGCTGAACGTGTTGCATGGAGGGCAAATATCAGAAATGGAATAAAGTCAAAGGAGAATATTATTGCAGAAAAGTCACACACCAAGCGTTTGAGACGTAAGATGGTGCATGATGGTGGAAATGACCACGTGTTCACATGCACCCACTGTGAACGGACATTTACAGCGCAAATTGGCCTTATCAGTCACACTCGCTACCGCCATAGTTAAAAGTTATTATGCCTTTTTAAAGCACAAACTATCGTCTGTCAAGACGGCAAGGTGCCAATGCAATGCAATGTAGTCTAACACAATAACGCATGAAGATTCCATCTAAGATAACAGACTCTATTCACCCAGCCTGTAGTCTAACACAATAATGCATGAAGATTCCATCTAAGATAACAGGCTCTATTCACCCAGTCTGTAGTCTAACACAATAACGCATGAAGATTCCATCTAAGATAACAGGCTCTATTCACCCAGTCTGTTTTGTTCTGTTGTTTGTCCATCAAGAATGATGATAACCATTCATTTCATCCAGTGGGGTTGAAAGTATGGAGCCGTGAGTTCTAAGATGGCTGATAAGGCCTATTTTGACTCGAAATGTTCTTTGACAATGTGGACAAAGAATGCATGACGTTTGCTATATGACGTTGGATGAAGAATGACTTGCGCGATGAATTGGATTAAAGTGAGGAAGAGTTGCGCAATTCGTCAACCTCATTCTCTCTCATGAGTCCATCTAAATCCATTGGCAGGACAAGTCAAGATGACTGGAGACGAATACAGGTGCAGTGGATGACCAGGGCTCTCTAAGTGCCTTGCCGTGTTCATTACGTTCCACAACGCTTTGCAGGTAAACACCGTCTTGCCCGTTGAATCAGGAATGATTTCTTCCGCGCAGTCTGCCGGATCCTGTCTTCACATGCTGGGTAGGCATACCCTACTTCACCGCTTGGTTTGACACCAAATAGGCTACCTGTGGCTGGTTTAGCCAGCCCCTCACAGCTGTTGCCCGGGGCTTGGCCGCTGTCGCATGCTCACAGCTACTAGGAGCCACAGGCGTGAGCTGGGTGTCAGGCTTGGACCCGTGGGGGATGGGTCCTGACAAGGACATGAGAGTCATCCTTAACAAAGGTGCTACCAATACCTGACACCCCGTACCCCCCAACCAGTACCCAGTCTGTAGTCTAACACAATAATGCATGAAGATTCCATCTAAGATAACATGCTCTATTCACCCAGTCTGTAGTCTAATGCATAAAGATTCCATCTAAGATAACATGCTCTATTCACCCAGTCTGTAGTCTAACACAATAATGCATAAAGATTCAATCTAAGATAACAGGCTCTATTCACCCAGCCTGTAGTCTAACACAATAATGCATGAAGATTCCATCTAAGATAACAGACTCTATTCACCCAGTCTGTAGTCTAACACAATAATGCATGAAGATTCCATCTAAGATAACATGCTCTATTCACCCAGTATGTAGTCTAATGCATAAAGATTCCATCTAAGATAACAGACTCTATTCACCCAGTCTGTAGTCTATCACAATAATGCATGCAGATTCCATCTAAGATAACAGATTCTATTCACCCAGTCTGTAGTCTAACACAATAATGCATGAAGATTCCATCTAAGATAACATGCTCTATTCACCCAGTATGTAGTCTAATGCATAAAGATTCCATCTAAGATAACAGACTCTATTCACCCAGTCTGTAGTCTAACACAATAATGCATGAAGATTCCATCTAAGATAACAGGCTCTATTCACCCAGCCTGTAGTCTAACACAATAATGCATGAAGATTCCATCTAAGATAACAGGCTCTATTCACCCAGTCTGTAGTCTAACACAATAATGCATAAAGATTCCATCTAAGATAACAGGCTCTATTCACCCAGCCTGTAGTCTAACACAATAATGCATGAAGATTCCATCTAAGATAACATGCTCTATTCACCCAGTCTGTAGTCTAACACAATAATGCATGCAGATTCCATCTAAGATAACAGACTCTATTCACCCAGTCTGTAGTCTAACACAATAATGCACGAAGATTCCATCTAAGATAACATGCTCTATTCACCCAGTATGTAGTCTAATGCATAAAGATTCCATCTAAGATAACAGACTCTATTCACCCAGTCTGTAGTCTAACACAATAATGCATGCAGATTCCATCTAAGATAACAGATTCTATTCACCCAGTCTGTAGTCTAATGCATAAAGATTCCATCTAAGATAACAGATTCTATTCACCCAGTCTGTAGTCTAACACAATAATGCACGAAGATTCCATCTAAGATAACATGCTCTATTCACCCAGTCTGTAGTCTAACACAATAATGCATGCAGATTCCATCTAAGATAACAGACTCTATTCACCCAGTCTGTAGTCTAACACAATAATGCACGAAGATTCCATCTAAGATAACATGCTCTATTCACCCAGTATGTAGTCTAATGCATAAAGATTCCATCTAAGATATCAGATTCTATTCACCCAGTCTGTAGTCTAACACAATAATGCATGCAGATTCCATCTAAGATAACAGATTCTATTCACCCAGTCTGTAGTCTAACACAATAATGCATGCAGATTCCATCTAAGATAACAGATTCTATTCACCCAGTCTGTAGTCTAACACAATAATGCATGCAGATTCCATCTAAGATAACAGATTCTATTCACCCAGTCTGTAGTCTAACACAATAATGCATGCAGATTCCATCTAAGATAACAGATTCTATTCACCCAGTCTGTAGTCTAACACAATGATGCATGCAGATTCCATCTAAGATAACAGATTCTATTCACCCAGTCTGTAGTCTAACACAATAATGCATGCAGATTCCATCTAAGATAACAGATTCTATTCACCCAGTCTGTAGTCTAACACAATGATGCATGCAGATTCCATCTAAGATAACAGATTCTATTCACCCAGTCTGTAGTCTAACACAATAATGCATGAAGATTCCATCTAAGATAACAGATTCTATTCACCCAGTCTGTAGTCTAACACAATAATGCATGCAGATTCCATCTAAGATAACAGATTCTATTCACCCAGTCTGTAGTCTAACACAATAATGCATGCAGATTCCATCTAAGATAACAGATTCTATTCACCCAGTCTGTAGTCTAACACAATAATGCATGCAGATTCCATCTAAGATAACAGATTCTATTCACCCAGTCTGTAGTCTAACACAATAATGCATGCAGATTCCATCTAAGATAACAGATTCTATTCACCCAGTCTATAGGGTTTCTTTTTATCTTCTAACAATTATGCTAGGGCGGAAGTGTTACGGCCTAATTTTTGTAATTTCCTTCTGTCATGGGAATTTTAACATGCATCAATTGCACACACAATGCTTTTCTTCCTTATCTGAAAAGGCTAGATATCCTGTTTCACTACCCAACAGATCATGGGAATGTGAACCAATGGTTTTTGTAAAAATGTTTGACCCTATGCCAGGAGATAATCAGGTCATTTCTGAGCACGGGGTGGATATTGAAACATCTGACTGACTGGCAAGGGAAGTGGAAGGCTACCTCAGCTGAGACAGACATAACCTAGGGGGGGGGGGGGGGGGGGGGGGGGCAAGAACTTTGTAAGAACACATATAGAACTAAGTGGGAATCAGAGTGGGAATGTGCATGACTCCCTCAGCCTGAAACAGGCATAAACTATGATGTGGCTAAAAATTTCACAAGAGCTCTTATAAAACCAAGTTAAAATCAGAGAATCCAGACCACCAAAAAGATGCTGCATATTACCAACTCTAGCGAAGTGAACAAGTAACAATCTTCAGACCCCATACAGGACATAAGAGGCTGAAATACCACTTGTTTGATCAACTATTAGTGATACTGATGAATGTAACTGTGGAATTGCTACATTGATGACTTAAGTTTTTGCTGCCACAGTGTCCATATATGTTAGTTAGTTAGTTAGTCTTTCCTCTTGAGCCTAAGGCGGCGCAAAGGGCAGAAGTCCTGTCTCTCCATGCTTGGCGGTTCGCTGCTACCTGTTGTAGATCTTGGATATTCACTTGGCCATTGAATGAGCCTTCTCTAATGATGGTTCTACGCAGGGTCCATATATGTAGAGCAGAGAAAACCATTTTTGCATATGCGTGCACCATTTGAGGATAAACTCTATGGAGATGTCAACAAGCATAAGTCTTTAAATATATTCAGGTTGATATCTGAAGGTGTATAATAAGAAGAGGAAGAGAAGGAGAAAGAGGAGAAGAAGAAGCAGAAGAAAGAGAAAGAGGAGGGGAAGAAGAAGAAGAGGCATCTCAGCCATGTCTCCCCCATTTTCAGCAAAATGGTATTGTATTCTACCAAGAGGTTACAATGAACATGTTCATAGTAGAATATCAACCTGAAAAGATGTTTTACCCTTTGAACGCCTGAGTAAATGGGCTGTTGTTGAGATAAATATCTTGTGAACTGCACAGAGCAGTTTGATCGTTGTGAAATTCTTATTACAGAAATGTGTAAGTGATATCAATGGCGGCTGGTAGTATAAGAAAC
This sequence comes from Cepaea hortensis, assembly GCA_963921405.1. NCBI lineage: Eukaryota > Metazoa > Mollusca > Gastropoda > Stylommatophora > Helicidae > Cepaea > Cepaea hortensis. The sequence goes on along the minus strand of OY992878.1, from coordinate 88,796,261 downwards.
AAGACATGTCTCACCATGTACATGTCTACAGGGTTTAAAAGAGGTTTAAAGGCAAGAGGACTGGCTTCATTGCAGCGAGTTTGACCCCCACATGGCTCTGCCTCATTCTTCACAGCAGCCTGTCGAAATAGTCGCACAGAGAACATACTCTGTAGCTCCAGCGAAGACTCCCAGGAATCTTATTAAATATTGCCTCCATGAACTGACTGACAGTCCAAAAAATTAACTCCACAACCTCCAGGTAAATAAATGTCTCAACATGTTCAGTTTTGTATATCTGAGCCAGTAATGTTCTTTCGTGCAATTATGTGAAATTTACCTGAGTAGCAAGATTTATCCTCCTATCAAATAATGTTGATTTAGCGAGCATACTTCTAATGGACATATAGCAATGCTGCAGAAATTACCACAACCTGTCTGCTGAGACTGTTCTATCCAGAATTTCCCTAAAGTATTCAGCCCATCTGTTCATTTGATCTTTAATGTTGGCGAGAACTTTTGCATTACTAGTTTTGATCAGGGAACTTCGATGATTATATTTTCCTACAGTTTTATTTGTTGTGCAATCAAGGTCTCTGAGATTTCCTATCACTGCTGCTACTTCTGCCTCTAAATGTTGTCTGATATCCACTTCATAACTTCTACACTTGCTTCTGTATATATTTCATGGGTTCTAACTTTAGTTGCTCTGGGTTTTTTTCTTAACTAATTAAGTGTCATGGGATGATAAATCATTTTATTCAAATTTCCCATAACTACCATGGCCTTATATATTGTCAGAATGCTGACATTGTGTAATTTGTTTCTTTTCCCCTATCTTTAATGCCCAGTAAATTGAAATTTACACCACAGGAAGTTCTTTCTTTCCAGTTTATCGAAAAATAATAGTCACATTTGTCAAAACTGAGTAAAAACCTGTTAAATTGTGGTTCATTTTCTGATTTAAGAAATGGCAACACCTACTAGTTCTTGACTTTGCTGATTTACATCAGACCAAGCTAGATTGCTTGAAACAATTTTAGACGATGGTGATTCTATCTGAAAGATTTTGTGGGAGATTCTGTTAGTGAGTCCAGTGATTCAGCATGTGGTAATTGGAAAAACAACAATGACAGTGAAGTGTGTCATCAACTGAGGTATCTGACAATAAAAATAAGGATTGCGGAACTATTACTAAATGCAAAAGAAAACAAACAGTACCAAATAAGAATAAATCTTTAGGTAAAAAATCTTAAATTTTACAAGCTTCTGCTGAGCCTGAAGTATCTTTCCTATCATCATCAACATCAACATTGCATGATGTATCAGAATGGGAAACAAAACTAGAGTTAGTTTCATCCTCAAAGGTTTCATATGAAACTGTAACTTTACCAGCATCAAACACCTATGGATTATCTCAAAGTGTCTTTTGATGATGACACACTGGACTGTTTAGTCAAGAACATAAATGATTATACAGAAAAGGTATTCATGCAGAACACTCCTAAAATAAAACATTCTCGTCTGCTACCCTGGACCCCACTCACAAAGTATGAATGGCTAAAGTTGACATCTGTCATTATTCCAATGGGACTTGATCAAAGAACATATACCAGGGACTACTGGAGTACAACACATTTCTACACTTCTTGGTATAACACTGTTTTCCGGCAATCGATTTGAATCAATTTATAACATCATGCTTCATGTATTTAAACCAGATGCACAGGGAGCAACTAAAATTGAACCTCTTGTTGAAATTATTCTGAACAAATTTCAGGCATTTTATCCATTTGAAAATGTGTCCATTGGTGAAATGGTTAATAGGTGCAGGGCAGATTTCAGAACAAACAGTACAATGCAAAAACGCCTCACAAGTACCAATCAAAGCATTTGGGCTGTGTTATTCTGTGACTGGCTATGTAGTGAATCTTAAAATGTACTATGGAAGAAACACTGCATACCATCCAGATTTAGATGCCACATCTGCTCATGCAGTGAAAGTGTTTGCCATGCTACTGAAATCTCTCAGACCTGGTCATCACATCTTTGCTGACAGATTCTATGATTCCAAGGCTCTTACTGGTTTTCTTCATTCCAACAGTTTCAACTGTACTAGCACACTGAATGTTGACAAAGTTGAAGTGTTTGTGACTTCTGCATCAAGAAATTAAATGGTTCCTTGAAGGAGATAAAATATTGTGTGTGGCATGGAGAGATAAAAAATAAAGCTAATAAGCCATGCATTGTTGTCTCTACCAAGTCTGAAGAAACCAGAATGAGAAAACTGGTCAGCAAACCAAAGATGATCCATGACTGTAACATGGCGATGAAAGGCATGAACAGAATGGACCAAATGGTTGGATATTATAACATGAATGACAGGAAAACCAAAAAGTGGTGGAAGAAGATCTACAACTGATCTTTGAAACTGCACAGGCCAATGCACACATCCTGTATACCATATGCTAAATATATGAAGCTGCTCAGATTAGTCTTGAAAGTGCCCACTCTGCCTGCCTAGGGATTACAAAATGTCTATTGCAGGAAATCATGTTTAAAGAGTGACAGAAGCCAAGCATTTGATTGGGTACTTCAATTTTAATCCACCGTAGGGCCCTCACTGTCGACGACAGTGAGGGCCCTAAGGGCCCAAAACTAAAAAAATATCCATCGATCGGTCCAGCAGTCCACCAAACACTTAACCGGAAAATGATTGCCGGACCGATGCAAATGAGGCTCGAAGGGATTTTTTCTTTGTTTGCGGTGAATTAAAATTGAAGTACCTTTGATAGAATATGTTGATGCCAACAGAGGCTAAACAACACAGGTCGAGTTACGTTTGCTCAGGCTGCACTAATAGTTCACACTTGTGCCCCAAAGTTTGCGTTGCAGCCTATCACAGATAAGCTTTAATAAGATCAGCAGTATTATAAGTGACAATCAACAGACAAGTGTACAGATTGTTTCTCAATATATTGAGCACAAATCTGCCAAGTGTTTTCTTGATTTTCTCAATTTTGTGCGATACTGACATGCTTCAAAATATGATGCTACAATTGTGTTTTGATGCTGTTAAGGAGCAGTTCTTGTGATATTGGTTAAGAAAAGTGGTGTGTTTATCAGTAAATTTAATTGGATTATCATCAAAGAGGGAGAAGCAGCACCATGGTAAGTGACAATTTTAAATAATTATCACCCTTTCTTCTTAATATATGTTACAAAATCTAACATTAATATTATGATATTTTTAACCTTTTCCAAAAGTATCAATACAGAAGTTTTCCTTGTGCAGTCTTCTTTAATTTGATATATTAAACAATATATCTGCTAACATGTTAACAACTTTTAAATCATTATGACACTTCCCATTTTCTGCCATCAATTTTTATTTGGTTCAAAGCTGTTTGGCACAGAAAAAAAGTTTATTTTTCAATTTTTAATTAAATTGTGATTGTCTAATTTTGTGTTGTTTTTTTTCGCAGGAGTTAGACATACCTTTTTTTATTTTGTATATCCTGTTGCAGCCGTTACTTCTTCTCTGTCAATTGCCTAACCCTAACTCTTACTCTTTAACTTACTTTAACTTTAAGTAAGTAACTTTATATAAATAAAGTACTTATATTTTTCCTCAAAACAATAGAAAACTGTTTTGAAAATTATAACTGGTACTCACTGACTTTTGTGCCTTTGTTTTTTACAAGTGTTTGATAATTAATGACAGCTTGTACAAACGAAAACTACATTTGAAGCAGTATCAAGTCAAAGTCTAGACACTGGCGTCACTTCTGTTTTGAAATAACTTCCTTGTTGACTGCTGACTGCAAGTTGCTACAAGATTTTTACCCTACCGCTAGAAGAGCTCCATTAATCAATTACATGCTGTCTCCAAAAAAAGAAGGTTGGCTACATTTGTACAATGGATCCCCAACACTGTCTGTCTCTCGCCCTGACTGTACATTCTGTCATATTGATGTTCGTCCATTTCTTGTTGATATCTTCCCACTTGTATCGTTTTCTACCTCTTGCCTTCAACCTTACCCTCCAGTATGGACTATGGTTTTTAGAAGAGTGTTATGTCTTTTAACGTGGCCGAAATATTTCATTTGACTGTTTTATTTCTTTCATCAACTCTCCTTTCATTCCCAGTTTTTCTAGAACCTCTGTATTTGTTTTTGTTTCCGTGAAATACGACATATTCTTCGGTATATCCACATCTCCAGGGCCTCTATTTGGCTTTCTAGTTGCTTGTTCATAAAAGCAGTGTTGAATATACGTAACATTTGACAATTCACATTTTTAGTGCTTTTGTTAATCCCTCTAGATCAGGGGTCACCAAATTGTTTTCACAGCGGGCCGGATAACTGACAAAATGACAAGCGCGGGCCGCATACTCATTCTGTACAATACTTAAGCCGGCTCCGTGGCGAAGGTCTTACGGACGCGGTTTGTAACCCCGTATACCCGCGTTCGAAACACAGCTGCGAGCGATATGATCGCAGACCGCGTTTCGCTGGTTGTTTACGTTATTGTATGGGTGCCGGTCGTTTAGAAAGCAATGGCAAACTACTGGACATAAACTTGCCAAGACATCAACAACAGCAAAAAATTCTGGTGTTGACTGACTTGCAAGCCAGAACGAAAGCTCTGGGACAAAAGATGAAAAACTAAGTTCATCAAACAAAGACAACCAACATGTTTATTTACTGTTTTTCTTCTTCTAAGTTATCAAAGAAGGCGACGTTAGCAACAAGATAGTTACATCAAACCTAGCGTGCACATATCCGAATCTCACAAACTAAGCAACAAATAAGGTTAGTGAGATTTGTGAAACTGATATTTGGCTTTCAAGATATCAATGTTTGGATTGGAATTGCTGCATCAAATCGAGAGAATTGCTTTCAAATGTTTATCAGTCAATCTCGTTCGATGTGTTGACTTCACATACTTCATTTTTGAAAATGTTTGCTCACAGACATAAGTTGTTTCAAACACTGATGCCATACCAGCGGCAAATTTCTTCCGTTTCGGAAACTCAACATCATGTAAGCAGCGGTAAAATTCAACAAGTTTTCCTTCTCTGTGCTTCTCTTTCAACAAGTCATTTGCTTGCAAATAAATGATCCCCAGCTGTAGTTCAATTGGCACATCATCAAGGTTACAATCAAACGTATTCTGGAACAGAAGAATGTCACTTTCAATTCTGTCAAGATCTGAAAATCTCTCCAAAAATGCTTCTTCAAGTCAGGAATAATTTTTGGTTTCAGAAAATCAAGGTTGACATCTTCGGCGATTGTAGCACAAAACTCTTTGAAACAGTGAAAATGAGAAAAGATTTATCCTTCCAGTTGTGCTTCAAACAATGACAGCTTTCTCCGAAACCCATTGATAATTGTGTAGGGATTACAGGTTATCCTTTCCCTTAAGTTTCAAATTTAAGTTCATAAGTTCATACATGTGGGATGTGATGTCGACTAAGAATGGCAACTTTGACAGCCAGGTAGGATCTGACAGCTGTGGATCAGCTCTTATCTTTTTCAATGAGGAAAACATCTCTTTCTTTCGGAGCTTGTAAAAAAAAAAAAAAAAAAGAAGAAAAGAAACAGGACTTTACTGCAGCTGAGCCACCTCACTGATGTGTGATCAAGGCAAATCACATAATTCAGAATAATTTTCTTCAATAAAATCCGAATGAAGTTCACAGCAGAAACGACTGGTTTCAGTACACAAGAAATATCTAAGTCTTTCCCACAGAGTACTTGCTGATGTATGATGCAGTGTATGAAAAAAACGCCCGGAATTTGCAAAGCTTCCAATTGAGTCCTAATCTGCCCCATCAGTCCTTTCCTCACTGCAACCATGTTTTTTTTTTTCTCTCCATCAACAGTAACACCTCGAATCTGATTCCACTGAAGGTTATAATCTTGCAAAAATTTTTGCACGTCCATGAAAATGTCTTTTCCAGTTGTTGTTCCATGCATACTGCAAACGATTGCTAACTCTTCCGTTATCTGAAAGTCCAAGTTGACACCACGAATGAACACGAGAAGTTGTGACGCACTCGAGAGATCAGTAGACTCATCCAGTGCAAGAGAATATCACAACAAGTTCCTAGTTTTCTCACGTATCTTTAGCACTATGTTCTCTCCAAGTTCTTCTGTTCTTTGCACAACTGAGCTTGCCGAAAGGCTGATAGCTCCAAACACATCGGTTTTCTCAGGACATAAGTCATTTGCTGCTATCATACACTCTCTGATGAAGTCGCCACCAGTAAACGGTTTTCCTCGTTCTGCCATCTTATGCTCTATTTGTTAAATTGTACGAGTGACAGATTCATTTTCGGCAAACTTTCTCGTGAAGAGATTTCTTTGTGTTTCTAAACCACGTTTCATGGACTCATGTTTCTCAGAGTGCAACTTTCCAGAAAACTTTGAATATGTTGATAGATGTTTTGCTTCGTAGTGACGCCGAAGATTGTACTCTTTCAAAACGGCAACATATGCTGCATATTACGCAACTAGTTTTCTGGTCCTTTGTTTCCACAAAGACGTACTTTACTCCCCATTCTTCATTGAAAACGCGATACTCGGCCTCCACTTTTCTTTTCTTAATAGCCATAATGATGGGTGGAGTACACGAGATCTGAAAATGAAAAAAAAATGACATTGAATTAGAAACATAATTAAACTCCTATTGAAACACAAGAAAAGCAGAAGACTAAGGATCACTGGTGAAGTTAAGGCTCACCAAATGTACATATAAAGTTTATAGGTACTTTTGGTAATAGAATATATCTCATAATAAGGTTTGCAAAATATAAATAGGGTTGGCCTAAATAAACAGACTAGATCATCGTTTTTTAACTGGGGTTCCACTAGTGACAGCCAGGTGTTCCGCCGAAACAGATCAAAATCGCCTAAATGCAACATTTCTGCCCATCTGGTTTATTACATAAAGTTGGACACACACTTGGATCATCGCACAGAACTCCTTAAGCAGCGTTAACATCTGCGTAACGATCTGCCACAGCAGAAAGGCTGAGAAAAAAAAACTGGCCTAGAAGAGACCAGATTGATTAACACCTTGTCCGGAGAATTTTTCTGAGCTGGGGATAATACTTTCGTAATAACACGAGGCTTTTATGGCATGTTTATGCTATGTTTGCTACTTTATTGCCTCTATTCACGCTTGTAGTTTACTTACCTATCACTGTCAAAATAAAGAAATCCTTGTTACGAACCTATAAAATAGATAGAATGCCCGCCTATAAAATGGATGACTGGCAAAAAGAAGTAAGAGTTTCGGACTTAGGATGACAGCCGGACGCATCTGGGGGAGAGAAAGATGCGTACTTGTATGTGTTGCCATGGAAACCATGATACCGTCAGAGCGTAGGCGCCGCTACCACGAGCCGGGGAAGGACTTGGGATGGCGCGAAATAAAGAAACATTACAATAAACAAGAAAATCTAGATACAATAATTTATAATTGAAAGTAGTAAATTTAAGACACATTGCAGCCAGGAGGTCTCCGCGCGTGTGAAGATATCCTATTATTCTAAACATAATATTTACATCTAAATTGTATCACATCATTTCGTGATCCATACGTTATATCAAGCAAGTTCGAGTACTGTCGGCGGGCCGGATGAAATGACGACTCGGGCCGGATCCGGCCCGCGGGCCTAGTTGTTGACCCCTGCTCTTGATGTTAATACTAATTTCACGCTGTTGAAAGCACTTTTGGCCATTCCTATTATCTTTTTGATTTCTGTTTCACTTCTGCCACCCTCTGTTATTACATGTCCATGATAAGAGAAACGTGGTACTTGTTCTAGTATCTCCCCGCTTACTGCGATGCTCATTGATGACATCTCTTTTCCACTGCTAATTATCATGGTTTTCGTTTTTCGGGTGGTAATTTCTAAGCCACTTTCTGTACTATGCCTATTTACTTGTTTCACTAGTTTTTGTAACTCTTACTCGCTTTCTGCTAGCAACGCTGTATCGTCAGCTTACCTAATATTGTTTAATCCTGTTAGTTCGACTTGTTTAAAAATTCGTTCTATGTTTAAGTTGAAAAGACTTGGGGACAATATGCATCCCTGCCGTACTGTTATTTTTTTTTATTTATATAGGTGACGAATAACTATTTCCGTATCTAATTGACGACACTTGTTCCCAGTACAAGAAGAGTTACCTTGTGTAGAATGCCACAGGGTAAAATCATGTAACAAATAATGTACGTTGGGACCAGGCAGTAAAACCATGAATACAAATTACACATTATTTATACCTCGAAAAAGAATAGTGGTTTTCCCAACTTTGCATCTCTTAACTGTTTTTTCTTCTTTTTCTTTTCTTTTTCTTCACGCACACGCACGCACGCAGTATCTTGAGTTAAATTAAGAACCTACATCATATCACTCTGGTCATTCGCACATGTGTTCCGTCCTCATCGTCAACAGCCAGCGAAGAGTCTCGTACCAATGGCACCAGTAGTATATGACCGCCCGGCCCCTTCTTGGAGCTCAGAGTGTCGGCCAGATCCCCCGGTCACTCCTCACAGCACCACTCTCTCTACGCAGTGGCGATCCATTAGCTACTCTGCCACCACACACACGATTCCAAAGGGCCCCGACCAAATCTGCCCCACCGTGCACCAACACCCCACCAAGGGGCGCAGACCCAGTTTCATTCTATCCTGCAACCCGCCCCCCCTCCACACCAACACCCCACCAAGGGGCGCAGACCCAGTCATTCTATCCTGCAACCCGCCCCCCCCCACACCAACACCCCACCAAGGGGCGCAGACCCAGTCATTCTATCCTGCAACCCCCCCCCCCCCACACACACACCAACACCCCACCAAGGGGCGCAGAACCAGTCATTCTATCCTGCAACCCGCCCCCCCCCCCCCACACCAACACCCCACCAAGGGGCGCAGAACCAGTCATTCTATCCTGCAACCCGCCTCCCCCCTCCCACACCAACACCCCACCAAGGGGCGCAGACCCAGTCATTCTATCCTGCAACCCCCCCCCCCCACACCAACACCCCACCAAGGGGCGCAGAACCAGTCATTCTATCCTGCAACCCGCCTCCCCCCTCCCACACCAACACCCCACCAAAGGGCGCAGAACCAGTCATTCTATCCTGCAACCCGCCCCCCCCCCACACACACCAACACCCCCCCCCCCCCCCCCACTCTATTTTGCTTCTGAAAATATTACATAATATAAAATGGTCCTGGATCCCGCTCTCCTGTTTCTCTGACTTCTTCTCTCGCCATTCCCTCGTCTTCTTCTCTTCGCTGGCTGTTGAAGATTACATCGAACACAGAGCATGCGATGATTCTTACGAATTATTTCTTCAGTACTGTGAAACCCCCATACTACCGTTATTAAAAAGTATGAATTGTTTTACAAATAACACATAAGACATAGTTCATTTCACCCTCCACAGAGACCACGTTATTACGGATTCAAAGAGTATGCTTAGTAAGGTGGAGGAAGGAATGTTTCGTGTGGAATGACTATCGTCGCTTCAGAACCACACATTGTGAGAATTGTATAGATATTTTGCCCTGGCCATGCAGGGGTGGGGAGGAATGAACAGTCTGATAGGCTAGCAGAGAATGCACCTCTTTGTGGTAGATTGCCTATGGACAAGGGGGAGGTGGTCGTGCCTTGTGGGACCAGGTGGAGAAGACGGAGGAACAGATTGAGAACCCATATGTGGAAAGAATGAGACTACCGGGAATCGGCAGGGGTTATGGAAGAATCTCAAATCTGAGAGGGAAGACCATTAGGACTTTTAATCAGATAGCGGTGGGAACGATTAGTAGTATGACTCTTCGCTGGCTTTTGAACGAGGGGACGGAGCACGTATGGGAATGTCCTGAGTGCAGTGATGTCGGTTCTTCTTCTTCTTCTTCTGCGTTCATCTGGAGTGTTTTTCAGATGTAATTGTGGGGTATTGTTATGCACCCTTGGGCCTAGACCCTTAGGCCAACACATCCGACATTATTTGTGCGTTTTTGACCACGTTAGCATTCCTAGGGGGGGGGGGGGGGGGCCTCTCACTTTTGTGGTGCCGTCCACATTCCAGCTGGTCAAGTTAGAACGATCGAATATTTCACGCACGATCAACACTCAAGGGAAGGCAGGGACAGTCCATGACATCTTCTGCCATCCAGGGTGGCTTCCATAGTTGCAGAGTCGACCCATAGCGCTCTGGTGCTGGGCTCACCGAGAGAATCGTCACGTCCTGCTCATGGTTGCTTTAATTCCTCACTTCAATGTATTGGGCCTTTCGTTCGCTACGTGCCGCCTCCCGCACAACCAGGGACGGTCAGATTGCAGATGGTATCCACTCAGGGAGCTTTCGTTTCGGACATGTGCTTAGTCACTGTGCCCGGAAAACAAAATAGTTAGAGCTGTTCCGGGCGCGACGGACATTTGGATAATTAGCTAGTCAGAGCTGTTCCGGACACGGAGGTCATTCGGAAGACTAGATAGTCAGAGATATTCCAAGCACGAGGGACAATCGGAAAACTAGCTAGTTAGAGCTGTTCCGTTACATTCGGAAGACTAGTTAGTTTGAGCTGCTCCGGGCACGATCGACATTTCACTCGGACGTAATTGCGCAGTGCCAGTTTTATTTGCCACCCTTACGCTGGCACACCCGACTTCGGCGGGTATATTTTTTTACTGAGGTTAGCCTTCCTCGGGTTTCGAGGGACGTTAGACTCTTATTGTTGTGGTGTCACCCACATCTCAGCTGGTCAAGTTATAACGGTCAAAGACATCACGGTCAACTATCAAAGGAAGGCAGGGGTAGACCATGGGCATTCCCCGCTATCCAAGGAGGCTTCCATAACTGCAGAGCCGACACATATTGCTCTGAGACTGGCTCACCCGAGGCATTGCCACGTCCTGCTCATGGCTGCTTTAATTCCTCACTTCGATGTATTGGGTATTTTGTTCACCCCTGGCCGCTCCCCGCACAGAGCAGGAATAGTCAGTCTGCAGACGACATCCACTCGGCAAGATTTCGCTTCGGACTTCTACGCAATAGATTCGCTAACCAAGCGTTCCATTTCGTGTTAATTTGACGTTTTTTTTTTTTTTTTTTGGTTTCTTTTTTAAAATCTTAGTCTGCAGACGACATCGACTCTGCAGTTTTTCACTTCGGACTTCCACGTTATGGATTCGCTAGCCAAGCGTTCCATTTCGTGTTAATGAGACGTTTTTCCACCTTTGACTACGCTCACTCAGTGAGCTCTAGTACAGACTTGCATCGTAACCACTACGCGCGACTGTGACGCTTTTCCACCTTTAGTAACGCTCACAAGGTAGGCTAGCATATGCTGCCGGCTTAGCACCTTACCTCCATGCAGCAGAGAGCGAGTAACGACCAGACTCTCTCATCCGAAGATCCCTCTTATCCCTCGGATGGGAGCCGACGGAAGCACAACTATGTGTCGGACAGGACATGGGATAGGGGCCAGACCAAGAGAGACACAAAATGTTGCTCTGCAGGTAGATTCAGGATAGGCAGTAAAAGACTGAATCAGGCGCACGATGCCTTGGTCCGGACACACGCTAAGGCTCTCAGCTGAGGGATATGATTGAACGCCTCTAAGCTATAAGCGCTCGGATGTGAGAGCCGGACCGATACTCACCTACTGCAAAATGGAGGTGAGATGCTGAGCACGCTACATGCTTAGTTTAGATACCTGTTCGAAGGCTCTCAGCTGGGGGATATGAGGAATCCCAGGATGAGAGGGCCTGGCCGTTACTCGCTCACTGATGCATAGAGGTAAGGTGCTGAGCCGGCAACACGTGTAGCTTACCTCCTGAGCGGTTACTAAAGGTGGAAAAAGCGCCCCAGTCGCGCGCAATGGTTAAGATGAAAGTCTATATCTATACTCATAGAGTGAGCGTAGACAAAGGTGGAAGATGTCTCGTTTACACGAAATGGAACGCTTGGCTAGCGAATCCATTACGTGGAAGCCCGAAGCGAAAGCTTTCTGAATGGATGTCGCCCGCAGTCTGTCGGTCCCTGGTTTGTGCTTGAGCGACCAGTTGCAAAAGAAATGCCCATCATTCCTTGGATGAGCCCAGTCTCAGAGCACTATGTAATTATGGAAGCCTCCTTGGACAGCGGAAAATGCCAGTGGACTGTCCCTGCCTTTCGATTGGGAGCTGACCGTAAAGTGCTTGGCCCTTCTAACTTGACCAGCAGAGATGTGGACGACACTACAGCAGTAAGAGTCAAATGTCCCTCGAAACCACGGGAAGGCAAACTCATCTACCAAATTCGGATGTGCAGACCTTAGGGCGCAAACAAAACAGGCACAGCGCACAAACGTCCGCGTGAAATGTCCTTCATGACTGGAACAGCCCTGACTAGCTAGTTTTCTGGCTGGAACAGCTCTTACTAGTTTTGCCGTCCCTGGTTTGTGCAGGAGCAGCCTGTGGTGAACGAAATGCCCAATACATGGAAGTTAGGAATTAAAGTAGCCATGTGCAGGACGTGGCGATTCCTTGGGTGAGCCCGGCACCAGAGCGCTATGTGTCGGCTCTGCAATTATGGAAGCCTCCTCGGATGGCGGAAAATGCCATGGACTGCCCCCGCCTTCCCTTGAGGGCTGATCGTGAAGTCTTCTACCGTTCCAACTCGACCAGGTGGGATGTGGACGGCACCTCAACAGTGAGAGTCCCCCAGGATTGCTAACCTGGTTAAAAAAAACGCACGCAAAAGTCGGATGTGTTGGCCTAAGGGTTTTGGCCCAAGGATGCATAACGGACACACCGCAATTACGTCTGGGAAAAAAAACAAAAAACCCACTGAAAGTCAAGAATACTCTTATTCTTGACTACACCATTCATACTCTTATGTAGTCACCAGAACTATCTCAGTGACTTGTCTTTGCTTATTCTTTGACTGCCCACTTCTCACTTTTTACAACATTAACCAGTTTTTATGAAACAGCTAACTTTTGTGTCCATGTCTCTTTTCAAGTACAATATAAGACTAGGATGAGCAACTATTCTTTTTGGTGTTTTGCATTTTCTTACAGCACAACGCTTATCCACCTGTCTTTTCCATCTCAAAATTCCACCAAGGAGGTTGCTCCCAGCTTTTTTTCTTGCAATGTTGTTTTCTGCGCTTGTCACGCTTTATGTTACCTACCACACCTTGCCCTGCCATACTTGAAAGTCTTTACCTTTGACTTGTGCTGCCTGGGTCTCCAATATGTTGCAAGGGAGGTGGTCACTGCCGTAGTACCTTCGGACACCCCATCTACACACTGTAGTGACTGAAGGAGAAACCAGCGCCAGGTCAACAACACTGGACTCATCACCTGGTAGACTTGCTGTCCTGTTGACACAGCCACTTTTGATACAAACAAGGTCGGTGGTTTAAAGTGCGGCCTCAAGCTCCTCCCCCTATGTGTTGGAAGAATTGGTCTGCCTTCAACGTTGAAAACTCCACAGAAAATGACATTCCTCGCTTGATATATTTCATTCAAGCACTGCCACCTCTGGGAATCCATGCTCGCATTGCAGGCACAAACATTAACCAACACAAATAGTTGATAATCCCGAATTGAACTCCGATAGCCTGTATTTGTATCTCGTCACTGTCCCACCTAGACATGTCCACCTCTGAAGCCACTATGTATGAGTCTTATTCTTCTGGCTTCAGCGCATTTGCCTTGTTGTTTAGGCCGACCCCGTTAGACTTCGAGGTTTGATTTCCTGGTGTGCGAGGTTCAAACACTGGTCTGCCATGATGGAAAAACCAAACACATAACACAGTATCATTTGCAGGTCACTATGGTCGAATGGGTAAGAATGTGTGTTCTTAAACATCTGGTGTGCTGATGCCGAGGTTAGGGGTTCAAACCCTACACCAGACAGCTGGACTAAAATGTTGACCTGTCGTCCTTGACTTGGGGACGTAAATTACAAGTACCTCTGAAATTGGAGTGGGTTTGCCTGATGGCGAGGGACACTGTCAATAGGGAAAGCTAATCCACACGCAAAATTCAGTCGTTCGCTACTATAAATAGTGTGTATGTACTACGCTTGAGGTCAAAGCGAGCAAGCGCCAAAAAAAAAAAAAAAAAGTATCGATAAACACACGTTGAAAGATAAACGATAAAGATGATTTCGCTCAGATGCACGAACTCTGTAGCACTGACAAAGATCTTGAGGAAGAAAAAAAAAAGGGAACTCATGGTTTACACCCTGCACCAAATAATTACATGCAAGAGATGAAACTATCCCCCCCTCCCCGATGTGGGGGACCTTGCGTGTCCCAATGACCCCAAGAACTCAGCCGGCGGAAGCACATCTATGTGTTGAGACACATCCTGCTGCTATGCAGGTAGACTGAGGATAGCAGTCAAAAAGTTCAAATCAGGCGCATGAAGGCAGAAATTCTTCGGACTCTTAAGGCTCCCAGCTGAGGGATATGGCTGAACACCTCTAAGCTATAAACCCTTGAATGTGAGGGCCAATACTCACCTACTGCAAAATGGAGGTGAGATGCTGAGCACGCTACATGCTTAGCTCAGATACCGATTCGAAGGCTCTCAGCTGGGAGATATGAGGGATCCCCGGATGAGAGGGCCTGGCCGTTATTCGCTCTCTGATGCATGGAGGTAGTGTGCTGAGCCGGCAGCAAATGTAGCCTACCTCGTGAGCGATACTTAAGGTGGCAAAGCGGTCCAGTCGCACAAAGTTGTTATGATAAAAGTTTGTATCTACACTCATAGAGTGAGCGTAGTCATAGGTGGAAAAACGTCTCAAAAACATTAAATGGAACGCGTGGCTAGCGAATTCATTTGCGTGGTCCGAAATCCGAAGCAAAAGCTTACCTAGTGGATGTCGTCCACAGACTGTCCGTTCCTGGTTTGTGCTTGAGCGACCAGTGGCAAGTGAAATGCCCAATACTTGAAAGTGAGGAACTAAAGCAGCCATGAGCAGGACGTGGCAATTCCTCGGGTGAGCCCAGTCTCAGAGCACTATATGCCGGCTCTGCAATTATTGAAGCCTCCTTGGATAGTGAGGAATGCCCATGGTCTGCCCCTGTCTTCCCCTGAGGGTTGACCGTGATGTCCTTGACTGTTCTACCATGACCAGCTGAGATGTGAGTGACACCACAAAAAAATCATCAGGACGGTTAACCTGATCAAAAACGCCCGCCGAAGTCGGATGTGCAGGCCTAAGGGTGGCAAATTAAAACTGGCACAATGCAAAAACGTCCAAGTGAAATGTCTTACGTGTCCGGAACAGCTCTGATTACCGTATTTCACGGAGTATAAGACGTACTTTTTTCTTCAAAAAATTGCCTCCAAAATTCAGGTGCGTCTTATACTCGAAATTAATAAAATGTTATATTTTTTTTAAATTGCTAAAAATTAAGGTGCATCTTATAGTCCGTAGCGTCTTATAGTCCGTAAAATACGGTATCTATTTTTCCAAAAGTCCTAGTGACCGGAACAGCTCTGACTAACTAGTTTTCCGTATATCCATCGTGCTCGGAACAGCTCTAACAATATAAGTCTTCCGGGCTCAACGAACAGCACATGTCCGAATCGAAAGCTCGCTGAGTGGGTACTGTCTGTAGACCGGCCTGGTTTGTATGGGGAGCAGCCCGTAGCGAACGAAATGCCCAATATATTGAAGTGAGGAATTAAAGCAGCCATGAGCAGGACATGGCGCTTCCCTCGGAGAGCCCAGCACCACAGCGCCAAGTGCCTGCTCTGCAACTATGGAAGCCTCCCTTGGATGGCGGATAATGCCCATAGACTGTCCCTGCCTTCCATTGAGGGCTGATCTGGAAGTATTCGACCGTTCTAACTTGACTAGATGGGATGTGGACGGCACCACAAAAGTGAGTCACCCAGGAATGCTAACCTGGTCAAAAACATACGCAAAAGTCGGATGTGTTGGCCTAAGGGTCTAGGGTGCATAACAATACACCGCAAAAACATCTGAAAAAAAACTCAGGATAGACGCAGAAGAGAAGAAATTATCCATCTCTTATGTGATAATGAAACAGCTATGACAAATTACAACTGCCCGCTGCCATTTTGACCGGGAGTGCTGGTGGCCAGTATGAGCTTAATAAGAGAATGAAACTGGAAAACTTGATGGGAAAAGAGCAAGAGAAAGAAAAGATAAGTACCTGGATGGCTTGGTCACAATACATAGTCAGGACACAGAGCTGATCCAGGACTGGTGATGGTATGAGATGGCAATCTATGACCGCCCATGTGTATTGGCATGCCACATGATTATATTTCTGTTCACCATGCTACAGGTGGTGTTCCCCTTATCATTAGATTGTGTCGTTACATATTTTGGCATATTACTAATTAGTATATACCTGACTGTTCTTCTCAGCCATGCTTGTGGTAGGTTGTCACAATATGTTGGTATCTCCTTCTGCACTGTCCATTCCCACTTGCCTTTGATCAGTCTGGAAGCATTCCCAATTTCCTTTTCCAGCAAGATTTTCGCCTGCTTTTCTAATAACTATTGCACTGTGAGTGCCTGATGAATCCGCCTGTTTGTGTTATTTTCCATCATCTAGATTTACAAGAAAACATTGTGTGTACACTTTCTTGATTGCCAATTCTGTTTAATTCACAAGCTGAATGATGTGAATTAAAATGTCCAAGGTTCATAGTGTTCTTTGGTTTAATCTCTTCCACATTTCTAAAACATCTTTGTTTTTATTGTGTCAGTGACCATTTACATTGATAATTTTTAATTTTTTTTTCTATATTTACATGGTAACGGCACTTGATGATGATGATATTTACATTGATCGATTCAAGATTTTCAGTGTTGAAAACATTTTACCCATGACAAGATCTCATTTTTCTATCATCTGTGTTCATTTACAAGGCTGATTTAAATGTTCTATTTATATTTTTATGGAATTCGTCATCTCTATTTTCTGTTGCATTTATTGTTGATCCATAACATACATACAAAAGTCCAATTTATGCTTTTGTAGTTTGTCTCTATGCAAGTCACAGTTTTCATGCATCCAGTCATTCCTAATTTTTATTCTATTTGTGTCAATAGCATGTAAACATTTTTTAAAGTTGGTTGAATAAAAACATAATGAACATGTATGTACACATAAACACATACACTGATGTTTTATTAAACAGTATAAAAAGGCACTGTTGATAAATACACAACATCTGGCCAACATGATTATATACGAAATGTTGTTGTACACTTCAATATATAACCCAGTTTCTGTCATTGATTGAATCAAGACTTTTAACTACATGGCAGCTGCAGTAGTGCAGTGGCTGGCATGCTTGCTGTTGGTCACATATTCAAAACTCTGAGCCAGGATTTCTTCACTGAACCTTGGTTTCCAGGCCCGCCCAGCCTAAAATGACCAGCCAAAAATTACCTTGGAAGAAATGGCCATGATATTGGCTACATCACCCACCCAGTACCAACGGATCTAATTATATGGGGATAGCACCATATACCCAATACACCCCATGGTGTGAAAAGGGATCCATTACTTTTTGCTTACTTAAATATATTTTAAAAGGAGATTTCATTCACACACTAGACATATCAAGGACACTTTTATAATCAAGATAAACTACTAGTACAGAAATGGACATAAGCATCCATTTGTCTGATAGGAACATAAACAGTTTATGTGAAACAACAATGAATAAGAGCTTTACAAATTAGCAACTACAAAAGAGCTAGTTATCAGCAGGATGTAATATATTTGGGAAAATACGCTCTCAGATATTTGGAAATGACTGCATAAAACTCAATCAGGCTAACTGAACCACTGTATCAAACATTACAAAAATTATGCTTCAAATGTCACAAATAAAGAAGAACACGGTAACCCTGCACTTTTAAACACATGTTCTAGCCCATCACGAAATCCCACAATGCATGTAGATGGGAACTCTAGTGTATGGGAAGCCAGCAGTTGCATCACTGGACTTCACCTTTACGGGTGTTTCTATGCGCAGTAGTGAGTGTTTCAGGGGTCGGACTATTCCAAAGCGAGTGGTAAAATCTGTCTAAAGCTAAATACTGGCACAAGTCTGATAGCGGACATGTACTGTGAGAGAAAGTTGAAAAGAACTTTTGCCCGGAAAACAATATAGTCAGAGCTGTTCCTAGCACCGAGACTAATGAGATGATGAGCAGCATAGCATGCGCCTGAAGCCACAGGGATCCCAGAGATCAGCAAATACCCAAGATGCCCCCAAGGTCACCAATAGCAATCGAAGTTCAAATATCAACTGATTGAATACCCTACTACATGACAGTTCGGTTCAAACATAGCATGTGAACATCATCAAAGTCCGAAATCTGCGAACTGCATGCAACCACATGGCCCCAAATGTGAAGCCTGGAGAGCACGGGAAGCTCAATATATAGAAGTGAAGTTAAGCAGCCATGTGGAGGACGTGATGATTCCTTGAGTGAGCCGTCACAGAGTGTCATCTGTCAGCTCTGCACTTATGGAAGCCTCCTTGGATGGAAGGGAATGCCAATGGTCTGCCTGCCCTTGCCGTCTCTTGAGGGCATGCATATGGCAGTTCCCAATGAGCCAATGGTCTGCATGCTCATGCCTTTTCTTGAGGGCATGCATATGGCAGTTCCCAATGAGCCAATGGTCTGCATGCTCATGCCTTTTCTTGAGGGCATGCATATGGCAGTTCCCAATGAGCCAGTGGTTTGTCAACAGTGGATAGAGGGACAAAGATGATGTCAACACCTACCTACAGACCACAAAAAGTCTGTAGAAAGACTGGAAAGGCTAACACAGACAACAAACATCCACAAACGACAATGAAGAAGAAAAACGTTCAATCTAACATAGAGAAAATGTGATGGCATATCTGGTAATCACAATTATTATAAACCAAAGAGAATGGGATTTATCAACCAAAGAAAACGAGATCCATTTTACGATAGTTATAGGGAAGAATATGCATCCAATTAAATGTTCATTAGAAAATACATTACCATTATGTACGATGTTGTTAAGCATAAGAAATCATGGTTCACCATCTAACACAATAATCAGTCTTGGATAAAGTCTATTAGATTTGTTAGTATGCCATGTGACAAAGTCATCAATGATTTATCTGCTATCTGCTATCTGCCTGTCTCCCTCCTGCTCTTGTCCCATCAATGATTTATCTGCTATCTGCCTGTCTCCATCCTGCTCTTGTCCCATCAATGATTTATCTGCTATCTGCCTGTCTCCCTCCTGCTCTTGTCCTATCAATGATTTATCTGCTATCTGCCTGTCTCCCTCCTGCTCTTGTCCCATCAATGATTTATCTGCTATCTGCCTGTCTCCCTCCTGCTCTTGTCCCATCAATGATTTATCTGCTATCTGCCTGTCTCCCTCCTGCTCTTGTCCCATCAATGATTTATCTGCTATCTGCCTGTCTCCCATCAATGATTTATCTGCTATCTGCCTGTCTCCCTCCTGCTCTTGTCCCATCAATGATTTATCTGCTATCTGCCTGTCTCCCTCCTGCTCTTGTCCCATCAATGATTTATCTGCTATCTGCCTGTCTCCCTCCTGCTCTTGTCCCATCAATGATTTATCTGCTATCTGCCTGTCTCCCTCCTGCTCTGTTCCCATCAATGATTTATCTGCTATCTGCCTGTCTCCCTCCTGATCTTGTCCCATCAATGATTTATCTGCTATCTGCCTGTCTCCCTCCTGCTCTGTTCCCATCAATGATTTATCTGCTATCTGCCTGTCTCCCTCCTGCTCTTGTCCCATCAATGATTTATCTGCTATTTGCCTGTCTCCCTCCTGCTCTGTTCCCATCAATGATTTATCTGCTATCTGCCTGTCTCCCTCCTGCTCTTTTCCCATCAATGATTTATCTGCTATCTGCCTGTCTCCCTCCTGCTCTTGTCCCATCAATGATTTATCTGCTATCTGCCTGTCTCCCTCCTGCTCTTGTCCCATCAATGATTTATCTGCTATCTGCCTGTCTCCCTCCTGCCCTTGTCCCATCAATGATTTATCTGCTATATACCTGTCTCCCTCCTGCTCTTGTCCCATCAATGATTTATCTGGTATCTGCCTGTCTCCCTCCTGCTCTTGTCCCATCAATGATTTATCTGCTATCTGCCTGTCTCCCTCCTGCCCTTGTCCCATCAATGATTTATCTGCTATCTGCCTGTCTCCCTCCTACTCTTGTCCCATCAATGATTTATCTGCTATCTGCCTGTCTCCCTCCTGCTCTTGTCCCATCAAGTCTGCCAGGTTCCACTAACTATTGAAGCTTATTTCTCCTCATAACATGTCCAGGCAATCTTGACTGTCTACATCTAATATCCCCAAGCAATTTGTAGTTATCTGCATTTTGACAGATTGTCTCTTTATTTTTCTCTATTAGATGCTTCTCAGCTTGTTTATTGTCCATATTAGAAAAATATTTGAAATTAATAAAAGCATGAGATTTCAAAAGTGATTTCAAAAGTCACCCGCTGTGTACTTAAATAACATTTTGGCAGATAAGAAAACTATGAAGATAAAATTATGAAAAAAATATTTGAAAATGTGTATATAAATATAATTTTTATAATCTTAATAGATTTCACATGCAGATGTGTCAAATAATAATCTACAGACAATTGCATAATTTCCCATGCATCAATACATCATAACCATTTTTAGGATCCTTACTTGCCTTAAGGTGCATTGGCCATGTGAACCATATTTGTATATGGCCAACCAGCACTCAATGGCTTATGTGGCCAGTATCACACCAGCTGTCTTTAATTCCCAAGATGTTTCCTGATACCTTTTAGGTAGGATCGACCTGGGGGAACCAGGTCAATTAAAAAAAATTCAAATCCTCTCCCATGTGGACAGAACTCTGGACCACTGGGCCGACAGACCAGCACCTAGATACTATGCTACCGCAGCTCCCAAAAACAAGTTGTGTAGCAGGAACTGACTGTGAGTATGTGCAGTGCCAGGACCATCATATTTGTAGGTCTGAGTGAACAGGGGAATGGGTGGCCAAACTGTCCCCCACATAGTGAGTGAACAGGGGAATGGGTGGCCAATCTGTCCCCCACACAGTGAGTGAACAGGGGAATGGGTGGCCAATCTGTCCCCCACACAGTGAGTGAACAGGGGAATGGGTGGCCAGTCTGTCCCACACAGTGAGTGAACAGGGGAATGGGTGGCCAAACTGTCCCCCACATAGTGAACAGGGGAATGGGTGGCCAGTCTGTCCCCCACATAGTGAGTGAACAGGGGAATTGGAGGCCAATCTGTCCCCCACATAGTGAGTGAACAGGGGAATGGGTGGCCAGTCTGTCCCCCATACAGTGAGTGAACAGGGGAATGGGTGGCCAGCCTGTCCCCCACATAGTGAGTGAACAGGGGAATGGGTGGCCAGTCTGTCCCCCACATAGCGAGTGGCGACGAATGCATGCACTGAACCCATGTCCGACTGCGCTCATGACACTGTCAGCGTAACATCTAGTCATGACACTGTCAGCGTAACATCTAGTCATGATACTGTCAGCATAACATCTAGTCATGCCACTGTCAGCTTAACATCTAGTCATGACACTGTCAGCGTAACATCTAGTCATGACACTGTCAGCGTAACATCTGGTCATGACACTGTCAGCTTAACATCTAGTCATGACACTGTCAGCGTAACATCTAGTCATGACACTGTCAGCTTAACATCTAGTCTTGACACTGTCAGTGTAACATCTAGTCATGACACTGTCATCGTAACATCTAGCCATGACACTGTCAGCGTAACATCTAGTCATGACACTGTCAGCGTAACATCTAGTCATGACACTGTCAGCGTAACATCTAGTCATGACACTGTCAACGTAACATCTAGTCATGACACTGTCAGCGTAACATCTAGTCATGACACTGTCAACGTAACATCTAGTCATGACACTGTCAGCGTAACATCTAGTCATGACACTGTCATCGTAACATCTAGTCATGACACTGTCATCGTAACATCTAGTCATGCCACTGTCAGCATAACATCTAGTCATGCCACTGTCAGCGTAACATCTAGTCATGACACTGTCAGCGTAACATCTAGTCATGACACTGTCAGTGTAACATCTGGTCATGACACTGTCAGCTTAACATCTAGTCATGACACTGTCAGCGTAACATCTAGTCACGACACTGTCAGCTTAACATCTAGTCATGACACTGTCAGCTTAACATCTAGTCATGACACTGTCAGCGTAACATCTAGTCATGACACTGTCAGCATAACATCTGGTCATGACACTGTCAGCTTAACATCTAGTCATGACACTGTCAGCGTAACATCTAGTCATGACACTGTCAGCTTAACATCTAGTCTTGACACTGTCAGTGTAACATCTGGTCATGACACTGTCAGTGTAACATCTGGTCATGACACTGTCAGCGTAACATCTAGTCATGACACTGTCAGCGCAACATCTAGTCATGCCACTGTCAGTGTAACATCTGGTCATGACACTGTCAGCTTAACATCTAGTCATGACACCAACGCACCAATTGAACCCATATCCAACTGCGTTTATGCCACTGTCAGCGTAACATCTAGTCATGACACCAACGCAACCACTGAACCCATATCCGACTGCGTTTATGCCAGTGTCAGCGTAACATCTAGTCATGACACCAATGGACCCATTATTTTATAACTACCAATCACAATTTTCCCGAGAAGGATACATGTACAGGTTAACAAGGAAAGAAGGCGATTTATTTTTAACGTGTGCTATTAGAAACCAGTGTAGAATATATGCATTTTTCTCTGTGAAAAATGTACTAAGTGATGAGTTAAATCAAAATGTACAACCAGTTTATTCTAACTGCTCATGACATTATACACTGTAGTTAGATTCAGAAGGAGACAATCCATGCAAAGGGAAACTATTCTGTATAAGGTGTTCTGACCAGTTTTGTTATGATTACAAAGATTATGACTTATGCAGAAGAAAATAAAGAAAACTAATCTGTATAAGGTGTTCTGAATGGTTATGGTGTTATAATTACAATTCAGGAGGTGATAATTTGTGCCAAAAAAAAAAACCCAACCTCACATATATAGTAAAACTAGACTTCAATCTTACACGGAAAACAATATGAGATAATCACTAATAATTCTAACTCTTTCAAGTACTTGCTCTGACTGATCGAACACATATGTAGCAATGTTGCTAACTTATGCGGTCACAATGTGAACAGTCAAATATAACTATGTTTCCTTATGTTGTGATACAGCATCTCACACATAATTCACTTATTATATTTGAGTTAAGTGACAACTGAATGAGTAAACAGTATAATATAATCTGTTCTCAGACTTAAGAAAACAATATACTGGTCAAACCACTTAAAGCGATCACGGTTGTGGCAAATTTCTGAGTGAAGAACAATATTTTATTGTACGTTCTAAATGCATTACTGAATGCTTGAACTCTTTTAAGAGGCATTTATGATAAGAGCTATTTTTTGGGTCCCAGGTGGGTTCGCCAGATCAGGTCTGCACTGTAATAGCGTTCTCAAGAATGCATTTCAGAAGATTCTAACACAATATAAGGTACATCAGAAAGTACATACCTTATGATACTCATCAAATGGTACCATGAGTAAACAATAAATTATGCCTACGATAAGATAGTTAGTTCCTTGTCAATAACATAAAACAAAACAGTGTGATGCCCTTTGCTTGTCCATTTTAATCTTGTTATGGGGACAAGAGCCAGATACATAAACCAGATGGAATATAAAATTAGAATAACACCAAGAGTATTCATCCATCCCGCCATTATCTTAATTCACTGCACAAAAATAAAGTAACTCTTAGAAACATCAAGGATACTGAAGATATTGAGATCTACAGGTCAATCCTAAGACAATATACAGGAAAACATAAAAACATAACCATAAATTGATTACAGATTGTGAAACATGTACTTCAAGAACAATAAACAATAAATACAATTTTATACAATAAGAACTGCAGATAGAACTCATGTGGTTAGGAAACGAAAAGAAGTTTCAAACAAAAGAATTACATCATCAGTAGCATTATTGAATATAAACAACACACTAATACATGCCCAAAAACAAAAGTAGACAACTTAGATGTTAGGTAAATAAAAAGCCTGGCACAATACTTCAAAAATAAAATAACTGAAAAGGTATTTGATTTAGCCACAAATAACAGCAATAAAAACATGTGATACCGAATTACTAGACAACCACAAAAACAAATATCACGAAACAAGCACTGGCTGAGGGGTCAGAATACTGGGCCCTCACACCTCAACACAGGTTCTAATCCCTGATCAGGAAAAGGAGTTGTATCAATGTAAGACAAAATAAAAATCCTAGCCTGTAAACTGTGGTGACTGCCTGGGTAAAACGATCTTTAATTCACGTCCCCCAGCAACACTTTCCCAGCAGTGGTGCAGTGTTGGGTTTGTTAATTAAACAAAGCACATCTCTTTGCTGTGTATCCACCTTGATGTGGAAGAGGGGTTTACATGCTCCAATTACCCCAAGAGCTTTGCCAACAGTGCACAGCTACAGGCAAGGCTGCTCATGTGGGACAGAACCAGATGAAGCGATACTCACACCTTGTAGGTAGAGAGGACAGTCAAAGGCTAGGGAAGGCAAACATGGAAACAAACCTGTAGAAGTTGGATGCACTAAGCCATGGGCTTGACAAAACAGTGCAAAGCAACTCACTAAATTATGTCCAATGAAACATGGTTAGGTGATGCTGGCTGAATGGTGTCTAGCAGGGGCAAAGCGGTAATATACACTGTAAACTCAATAATATACAAGATGGAAGAACATTAAAAGAAAACATCTGCAAGAACTGGATCAAAAACTGTTGACAGACAGACCGGCGGCTAGGTAGACAGGCAGATATGAAGCTAGGTAAAGAAAGGAGGAGAGGGACAGGTAAGAAAGAGAGATAAAGAGGAGTAGAGAGGGGAGAAAGGAAAGAGAGAAAGATAAACAGAGAGAGATAATTCAATTGATTATTTACAATATGCTCTAAAAAATCAGAAAATCCCCACATCAATGTATGTCATTTTTTCTTCTGCTGAGAAGTGTATTGTTTCAGAAGAGCTGCGAAGTCTAAACCCTCTGATGTGTTTCCAGGCATGGGAGCATACTCTTCCTCAATTTCACGGTTTCCATCTACAAAAAAGAAACATTCATGCAACTATATGGATACAGAATACAATAGATTTCCTAAAATCACACATGAGTCATGGTTTTAAGCAAAGTTACTGAAAGATAAAATAAAATTACCCAAACCTGTATTTATGTAGTTTAACTGCACAAGACTTAGAACTAGCAAGACAGGTTATTTAGTGACCTCAGTATTATGGGTTAACAAAGTCAACAATGTTTTCATATCATATATCAGACTGCAGTAAAATGGATACTGAACAGACATATGCACATATAATAAGATTTTCAGTGATTGTTGTTCACATAATGATGATTAGATAAGTACAGGAGACAAGAAAATCAGTACTATTTTTTCCCATTATACCCAAAAGACTCCAAAATAAACAATAGTCATTCAAAGAAATCATTTTGTGTATGTGATTACTTTTACCCAGGTTTGTGGAATCTGTAAATGTAACAGATCCATACACATCTGACAAATTTATTGTTATTTATTTAGTCCAAGAACTTGTGTAATTTCATGCTGAAAAAGGTCCCCCTTCAAGCAACTTATATTTATAGCTGTCACAAAATATCTGCTACCGTTTAACTGTTGTTAGATATGTAGAAATTGTGTTTATTATTTCATAAATTGAAATTATTTGTTAATTGGGTATTACATTCTGACATGTTTGTTACCAATATGACTTGCATTTCTTCCATCAAAATGATTCTATGCTGCCTAGTGTAGAGATGCACTGTATGTCTATGCTACTAAGAGGAGTGGTTGGCCGAGTGGCTAGAATGCCAGATTCTCCTTCAGGAGACCCGGGTTCGAATCCTCGGTAAGGTGTGGGATTTTTTCCTGTTGGGGGAAAAAGAAAATCCTAACCTGCACAGTTCGCGGTGACTGCACTAGCCAGGCGGCCTTAATTCTTCAGGCTCAAAGCAAGGCACTAGTACTATATTGGCAGTAAATGACAATTTTGTTTGTTTGTTGGTGACAGCTGCTAAGTGTTCAAATTTCATGTTTCTGACAAAATTTTTTGATCAGAAGCTCTATTCTGATTCTGCATATACATTAAAATAGTGGGGCTTTATCTACAATAAACATGAGACTAAATCTAGACTTGTTAGTATTACTTATACAGGCAATCAAACCAACTCCATGCATGAGTTGGCCTGAGTTGAGTCAAGAACCAACATAATCAGATAGTGCTACTGGCACTATTGGTGTTGGAACACTTTGCTGGCTGCTGAGAATGGGGACGGAGCGCTTATGGGAATGCCCCAACTGCTGTGATGTCGGTTCTTAAATCAATCAATCAAGAACCAACACCATAGCACTGAGGACATTCCCATACATGCTCCATCCTCATCTTCAATGGCCAGTGAAGAGTCCCTATACTAATGGTATCAAATGCAGTCTGATAATGCGTTCGTTTCCTCAGAGCAGTGAGTGTCTGCCAGAACTTCAGGCCACTCCATGCGGAAACATTCACTCCGGGCCGTGATGGTTTATTTGTTCTTCCACACATGGACCCTGACCACGTCCACCTCATCATGCACCAATACCACACCAAATGGTGCTTTACAAGTCACAATTTATCAGGAATATGTCATTACAATAATCTTTAATCCAAAAATGAACGCTACTGCAAGAGATTATATATTCCCATCAATTTCTAACTGGACATTTCAGTTCTATCTAGTGTCTATTACATTTTACAAAGGATGATTTATGGGTACCATCCTAGTACTGTAGTATCCACGCACATACAAATTTGTGTGTGTGTGTGTGTGTGTGTGTGTGTGTGGGGGGGGGGGGGGGGGGGGTTTGCTGTCTAAACTATACTTCTGTGTTCATCCAGAAGGAATATTTTTTTGACATAATTGTGTTGTGCCTGTTTACAGCAGAGCTGCAATATTTGCACCTTTTGGTCGACACATCCGACTTCTTCAGGCATTTGTTGACAGGGTTAACCTTCCCAGTGTTTCGTAGGACGGCCAGCTCTCACTATTGTGGTGATATCCCCATCACAGCTGGCCCATTCAGAACAGCCAGAGACATAATGGGGCAGATCATGGGCTTCACCGTCATCCAAGGAGGCTTCCATAATTGATAAGCCGACACAGCGATCTGGTACTGTGCTCACCCAAGGAATGGACATGCCGTGTACATGGCTGCTTAGCCTCACTTCTGTATGTTGGGCCCATTGTTCATGACAGGGTGCTCCTCCGGAACCCAGAAGAGATCAGTCTGCAGATGACATTCACACAGCGAGCTTTCCATTAAGACTTTCCATGTAATGGATTTGCTAGCCAAGCAGTATTCCATTTCATGCCACTGGGACATTTTTTCTACCCTTCATGTTGCCCGCACAATGAGCTTTCGATTTGGACTTTCCACGTAATGGATTTGCTAGCCAAGCAATATTCCATGTCGTGCCACTGGGACATTTTTTCTACCTTTCATGTTGCCCGCACAATGAGCTTTCGATTTGGACTTTCCACGTAATGGATTTGCTAGCCAAGCAATATTCCATGTCGTGCCACTGGGACATTTTTTCAACCTTTCATGTCACCCACATAATGAGCTTTCGATTCGGACTTTCCACGTAATGGATTTGCTAGCCAAGCAATATTCCATGTCATGCCACTGGGACATTTATTCAACCTTTCATGTTTCTTGCACAATGAGCTTTCGATTTGGACTTTCCACTTAATGGATTTGCTAGCCAAGCAATATTCCATGTCGTGCCACTGGGACATTTTTTCAACCTTTCATGTCGCCCACATAATGAGCTTTCGATTCGGACTTTCCACGTAATGGATTTGCTCGCCAAGCAATATTCCATGTCGTGCCTCTGGGACATATTTTCAACCTTTCATGTCGCCCACATAATGAGCTTTCGATTCGGACTTTCCACGTAATTGATTTGCTAGCCAAGCAATATTCCATTGTGTAAACGGGACATTTTTTCCACCTTTTGATGAAGCCCACGCATTGAACTTTCAATGCAGACATTCCACTTAACGGATTTGCTAGCCAAGCAGTATTCCATTTCGTGCCACTGGGACATTCTTTCGACCTTTCATGTTGCCCGCACAATGAGCTTTCAATTAAAACTTTCCACGTAATGGATTTGCTAGCCAAGCAACATTCCAGTTCATACCACAGGGACATTTTTCACTCTTGATGTCGCCCACACAATGGGCTTTCGATTTTGACTTTCCACGTAATGGGTTTGCTAGCCAAGTAATATTCCATTTCATGCTACTGGGGCGGTTTTTCAGCTTTGAAGTCGCCCACACAATTAGCTTTTGATTCGGACTTTAAACAATGGATTTGCTAGCCAAGATTTATTTAATTTAGTGCCACTGTGGTTGCTAGTCAGCATGGTTTATGGTCAAAACTACGGAGGTATCTGATCATGTTCTTGATTAATGAAAACAACCTTGACAAATGCTTTTAAGTAGCTCGTCTTGGGGCAGGTTATCCAAGAATTTCACCTCTAACGTCGCAATATGAATGCTCTCGCTTATCCCTGTTAATCAATATCTCTAGTTTCGAAAACCAACAAAATAGAACCGAGGTCCTATTCCATTATTCCGGCAGCTGAGGTCTGCTTGAAAAACACTAAAAGTTTTCAAAGTAAATGCGCTGGCCACTCAGGACACTCATCAAAGAGCATCCACAAGAGAGGGCCAGTAGAAGGTAGGGCAGGAACAACGGGCAGTGAATCTGCACGAGCCGGACTGCCCGCCGGCACCTGAGATCCAACTACGAGCTTTTTCACTTCAATAACTTTAATATACGCTATTGGAGCTGGAACTACTGCGTCTGCTGGCGCCAGACTTGCCCTCGAATAGATCCTTGTTAAAGGGTTTAAAGTGTACACATTCCAAATGCGGGCCCTCAATAGAGTTCCGTATTATTTTTTGTCACTACTTCCCAGTGCCGGTAGTGGGTAAGCTGCGCGCCTGCTGCCTTCCTTGGTTGTGGTAGTCGTTTCTCATGCTCCCTCTCTGGAATCAAATCCTGATTCCCAATTACCTGTTACAAACATGGTAGTCATGTCACATACCCTCGACATTTGATGGGGCACACATTTGAAAGACGTGTTATCCAGAGTCCCCAGTGGGAACACTGCGCCCCACGAAGGGCAACAACGATTGTTTTTTAACTAATAAAAGCACTCTTTCCACAAGGGTCGGAGCTTGGTAAGCATGTATTAGCTCTAGAATTGCCAGTCATCCAAATAGGAATGTGTCATCTAAGGAACCTGGCAAGAGAAGGTCAACCAGAGAGACGAATGGAGACGGATTGCATCTGCAGCAAAGAACCTCAATGGCTCGGAATGCTGAAGAAGAAGAAGAAGAAGAAGAAGAAGAAGAAGAAGAAGAAGAAGAAGAAGAAGAAGAAGAAGAAGAAGAAGAAGAAGAAGAAGAAGAAGAAGAAGAAGAAGAAGAAGAAGGTCTTTTTACTGTTTTATTTTTCTTTCTTGTTCACTGACGACTTTGGTCAAAATGTTTGCTTGTAACTGCACGTATTGTTCCTTTTCTCGTAGAGTTTCCTAGTCATATTTTGTGTGTTTATTCAGACTCTAGTATTGTACTACTGAACATAAATGTGCCAAGGGATCACAACAGCAAAAAAATGCTGGTGTTGACTGCAACATCCTGTAAAGGATGTGCAACTAACTATTAATAGTATTGTAGTATTTCTTTTCAAATGTCTACTTCAGGATTTTTTCAATATCGACTAGTTCCAGTCATCATCATTATCAAGTGCCTTGCCAGCTAGCAAACAAACAAAAACACCATAGAAGAAGTTATATAAAATATGTGAAAATGCAACAAAAGTAAACTATTAGTAATTACTGTTGCTGTTAATGGCTTTGACCTGTTTTCATTAATAGAACAGTGACATCAAGGAAAGATAATTAGTCAATACGTTACCTAAGTCAGCATACTGATCCGGACAGAAATGGCGTCTTCCTCCAAAGCAAAGATCAAATCTGACTTCACCTGGTATGCTGTTGCCTTCTGTCAATGAAAACAGACAAAATAAGAAATCCAAATGAAGCACATTTCCACAATGTGACAGAAGACAATGAATCAAGTGCCGTCTCTGCATTAAGGTTGACTGTAATGAGTCTCCAACACCCTCTGTCCTGTTCCCTCATGGTGCATTCATATAAGCTTCTTCTAATTCATTTCTTGTTGTCCACCCAGTGTAATACAGGCATGACAACAGCAGATATAAGTAACACACAATTAATAAGCCTGGGTGACAATCTTATTAACACAAATTAGCTGCTATCTACATTTTACAAATCAGAAGATGTTCTTCAACATTTTAAATGTTTTGCATGTACAGAAATCATTTAGCTGGTAGCTTTCTTTGCTGAAATAAAGCATAGTAAAATATGATGGTAAAATATGATGGTAAAAACAAGCTTAAATCTAAACTGCCCCTGAGCAGGCACTTTGCAGAATATCACTCTCTCAATTGTTTGCCAGTCTCCTTGCCTCATGCATTGTCACACCCAAGGTGTCTCTAATGTTATGTGTTGTTCTATGTGCTGTTTGCCTCATACATTGTCGCACCCAAGGTGTCTCTAATGTCCTGTGTTGCTCTATGTGCTGTTTGCCCCATGCATTGTCACACCCAAGGTGTCTCTAATGTCCTGTGTTGCTCTATGTGCTGTTTGCCCCATGCATTGTCACACCCAAGGTGTCTCTAATGTCCTGTGTTGCTCTATGTGCTGGTTGCTTCATGCATTGTCAAACCCAAGGTGTCTCTAATGTCCTGTGTTGTTCTATGTGCTGTTTGCCTCATGCATTGTCACACCCAAGGTGTCTCTAATGTCCTGTGTTGCTCTATGTGCTGTTTGCCTCATGCATTGTCACACCCAAGGTGTCTCTAATGTCCTGTGTTGCTCTATGTGATGTTTGCCCCATGCATTGTCATACCCAAGGTGTCTCTAATGTCCTGTGTTGTTCTATGTGCTGTTTGCCTCGTGCATTGTCACACCCAAGGTGTCTCTAATGTCCTGTGTTGCTCTATGTGCTGTTTGCCCCATGCATTGTCACACCCAAGGTGTCTCTAATGTCCTGTGTTGCTCTATGTGCTGTTTGCCCCATGCATTGTCACACCCAAGGTGTCTCTAATGTCCTGTGTTGCTCTATGTGCTGTTGGCCTCATGCATTGTCACACCCAAGGTGTCTCTAATGTCCTGTGTTGCTCTATGTGCTGGTTGACTGCTGCCTCATGCATTGTCACACCCAAGGTGTCTCTAATGTCCTGTGTTGCTCTATGTGCTGTTGGCCTCATGCATTGTCACACCCAAGGTGTCTCTAATGTCCTGTGTTGCTCTATGTGCTGTTTGCCCCATGCATTGTCACACCCAAGGTGTCTCTAATGTCCTGTGTTGCTCTATGTGCTGTTTGCCCCATGCATTGTCACACCCAAGGTGTCTTTAATGTCCTGTGTTGCTCTATGTGCTGTTGGCCTCATGCATTGTCACACCCAAGGTGTCTCTAATGTCCTGTGTTGCTCTATGTGCTGGTTGACTGCTGCCTCATGCATTGTCACACCCAAGGTGTCTCTGATGTCCTGTGTGCTCTATGTGCGGTTGGCCTCATGCATTGTCACACCCAAGGTGTCTCTAATGTCCTGTGTTGCTCTATGTGCTGTTGGCCTCATGCATTGTCACACCCAAGGTGTCTCTAATGTCCTGTGTTGCTCTATGTGCTGTTTGACCCATGCATTGTCACACCCAAGGTGTCTCTAATGTCCTGTGTTGCTCTATGTGCTGTTTGCCCCATGCATTGTCACACCCAAGGTGTCTCTAATGTCCTGTGTTGCTCTATGTGCTGTTTGCCTCGTGCATTGTCACACCCAAGGTGTCTCTAATGTCCTGTGTTGCTCTATGTGCTGTTTGCCTCGTGCATTGTCACACCCAAGGTGTCTCTAATGTCCTGTGTTGCTCTATGTGCTGTTTGCCTCGTGCATTGTCACACCCAAGGTGTCTCTAATGTCCTGTGTTGCTCTATGTGCTGTTTGCCCCATGCATTGTCACACCCAAGGTGTCTCTAATGTACTGTGTTGCTCTATGTGCTGTTTGCCTCATGCATTGTCACACCCAAGGTGTCTCTAATGTCCTGTGTTGCTCTATGTGCTGGTTGACTGCTGCCTCATGCATTGTCACACCCAAGGTGTCTCTAATGTCCTGTGTTGCTCTATGTGCTGTTTGCCTCATGCATTGTCATACCCAAGGTGTCTCTAATGTCCTGTGTTGCTCTATGTGCTGTTTGCCTCATGCATTGTCACACCCAAGGTGTCTCTAATGTCCTGTGTTGCTCTATGTGCTGTTTGCCTCATGCATTGTCATACCCAAGGTGTCTCTAATGTCCTGTGTTGCTCTATGTGCTGTTTGCCTCATGCATTGTCACACCCAAGGTGTCTCTAATGTCCTGTGTTGTTCTATGTGCTGGTTGCCTCATGCATTGTCACACCCAAGGTGTCTCTAATGTCCTGTGTTATGCCACATAACAGTCACGCACACCGCCAAACATAAGTTTGGATATTCCCAGACTCGGAATAGAATGAATTGACCATGGGTAACCAAGACCGACGTGGACATCGGGAGATATAGCAACGAAAAAAGGCTTCAAGGAAAAGGACAAGAGGTCAGCGGTTTTCTTGGCGCTCGTGTTACATGGACATGATCTGGTAGGCGCAGTCTTATTAGTGGTGCGAGGAGTTCAGCTGTTGTCTTACATTCATACCGGGACAGGAGTCTCTAGACAACAATTTACGCTAGCTTACGAAAATCCTTGGAAGATCAAGCAATCACAGGAGATAGAAACTGGGTCATTATTAACCGGTAACTTCCCGTCCCCGTATCAGGGGCTGGTTACGTTTGATGATCATGTTTCGTATTCTTCTGTAAAGGGATAAAGCCGAATAAAGATTCAATCTCTGAATTGCACCCGTTTTCTCAAGGTGAGCTTGGTTTAATTCGTTTGTACTTTGAATACGAGCTGTTGACATTGAAATACCATAGAATGTGTCAAGACATGTTGCTCTATGTGCTGTTTGCCTCGTGCATTGTCACACCCAAGGTGTCTTTAATGTCCTGTGTTGCTGTATGTGCTGTTTGCCTCATGCATTGTCACACCCAAGGTGTCTTTAATGTCCTGTGTTGCTGTATGTGCTGTTTGCCTCATGCATTGTCACACCCAAGGTGTCTCTAATGTCCTGTGTTGCTCTATGTGCTGTTTGCCTCGTGCATTGTCACACCCAAGGTGTCTTTAATGTCCTGTGTTGCTGTATGTGCTGTTTGCCTCATGCATTGTCACACCCAAGGTGTCTTTAATGTCCTGTGTTGCTCTATGTGCTGTTTGCCCCATGCATTGTCACACCCAAGGTGTCTCTAATGTCCTGTGTTGCTCTATGTGCTGGTTGCCTCATGCATTGTCACACCTAAGGTGTCTCTAATGTCCTGTGTTGCTCTATGTGCTGTTTGCCTCATGCATTGTCACACCCAAGGTGTCTCTAATGTCCTGTGTTGCTCTATGTGCTGTTTGCCTCATGCATTGTCACACCCAAGGTGTCTCTAATGTCCTGTGTTGCTCTATGTGCTGGTTGCCTCATGCATTGTCACACCCAAGGTGTCTCTAATGTCCTGTGTTGCTCTATGTGCTGTTTGCCTCATGCATTGTCACACCCAAGGTGTCTTTAATGTCCTGTGTTGCTCTATGTGCT
This sequence comes from Cepaea hortensis, assembly GCA_963921405.1. NCBI lineage: Eukaryota > Metazoa > Mollusca > Gastropoda > Stylommatophora > Helicidae > Cepaea > Cepaea hortensis. The sequence goes on along the minus strand of OY992878.1, from coordinate 88,762,262 downwards.
GATTGACTGCTGTCTCGTCTCCCAGAAACCTTGCCTTTCATTACTAATTTTTCTAGGCCACTGGGACACTTAATATAATCAACGTATTTCAGTGTCCGCGACATGCCGCTGTTTTCAAGACAGTATTCTTCCATGTTCATAATCCGTAGAAAGTCAATAATTTGCTTCTTCTCAATGCATGGTATTCTCAGAATTCTTCTGTAATCTTTAAGCTCAAAAGTCTTGATTTTCTTCTTCAGTAATTGTGAAATGGTCCATGTCTTAAATCCACATGTTGAGCCAGAAAAAAACTATGTTTTACTTTGCTGATGTTGTGCCACACATTTTTAATATTGTTTAATTTCTGCATTGCTGTGGCCAGTCTCCTTCTGATTTGTTCTCCACCGTTGTCAGTTTTGGAGCCAGGATGTTCAAAGTTTGTGACATTTTCCATTTCTTCATTGTTAATTGTAATTTTTGGTCGACATTTTTGGATATTTTTTTAATTTCAGAAAAAGATTGTGATCTTCACTGTGTCTTTTGACAGATGGGATCCTAAACCTTTAGCACCGGCTTAGATGAAAACTGTGTCATCTGCATATCCTAATTCTGGAATTGGATTTGCACAATTAACATCATCATTATGTGCCATGCTAGATGTTCAGGCATCTCAACAGATCTCAGTCCCTAATGTTCTCAAGAAAAAGTGGTAAGTGCTACATAGAACCTGTACTTTTGTATGGATGTGAAGAGTGGACAATGAGCAGACAAGCTGAAAAACATCTGATGACTGAGGAAAATGCATAGAATACCATGGGCAGACAGAAAAAAACCAATGAACAAGTCCAAGAAACAAATGAAGATCATAAACTGATTAGAGACATTAGACGTAGACAGTCAACATTTTTTGGGTATGTTATGAGAAGAAATGAATTGGAAAACTTGGTGACAACTGGCAAGATCGAGGGGAAGAGACCAAGGGGAAGATCGAGAAGTAAATACCTGTATGGCTTAGCCATGTGGCATGGTCGAGACAGAAACACGGAGCTGATCCACGACTCTGGTGATCGAATGAGATGGCAAATCATGACCACCCACGCTTATCGGCATGGCACTTGATGAATGACATTCCTCCATCAGTCCATTCAGCATCATTTCTATTGGTCTGCTTCTGCCCTACCACTGATCTTTCTGGTCACAACAATGTTTTCCGATGCTTCTTTTAACATTACATCACCAAAAAGCACTGTTTGTCACCTTCTTATATGTGCATATGTTCTACTTCGACTAACCTTTTCCAGACAATTGCTGTTACTCTCTCCGGCAGGTTAATGAACGCATGGATGAAAATCATTTTAGGTCTCATTTTGTTATGTTTCTCAATAAACTTTCTGGATAGATGTTGAACAGATATGAGGGGAGACTGCAACACTCCGTCTTACTTCTATTGGCATCTCAACCCAGTGTGATGTTTCCCCAGCTTCTCTGACATATGCTTACTATTTATGATAAGCTTTAAAAAGTGAATCAAATGAGCTGGAATGTTCCTCAGGATGTTCCACAATTGCTATTGTTAAACACAGTTAAGTCTAGTGTGGAAATCAGTACTGTCTGCATTTCTCAAAGATGGTTCTCACGTTGAGGATATGGTCCTTGATTTCTCTGCCCTGTTTGAAACCTGCCTCTATTTCTTGTATTTATATTATAACCTGATATACTTTGCCATATCCACTAAACTGAACAAAGTATACTGTATAAAGTGCAAGTGCAAAGAAATTCTGCTATTGTTCAGAAACTAGCAGTTTCGAAATATATTTAAAATAATAGATATGTAATTTGTATCAAGCAATAGCTGGAAACTAATTATCTGTAACTGTGACAATATTTGTCAACAGATGATGTAAAGTTAGTTGCATGTCTTTTACAGGATGTCACAACCAACCCCAGCATTTATTGGCTGTATTATTTACTAGGCAATGTTGGTTCAAAAGTTTGACATTGATTTCTAAATGGCCAACACCCCATAGTACTGAAATCAATGCAAAGCAGTCTGCTTCCAAATTGCATGCAGCATTAAGATAATGTAATGTTCAGTTTCACCATATTTCAATAACCAAACTCAGCAAAAGATAGTTTCTAGACACCACTAAACAATAATTTCAGGGACACATTCCCAGTTCTTACTTTCTTTGGCGGCCACTGCATCACAGGAATATGCAAAGGTGACAAAACCATAGTTATCCCTGAAAAGTATGCAGGTACACATTTTTCAATACGCTAATACATCTTTCTTAAATATTTACATTAAGCTTATGGTGTCAAATATGATAGTCACTGGTGTGATTCACAATAAAATTCCATGATTTACCTAAATGGTTGTTAAAGAAGAAGCAATAACAAGCCTTAACACAGAAAAGAATTCAATATTTCAGGCATTTCAAGATTATCCCTATTTATAGCATTACAATATGTTTCTAATATCCAGTCTGCAGATTGTTTGATAAAATAAACTCTGGTAAATGTTAAAATGTAATACTTCTGTTGTCAAACTGAAGTAAGCTGATTTTAAGCAGAAATCAATATAACATTTTATAAATACTGACATAAAAATACTGACAAAAAACTAACATAGTGCATATCACAGATACCATATGTACTAATTATGTCATATATTTTATGTAAATGAATAGAACAATATGAGTGTGGGTGTTTGGGCATATGAATTTGTTGGTACAATTGTTATAGAGATCTATATACGTCTATATGAATGACTGACTGCTGTAGTTTGTGAATGTGTTTGTTGCTACAAATGTTAACATGTTACTCGTTAGTCGCGGTTCCAACTTCACAGAAAAGGATTGTCTCATAATACTTTGTTCCTGTGCCAGTTAATATAACACAAAATGCTCTTTACTGTCCAATGTGAAAAGTTGAACAGATAGCAGTGATGAAAAACCAACAGTACTCATAAGCATACATGCATAAGGCCGCTGCCATAATGCCAACACAACAGTCCGCCACTAAGATTACAGTCAATTGAAGCGACAGTCACTAGAAAACCAGCAGTTGCAAACACATTACTGCATAAGGCAAAATCAGCTAGTTCAGCAACTGCCTGCCTGTCATTTTTTTAAACATGCATTTCACAATACAAACAACTGCGGACAGATGTAAAAGCATCCCTTGTGAATTCCACAGCTCAGCGTCCCTCCGCGAACTTTATTCAGTAGCTGTAAATCTATATTCACAGCTCACAGCGTCGCGCCACGCACTCAACTCAGTAGCAGAGCGATGGAACCACCAGAGACTCAACAAAATGGAACACCAACATCTAGAAACATCGAGACTTTGTAGGTGAACATCTGGTTGGGAAAGTGACTGCCACTTCCATCAAGGATGAATGTTTCGTGGAGGACTTTTGTGGTGACATTCTGGTGGTGGCATTATGCACAGTGTGCCTGAGCGGGCTGTTGTTTGTCGGGACTCCTGTCTTTTCCACTTTTCACATGGGGCAGTGAGGACCATTTTATGTGATATTCATTGGCACAGGAACGGAGCATAATGGGGACAACCCATTCCTGTGATGTTGGAACCATGACTGAACTGAAGTTGTAAATCTATATGAAAATGCTGTACATCATTTTATTTTTCACTTTTAGTCCCTTTTACATACCGTGAGGTTCAATGGGCATAAAGTTGCTATACACATTTTGTACTGACTAATTGGCACTCGTCTGTGATGTGATTGCTAGACACATTTTGTACTGACTAATTGGCACTCATCTGTGATGTGGTTGCTAGACACATTTTGTACTGACTAATTGGCACTCGTCTGTGATGTGGTTGCTAGGCACATTTTGTACTGACTAATTGGCACTCGTCTGTGATGTGGTTGCTAGGCACATTTTGTACTGACTAATTGGCACTCGTCTGTGATGTGGTTGCTAGGCACATTTTGTACTGACTAATTGGCACTCATCTGTGATGTGGTTGCTAGACACATTTTGTACTGACTAATTGGCACTCATCTGTGATGTGGTTGCTAGACACATTTTGTACTGACTAATTGGCACTCATCTGTGATGTGGTTGCTAGACACATTTTGTACTGACTAATTGGCACTCGTCTCTGATGTGGTTGCTAGACACATTTTGTACTGACTAATTGGCACTCGTCTGTGATGTGGTTGCTAGGCACATTTTGTACTGACTAATTGGCACTCGTCTGTGATGTGGTTGCTAGACACATTTTGTACTGACTAATTGGCACTCGTCTGTGATGTGGCTGGTGCCATGCTAGTCACCTTTAATTTCCAAAACATTTCCTGATATCCATTTTAGGCTGGACTGACCTGTAAGCCAAGGTCACATTCTAAATTCTAATCTACCCCTATGCAGATCAAACCTCTGACCACCATATTTGTTAACCATATTTACATGATCAATGTTGGCTCCTTTACAAAATAAGTTTCCATATAACTTTGAAATGTCTCTACACTGATGGTGTTAATAACTGGTGTCCTAATAACATTGATTAATTGATGCACCATGCACTTATTCTTTGAATGTGACAAAACTGCCAACATGAGGTGTAATCAAAACAAAATAATATATGTAATTGTATCAGCTGCTTACCCGTGTTCTCGGAAGTTGACTTTTACATCTTTAATTTCACCAAACCTGTTAAATCTTTGATGGAGCTGCTTTTTAGTGTAGCCATTTGGTATCTTGCCAACGTATACTATTCGTCTTTCCTCCTTAAAAATAAAAATAAACAATGAGTGAGGCACTGATATAATGCTTTGTAGTGTAGTATCAAAATACATATTACAAAAAGCATTCATATTAAGTACACATCACTCTGTTGTCTCCAGCGTAAGTGGTAGAAGGGCTTGCACGTCTCAATGATGCCAAGAGCTATGCTGGCGGTAGCTTAGCTAGTGGTAGGGTCTCCCATGTCGGACAGGTCAAGTAATAGGGACAAGACAGAATGAGACACAAATCTGCTGCCCTGTAGATAGAATGGGGCTAATCAAAGGCTAGGGAAAGCAAACCTGAATTTGAATGTAATGAATCACAGGCTTGATGAATTAGAGCTACATAACTTGCTTTGTTCTGACACCACAAATTAAAACAAAGCAGAATGGTGTTAATCGTGTGGAGTAACCGTTAGGTAGTGATAGTGCCTGGATCTTCCTTGAAGGGGTCCTCCTAGTTCCACTGGTGAAGTGGAGGACAGGAAAACAGACTATATTTATATCTAATCAACAAACTGGATGACAAACCCTGTTTCTATTCTAGAAGACAGTGTACCACTTCCATTACAGTGGCCTTCTGCACAGGAAACATTTTCTAGAAAATTAATTGTCATATTCTAGACCAACTAGATGGGAAAAGACCAATCAGCAGGCAGTGACCACACACCAGTAACTTGTGATAAATTTGGAGTATGTTCCACAGGTGCAAAAGCCATTGCCTCAATGGAATTGCAAAGACCTGATAGATTTGCCATGCTAACTATGAAAACAAACACATGTCATAACAACAAAATATAGAAAGTCTAAACAATGCAATACTGAAGGCACCGATTGAGTCCATGTACGATTCGCAAAGAAAAACTGCAATCTACTGTAACACTACACTACAAGAGTTTGACAAGGATCAAAATTAAGCAATTAGAGATGGGAGGTATACCTGATATCAACCTAGTGTGGAGATGAAGATGGGGAGACAAAGAACAGAGAAAACGCAAAGATATTTCAGATGCTAATATGAGCAGAAAAGTTCCTCAATGTGCCAGGCCATCATGTGAAGAACGGATTTCAAAACCTAGGGAACAATTGAAGTGAAGCAGTTTTATTAATCAACAAATTATCCTGCAGACAAACCACTGACCTACCTGCACTTGATAACCCCTGAAAACAATTCTAGAACAAACTCCTTGCAGAGAAACAGACTACCGGCATGCATCCAGACAAGAGTTACATATATTCAACACAGATGAATAAGAGTACAACACAAAATGGCCATTTAAGTTGTCTTGATGATGAATACCCACAGGACCCTTGGGTCCAAGTCTACATGGATGGTTCACCAAAACATGCAGTTAGAAATGATGGAGTAGCGTGTACATATAATACCCAGTTAATATCAGGAATATGACCAGAGTACCAGTAGAAAAGTACTGTCACAACTGTAAGTATAAATCCAGACAACTGATCATACCAAGAGAGAAATCACTGAATACCAATCAAAGTTTACTGCCTGTAGTATTAACAGACAGCATTTCAAGCATTCTAGTCCAGAAAATTGTCAGTACTACAGGCATTACTGTCTGAACCAGGCACCCAGAGAAAAGTCATCATACAGTGAATACTATTTCACTGTGGAGTGTAGAGTGCCTGGAAACAAGAAAGATGATCAACTAGTGGAGGAACATGCATTGTATGAGTAACAGATGTACCAGTCACAATCTACCATCAAAAATTGATCATCAAATCAATCAGAAAACCATTAACACCAGCACAAGATGATTAGTACAATGTGAACAGACAAGAAAAAATGATTGTTCTGCGCTTCAGAACTGGACACTATTAACCCTGCAACCACATCTATACAAAATGTAAGATTAGCAAGCCAGTCGTGTGTACATGTGGATTGTCGCACTTAATAGCAGATCACATACTCCAAGACTGCCCTGATTATGATGTATCAAGGCACTTTCTCCCCTGGAGAAACAAAAGTGAAAGCAAAACTTTACAGACCATTGAGTGAACTAAACAAAAATGACAGTGAAGTTTATACAAGAGACAACACTTCTTCAACAGAAGAAGATGAGCACACCATGCTGAACTATAAATTCTGGATGACAACTTAACAGAGGAGTGGGAGAACTGGTAGGGTGTGGGGGAAGAGAGAGAGAGAGAGAGAGGGGGAGGGAGAGGGACAGAGAGAGAGAGAGAGAGAGAGAGAGAGAGAGAGAGAGAGAGAGAGAGAGAGAGAGAGAGAGAGAGAGAGAGAGAGAAACAACAACACGAGAGAGAAGTTAAGATGGAATGCCAAGTTTATAAACAAGATTGACATGGTTATTTGAAGCAGCAGGAGTGAAAACAAAAGAACATACCATAGCTTTCATTTGCTCCGTTTCCTTGCATTTTTTTTTCATCACCATGGCTGCCGAGTCGACAACTGATTTATGCTTGTGCCGCTGTGATCTTCACATGAAAAAGAGCGGAGGAAAAAACTAAGAAAATATTGAAAATGTGGAGGTTATTACATTTACTGTACAATCTTATTTACTAGTTGTAGTGTTCCCAACATCATGAAAGATATCAAAGATATCTTCTGCAGATCCCCTGAAGTTGGATATGTGAATCCCCTAGCACTGCGCTAGAAGTGGTAGCACATGCATAGACTATGCTTGAGTTCAAGGCAAGTGAACTAAAACAAAGATCTTCCACAAAGAATACGTATACACAGACAGATCCACGTATGGCGGCTTGGCTTCAAACATTTCTCTGGTATACACAGACAGATCCACGTATGGCGGCTTAGCTTCAAACATTTCTCTGGTATACAGACAGATCCACGTATGGCTTGGCTTCAAACATTTCTGTGGTATACACAGACAGATCCACGTATGGCGGCTTGGCTTCAAACATTTCTCTGATATACACAGACAGATCCACGTATGGCGGCTTGGCTTCAAACATTTCTCTGGTATACACAGACAGATCCACGTATGGTGGCTTGGCTTCAAACATTTCTCTGGTATACACAGACAGATCCACGTATGGCGGCTTAGCTTCAAACATTTCTTTGATATACACAGACAGATCCACGTATGGCGGCTTGTCTTCAAACATTTCTCTGGTATACATAGACAGATCCACGTATGGCGGCTTGGCTTCAAACATTTCTCTGGTATACACAGACAGATCCACGTTTGGCGGCTTGGCCTCAAACATTTCTCTGGATGGTTAGCAGCGTCATGTCATCGTCTTTCACTGTTTGAACTACAAAACATTGTGATCCAACCAGCCCATTTCCTTCATTCTTGAAGCAGCCTTAAAGTGGTAACTGGCTGGAGTATTAATAATTTGTCAATGTATGTTTCAGAACTTATGTAAAGAATTATTCCCACCTATTTGTGTGACAAAAACATCTCAGGCATGTTCATAAGCTGGTTTTCAAGAAATGTCATCCTTGACCTTTTCTGTCTTATTGATGGCATTTATAAAACAGCTTGTTAGCTTTATAAAACTGAAACTTATATACCCCATCTGTACCCCAACAATGGACAATCATCATCTAGAATAGTGAGTTGAGTTGAGTCAAGAACCGATTTCACAGCGATCGGGACATTCCCATATATACTCCATCCTCATCTTCACCGACCAGCGGAATGTCCCAATATGAATGGTACCAGATGCAATCTGATTATATGTCCGTCTGACCTTTCCTCTGAGAATTAAGTGTCGGTCAGATCCTCTGGTCCCTTACTGCCGCAATATTCTCTCCAGGTAATGATGCAATCCAGAATATGTGAGGGACTAAAGCTCCACACCCCTCTAGGTAATATGCCACAAGAGCATAAACCCTGTACCCGTACACTTTTACTGCCCTCTCTTTTTCCACCAGTGAGTGCAGTGATGTCGGTTTCTCCACCAATGTTCTTTCTTACTGTGAAATTTCACTAGTGGTCGAACATAATGATTTTCTCTGTCATGTGGTGTAAATATAGTAAACATAATGGATTAGCATCACTACAACCTCTCCTGGGATCGTATAAGGCATGTGTAGGTTTTAGTAGCTGATATATGTCCATTTTCTACAGGAGTACTCTACTGGCACCTTGCCGTCTTGACAGATGATAGTTTGTTACATTGTGCTTCAAAAAGACGTAACAGCTAAAACCCACACAGGTAGCACATGTGACTAATCAGACCGATTTGTGCTGTAAATGTTCGCCCACAATGGTTGCATGTGAAGACATGGTTATTTCCACCATCATACACCATCTTACGTCTCACACGCTCAGCGTGTGACCTATTTGCAATCATTATCTCCTTTGTCTTTATTCCATTTCTGATCTTCGCCCTCCATGCAACACGAATATGCCACATAATAAATAGCCACCTCACTCCATTTATGTCAACAGGAGGCTTTATTGCCAGATTGATGACACCATCTTATACCTAAGTCTGTTGGGGGGGGGGGGGGGGGGAGAGAGAGAGAGAGAGAGAGAGAGAGAGAGAAATAGAGATCAATCATTATCTGGAGAATGGTCATGCCATATAGAAATAGTATGTAATGTTTCAGATGTATATACCATGAGATGCGATATATACAAGCTATACTGAGCCAATCCTGATGGACGGAAACAAATCATAGACAAATAGCAGACAAGTGGGGAATTATGTGCAAGCTGAAAAGATGTGCTTTTATAGAAGAATGATGAGAACACCTTTGAGGAATAGAGGAATGAAGATATCTTGAAAGAAGTTAACTCAGAACAAGAGCAGGTTACTCGCATCATCCACATTCTTTGGGCATGTTACATGAAGGAGATAACTGGAGTACGTTGTCACACTGGGAGAGATGGAGGGCAGAAGAAGCAGGGGAGACTAACAGACATGCTAGACAAAATTGCAAAGAGGAACATCGGTATCAGAAATGATTGGCAGCACAAGAGATAGAAGGCAGTCAGACATGATCACCATCACATGGCATAGACTATAAGAAGACAAAGAAGATTTCTTCTTCTCCTTCGTTCATCCAGAGTTTTTTTCCGGACGTGATTGCGTTGTGCCTGTCTACAGCAGAGCCGCGTTCTTGCGCCATTAGGCCGACACATCCGACTTCTGCGGGCATTTGTTGACCGTGTTAACCTTCCCGGGCAAAGAAGATATGAGAAGCGTATGTGAAGTTTCAGATTACATCCTGAGATAACAAACATAACATACCCTATTAGAAACCAATTTAAAAATTACAACTCACACAACATGCTACATATGCCTATATGCTACATATACCTTCTATGTCAACAGAAAATCTACAGCGATTTGAAATTTACTCATCACTAGAGTGTAACTAAAACAAAAACTTCACATGTATAAAATTCAAAATATCTACTACCATAAGCTGGTATATTTGCAGTAAACAAAAAACACCCAAGAAAAATGCAAATTTATATTTTTTTTAAATAAAAATCAGTCTCGTTCATATTAAAATTTAATGATTACAAAATTATTACCTCGATCCTGGCTCCTCAGTGGAACTAAGCGCCTTAGATTTGGGCTGCTGATGTTCTAGGGATCCGGTGGTTTCAGCAGAATACTTGTTAATTCTGGAGACTGGTGACCCTGATCTGCTTAAAATAAGACACATTTCTCTGGTAAGTACTACAGGCTATTTGATCATTATAATAGAGCTTAAAATATACAGTCTTTCATCTCTTTTTTTTTTTGTCCTCTTCATATATCTTCAGACATCAATATGAGTGCATCCAAAGGAAGCGGTAATCAACTTATTTTAGAATTATGTCGACTGTATATCTTTTACATTAGCTTTCAAAACGCAGTTCTCCACTGGAGAACCAGCCACACAACTCAGGCTACAAAACAATGTTCAGATATTCTGGTAAGGAAACTGACAAGGAATTGAACTGACACCCAACTTATGTTATGGCCTAAAACTTCACACTTAAATTAGGTGTGAATGAATGAATCCAAGCCAGCCGTTAGCAGTGACAGTATCCACACCCTTTAACTCCACCACTGCTGGGGGAGACTGAGCAGTTAGGGGCTTGTGCCATGAGCAGTAATATCAATTCTTCATCATATTCATAATCACCAAGCCTCAGGCAGAAAGTGGTCAGATCCATTATGCACAGACCCCATTGAATTAACATGAGTCTGTATATGCAAGAAATTGTAAGGAATATATACTGGCAAGTATCTGCCATCAGACACTACTTCTTGAATTCAAAGCAATTAAATGGAGTTCGGCAAAGATGTGTTTTATTCCTTGGTCTTTAAGTTGGAGAACAAAATATAAATATTATGAGATATGTGGATAACAGTGTTAATAGAATCTAAAAGTAGTCAGCAAACCATTTTAGACAAAGTGTTGAAGAATTAGAAGAAGAAATAATCTCTAAATGTTACTAAAACTGAATGCTTAGTCAGCCTTTTTAGATATCTTAGCTGCAATGTTACATCAGATGGGAGACTGGCACAGAGACAAAGAAAAGAATCGCCATATTGAAAGATTCTTTAACAAGTGTGAGCAACATCATGAAAAACAAAAATATTTCAAGGGCAAAAAAATATAATTATTGAAAAGTTGTTTGTGAGTTGTGAGTGGTCTCGGGGTATGATGTCTGCCTTGAGTGCTGAAGGAACCGGGTTCAAGCCCTGGTGAGGGCCGGGACTTTTTCACGTGGACTTCTAGTAACAAAATTTCCCCCGGTCTCTGGGTAGTGAGATTGAACGCCCGTGTGTATTGTTGCGCACGTAAAAAAATCCCTTGGCAGTTGGAAATCGAAAAAGGGTAGCCTAGCAGCGCTGCCTGGGCAAAAATTTTAGTTAAAAATCTACCCAAAGTATTTCAGGATCCTCGTTGGTGCTACAGAGTTTGTACTCTGAACTGAGATTCTCTGGACTCATGCTTGAATTAGGAGTAGAACGAAGCACTTATGGGTTACACCCGTGTGCCGTGATGTTGATCCACCGACTAAACTAAACTATTCCTTTGACTTCAAAATCTTGATATTTCAGGCTGAATGCAATTTCTGTAAACATCATAAGCCTATTTTTGTGGGTTATGGAGATTGCGTCCTTGCCAATCAAACAAAGCTTATAATGTCAACAAAGCAGTTTTCTTTTCCTGGAGTTGTGGGATATATATAAACAAAGATTGCGTCCAGCATCGAAAATTAAATTAATTTTGAACTCCATTTTATTTGTGAATTTTGCTAAAGGTGACACAAAAATGTTCCTAGTACTCGCCACAGAATGCAAAAGACTTAATCTGCTTACTTCACAAGAAGTGTTGCAGGCACTGGAAAATGGCGACATTTGATCAGGATCAATTATTGTAAGAGATCACAGATGATTGTGATGACGAACAGAGACATGGTAAAATGATGCATAAATCAGATGTAACCTCTCAGAAGCTCTAGTATAGGGTGCTTGAAGATCAAGGTAAAAAGGTTAGCAAAATTAAGCAAATCAAATACTGATACAATACATTACCTATTTCTGTAATCTGAACATAATGACGCACTCCTGTCACTGCCACTTGAACTTCTCGACCTTGAACGTGAGCAAGTTGAGCACCGTGAGCACGAGGAGCAAGTGGAGCAGGCCGAGGAACTTGATGCTGAATGTCTGGAAAATCTTGAGGTGGAAGGGGAGCGCTTGATGGGAGACCTGGAGCAACGCCCTGGAGCTTTAGAACATGGGGAATGTGACGTCCTAGAATGCTGCACGTCTGATGCTGCTACATTTTCAACTGTCAACGGTATGATTACACTTTCGTGTGTAGGAGAATTTTGATGGACATCTCCTTCAGGCTCATGGACTGCAGCAACAATATTACTGTCTAAGTCACCAGGTTTTATCTCAACTTCTTTTGCAGTGTTTGTAAAACAGCGTCGAAGGGGAGGCACTTTATCATAATGTCTGTCATCAAATCGGACACTAGAACCACACATGTCCATATGATCAGTACTGCCTATGTTTTTAGTTGAACTGGCAAATACAGTAGTTGTCAGTGGCTTTGATGATATTGACAGCACTGTGTAATATGATGGAATCTTATCAAAGTAGACATCTGTATCTTCACTGAAAGGATCGGCACTGAATTCTGTATCATCGAGAGAATTGTTCAGCAATTTTTCAGTGTTTTCCATTTCTTTCTCTTCTGTTTTAACTATTGCTTCACTCAAAGGATCAGCAATGAATTCCGTATGATCAAGAGAATTGTTCAGCAATGTTTCAGTGTCTTCCATTTTCATTTCTTTCTCTTCTGTTTTAACTATCACTTCACTGAAAGGATCAGCAATGAATTTCATATGGTCGAGAGAATTGTTCTGTAATGTTTCAGTGTCTCCCGTTTTCATGTCTTTCTCCTCTGTTTTAACTATGGCTGCACTCAAAGGATCAGCACTGAATTCTGAATGAACGAGAGAATTGTTCAATAATGTTTCGGTGTCTTTCGTTTTCATGTCTTTCTCATTTGTTTGAACTACGGCTTCAATACTACTAAAAGGTTCATCCCTCCTTTCACAATCCGGAAACTGGCTCGGTGGGTGGCAATATAAATCATTACCACTAGCATCAATGACCACTTCCTGTTCTTCAATAAAAAATGTGCCCGCATTTGTTGAATTAGATATAGAACAAGAATAATCTAATATATCACTAATACACTGTGACAGTTCCTGGTCACAATAGGCAATAGTGTTTTCCTGAGAGTCTCTGAAGGCAGCGAAACATGACTTTACTGAAGTATCATTTGCACATTCAATTCCAGGCAGTAGTCTCGAACAATAACTGTGCTCTGACCCAAAGAAGAAATCCAACAGTTGAGAATCGCTTGATAGATGATCCAATGAAGACTGATCACATGGTAAATTAATAAAGGAAGATTCCATGCATATATCAGAATGACTGATTTTCACATCTGCTATGTTGTGTGAATAGGTTTCCATATGATTATCACCATTTGAGAATATACTATTTTGCTGTAGCAGGGCAGAGATTGAATTGCAACTCAAATGAGAATCATTAACATCTGACATAGCAACAGTTGAAAATAATGCATTATTTGTAGGTATGTCATCTGATGCAAATATTTCTAAGAATTCATCTGTAAATTCAGTCTTGATAGGACTTGACAAATGGTCCAGGATATCTACATTCGTTGAAAAATCATGCAGTGAAGCTGTATCATGGAATAAAAACTCATTCTGCAATAAGACACTTTCTAAGGTGTCTATGATGGGGCTAATTTCACTTTGCCCTGAAATAAGCATATTGCTGGACTCGGTAGCCTTCCCTATAAAGTTGCTTGACTTCTTCAGTACTGTCTGAGACTCAGCTGTGGTGACCGGACTGACGACCTGACCCCGCTCTGATGAAGGAGACTCAACCAAGCAGCAAGGTGGCTCAAAATAAGTGGTTTCAGCAGGTGTCTTTTTGGCTGGTGAATGTAGAGGTGGCAGCAAGGTGTCATCTTTTCTTTTTCTTTTAATTCGTATTATTCTACGATTAGACGGCAATTTGTTATCTGTAAGAAAACACAAGATGTTTTGAATTAGCGTACACTGCACATATGAACCTGTGTAATATAATTGTTAAATTATTAAAACTTATGATTACATCATGCTATTTACTTATTGTTGGTTGGTGAATCCTCTGGGAGACAGACTGACTCTTTAAGTCTTTAGAGTTAGGTCATTCGAGCCCTGAAAAGGGCCTGTGTCTATTGGAGTGAGTTCTCAAGACTTTCCTCTTAGCTTGGTGCCAAAGGGCCTGTGTCTATTGGAGTGAGTTCTCAAGACTTTCCTCTTAGCTTGGTACCAAAGGGCCTGTGTCTATTGGAGCAAGTTCTCAAGACTTTCCTCTTAGCTTGGTACCAAGGGGCCTGTGTCTATTGGAGTGAGTTCTCAAGACTTTCCTCTTAGCTTGGTACCAAAGGGCCTGTGTCTATTGGAGCAAGTTCTCAAGACTTTCCTCTTAGCTTGGTACCATCTCCAAAGGGACTATGTAGTGGAGGTCTCTTTCCCCCCTCCAAGCCCAAAAACCATTGAGCTGGCTGTATTATACTTAAGCTGATGTTTCCTCCTCAGGTTTCAGGTATTTCATTGCCAACACACCCTAACCCAATGCTCAGAGATTGGCTAGTATTTACTTATTAAACTAAGATGCATATTTTTATTGTATACTTTCTGACAGCAATAAAGCTACATCCTGTCGAACCCACCCATCCACAACCACCCACCTCAAATATGCTGGCTTTAAATTTAAGAACACATAATTGTTAGCGGCAACAAAAAGAATATTTTAGTTTTCTATTAGTCTGACTGGGAGGCGTGGTTAGATGCTTGTCCACCAGCCCAGTGATCATGGGTTCGATCCACACCAGGGCACCGACCTGGACTCCCAGACTGACCCAGCCTAAAATGGGGACCAGGAAATATCTGTGTAAGTAAAGGTAGTCGGCATCACACTGACCACATCACCTTTGTAAGTAAAGGTAGTCGCCATCACACTGACCACATCACCTTTGTAAGCAAAGGTAGTCGGCACCACACTGACCACATCACCTTTGTAAGCAAAGGTAGTCGCCATCACACTGGCCACATCACCTTTGTAAGCAAAGGTAGTCGGCATCACACTGACCACATAACCTTTGTAAGCAAAGGTAGTCGGCATCACACTGACCACATCACCCACTGGGAGCAGATTGGTCTATACAAATATGGGTCTAGCACCATGTGGCCAATGTGCCTCAAGGTGTGTAAAATAATCCTTTACTGACTTTACTGATTAGCTTGCCCAGGGCCTGTGTAGCACAGCTGCTAGTGTGGTTACATACACAGACTGTGGTCAGGGTTCAATCCCAGCGGTGGCAGAATTCTTGTTTCTGGGGCTTTGGGGTTGGGGTTGGCCCGGCCTCACAAAATGGGTAGCAGATCATGTCCACACATTTCTGGAAATTGTGACAATGAAAGGGAGGACTAGCAACACTAGCTCCTTCTGTAATGTAGCAATTTTGGTCAATATTTAAAAATTGGGTTTTTACTTATGAAATCATACCAGTTAGATAGAGCTTGACAAGACGAATCCAACGGTATCTCAACGAAGAGTGTGTGTTAATTCCAAGCGGAGTTGTGAATTTTCTGGTGACGTAATTTAATACCAGGAAGTGCAATGATAAATTAACTGATAAGTCAGGATTTATCGCGGCCCTAAGATTGGAAGCTGAGAAATTCTGCCTTCTATTACCGTGGCTTGTTTATTTGTAAACGGACAACATTGTGCCATATATCATTGCGTCCGGGGCGGCGAGGCCTAACTTGACGTAATTTTTTTTTATAGGATGCGCCGTGTCCTAATTAACAATTTAAAATGGCCGCAATCTTATTCTTACATGACGGCCATTGCGATGTCACTAATTTTTTCCCCCTGAACTTCAGCTGACAGCAGCTGTGTTGAAACTCTTCATATTTATGTAAAATTGGACGAGGCATTCAAAAATACAATAAAAAGTTTAGGCTTCTTTAAGCTACAAGAGTTATAAGACAGATTACCGTAATATTCGTGAATATAGTCAAATAAAATCTTGAGAAAACGGTTTTTTCGGCGCAATCACTTTCCCGCGAAGTAGACGATCCAATACTTAAAATATTAGAATAACTTCCTCTTTCATCGTACCACGTTTCTTTCATTTTTTTGGGATTTTTTAGAAGGACATGCTCAGACCGGAAGTGAAATCGTTGGTCGCGACTAAAAGTTCGCAAAATTACGAAAACGAAACAGGAAGTAAACGGGAAAACCCGGTGACTCTGACATTGCTACTGTAATGGACTAGAAAATGTGAAAGTCTCAAGTTTCATGCCCCAATGACAGTATCTGATCTGACATGGGGCTACTATTACTTGATTTTGTTTGATCTTTTATATGTCAGCTGGCGTGTTAGCGAAGATGATAGCAAACTGTCATGATAATGTCATGAGCGCTACTGAATGTGGGTTTGATGCCTGTCAAAGTGAAGGAAAGATTGGTCACATATTCCCCCATCCATTTAGGCCTACAATATGTGGTGACGCTATCACATCATAGATCTACAGCAAGAAACTGTTTCAAGTCAAATTGTTTTTGGGTTAAATCTCATTCTTTCTTTCCCTCCCTTCCTGAGACAGAGAGCAAGAGCTAGTGAGAGAGAGAGAGAGAGAGAGAGAGAGAGAGAGAGAGAGAGAGTGAGAGAGAGAGAGAGAGAGAGAGAGAGAGAGAGAGAGAGAGAGAGAGAGAGAGAGTGAGTGAGTGAGAGAGAGAGAGAGAGAGAGAGAGAGAGAGAGAGAGAGAGAGAGAGAGAGAGAGAGAGAGAGAGAGAGAGAGAGAGAGAGAGATGCTCATGCGTACAAAACAATGAATTATGCCTTGAAATGCCACAAAAATATTGTTATGAATTCGCTAGTATATAGCCACATGAGATTAGACTATTCCAGCCCATTTTGTTTATGCCAAGATCCAAACTATTTCAATAAATAAAAAAATACCATAACTAATGATCAAGCCACTGAAAAAAGCCAAATATCTTACATACAAACACCATTATAACAGACAGTGATCAACAAATGCAACCAGAAAGTACATCACCTCATTTCTCTCACTCCCCTTAATTTCCAAAGTTATAAATTTAATGCTGCATCTTTCACTCCCATTTCTCATAATCATATCTCAAATTCTTAATTTTCACTCATTGCTTTTCAAGGCTGTTACTATCTGACTAATTTGAAGCTGTTCCTGTATCAAACCGGTTATTATATTATCCTTGGCAGATACACGTGAAAGCATCAAACAGCAGAAATAATGTCTTAATTCATGAACATTAAAATACTTGGCCACAGAAACAATGGCTTTCATTTTACCTGGTGCCTTTCTTGATAATTGTATGATCTGGCCTCTGTTTCAAAAATTAAAGAACAAAAATAATTTGTTTTGCAGTCACATTAAAATGCAAGTATTTGTTTGACAAAGTAATAATAAATATGCACTTAGCCTACATACTTCTTTGTCTTCATTCCTGTGTCGAGGGAGTGCATCACAATTAGTTCAGCGAGTTAAAGGTCAGTGTGTCTAACATGGCCATGCATTTACGTCAGGTTGACTTCCTTTAGATAGATTCCCCCAAAAGTGGGTCCTATCTACTCCTCATTAGGAGTTTTTCCATTATAATTTTGCCAAGGCCGTGGCCTAGCATCCTACTCTTTACGATATCCAGCTGATATGTGATTTTAAAGTGAACTTGCACATAGATTTCTTTCTTGCCCTCATCCAAAAAAGGTCTGGTAACCAAGAGAAATACTAAAGACCAAGGATATGTGTGACATCATTGGATATGTGTGACATCATTAGATACAGTGGTTTTTTGGGAAAATTTCCAGCTTTATGCTAAAATGGAACCTATTACCTTCTGAGCCTGGTGCGGACACTGCAACGTCTCAGCCACAGCTTCCCAATAAGATCTAGAGTGCAGCCATCTTGTTAGTTTTGAACTCGAGCATTAAAGTCTCCCAAAATATTTATTTCTGAATGTTAGCACTGCTTCAAGGCATTATCCGGGTTGCTATCAAATGCATCTATGCTATCTTCACTGCTTCCTGCTGTTGGCACATATGCTTGAATTGTGTTACATCAAAAGGCCTGCTATTTAACTTCACCAGTAATATTCTGTCTGAAACTTTAGTGTCCTTGTATAGATTTTGATCTTTCCAGATCCATAATAATGGCTACACCTCTCTGGCATTTCTCACCCCCAGAATAGATACTTTTATAGTTGTCAAATGCAACCACTCCTGTCATTTTCCATCTGGTCACACATATTCCTAGGATATGTCAATATTCTTTGTTTTCATTTGTTTGATATTCTCTAACTTGCGGTCTGCACTAATGGTGCAAACATTTCATGTCCTTTATTTCAGCACTGTAAATTTCTTGCACCTAGTTAAATGCTGAGGGTCAAGAGTCAACTGGCGCACATAACTTTTCACATCGGGTGATGTTGTTCCCACGGAGCACTTAATTGCGCCATATATCTGAAATTACATTAATACTTTTTGGAAAGAACTATCTATACACATTAACTATATAAGGAAACTCAAACAGGAAACAACAACAAATCCAGTACTAATCACAAGAAAATCTCGTGTTCTTTAAGAGTGTATATCACGGACAATATACATATGAATGCATATTATATTAATAAACAATTTATACCACTAAAGCCGAAGCGAGTTCGCCTGATGGCGAGGGACACTGGTAATAGGGAAAGCTAATCCACATGCAAACATCAGCCCAGCGTGCTCCCCTGTAGTGAAACTTATTGTAAGTTGCAGCACATGTACCGGCTACGCCTGAATTCAAAGCAAGCGAACTAAACAAAAAAAACACATACAAAAAAATTGTACGACTATAAAGTTTGACATATTTAGTGCGTATGGTATTTAACAAACATAAGTCCTGTATAAAATAATTCATCAAAATGTATGCTACGATGACACTGACCTGTATTTAACTTGTTTCTTGTCTAATATACAACTGCTGACAAAATTCACATCTATGTCTGAATTTGTAGCTGGGAAATAAAATTCACATTTAGTTAATAAGTTATCTAGAAAACAACTTGTAGTTTCTACACACAGATTAATGTTTTTACATATCAGTTATTTAGCTACTACATTTTAAGCAAGTTAACCATTTCAAAGAGATACTGTCACCCAATAATTATTTGAATTGTTAGCATCACGGCCCACATTGTTTTGAATGTCTCCAACAATATTTGCCTAACTACATCTCTTAGGAGACTTTCCTAGTCTGTTCATCTATTTAACAAAATGTGAAGGGTCCTTTTTACACACCCTAGGCGTCTTGGATATATGATAAGCCCCGTATTTCTATAAACCAATCGAAACTCAATGAGTCATGTGGTCAATATCAGGCTGGCCACCTTTACTCCCAAGGTCATTTTCTGTTTTAGGCTGGGTCGACCTGGAAGCGTGTGTAAATTTGAAGCAATTAGGATTTGAACATATGACTACTGGGTCAACAGGAAAATATGCTGGTCACTGTGCTACACTGGCTTCCTATACTGCGGAATTTGTGAACTGTGTTAAGATTCTCCTTGTGTGTTCTATGGAAGGTGACTAGAGCATCTATGGAGTTATCCATGTTCAATGAAGATAATCATTTACAAATCAAACCTACCAGATTGTAATGATTTAGTGAAATTATCACTGGTTGCTATAGTAAACAACTCAACACAACTCTGTAACAGATACAACAAAAAGTTAAATTTTCAAAATATTTAACAAACACCTGACTAGAAACTGACATTTAGAAATTGAGGGACAAATCAACCAGTGTTTGACATATAAAGTTAAAATTAGTAGCATGTCCTTTATAGGACTTTGCAATCAACCCCAGCATTTATTTGCAGTTTGTGATGTACTAGCAATCTTAGTTCAGTAGTTTGCCTTTGCTTTCTAATGGCCGACGGTGTGTAGATAGGTTTCATCTTTAGCAAGGTAGGTGCTAAAAATCAAACTACAATGCAGTGGATAGCATCCCTTTGTGGTGTACATTGACATGAAAAAGTAGATAAACTTGCAAAACAGGGTATAGAATGTGAACAAGAAGATAAAGTCTCATGCCTCGAGAAAAGAAATCAGAAAGGTGCAGAATCAATTCAATGGCAACTACCACACTCTTGCCTGAATGACGGGCCATAACAGACTGAATAAGCACACTCAAAAACTGCATCTCTCTGCCTCACCATGCACATGTGAACTAAGCAAATAACTGCTCAGAATGTTCTGTAGGAGTGTTCTCTGAACAATGAGTTAAGACATATTGGCCCACTGAATCAAACTAAACTCTAAACTGTATGGAGCTAAAGAGGAACCCCCTACAAAAAAGCCTTTGAGTTCAGCATAAGAACAAGAATAAGATTTCATCTTCAAGTACAACAAATATTATTTTTGTTTTTCCTTAGCATGTTTTGATAGCATCATTCACAAGGAGTATGAAGTGATTTAGTAAACGAAAGTACAGTAAAGGTTAAGTCTCACAATAAATGGCAGAAAAGTTAATAGAAGAGTAAATTGAGGTACCCAGGAATCGCATTAAACAGAACCTGTTATTCAGGGATCATGTGGAACTAGCTAACATGAGATCTAAGTGTGTTGAAGATCATGGTAGCAATGGACATGAAGCAAAGAATGTTGTTCACTCTACCAACATCTGATTCTCTCAGTAAATGAGTCTGGATTAGGACTGCTCATAGTATCAAAGAGTCAGCTGGTGAAACTAGAGCACATACAGAATGAAGCTAAACGGATGATACTGGGATGTACAATGGACACGCCAGTGGTGTGTATAGGATACATCCTAGCCTTACCCACGATTAAAGACATGCTCAAGGTGCTCTAGACTAAATCATATCTCCGAATGGCTGCAGACATGCAACACCCCCTGCATGAAGCCCTGGACACAGTTATGGGTCACAGGCTGATCAGAGGAAAATCATAGATGGCTCAGACAGAAAACACAATCAGAGAATTGTGCATGTTTGAGAACATTGGGAGAGGATAGGGTCAGCATGCCAGTGGAAAAGTCAGACCTGTGCAGGGTCATAGTAACATTGAACTGGAAATGCAGAGATTGGCTGGCAGGCTTCACTGAATGGGAAGTGCACAATTGATTCATGAGATTTTGCGACCAGACGATGTAATCATCTACACATATGGCCCTGTGCTAAGAGGTAAGTGGACAGTGTTTGGTGTAGAAGAGCCGTCCTGGCATGATACCACATCTAGTCTGAGAATAGAGGTGGAGGCAGTCATGGTGGCGTTCAGCTGTCGTAATTGTGATGGACTCACCAAGTATGATGAGAAAAGTGAAGATAGACATAATTCGGGCAATGGGTGGCTTCCATTCAACAATCAAAACCAGAGAGCATCTGTTGTATTTCCCTCCCCAGGACATGCTGGCGTGGTGGCGTGGTGGGGAATGAACAGAGGACAGATTGGCTGGGGCCTGTTGGGATTGTGTGTATAGTGTGGAGGAACAGGTAGAGATAATCATGGCCTGGAGAGAATGGTCATGTAAGGATTGTGTGTATAGTGTGGGAGATAATCATGGCCTGGAGAGAATGGTCATGTAAGGATTGTGTGTATAGCGTGGAGGAACAGGTAGAGATAATCATGGCCTGGAGAGAATGGTCATGTAAGGATTGTGTGTATAGTGTGGAGGAACAGGTAGAGATAATCATGGCCTGGAGAGAATGGTCATGTAAGGATTGTGTGTATAGTGTGGGAGATAATCATGGCCTGGAGAGAATGGTCATGTAAGGATTGTGTGTATAGTGTGGAGGAACAGGTAGAGATAATCATGGCCTGGAGAGAATGGTCATGTAAGGATTGTGTGTATAGTGTGGAGGAACAGGTAGAGATAATCATGGCCTGGAGAGAATGGTCATGTAAGGATTGTGTGTATAGTGTGGAGATAGAGATAATCATGGCCTGGAGAGAATGGTCATGTAAGGATTGTGTGTATAGTGTGGAGGAACAGGTAGAGATAATCATGGCCTGGAGAGAATGGTCATGTAAGGATTGTGTGTACAGTGTGGAGGAACAGGTAGAGATAATCATGGCCTGGAGAGAATGGTCATGTAAGGATTGTGTGTATAGTGTGGAGGAACAGGTAGGGATAATCATGGCCTGGAGAGAATGGTCATGTAAGGATTGTGTGTATAGTGTGGGAGATAATCATGGCCTGGAGAGAATGGTCATGTAAGGATTGTGTGTATAGTGTGGAGGAACAGGTAGAGATAATCATGGCCTGGAGAGAATGGTCATGTAAGGATTGTGTGTATAGTGTGGAGGAACAGGTAGAGTTAATCATGGCCCGGAGAGAATGGTCATGTAGGGATTGTGTGTACAGTGTGGAGGAACAGGTAGAGATAATCATGGCCTGGAGAGAATGGTCATGTAAGGATTGTGTGTATAGTGTGGGAGATAATCATGGCCTGGAGAGAATGGTCATGTAAGGATTGTGTGTATAGTGTGGAGGAACAGGTAGAGATAATCATGGCCTGGAGAGAATGGTCATGTAAGGATTGTGTGTATAGTGTGGAGGAACAGGTAGAGTTAATCATGGCCTGGAGAGAATGGTCATGTAGGGATT
Source organism: Cepaea hortensis (assembly GCA_963921405.1). Lineage (NCBI taxonomy): Eukaryota > Metazoa > Mollusca > Gastropoda > Stylommatophora > Helicidae > Cepaea > Cepaea hortensis. Next base: position 88,739,308 of record OY992878.1, on the reverse strand, counting down.
GTGTGTACAGTGTGGAGGAACAGGTAGAGATAATCATGGCCTGGAGAGAATGGTCATGTAAGGATTGTGTGTATAGTGTGGGAGATAATCATGGCCTGGAGAGAATGGTCATGTAAGGATTGTGTGTATAGCGTGGAGGAACAGGTAGAGATAATCATGGCCTGGAGAGAATGGTCATGTAAGGATTGTGTGTATAGTGTGGAGGAACAGGTAGAGATAATCATGGCCTGGAGAGAATGGTCATGTAAGGATTGTGTGTATAGTGTGGAGGAACAGGTAGAGATAATCATGGCCTGGAGAGAATGGTCATGTAAGGATTGTGTGTATAGTGTGGAGGAACAGGTAGAGATAATCATGGCCTGGAGAGAATGGTCATGTAAGGATTGTGTGTATAGTGTGGAGGAACAGGTAGAGATAATCATGGCCTGGAGAGAATGGTCATGTAAGGATTGTGTGTATAGTGTGGAGGAACAGGTAGAGATAATCATGGCTTGGAGAGAATGGTCATGTAAGGATTGTGTGTATAGTGTGGAGGAACAGGTAGAGATAATCATGGCCTGGAGAGAATGGTCATGTAAGGATTGTGTGTATAGTGTGGAGGAACAGGTAGAGATAATCATGGCCTGGAGAGAATGGTCATGTAAGGATTGTGTGTATAGTGTGGAGGAACAGGTAGAGATAATCATGGCCTGGAGAGAATGGTCATGTAAGGATTGTGTGTATAGTGTGGAGGAACAGGTAGAGATAATCATGGCTTGGAGAGAATGGTCATGTAAGGATTGTGTGTATAGTGTGGAGGAACAGGTAGAGATAATCATGACCTGGAGAGAATGGTCATGTAAGGATTGTGTGTACAGTGTGGAGGAACAGGTAGAGATAATCATGGCCTGGAGAGAATGGTCATGTAAAGATTGTGTGTATAGTGTGGAGGAACAGGTAGAGATAATCATGGCCTGGAGAGAATGGTCATGTAAGGATTGTGTGTATAGCGTGGAGGAACAGGTAGAGATAATCATGGCCTGGAGAGAATGGTCATGTAAGGATTGACCAGAGGATCTGGCCGATACTCAAAATTCTTAGGAAGGTCAGATGGACATATAATTAGAGTGCTACCGGTACCATTAGTATTAGGACACTTTGCTGGCTGTTGCAGATTAGGACGAAGCACATATGGGAATGTCAACTCAACTCAGTACAGTAAAGGACCCTTTACCACGCCTTGAAACATACAGGGTATGTCTTAGACATGGTTATAGATCAATCAGCACTGTGAAAAGGTATGGTGACAGATTATTACCATGTCTTACTTCATAAACTATTCTCAACTCTTCAAACATGATTTCATGTCCTTACAAATGATAGCTACTATTGTTCTTCTTCTTCTTCTTCATTCATCTGGAGAGTTTCTTTGGATGTGATTGCGTTGTGCCTGTTTACAGCAGAGCTGCGATACTTCAGACTTCTGAGGGCATTTGTTGACCAGGTTAAACTTTCCGGGTTACTATTGTACTTTAGATATGTGACTGAATTTTCCATGACAGCAACCATCATTTTATGCAACAGTCCCACTAACAACAATTATAATATGAACCTCCAGGTTACTTCCTGCATAAATCAATTCTTGTATGTACCGGAATATTTCACGGAGGACGTCTCCATAGTGAAGTGGTTAGGCCATCTGCTTCGTCCTCCAAAGGTCAAGGTTTGTTTTCTATTCTAACATTTGGTTGATCAGTGTAATTTTCTCAAAGATCCCTGAGGGACATTGCTGAAGTTACAAAGTTTGTACATATAGCCAGCCATATGGAATCAAACCTGGTGTAATGAAGTCAATCATCTTGACTCTAAACTTCACTTATACACAAATGCTCCAGCTCTTTCCAAATTGTTTCTGATCTGTCCTATTTCCAATAAGAATTGTGTGTTCTGTAAATTAGCACACCACAAGTTTTACCAGTGGAAAACTATGACAAAAAACATTGGAATATATCCTTTCATGGGCCATTATCCAAATAATGAAGCTGTAATTGCCTTATGATCTGGCGAGGGGTACATGAATTCCTTATTGCTACTGCTATAAAAGCATGTTCAATGTAAAAACTTGCAAAAAAGGATCAGTGACACACCTTCTTCAAATCTGCACAACAAGCCGGCAAGATCTGTGGCTTCAATGCCTGCAAATACATGATCTCTGATTTATCATGAAGCTCATGTATAACATACTTAGGATGTAAGCAAATGCATGATCTCTGATTTATCATGAAGCTTGTGTATAACATACTTAGAATGTAAGCAAATGCATGATCTCTGATTTATCATGAAGCTTGTGTGTAACATACTTAAAATGTAAGCAAATACATGGTCTCTGATTTATCATGAAGCTCATGTATAACATACTTAGAATGTAAGTAAATATGTGATCTCTGATTTATCATGAAGCTCATGTATAACATACTTAGAATGTAACCACATAACATAGCACTTTCATCAAGAATATGCTAAGTATCTCAACAACATCAGGACGAGTGCCAGTATTTGAAAGACCGGATCTATGTATGAATTCAAATTTCTCTTCTTCTCAGCACATTCTGAAACCCCAATATATTTATGTCATAAGTCAATTGACAATGAAATGCCTAAAAGCCGCGGAGAAAACATGAAAACCAGGCCTAACCCTAGCCAGTCCGTGTGGACTGTGCCACATCATGACCTGGCTATATCTTAATAAACCTCTGCACAGATGTGAGGTTCCAGTACCGGCCTTGAGGCACACTCTGCTGGTTTCTAAGCTTGGAGAGGGAAAGGAGCACTTTGTAATACACTCCCCACGGAGATAGTACTTTGGTACTATGGTATCCCAAGTGATTTAACTGCTGCTGCAGCAGCATCAACAAACAACACACATGCACGCACGGGCAGCTGCACACACATAGTGATTTCATCTAGAAAACTTTGGCTCAATTACTTGGCATAAATAAACTTTCAACCAATCAGCTGAAAAGGCATACTGTAATGGGGGAACAGGAGTTATTTGTTTGTAACAGAACCTTGTGTTTAAGCTAAATTTTGCATAAATGCATGTAGTATATAACAACTAGTCTCATGAGCTAATGTTTTGTAATATGCCGTACATCATCTCATCAAGTACCCTGCCAGCTGGCATAGGTGTTCATGTCTCTCCACAGATCTCGATCATTGGTGTTCTGGATCAACCCTCCTGATGATATTCCTCCATGCCACCATCTCAATCCATCCAGAATCATTTCTCTTGGTCAGCCTCTGCCTCTCTTCCCCTTGATCTTTCCAGTTGTCATGATGTTCAACAATGCCGCCTCTCTTTTCTTCACATGATCAAAGAAAGCTGTTTGTCTCTTTCTTATTGTTTTATATAATGTTCTAGCTTCATTAGCCTCTTTCAGACAATTATTTTTAGTTATTCTAGCAGTCCAGGGGATTTGCAACATTCGTCTCAGGAACCACATCTTGGTTGCCTCCATGTTCTTCCTAATTTGGTCACTTACATTCCAAGATTCACTGCCATACAGCAGAACAGGTTCTATATAGCACATCAGCACTCTCTTTCTTACATTCAATGATAGTCACTTATTGCAAATGATAATTTTCATTTTCTGAAATGCAGCTTTTGCTTGCCCCATTCTGTTCTTAAACTCTGATGTGTACCTTCAATCTGATGTTATAAATGCCCCTAGGTATTTAAAATTATCCACTTTATTAAGAATTTTCCTATTTCCATTTCACATGTTGGTGTGATCTTTTTCTTTGATATGATTGTTACTGTTTCCTTTATATTCATGGAGAGTTCTATCTTTGCATTCTCTGTTACTACAATGTCCAACAATTGTTTTAGATCTTTTGCATTTTTCACCACTAATACTGTGTCATTTGCATAGCATATATTGTTTATATTATAACCTCTACTTTTTCCTCTCTTCATGTTTGACAGTGTCATGGACTTCTTCTTTTAGAACAGGTGGATCTTCTAAGTTAGTTTCCTCTGTTAATTCTTCCCTTTCACTGTCTTGCAAGATTATTCCACCTCTTCATTATAGCACCTTCCTCCAGTATCTTTCTTGTTTTATAGATTTAAAACACCCTGTATTTACTTTTATTGTTCTTCCCATCAGCTCACTGATTTGTCTGTGCCTATTTTATGTCACTTTAATAGAATTTAATTCAATTTTCTTGCACTGCTTGTTTAACCAACTTTCTTTTGCCTTCACACATTTATCTCTTATTTCTTTATTTATCTTATCATATTCTTGTTTGTCATTTTTACTCTGTTTTCTTTTGTCTATCAACTTTAAGATTTCTTTAGTCATCCATTTTTTCTCAGCTTTTTGGCTTCTCTCCAGTAATATTTCTTTGCTTGTTTGATTAATGGATTCCCTTAACATCTCCCATTGTTCAATTATACCCTGTATTTTAGCAATTGTAACGTACCTATTTTTCAGTCACTCTGTATTATTCTTGAATGTCTTTATCTGCTTTCAGAACATCTTTTTAAGTCTCATGTTCTTAACAACTTTTTTTCCTTTTTCCAATCTTACTTTTATTTGATTTATTTGGTTGTTTCAGGATTTCAGATTTAAATATTGAGCACAACCCACTACTGGCAACACTGATAGTATTCTGGTATTCTGGCCCATCCACGTCAATGTGGAAGCACTAGACTTGAGTTTCGCTATCATTTGAGCTCGTCAGTAGTGCATATCCTTGACTGGACCGGAAACAAACCCCGGATCACTGGCGTGTGAAGCGGGTGTGTAACCACTAGACCACGCGGCACATGCTGGACACGACCAAATTATCACAACAGAATATTACAACATCACCCATTGTAGGTTGTAGATCAAGATTTGCCCGATCGCCGCGACTGACATCCGTCAATCGATGTGGCCCCGAATGATCAGGTCTTCTCACTGGCAAGGCACACCAGGCCGCCTACCTTTACTTAACGCCTAACTTTAGGTTTGTCTCTTTCTTATTGTTGTATATAATGTTCTAGTTTCATTAGCCTGTCTCGGGTAGTCGTTGTTAGTTACTCTGGCAGTCCAAGGAATTCGCAACATTCGTCTCAGGAACCACATCTCTGTTGCTTCTAATTTCTTCTTAATTTGTTAATTTACATTCCAAGATTCACTGCCATACAGCAAAACTGGTTCTACATAGAATTTCAGCACTCTCTTTCTTACATTCGGTGACAGTGATTTATTGCATAAGATACTCTTTATTTTCTGAAATGTGGCTTTTGCTTTCCCTATTCTGCTCTTAATCTCTGCTGTACATCTTCCATCTGATGTTATAAATGCCCCTAGGTATTTAAAATTATCCACTTGGTTAAGACTTTTCCCTTCTATTTTTATTTCACATTTTGGTGTCACCATTTTCTTTGACATCACCATTGTACTGTTTTCTTGATATTCAAGGAGAGTCCTTTCCTTGCACTCTCTGTTACTACAATGTCCAGCAATTTTTGTAGGTCTGTTGAATTATCTGCCTCCAATACTGTCATCTGCATAGCGTATATTATTTATATTATAACCTCCAACTATTTATAATAAATTATTATAACCTCCAACTAGTATTCCTGGTGTCTCTTTGATCTCTCTCATTATTACTTCGCTATATAGGGAGAAGAGATCTGGTGACAAAGACACACCCCTGTCGTACTCTTAGCTTTATCTGTTCGTAACTACCCTCTTTATTTCCCATTTTAATTGCTGCTACTTGGTTCCAGTAAATATTCTTTATTATTCTTAAATCTTTCCCATCAATGTTAATATCTTCCAACATTTTAATCAGCTCATCATGTTTACTTTATCAAATGCCTTAGTATAATCTATGAAGCACAAATATATGTCTTTTTGTTTCTCTATTGGCCTTTCCATTAATGTCCATAATGTATATATTGCATTGTTTGTGCCCTTTCCCTCCAAAAATTCATACTGTTCTTCACTAATTTCCATTTTTATTTTCTTTCTGGTTCTCATTATGATTCTGAGTAGAAGCTTAGTGATATGGTTTATGAGGTTGTACGAAAATCTTCACATTCAATTGTGCTGGGTCTGCTTGGTATAGCTATAAATACAGATTTCAGTATATCACTGGGTAAATATCCACTGCTGTAAATATCATTCAGCATTTTGGTTAATATATCTACTCCAAATTCTCCCAATACTTCTAATTCTTCTATTGTGATTTCATCTGGCCCAGCTGTTTTTCCTTTCTTAAAATGTTTCATAGCGTCAGAAACTTCTTCTTTTAGAATAGGTGGGCCTTCTAAGTTACTTTCTTCTGTTAATTCTTCCCTTTCTCCATTATATAATACTCGTATATACCAATTCCACCTCTTCATTATAGCACCTTCCTCCAATAATCTTTCCTGTTTTTGATTTCAAACACCCTGCATTTATTTTTATTTTTCTTCCTGTGAGCTCATTGATTAGTCTATGCATGCTTTTTTTAAAATCTTTAATGGAATTTAATTCAATTTTTTTGCATTGCTCATTTAACCAACTTTCTTTTGCCTTCACACATTTATCCCTTATTTCTTTATTTATCTTAGCATATTCTTGTTTGTCACTTTTATTCTGTTTTCTTTTGTCCATCAGCATTAAGATTTCTTCATTCATCCATTTTTTCTTAGCTCTGGCTTCTTTCCGGTAGTATTTCTTTGCTAGTTCCCCTGCCTTCCACATCCACATGGTGGTCTTTAACCTCTGCCTTTGACAGCCATTTCCGACTGTCAGGACAAATGAATGTCCTGCTCTGCTCAGGTGCAGAGTTGTCCACTTATCCTGGTGGATACTCAGTCCCCAGAGCTGCGTTTGCCACACCGTGGTGTGTTTCCCATCCTCTACCACGGGGAGGTGCAGTTGGTATTTTCCCTTCCTAAAGTTATGGTCTATGATGGCCAAAACTCTCCAGGAATTTTAGAGGACATACTGCATAAATGAAAATATTTTAGGAAATAGGAAGTTTTTTTTAATGTATTAAGAACATTTCATAAGCATCAGAAAGAGACAGTCAGAACATTTTGACCATATGAGAAGAAACAAATTAGAAGATGTGACAAATGGAAAGGTTTATGGAAAGAGAGATATGGGAAGACAGTGAGAGCTGAATCTTGACTTCTGCCATGGCACAGAAAGGTGTCAGCATATAAGCTGATAATACTCTTGGTGATCACAAGATGTGGAGAAATACAATCGCCCACCCCATTCAGAAAGGCACTTGATGGTGATTAATATTTTGTCTGTCACATATTTCTGCATTTTATAATACACAGACTAAACTGAAAACAGTTCCTGCAATAGCTTTTTCATGTTTGCAAACTTTCATTGTCTAATCAATATAAATAAATTTACTAGTCTATACCCATGACACCGCTAACTAGCACCTTGCTGTCTTGACAGACGATAGTTTGTAACATTATGTTTCAAAAAAGGCATAATAACAACCAGACCAGGGATAGAGTTATAACCCCTCCATAGCACAAAGTCTGGGCTGAATTGTAAAGACTATGTGTTGCCCATATTGCATGAGCCCTCTATCTGCCTATCTAGTTCACTCCATAGGAAAGGTAACACCAATATATCTGAATCAAGACAAGCTGCAGAAGCTGCTAGATCAGGAAAGCAATGATCTAACTGTCCATCTGTCAGAGCCTCAATCCTAGACCAGTTTCCGACCAAGGCTTAGGGCCTGCCCTGCCCAGCTATGACATTTAGTCTTAGGCTGCATTTTCTTGCACCAAAATAAGTGGGGTACACCACTCACAATCTTAAATAAGTGGGGTACACCACTCACAATCTTAAATAAGTGGGGTACACCACTCACAATCTTAAATAAGTGGGGTACACCACTCACAATCTTAAATAAGTGGGGTACACCACTCACAATCTTAAATAAGTGGGGTACACCACTCACAATCTTAAATAAGTGGGGTACACCACTCACAATCTTAAATAAGTGGGGTACACCACTCACAATCTTAAATAAAGAAAACAAATGTGAAGGAGCTCTCCCACAATACAGGCTATGTAGTAAGTCAAGTCAAGGACGCCTTTTCATCCCATGAGGTGTACTGGATACATGGTGCTAGCCTCATATTTTAGACCAATCCCCTTTCAGAGGGTCATGTGGTCAATATCGTGCCGACCACCTTTACTTCCTAGACATTTCTTGGTTCTCATTTGTAGGCTGGGTTGCCCCGGGAGCCCCGGTCAGTGAAATAAATTCAGCCTTGATGGGGATTCGAACATATGACCACCAGGCAAGAATGGTTTATGGTGCTAGCTCTATATTTTGTATAGACCAGTAGGCACTTGGGTGAAGTGGTCAATATCACGCTGCCTGCCTTTGATTCTCCAAACATTTATTTGTACCCATTTCAGGCCAGGTTAACCCAGAAGCCCAAGTCAAATTTTGTTTTAAATTTAAATCTCAACTTTCCGGGAAGGTTAACCCGGTCAACAAATGCCTGCAAGAACGCAGCTCTGCTGTAAACAGGCACAACGCAATCACGTCCGGGAAAAAAACAAACTCTGGATGAACGCAGAAGAAGAAGAATTAGTAGAAGAAGAAGAAGAAGAAGAAGAAGAAGAAGAAGAAGAAGAAGAAGAAGAAGAAGAAGAAGAAGAAGAAGAAGAAGAAGAAGAAATCTCAACTTTGATGGGGATTCAAACACATTACCCTGGGAAGGTTAACCCGGTCAACAAATGCCAGCAGAAGTCGGATGTGTCAGCCTAATGGAGCAAGACCGCAGCTCTGATGTAAACAGGCACAACACAATCACATCCAGAAAAAAAAAACTCCGGATGAACGCAGAAGAAGAAACACATTACCATTTTCCCAGCAGGCAAGCGTGCTTAACACCGCACCATACAGCTCCTATTATAATATCATTTATACCTGCCCATTCTATTAGTTTCCCTCCTCTTGCATTTCTTGTAACTAAACCATAATTCCCCACAACATCCTGCATTTTTCCCTTTCCTACTTTTGCATTAAAGTCTCCTAGTATTATTTTTATTTCAGTTGAGCTGAAGTCAACAAGAATAAGTTGAGTATAGGCTATGTTGAGCTGAAGTCATCAAAAGCAAGTCAAGTGTACGCTTTGCTGAGCTGAATTCAACAACATCAAGTATACACTTTGTTGTGCTGAAGTCATCAAGAGCAAGTTGAGTGTATGATTTGTTGAGCTGAAGTCATCAAGAGCAAGTTGAGTGTATGATTTGTTGAGCTGAAGTCAACAAGAGCAAGTTGAGTGTATGATTTGTTGAGCTGAAGTCAACAAGAGCAAGTTGAGTGTATGATTTGTTGAGCTGAAGTCAACAAGAGCAAGTTGAGTGTATGATTTGTTGAGCTGAAGTCAACAAGAGCAAGTTGAGTGTATGATTTGTTGAGCTGAAGTCAACAAGAGCAAGTTGAGTGTATGATTCGTTGAGCTGAAGTCAACAAGAGCAAGTTGAGTGTATGATTCGTTGAGCTGAAGTCAACAAGAGCAAGTTGAGTGTATGATTTGTTGAGCTGAAGTCAACAAGAGCAAGTTGAGTGTATGATTTGTTGAGCTGAAGTCAACAAGAGCAAGTTGAGTGTATGATTTGTTGAGCTGAAGTCATCAAGAACAACTCAAGTATAGGCTTTGTTGAGCTGAAGTCATCAAGAACAAGTTGAGTGTATGATTTGTTGAGCTGAAGTCAACAAGAGCAAGTTGAGTGTATGATTTGTTGAGCTGAAGTCAACAAGAGCAAGTTGAGTGTATGATTTGTTGAGCTGAAGTCAACAAGAGTAAGTTGAGTGTATGATTTGTTGAGCTGAAGTCAACAAGAGCAAGTTGAGTGTATGATTTGTTGAGCTGAAGTCAACAAGAGCAAGTTGAGTGTATGATTCGTTGAGCTGAAGTCAACAAGAGCAAGTTGAGTGTATGATTCGTTGAGCTGAAGTCAACAAGAGCAAGTTGAGTGTATGATTTGTTGAGCTGAAGTCAACAAGAGCAAGTTGAGTGTATGATTTGTTGAGCTGAAGTCAACAAGAGTAAGTTGAGTGTATGATTTGTTGAGCTGAAGTCAACAAGAGCAAGTTGAGTGTATGATTTGTTGAGCTGAAGTCAACAAGAGCAAGTTGAGTGTATGATTCGTTGAGCTGAAGTCAACAAGAGCAAGTTGAGTGTATGATTCGTTGAGCTGAAGTCAACAAGAGCAAGTTGAGTGTATGATTCGTTGAGCTGAAGTCAACAAGAGCAAGTTGAGTGTATGATTCGTTGAGCTGAAGTCAACAAGAGCAAGTTGAGTGTATGATTTGTTGAGCTGAAGTCAACAAGAGCAAGTTGAGTGTATGATTTGTTGAGCTGAAGTCAACAAGAGCAAGTTGAGTGTATGATTTGTTGAGCTGAAGTCATCAAGAACAACTCAAGTATAGGCTTTGTTGAGCTGAAGTCATCAAGAACAAGTTGAGTGTATGATTTGTTGAGCTGAAGTCAACAAGAGCAAGTTGAGTGTATGATTTGTTGAGCTGAAGTCATCAAGAACAAGTTGAGTATAGGCTTTGTTGAGCTGATGTCATCAAGAACGAGTTGAGTGCATGATTTGTTGAGCTGAAGTCATCAAGAACAAGTTGAGTGTAGGCTTTGTTGAGCTGAAGTCAACAACAACAAGTCAAGTATACGATTTGTTGAGCTGAAGTCAACAAGAGCAAGTTGAGTTATGATTTGTTGAGCTGAAGTCATCAAGAACAAGTTGAGTGTAGGCTTTGTTGAGCTGAAGTCATCAAGAACAAGTTGAGTATAGGCTTTGTTGAGCTGAAGTCATCAAGAACAAGTTGAGTGTATGATTTGTTGAGCTGAAGTCATCAAGAACAAGTTGAGTATAGACCTTGTTGAGCTGAAGTCATCAAGAACAAGTTGAGTGCAGGCTTTGATGAGCTGAAGTCATCAAGAACAAGTTGAGTATAGGCTTTGTTGAGCTGAAGTCATCAAGAACAAGTTGAGTGTATGATTTGTTGAGCTGAAGTCATCAAGAACAAGTTGAGTGTAGGCTTTGTTGAGCTGAAGTCATCAAGAACAACTCAAGTATAGGCTTTGTTGAGCTGAAGTCATCAAGAACAAGTTGAGTATAGGCTTTGTTGAGCTGAAGAACAAGTTGAGTGTATGATTTGTTGAGCTGAAGTCATCAAGAACAAGTTGAGTGCAGGCTTTGTTGAGCTGAAGTCATCAAGAACAAGTTGAGTATAGGCTTTGTTGAGCTGAAGTCATCAAGAACAAGTTGAGTGTATGATTTGTTGAGCTGAAGTCATCAAGAACAAGTTGAGTGTAGGCTTTGTTGAGCTGAAGTCATCAAGAACAACTCAAGTGTAGGCTTTGTTGAGCTGAAGTCATCAAGAGCAAGTTGAAGAAAACCCTCTGTTATGGCAATGAGGTTCACAAAGACATTTCATTAAGTCAGTTTGCATCATGGTCATGTAGCAGGTTCTTTGCAGACTTAGCTCTCATTGTGGCCAACTGAAAAGTTTCTCCATCCGTTGCCAGTTCTCATGCCTCACACACCATAATACCCAAGGTGTCTGCCATATTTGTGTCCATCTTTGGTCTGCTTGACCCATCTCTTTTTTCAGGAACCAACCTTCCATCACTGTTCTGTCCAGCTCACTGTGACATTTGTGTGTGTTTTTTTGTTTTTTTGCGCTCGCTCGTTTTGAACTCCATACACACTATTTATAGTAGGGATGGACTGAATTTTGCTTGTGGATTAGCTTTTCCTATTTGTAGTGTCCCTTGCCATCATGTGAACCCACTCCAACTTCAGAGGTACTTGTAATGTGCGTCCCCAAGTCAAAGTTTTAGTCCGGCTGTCCGGTGTAGGGGTTGAGCCGCTTACCTTGACATCAGCACAATGAGCGCTTAAGAGCGTGCATTCTTACCCATTCGGCCATGCTGACCTGCACTGTGACATTTAATATGGCTACAGTATTTCAGTTTCTCAAACATGATGCTGTGTATGAGTCGGTTTTCTTCGATGTTCAGATCTTGTAGACTAATCAGTATTTGTATTCTTCTTTAGTGATGTGAAATGGTCCTCGACACATCAGCATATTACCACAGGAAAGATGCATGTTCTCAAACATGTTATTTTAATGTGCTTGCTGGTGTTGTACCACAGGTTCTGAATCCTGCTGAAGCTCTGCACTGCTACGGTCAGACTATGTCTGACTGCTTTTGAACAGCCCCCCAATGTTGATTATGTAGCCATGTTTATTTACTGTCATTTTACTGCCTAGAGTACCTTGACATTTTGGTGTCACCTTGTTTTCTTTGATAGCACCATTGTTACCATTTTCTTGATATTCAAGGAGAGTCTTTTCAATGCACTCTAATACTCTTAGATGTGGGACTAAGTGTCATAATTAGGATAGTAGCAGACAAATCAATACAACCAATAACTATAATTTTGCATTATTTCTTTCTGAAATTGCCTTTATCTTGGACGCTCATGTATGTTTGTGAACACTATGCCCTATACCTACAGATGTAAACTTTTTTTTCACATATCCTTTACAGGACATTGCTGTCAACATCAGCATATTCCAGCTGATTGTTGATTTCTTGGCAAGATTATGCTCAGTAGTTTGCCATTGCTTTCTGAGCGACCGGCTCACATACCCAACCAAGTAAGTTACTGACGCGGAGAGAACCGCTACCAATTCTCGTGCACGTCACGTTACTTACGAGAGCATACGGGATTACAGAGAAAGTCGTGTAACTCCTAGACCAGGGAGACCGACACAGATGTAAACTAGTTTATTAAAAATTCTATGTTGTAAATAAGATAATCAATAATTATTGCACTTGATAATTATAATCTATCAAAAAACTGTCATTTACTGCCAATATACCTCGCGGTGTATGGGGGGGAGGGGGTGGTGTGGTCTTGAGCCTAATGAATTAAGGCCGCCTGGCTAGTGCAACTGCCGCGAACTGTGCAGGTTAGGATTTTCTTTTTGCCCCCGACAGAAAAAAATCCACGCCATACCGAGGGTTCAAACCCAGGTCTCCCGAAGGAAAACCCGTTGTTCTTAGCCACTCGGCCAGCCGCTTCTCAATTATGTAGCCAAGATTTCACAAAAATTTACAATATTTTTATTTCTTCATTGTGGTCTCAATCAGCGTACAAAGAATGTTTATTGGACGTGATAAGATTCCAATAACCATTCTTTGTAAGCTGATTGAAGCCACAAGGAAGAAATTAAAAATATCACAAAATACAAACTAAAATATGAATGAACGTGCAGAGATATATGTGTACACACATATTAATGATAATTGGGTGCAGCATCTCAAATTATGGGACACGCTACCAAGTGATGTACAATTATAGCAGAATTATAGCAGAACACTTTACCCACCATAATCTTGAGGTACAGTCGTCATAATTCAAATTAATTCAGTTCAAGATGTTAATTCCAATGTACATGAGTTGCACCTGCACAGAGATGAGAAAACCACATAATAGTTATGGTAATCACTGATCACAGAATCAGTAACAGAAGCTCTACTGATGCAGAGTTTTAAAGCGCAACTAAAAAACAAGAGTATTAGAAAGAGTACATCTATTGATACCTAGATCTTTGAACCATAATAAAAATAAAAGAGTAATAGTGACAAAACATCACTGATACTTAGATCTTTAAACCACAGCAAAACTACAAGAGTGTTAGAAATAGAACATCAACTGATACTTAAATCTTTGAATCTCAATCAAAATACAAAAGTATTACAAATAGAACATATACTGATACTTAGATCTTTGAACTACATGGAAAATACAAGTAGTTATTCTGCTCAGATTTGGTATGACATTCCCAATAGTGCCAGCCACCATGTCATAACAATTCATTTCTGCAATGATTTTGTTGATTGTGAATCCTCTTTAAGACTTGAGTTTTAAGTCCGATGCAATGGTGTTCATGTTGCCTGATTCCCCCCCCCCCCAATAAAGAGGCAATATCCATGCATGCCATGTGTTTGTTGTTAACAAACAAAAAATAACAACAAACACATGGCATGCATGGATATTGCCTCTTTATTCACCAACGTTCCATTAGATGAGACCGTGAATATAATAAGCGAACGCATTAGAGACAAACAACTAAAACTAGGCATACCATCAGCTATTCTAGAGAGGCTATTAAAATTATGTACTGCCAACATACAATTCAACTTTCTAAACAAGTCATATCGCCAAATTGACGGAGTGGCCATGGGGAGCCCACTTGGACCTATTCTGGCGGACATTTTCATGGCACACTTAGAAGAAAAGAGATCCTCAGAAATCAATAACTTGGCCATTTACCGTCGTTACGTGGACGATATACTAATTATCACCACAGACGAGCTACAAGCAACGTTGTTCCAGGCCACAATGAATGAGACACATATAAACATCTCTTTATCTATGGAACACGAACATAACGAAGCGTTGCCGTTTCTAGATATCCTAATGAGACGTTGAGCAGACGGCACAATTCAAAGATCGGTGTACCACAAAGAAACATGGACTGGCCAATACTTAAATTTTCAGAGCTTCGCACCTGTCCAGTACAAACGGGGCTTAGTACGGACCCTGTTTGACAGTGCTAGGAAGATATGCACCCAGGACACACTGACAGAGGAATTTGAAACTCTGAAGAATGCCTTAAACCTGAATGGGTACTCCACAGGATTTATAAAGTGCCACTGCCAACAGCCCAAACCGAAATCAGAAGTAACTATAGTCCCTAAACTCAAAGTATTCATCCAGCTAACCTTCCGAGGAGATGACGTAATGCAACGTCTGCGGGACCGGCTCACCACAGCAGTCGAGCGAACATTCTGTGCTGCAACTCTAGTCATCAGGTACAGAAACACACCGATCCCTGTCCCAGCAGTAAAAGAACCTGTAGCTTTGTATGCCAAATCAAATTGTATTTACCAATTTACATGTAGATGCGAGGCCATCTACATAGGCAGAACTGAGCGACAGTTACATTGCAGTGTTTCAGAACACATTCCGAATTGGGTGGACAAGATACTACACACAGAAGATGGTAGCCTAGGCAGGCCGACACACCAGAACGGTCCGGCCTCATCGGTCGGGAGACATGTGCTCGAGACGAGGTCACGTGGTTGAAAGAGACAGTGCCTTCCGTGTGTTGTTCAACACACAAAGTAGTCGATTGTTAAAGTTTGCTGAAGCTAAAATAATCAACCTTCGTAAGCTGTCCTTGTGCAAGCAGAAAGACATGTTAGTCAGTTTAAAATTACCGTGGTAGACAACATTACTGTGCGAACATGTGTATATTTCAGTTTGAAGGATTTATCTAATTAATTCACGTAAGTTGTGTTATTTCTGCAGTATGTACCTGACGAGATGCAGCGAAATATGCCAGGCAATAAACAGTGCAATCTATTGTTTGTGTCTTCGTTATTCAAAGTCAAAATTTAAAAAGCCATAAAAGCCATCAAAGCCAATATAAACATCTTAACCAAATTACACCACAAGCTATTTAAAAAAGTCAAAAGGGTTGACTTCATTGCACCGGGTTTTATCCCATATGACTCAGTCTCTTTCCGCAGCATGGAAAGCATCGCACAAAGCATGAACTCCGCAGCTCCAGCGAGACCCACAGGAATCTCATAAAAAATGCATTCGTGAACCGAAGGGTGCGGCCCAGAATCAAACCCACAACTCCCCTCTGCTGTGTGTCCACCGTGACGAGGTAGAGGGGCTTGTGCGTCCCAATGACCCCAAGAGCTATGCCGACGGTAGCACAGCTACTGGTAGGGCCACCCATGTCGGACAGGTCAAAGGAGAGGGACCAGACGAAGAGACACACAAACCTGCTGCCTTGTAGGTAGACTGGGGACAGTCAAGGACTAGGGAAAGCATCCCGAATAAATGCTTGTCGAAATCGGATGTACTGAGCCACAGGCTTGACAAAGCAGTGCAACGTAACTTAATTCATGATGTCACAAATCAAAATTAATCGTTATGGTGCTAATCCTGTGAAGTCCCATCAGGCGGCGATAGTGCCGGGCCCCCTGCCTCGAGGGGGTCCACCCATGACTGCTGGTGGTCACCTTCCCCTGTGCTGTGGAGTCAAGGCACAGAGGAGGTTAAGAGCTATTGACCAAATACCCCGGACACTCAACATACTACAGTGGAATGCCGAAGGAGTTTACAAGAAGAAAGACTCCTTAACACAGCGTCTTCATAAAGATAGAATAGATGTGGCATGCATTCAAGAGACACACCTCAACGCCAATCACAAATTCTCAGTCAGAGGATATCAGGCCACACGTTTCGACCGCGAAGGACACAATGGAGGAGTTCTAATACTTACACGAAATACAATACCTTGCAGCAAAGTATCTGTGATCTCTGACAACAAAACGGAAATTATAGGTGTTGATATAATGATAAAGGACGTGAAAATAAGAATCTACAATCTGTATAGCCCAGCAGATAAGGACCTTACACTCTCAAACGTGAAAATAACTGACACAAACTGCATTATTGTCGGAGACTTTAATAGCCGTTCAGAAAGATGGGGATACCCAGATACTGACAAAAGAGGAGATGAATTGGAGGACTTGGAAATAGACTCAAATCTCCATCTACTCAACAAAGCGGATGACACACCGAGCTTCTACTCCAGAAGATGGCTTACCACATCTACTCCAGACTTAGCTTTCTGCACAGGAGACATCCTCCACAAAATCGATCGCCATGTGCTGGACCAATTAGCAGGTAGTGACCACAGACCAATCAAGCTTGCAATGAATATGGAGTATGTTCCACAGGAGCAAAAGCCCTTGCCCCGCTGGAATTACAAACGAGCAGATTGGGACAGATTTGCCATACTAACAGACAAATATTGTGAAAACATAAATACACGATATGGCAACATAAAGCAAATGGTGGAAAGTCTAAACAGAGCGATAATACAGGCAGCCACTGAGTCCATTCCAAGAGGAGCGAGGAAAAATCTCAAGAAGTTATATACTGGACGGGTGAGGCCAGTACTGGAATATGGCATTGCAGCTTTGGCAACAGCAGCTAAGTCAAACTTTAACAAAATAAGTAGAGTCCAAAACCAAGGAATGCGAATCATAACTGGAAGCCTGAAGACAACGCCTATTAATGAACTAGAAAAGATCACTTGTTTACAACCAATGCAGGACAGAAGAGATAGCAGAACCCAGCAACAAGCAGAAAAATTTAGAAGATTGACAGACCACCCTATGTATAACAGGTTTAATGGTTTTGGAAAGGGAAGACTGAAGCGTAGCAACTTTGTAGAAACTGCAAAACGAAAGATTAGGGCAGATCCCATACTTAACATATCAACAGTCAAGCCCATTTACAATGCACACAACTTCCCAGCTTGGAGACAGCAGCAACTGCCTGAGATGATAGAAAACATTCCTGGTATTGAGAAAAAGAACACTCAGAATGAAACCGAAAGAAAAAAAATAACCATCAACTACATAAAAGAACATTACCCAAGCAGCAATTGGACCCATGCATATACAGATGGATCAGCCAAAGATTCAATTAAAAATGGAGGAGGAGGAATTCTCCTTAATTTAAAAAATGGAGTGATAAAAACAGTCAGTGGCAACTGGAAAATTTTCAAGTAACTTCAAAGCGGAGGTAGAGGCTTTGAAAACTGCAGCAGAAATGCTCTTGATGGAGGAAAATAAAGAGAAGCAAATAGCTATCTTCACAGATGCAAGGTCAGCTGTCTCAATACTGAAGAGCAAAAACAGCACAGAACTAGCTGACCTAAGAGCAGCACTCCATGGTCTATGCCAGAAATCCAAAAAAGTTGTAATACAGTGGATCCCATCACATTGCAGTATACCTGGAAATGAAGAGGCTGACAGACTAGCAAAAGAGGGTGGACGATTACCACAGCCTGACATAGACATAACCTATAATGAGGCAAAAAGGTTTATAAAAAGCACTTATAGAACCAAATGGGAATCAGAGCATCCAGGCCACCAGAAGGATGATGCATATTACAAACTCGACCGAAGAGAACAAGTAGCCATCTTCAGACTCCGCACAGGACATAACAGGCTGAAACACCACTTGTTCAATAAACTAAAGATAGGAGATACCGATGAATGTAATTGTGGAACTGGTAAAATGACAGCTAAACATTTGCTGCAGGAGTGCCCAATATATGCAGAACAGAGAAAGATATTTTGGCCCACGCCTGCTTCATTTGAGGACAAGCTCTATGGAGATATCAACAAGCTCAAGTTGACTACAGCTTACTTTAACTACATTCAGGTTGACATCTAAAGGTGCATGAAGATGTATTTAGACTGCCACACTTCATACCACAGGTATGTCGGTTACAAAAGCGTCCCAGAGGCATGAAATGGAATATTGCTTGGATAGCACATCCATTACGTGGAAAGTCTGAATCGAAAGCTCATTGTGTGAGCTTCATAAAAGGTGGAAAAAGTGTCCTAGTGGCACGAAATGGAATATTGCTTGGATAGCAAATCCATTATGTGGAAAGTCTGAATCGAAAGCTCACTGTGTGGATGTCATCTGCAGACTGCATTCTTCTGGTTTCCGGAGGAACAGCCTATGGTGAACGGAAGGACCAATATACGGAAGTGAGGCTAAGCAGCCATGTGCAGGACGTGACGATTCCTTGGGTGAGCCCAGTATCAGAGCGCTGTGTGATGGCTCTGCAAGTATGGAAGCCTCCTTGGGTGGCGGGGAATGCCCATGGTCTGCCCCTGCCTTCCCTTGAGGGTTGACCAGGATGTCTTTGTCTGTTCTATATGGGCCAGCTAGGATGGGGGAATAACACCACAACAGTGAGATTCAAACGTCCTAAGAAACCCCCGGGAAGGTTAACCCGGTCAACAAATGCCCGCAGAAATCGGATGTGTCGGCCTGACGGCACAAGAACGCAGCTCTGCTGTAAACAGGCACAACGCAGTCACATCCGGAAAAAAAAATCCGGATGAACGCAGAAGAAGAAACCCACAACCTTCGGAGCCCGAGGCAGGCGGCTTGACCACTTCGCCACAAAACTCCCACAATATTTAGCAGGCTGTAAGACAAGAAACACAAGCAGACTGGAGAGAAGAATATCTGCTGAAGATACTGAAGAAAGGTGATGCACAGAAGTGTGACAATTATGAATAAATTTTATTGTGGGTCCTGAGAAAATATTCAGCAGAATTGAGGACCATGAAAAGCACTGATAGGGAATCTCTTTCGAAACTGATGAGGCACTGTGGAATTCCACAGTGGGTCATTATGTTAATAAAAACACATAAAGACATAAATACAGGGTTCTGGAAAACATATATTTTAAATAAAAACATATGTCCCCCGGGAAGGTTAACCCGGTCAACAAATGCCCGCAGAAGTCGGATGTGTCGTCCTAACAGCGCAAGAACGCAGCTCTGCTGTAAACAGGCACAACGCAATCACGTCTGAAAAAAAAACTCCGGATGAACGCAGAAGAAGAAGAAGAAAACATATGTCAAGATTTGTTATTCTTACTATTACTTATAGACTGGAAATGTGAAGACAACTATCAATAGAAATGGAATTCAGTGAAATCTGACAGCGCAGCTTGATCTGAATTTCACTGACATCACCGCCCTTCTGTCCATACACACATAAAATCAGACAACAGATTTTAAAAATAAAAACAAACTTTATGAAAGGTCACAACATATTGGTCTCAAAATCAATAATGAAACTAAAAAGATAATGAAAATAAATCAAGCAAATGATAACTCGATCCCCCATGGAGAAACCTTACCACAAGAGGTGGAATTAGATACTATTTATGTAGACAAAGATGGGGGAGCAAAGATATTTAAATACAAGTATACAAAATGAATGAAAAAAGAGCTTTCGTAGCACTAGAAAATTTGTGGAAATCAAAATAAATTAAACTAAACAAAACTTTGAATATGTAACTCTATTTCAAATTAGTGCACTGTATGGATCAGAAACAATAACATGAATAGGAACTGAAACAATTACTAGTAACACTACAAACATTCATTAACTAGGTTCTGTGCAGAATGGACAAGCTAAAATGGTAAAGACAGAATCACTAATGCAGACCTTAAGTTCAATTAACTTTTGTTGTGGAGAAATTGTTTCATCCCACTGCAATGAAATGTCACTTTTGTGACCCATTCTATCTTGTCTAAATCATTTGAAGCCTCAACAGAGAATCTGCAATTTGCATTCAATTTGGTATTTTAGGACACACAGAACATCTTTCCTTCTATCTGGAGGAAGTTTTGCAGTTCTAATGTCACCTGCATTACACTGTCACAGCTTCACTGCATAATTCTATTGTGTTATGCTGTTTAGATTGGCCTTTGTTCCACTGTGCTTAATCTCGGACTCCCAATAATTATAATACATCAATTGCTTTTGACAGGCAATAATAGATATAGATAAATGTTCCATCTTCAATATGGGGGAGGGAAGGAGAAGGGCTGGGGGAGAAATGATACCTTCCTGTCCACGTTCGTTCACATTCAAACACAGTTATCTGGAGTAGTGTTCTCTGTGCTAGCTGTTCTCCCTGGACAAGTTAACACAGAGAAACAGGCAGGGTAGGTCCACTTGCTAGTCACCACTACTCTGCAAGATGTTTCTGTAGGTTTGCCTTACCCAGTGTGTTCAGTATACTCTGTGGATTTTTTTACTGGCATCAGATGCTTGCCATTCACCAGAGACATTATTTATATTTTAGGATTGGTAGAAACATGGAGCACCAAGTTCAGAAGTTTGTAAAGTAATGTTTAGTTGACTGTAGATAACTTTTGAAGGTACAATAGACTTGGATTCTGGTATAGCTTGCGTTTTAGTTTAGACCTTTCACAACCTTTTCTTACTGGTGTTTAGAAGGAAAATAATTTGTTTGAGTATAAAAAAACTAAATAGCGGATTGTGTCGCGTTGGTTACTTACGGGGGTATGTGAGCCGTTGCTCAGCAATGGCAAACTACTGAGTGTAATCTTGCCAAGACATCAACAACAGCGGTAAAATGCTGGTGTTGACAGCGATGTTCTGTAAATAGGATATATGGGGGGGGGGGGGGTAATAAAAACTAAAGTTTACTTAGTACTTCACACTCTCACTGAACTCACTCTCTCTAAGTAGCAGTGAAGTTATAGTTACATATCCTTTACAGGATGTAGCAGTCAATTCCAGCATTTTGCTGTTTGCGATTCCTGGGCAAACTTTACGTTCAGTAGTTTGCCATTGCCAGTGAAGTCAAAGTGTAGGTAGCACTTAAAAAATGATGAATAATATAATTTATTTCTTCTTTTTTATTATTTTGATAAACTCAGTGACAGTGCAATTACAAGACATGTATGATGTAGTCTTTCTTTTCTGTTTCAAAGATTCGTTATTAAGATTATTTATTTTGATTTGATGTCTCCAGTGTTCAGTACTTTTCAACACGTGTGAATCTTCTGGGTTCGCCTACCTAGTTAAGTTTTAAAAAAACTGTCTCTACATTTCACTTTTATTATTTTGTTAAAAATAAATATATATTAGTATTACTACGCTCTGATAGCTTCCATTGACAATGACGTGTATAATCAGCAAATATGTATCTCAAAACTTACCAACTTAGAACAAGCTAAGCAGCCACACGCCACACACACACAGTATTTTATTTATTTATTATTGGTTGGCAGTACACACACACTGTTAGCCGATATGCTGCATTTAACATTCCTCGATTATTTCTGCCTGCTAGTCAATGCGGCCATTTCGCCGCGTGAAAGTAACCGATCCACGTGATTCATTATGAGTGGTCCTTCCCATTTTATCATCATCAAGTGCATCTGCGACTATCTCAGGCGATCACAATTGTCCTCGTGTCTCGATCAGCAACGGAATATATCAGTTCGTGTATTGAATTGTTCCAATGATGAAACGCTGTGACGAATCTTTTCTCATTGTCTTCCTCTACCTCAATTTCCAAACACAATTATTTTCTTTGGTACAAAACGCCCTAGTTTTCCTTCACTGATTCAGTGCCGAAGGATAATATAATAATAATATATCGCCAAATATGACTTCCCATTTAGACAGAAGGTATATTGCCATACTAGGGTCATCGTGTTATTTGTTTTGTTTCGTGGTATCTTTCGCAATTTCAATTCTCAGTGAATGGACAATACACTATAATTAATACTTGTTCATTTAATTGTGCAGCATGTTTGGTCCAACCCTACTTTTTATTTGGTAATGAATCAGTTAAACAAATTAGACTCATACAGTCAAGATATACGTGATATTGAACTACATACGTGTCGAGTCTATAATAAGGAAACAGATAAGTAACTGTTATATATATTTTCATGAACGTGTTTCATGTAGTTGTATTAGTGTATGCTTGTTGTTTGTGTGCTGGTGAAAACTTTAGCCGCAACGTCCATTTTGTCACTTGTGGTGGTGTACCGATTCTACTTCTCGTTTTTGTTGATACACTCAAGATTTTTGGGGCACGTTACAAAAAGAAGTAAACTCAAAAACTTAGCTACAACTGGCAAACTTTAAGGTTAATTATTCGCATATACTTTACAGGAAATAGCAGTCAACCCCAGCATTTTTTGTTGTTGTTCGTGATTCCTGAGCAAGTCTGCGTTGAGTAGTTTGCCATAGTTTCTGAACGAACGTTCATCATACCATTTCATAAAAAACCAACGCCAGGCGGTCTGCTACCAAATCGACCGCAGCTGCGTTTTGAACGCGGTATGCGAGATTACGGACGCAGTCCGTAAAACCTTCGCCACGGAGCCGACTTTAAATGTGTACAACACGTGGTGTTCCCAAGCGGTCAGCCATCTAACCACACCTGGCGTTGATTAGTTTCGGTGATCGGACGAGAACCGGTATTATCATCGTGGTACGGTCGTAGACAAGATTTAATGGGCAAAACAAACAGATATAAATACTGTCATTCACTCATCTAGATGTCGTAGTCGGGACAAGAATACAGACCTGATCCCAGACTGGTGATCGTGTGAGAAAGCAAACTATGACAGCTCTTGTCCATCGGTAAGGCACATGATGATGGTGAATTCGGTTCAAGCATGTCTGTAATAGAATGGTGTGCTGTCGACACCCTAATGCCAAGTAGGCCAAAGTATTAGTATTAGTCTCTGTGGACAACAACCACATTAAAATCAATAAGCTTATGGGGGTAAAACCGTGGGCCGCCGCTATGTGTGGCTGATTCAGTCACAGGATTATTAATATGAGCCAGGGGTGGACCCTAATATCACTTCTCCTTGGGGTTGAACGGGGTAAGGGTAATGGTAGAATCAAACCAACACAGAATTGGTGTCGTTAGCTGCTACACGCTGCGGGATTTGCTGAGGCGGTGGTCCGAGCACTTATGGACTGAATGGTTCTGTGTGTAATGAGGATAATCTGTCGACTAACTAGCTAACTAACTAACATACGTATTAACAACGAATTACCTTCGTATAACAACTTGACAAGTAAATTACTGTGTCTGTAGCAGTAACCAGTGTACAGAAACAGTCAGAATTCATACATTTAACCGGACACAATAGATTACGCAACCACATGTATACAAAATTCAAGATTGGTGAATCAGCCATGAGCACATGTGGATTAGCGTCGCAGACAGCAGAGCACATACTCACAGACTGCCCAAATTACAACATGTCTAGGCCAACCTTCTGGCCTAGAGAGACGACAGTGGAAGATAAACTCTATGGACCGCTGAGTGAGCTAAAATAAAAAGACAGTTAAATTCACACAAGAGACAACATTGCAGTTTCAGTTATAGATATATTTCAAGCGAACAAAGAAGAAGAAGAATACATCCGAATACTTCTTCTTCTGCGTTCATCCGAAGAGAGAGAGAGAGAGAGAGAGAGAGAGAGAGAGAGAGAGAGAGAGAGAGAGAGAGAGAGAGAGAGAGAGAGAGAGAGAGAGAGAGAGAGAGAGAGAGTTTTCAGACGTAATTGCGGTGGGTCTCGTTATCCATTGTGCACCCTTGGGCAATAACCCTTAGGCCAACACATCCGATTTAGCGGACGTTTTTTAATCATGTTAGCCGTCGTGGACACCACGAGTACAGAAACGATAACGGCAATACAAATCCCTATGAAAAAGTAATCCACTATTGAAATTAGAAAAAAAGTGAGACGGTCAAAGCGTAGAGAAAAAGCCATGTAGACTTAATAAAATTGCTTTTGGAATAATCAAATCAGCGTGGGACACTTTTGAGGCTATAATTAAAGAGAGAGGCAGAGCATTTGCGGGAATGTTCCGAAAACAGTGACGCTGATACTCAATTTATGTATTTCTTCTTCTTCTGCGTTCATCCGGAGAGTTTTTTTTCGACGTGATTACGTTGTGCCTAAACAAATCAATCAATCAATCCGACTTCTGCGGGCATTTGTTGACCGTGTTAACCTTTCCCGGAAATGTATGTATTTATTACGCTAGAAACGAGAAGTGGTGTAAAAATAAAATTAAATAAAATAGATTCCAAATCTCATCAGATTCCTCTTGAATAATATTTGGTGCAACTGTAGTAAAGCTGTGGAAATGTAAACAATATAAAATAACACAAAGTAATGCAGTTTTACAGAACACAATTACGACACATACAGGGCGTTGCGGCGACCAGCCTTCATCAGCAAACAAACACATGCACGAAACACAACATATATTACAGGAGAAGATCCTTTGGTGACTACATTAAGCATAAGTACGGGATAAGAAGAATAAAAAGATGAAAAATTTAGAGCAATGAAGAGAAAGTGAAAATATGAAGAAAAAATAGTCATTTATCAGAGTCCCAGGCTGTACTAGTCTGGGGCTAGTCGCCGCAACGTCCTGTATGTGTTGTAATTATGTTCTGTAAAGCTACATTAAGGGGTTCAGGACGTTGTTGGTAATCCCGTATACCCACGTACGAAACACAGCTGCGCGAGATCTGGCAGCAGATCGCTTTGCGCGGGTTACTTACGGGGGTATGTGAGCCAGTCGTTCAGAAAGCAATGGCAAACTACTGAACGTAAATGTTGCCAGGACATCAACAGCAGTTGAAAAATGCTGGTGTTGACTGTAATGTTCTGTAAAACTAAAAGGATATGCAAAAGGGGGAGGGGGGGGGTGCTGTATTACTTTGTGTTATTTTATATTGTTTACATGTTCCTCTTATATCTTGCGGTGTCGAGGTGGAGCATATAGAGCGAAAAATGGAGAAAAAAAAATAAACCGACTCTGATGGGACTCGAACCCACAATCTTCGGCTCCGGAGGCCGACGCCTTATCCATTAGGCCACAGAGTCTTCGCTCGAATTCAGTCCTTATAATATATTTGAAATAAAAACATTTTGGCTACTTGCACAACAAAAGCAGGAGGGGTAGATGGCCGAATGTCGAGATTGCTGGATTTACATTAGGGAGACCCGGGTTCGTATTCTCGGTAAATTGTGGATTTTTTTTCTCCTGTGTTCCTGTGGGGGAAGAAAGAAATATCATAACCTGCACAGTTCGCGGCGACTGCACTAGCAGACGGCCTTAATTCCCTCAAGCTCAAGAGCCACCTGCCATACACTGCAAGGTACTAACTTCATCATCATCATCAAGTGCCATGCGGACTGGCGTAGGCGTTCATGGCTCTCCACAGATCTAAGTCTTTAGTTTTCTAGATCAACTCTGCCGTTGATATTCCTCCATGCCACCGTCGCAATCCATCCAGCATCATTTCTCTTGGTCTGCCTCTGCCTCTATTCTCCTCGATCTTTCCAGCTGTCACGATGTTCTCCAACCCCTCTCTAAGATACTAACTAGTAACTAAGTTACTAATTATAGACAGTAAATGACAGTTTGGCACAACATAATTTTAAGATTGTGGTGTAGGGTAAAGAGAGAGAGGGATAGTTTAAGATTATGACCATTATGAATTTTGTAGTAGTTTGCCTTCAGTCATTTTCTTCTATATGCACTTTATCCGTTCATAGCCTCGTGGGGCCGACACACCGGAAGCTCCCGGCGTCTTCAATTGGTAGGCATATTGTCGAAAGCGGCCATGTGGTGGACAGAGACACTGCCTTTCGCGTGTTAACACACAAAATACTCGCTTGTTAAAGTTTGCAGAAGCAATTATGATCAATCAACGCAAGCCAGAATTGTGCAAACAGAAAGTCATGTGATGTGTATATTTCAAATTGAAGGATTTATCTAGTTAATTCACGTAAGTTGTGTGATTTCTGCAGTATGTACCTGACGAGATGCAGCGAAATATGCCAGGCAATAAATCGTGCAATCTATTGTTTGTGTCTTCGTTATTCACATAGACATAATATTAATAATTAATATGCTCAAGATCACGTCTATTTTCTTTGGATATATTCATGCTGACGTTTAAATTTAGTCATTAAAACTCCACCAGGGAGGAAACACCGCAGGGCTTTCTGATCATCAGAAGTGTACCCCTTTCTCCAAGTATTTCGGAACTTTAACCTCTTAATACTCTCTGGGGACGGTCCCATCCGGGTCATGACTCCGGGCGTCTTCCCCCTGCCGTGGAGATGTTTGGTCATATTCGTTGTCCCTGATATTACGCTTGTCCCTTCGCTGTTACCATGTACACTCTCAAGCCTTCCCTCCCTCGGTGAGGAGAGCCCGTGCAGCCTGTGCTTGCCCCTTGGCTCGTGTGGTCGTGGGGAGCCAGCTTCTTCCCCAGCCACGGCCTCTATCTCCTCCATTCGTCTCCGTTGCCGCGTTCCTTCGTGTTCACGGCGCCGCACTCTATTAGTTAGCCTGTTCTTCCTTTCCGGACCCACCTCTTGGTCTCTGCAGCTGACTGAGTGCGGCCTACGGTCGATTATCGCTATGTTATGGAGGTTGAACTTCGGCCAACATTTACATGGTTTGACTGCACTCAGATTCACCACTCACGCTCAGAGGAAAGGCTAAAGAATTGATACGAGACGTTGCGAGTTCGTGGTCTTGGTTGAGAGATTGTTAGTAGTTCTACAGTTACCGCTTCTAACCATACTACTTTCGAGACTCATCCCACTCTAGGTTCCGACAATTCCATAGCCAGCACGAGGCCTTTTCGGCTGCCTCACACAGTTGTTTCTGGGCCCGAGTTCTGGCTTGTCCCTTGATGCCCATACGCTTCAGCACATCAAACACGGAGTGGGAGACTAGACCTCTGGCGTCTACCTCAACGGCGAATAACTGACGGTATACTCCTCCAGCTTAAGACTTGCGACCATGTCCTCGTACGTCTTCAGCTTGTACAGGTGCTGCTCCTCAATATTGGACTCATATGGGACGGTCAGCTCAATCAGTGTTAGCTGCTTGGCTGACGTGGAGCTAAGTACGATGTCAGGTCGCAAGCCAAACTTTCGGATCACTTCAGGGTATTTGCCACGGCCCTTCTCGATTTCTTAGATTTGAAGCACATCCTGCACCAGCGGATCAGATCGTCCAGTCTGAGGAGGATGCTGCGGGCATCGCTCTCCTTCTGAGCCAGGATTGTCGTATCGTCCACGAAGGCCTTCAGCGACGGAATGTTCTTCTCTTCGCTGAGCCTCGCTGAACCGTGTGCGTAGCCGGATGCCGCGTCCAGGATGACCTGCTTGGCCATAACAAATAATATCGGCGAATTCGTACATTCCATAACAATACCCACTTGCAAGTCGATCCATCTGGTCGTGAACGTTTCGGCCGAGAAACGAAGGGAGAAGCCCGAGAAGTACTGCACAAGCATTTCCGTGATGTTCTCGGGCACGTGATAAGCCTTGCGTGCATGCCACAACAGCTGGCGGGGCACTGACCCATACGCGTTGGCGAGACTGAATTCTTATTTTGAATATTTCGCCTTGTAATTCATCTCTCATCTCAATTTGTTCCTCTTGTATCTTACAGTGTCGAGGTGAAGCGTAAACAGCTGGAAAGGGCCCGTTTATGGGCTTCATATATCGTGATTCCCATGGACTCTGTTAAATTATTTATTCCTTCAAAAGGTTAGGGTTAGGGTTAGGGACTGAGTATTCTTCTCAGGAATCTCATTTCCGTTGTAATTTTTCTATTTTCTTTTTCTGTCATTGTCCCGGTTTGGCATTGGTAGCACAGAACTGGTAGAAAGATTGTGTTGTAGAGTGCTTTCTTAGTAACTATTGATACGTGTTTGTTCTTTAGTATTGGTGCCATTTTCCCAGTGAGTTGGTTTGCCTTATTGCATCTATTTTCTATCTCGTCTTGTGATTTGCCATTTGATGATATTATACTTCCCAAATACTTGAAGCTCTTTTCTTGTTTCAGGAGTGTTCTTTTAGATGAGTCATTGTTGTTGTTTCTTCTTTGCTTATAGTCATTATCTCGGTTTATTTATGCTAATTTTCCCACTCGAAGAAATAATAAGAAGCCTTGTAATTATTTCAATTATTTACCTTAAATATTCAGTATCGTGGCCCATTCGTAGCCCATTTTAGTGGCTTATTGATTAGTAAAGACCAATAAAACAGTAACCTATTAGGCCTACCTGCCATTCATGTCGTAAGAGGAAGAGGCGACTAAGGAGGGTTGGCGTGAGACTGGATTCCTCATCCCAAAGAAAACTTCAATTGGAAAATCTTACCAAGTATATATATATATATATAAACAAATCAATAAAATAATTAAAAACATCTAAGCCAACCAAAGTGAAAAAAGGTTCTGCTCCTAGATTAGGAAACCCGTAAGAATCTGGGTGGCGTGGGTACTAAGGAATGTCCTCAGAAGTAAAATTTGCCAGCATGATATTTATAATAATACTAGCTGACCCTGCCCGGCTTCGCCCAGTCCCTGGTGGGAAGCATCTCATTTAATTCATATAAGTAGTCATATAAGTTCCCGTTCCCGTTACCGACTATCTGTCTGTCTGTCTGTCTGTCTGTCTGACCCGGCCCGACATCGCCCAGCTCCTGGTGTGAAGCATCTCATTTAATTTATATAAGTAGTCATATAAGTTCCTGTTCCCGACTGTCTATCTGTCTGTCTGTCTGTCTATCTGTCTGCCTGACCCTGTCCGGCTTCATTAAATTCATACAACAACAAAAAAATGTAACTTAAAAGAACGTTCTACCACACACCATCCATTATTTTTAATGAAAACTCTTTCTAATCACCTGCATGACTACAGTAACTTCTTAAGCAAAAAAAGATGAGTTACAATGTTATGCATTGTGCATCATTTTTATGAAAACTTTGAAAATGCCTTACAGATTGTATCATTATTTATTATAACTCATATGCCGGTACATAACTATGGACAAAGAGTTTATAAATCTTTGAAAACGATGCCACAATATGACTATAAGTTATACAGAAAAGTTATGCCCCTTGAAATAACTTTTACAGAGTTAGGTCCCCTGAGATATATGAAATTATGATGAAAAATGAAAAATGAAATAATACTGAGTAAGCAGGCGATTTCACACTAACAAAATATCACAGTTGTCAGCGCTGGATTGAAAGGAAGGCGTGTAGAAAATTTCATCTCAATCGGATGGGCCGTTCGCGAACAAATAAAGGCCATACATACATACAGACATACAGACAGACAGAGATACGCACATCCTAATTTATATATAAGATTGGGTTAGCATCATATTTCCCAGCCGGCACGTTGATGTAGCGGTAAGGGGGTATTATGTTGACCATGGTAGGAGCGCTGTCCGTCAAAGGTTCCATGTCAACTCTTATAGTTCGCAGCGGGAGGGAAAGGCAGTGTCTGTTCTGGCGGGTGTGTAGTGCGTATATACTATATACACGCAGGCGGCCAAATCGTTAGGGCTTCATTATTGTCACATCCATCTATCATGTGCCATGCCGATAAGCGTGGGCGGTCATGTTCTGCCATCTCACTCGATCACCAGAGTCGTGGATCAGCTCTGTGTTCCTGTCTCGACCATGCCACGTGGCCAAGCCATCCAGGTATTTACTTCTCGGTCTTCCCCGTGGTCTCTTCCCTTCGATCTTGCCAGTCGTCACCAAGTTCTCCAATTCATTTCTTCTCATAACATGCCCAAAAAACGTTCACTGTCTACGTAAATAGCATTCAATATGTTTTAATACTAGAACGGTATATACAACTATAATAAAGAGACCAACAAGATTCTTTTGTCATGTGAAGAGAAGAGAATTATTAGAGACTCTCGTGACAACTGAAAAGATCAGTGGGAAAAGAGGCAGGTGCAGACCAAGAGAAATTGTGTTGAATGGACTGAAACGGTGACATTAAGAAATTGATATCATCAGCAGAGTTGGTCGAGAACACCTTGAATATGTTGAGAGACATGAACGCCTACCCAAGTGATGATGATGATAATGTTTTAATAGTGAACTCGATAAAATAGGGAACGTGTCATTGTTAAGAAATAATATAATTTTATTTTACCCTAACTGTTATTCTTACAGCTAAATAATTAGCATCTTTGCTGTAACTGTTAACCGTTGACAGTGTGACAATAAGGGAGGCAAACCTCACTTGAATCGTACATCAAATAAATTATAAATCAACGTGATATAGAATTGTTCCAATTCATCAGATCGGAATGGGACGCAGAGGTGTTTCCAAGGCATCAGGGCCGGGTTATATACTGGCCAAGACCTATTGACGCGTCCTCGTCGAGCGTCCTGAGCAACAGGTCCCTTCGGGGTCCTGGCTAAAGTCAATAGGATCGTCGATTCCTCCGAAGTCGGAGAGTGTCTGCCTGTACGGCGAGGAACCACCAGTCTGCACACCAATAAGCCAGACATGGGACAACGGATACTCACGCAAACCTCAGGTCCTGTATGACATCACACTGATGTTGGACAACGGGATGCCTTCATCCGACATACAGGACTTCGCGTTGGAGCTCAAGCCAACGAACACAAGCTATAGTCTGTCCGGAAATTTATGCCGTCATTCAAGATCAATTATTTTGAAAACTATCTGTTGCATCGTTATGAAATTTTTCCAGCCGTCTTATATTTACCCCCACCCAAGGAATATGTCTTTGATAGGTCCAAAAACAACTTAAATCATTAAAAGCGGCATCATTCCTTTGATGTTTTGCTTAACAACTAGTGATTTCTTGTTAAAAAAGTTATGTTTACGGTAATGAGGACCTGCAAATCCAGATGACAAACAAAGGCGTATCTGGATTCGTATGGGAGTGGGTGCAATCAAAGAAGTAGCTTACAGTCGACAAAATCGGCTGCATTGCACCGGGTTTTTATCCCATATGGCTCAGTTTCTTTCCGCAGCGCGGAAAGCGTCGCACAAAGCACGAACTCCGTAGCTCCAGCGACGACCCTCGACAGTCTCCGAATAAAATGAATGACGCGGCCCGGACAGACAGACAGAACGGTAGGTAGGTAGGTAGATAGGTAGGCAGAAAGATAGGTGGATGGATGGCTGGCTGGCTGGCTGAGTGGGTGGATCGGTCGGTTGGTGGGTCGGTCGGTCGGTGGGTGGGTGGGTGGGTCGGCAGACAGGCAGGCAGACAGACAGATAGATTAGATAGATAGATAGATAGATAGATAGATAGATAGATAGATAGATAGATAGATAGATAGATAGATAGATAGATAGATATCGGTAGGTCGGTCGGTTAGTGGGTGGGTGGGCAGGCAGGCAGACAGACAGACAGACAGACAGATAGATTAGATAGATAGGACAGACAGATAGATTAGATAGATTGATATCGGTAGGTCGGTCGGTCTGTCAGTGGGTGGGTGGTCGGGCCGGCAGGCAGGCAGATAGATAGATAGATAGATAGATAGATAGATATCGGTAGGTCGGTCGGTTAGTGGGTGGGTGGGCCGGCAGGCAGGCAGACAGACAGACAGATAGATTAGATAGATAGGACAGACAGATAGATTAGATTAGAATAGATAGATAGATAGATAGATAGATAGATAGATAGATAGATAGATAGATATCGGTAGGTCGGTCTGTCGGTGGGTGGGTGGTCGGGCCGGCAGGCAGGCTGATAGATAGATAGATGGATGGATGGATGGATGGATAGATAGATAGATAGATGGATGGATGGATGGATGGATGTATCCGGATGGATGGATGGATGGATATCGGTCGGTCGGTCGGTCGGTCGGTCGGTCGGTCGGTCGGTTGGTGGGTGGGTGGGCCGGCAGGCAGGCAGACAGGCAGACAGACAGACAGACAGATAGATAGATAGATAGATAGATAGATAGATAGATATCGGTACGTCAGTCGGTTGGTCGGTGGGTGGGTGGGCCGGCAGGCAGACAGGCAGGCAGGCAGACAGACAGATAGATAGATAGATTAGATAGATAGATAGATAGATAGATAGATAGATAGATAGATAGATATCAGTAGGTCGGTCGGTCTGTCGGTGGGTGGGTGGTCGGACCGGCAGGCATGCAGGCAGATAGATAGATAGATAGATAGATAGATAGATAGATAGATGATAGATAGATAGATGATAGATAGATAGATGATAGATAGATAGATAGATAGATGATAGATAGATGATAGATAGATAGATAGATAGATAGATAGATAGATAGATAGATAGATAGATAGATAGATAGATAGATAGATAGATAGATAGATAGATAGATATTTGTCGGTCGGTCGGTCGGTCGGTATGTGGGTGGGTGGGTCGGCAGGCAGACAGACAGACAGACAGAGTAGATAGATTAGATAGATTAGATAGATAGATAGATAGATAGATAGATAGATAGATAGATAGATAGATAGATAGATAGATAGATAGATATCGGTAGGTCGGTCGGTCTGTCGGTGGGTGGGTGGTCGGGCTGGCAGGCAGGCAGATAGATAGATAGATAGATAGATAGATAGATAGATAGATAGATAGATAGATAGATAGATAGATAGATAGATAGATAGATAGATAGATAGATAGATAGAATCGGTGGGTCGGTCGGTCGGTGGATGGGTCAGCCGACCGGCAGGCATTCAGACAGACAGACAGACAGGCAGGCAGGCAGACAGACAGACAGACAGACAGATAGATAGATAGATAGATTGATTGATTGATTGATTGATTGATTTCCACCAGAAACCGGGCCTTGTCAGCTAGTTTATTTATATAATCACGTTTCATGAAAAAACCCACATTTGGAGACACCTCTGAATCTTCGCGCTGTTTGTTTGAAAACGAAAGTCACGTGAAAATTTTGAATAATGTGGGTCGAGTCTTGGTGAAACTGTAAAACTGTTAAAATCATGGACGTAATCTTTAAGTCATTATTAATATACCGTATATAAGCTAACTTTAAAATCTGCTGTAAAATCTCCAGAACAAAAATTTTTTTGTTGGGTGGACATAATGATAACGTTATATACTAAATCTCATCATTTTATCTCAGCCCGTTACTGAGATATTGAATTTTATATTGAGGCAACCAAAAAAAAACACACTATAGCAAGCAAGCATCAGATCGGAATGAAGGACTATACCATTTGCTACAGCAGCCATATGCTGGATGTGGCAATTCCTTGAGTGAGCCCAGTACCAGAGCGTTACATCAGCTCTCTACTTATGGAAGCCTATTTGGATGGCAGGGAATACCCATGATCCCCAGGGGCAATTTTGACGTTAAAACATATTGACCGTGATATGTTCTACGAAACACCCCGGAAGGCGAACCTAATCAACAAACATCCACATAAATGATAAATCGGCCACGTCCGCGGAAAGACGCAAATATAGCAGCTCTGCCGTGAACTGAGACAATGCAATTACCGTATAACTGCCCCACGTCTTCCTCATATCGGACCAACGAAGGAGAACATATGGAAGACTATAAAAAGTTGTTTGAATTAAAAACACCCATCGACAACATTTGTACAAAACGAATAATGATATTTTGAATCTGAAAAAAAAAAAGAAGCTATGGCGAGCTATGATTAAGAGAATCATAATAATTCTCCAGTTTCTAGCAGGGCAGTGTTTTTTCTATCAAGAGGTGACTATGATAAATTATATGAAACGGACAAGGGGAACTCTTTAAAATCCATAGCAATTTTAGCGACTTTTGACCCCGTCATCTCATTGAATGTAAATAGCATAAAGCAATCTTAACCTGCTAACAGTTATTTGCCTCGTTACTTAAGACATGCTTTTCAAATTGAAATGTCATCTGTTTTAGCAAGTGGCATACGACTATAAATCAAGGCATTTTTAAATAAAGCAACATGCCAAATCTCATTTAAATCTCAAATCCCGAAACCAAATAAATCAATTTGATTATTGCTCGCTGGACTTAGGCGGCCTGGTGTGCCTTGCCAGTGAGAAGACCTGATCGTTCGGGTTCACATCGATTGAGGGACGTCAGTCGCGGCGATCGGGCAAATCTTGAGCTACAGCCTACGATGGGTGACGTTGTAGTGTTCTGTTGTGATAATTTGGCCGTGTCCAGCGTGTGCAGCGTGGTCAAGTGGTTACACACACGCTTCACACGCCAGTGATCCGGGGTTTGTTCCGGGTCCGGTCAAGGATGTGCACTACTGACGAGCTCAAACGAGGGCGAAACTCGAGTCTAGTGCTTCCATATTGACGTGGATAGGCCTTAGGTTCATACCAGAATTCGATCAGCGTTGCCAGTAGTGGGTTGTGCTCAATATTGAAATCTCAAATCCCAAAACAACCAAATAAATCAAAGCAACACGTGTTCGGTAATTCTCGACTGCAGACCTGATTTCAGTCACATTGAACAGTTATCGTTTTTAGTTGACTTTGACTGACACCCTGCCGTCTTGACAAACGATAGTTTGTTACACTGAGTCATACCTCTCCATAACTATAAGCCTGAGCCGAATTTAGAGACTATGTATTGCCCATGGAGGACGATCCCTCTCTCGGCCTGCCTAGTTTACTCCAGAGGAAAAGTAACACCAATACGTCTAGAACAAGACAAGTTGCAGAAACTGCCGGATCGAAAAAGCAATACATCAGCAAGCACTCAATTGGAAAGACTTAGATAATTCTTGTGTACTGAAACCAGTCATTTCCGCTGTGAACTTCATTCGGAGACATGCATTCAATCACAGCCAATTCCAGGCTTTTCTTGAAGAAATTGTTCTTCTGAATTGTGTGACTTGCTTTATCACACTTCAGTGAGGTGGCTCCTGTTTCGTTTTTACAAGCTCCGAAACGAAATATATGTTTTCCTCACTGAAAAAGATAGAGCTGATCCACAGCTGTCAGATCCTACCTGGCTGTCAAAGTTGTCATTTTTGGTCGACATCACATCCAACATGAATGAACTGAATTTGAAACTTCAGGGAAAGAAAAACCTAGTCTGTGATCTCTACAGAATCATCTAAGGAATTCGGAGAAAGCTATCATTGTTTGAAGCACAACTGGAAGGAGAAAACTTTTATAATTGTCACGGTTTCAAAGAGTTTAGCGCTACAATCGCAGAAGATGTCAACGTCGATTTTCCGACAAAAAATTATTCGTGACTTGAAGAAGCATTTTTTTCGGGGAGAGATTTCCAGATCTAGACAGAATTGAGAGTGACATTCCTCTGTTCCAAAATCTGTTTGATTGTAACCTTGATGATGTGCCAGTTGAACTACAGTTGGAGCTTATTGATTTCCAAGCAAATGACTTGTTGAAAGAGAAGCACGGAGAAGGAAAACTTGTTGAATTTTACCACTGCTTAGCTGATGTTGAGCTGCAGAAACTGAAAAAAATGTGTCGCTGGTATGGCATCATTGTTTGCAACAACATATGTCTGTGATCAAACATTTTCAAAAATGAGGTATGTGAAGTCAACACCAAGAGGAAGACCGAGAGGCAAATACCTGTATGGCTTGGCCACATGGCGTGGACGAGACAGGAACACTGAGCTTCTTCTTCTTCTTTCGTTCGCTTGAAATATGTCTATATCTGCAATGTCGTCTCTTGCATGAATTGAACTGTTTTTTTTCAGTTCACACAGTGGTCCATAGAGTTTATCTTCCACTGTCGTCTCTCTAGGCCAGAAGGTTTGCCTAGATATGTTATATTTTGGGCAGTCTTGGAGTATGTGCTCTGCTGTCTGCGACGCCAATCCACATGTGCACATGGCTGTTTCACCAATCTTGAATTTTGTATACATGTGGTTGCGTAATCTATTGTGTCCTGTTCTGAGGCGCAGAATAATGACTTGTTCTGGTCTGTCCATAATGTGGTAGTCATCTTGAGCAGGTTTTGGTGGCTTTATGACTGATTTGATCATTCTTTTCTTTTGGTGGTATGTAACGGGCACATCAGGCTGTTCCTCTTTGGCTCCTTCCTTAGCCAATTGATCAGCTCTGTCGTTTCCGGGTACTCCACAGTGGGATGGTATCCACTGTATGGTGACTTTATGCTGACTGCTAAGTTAAGAAAGTAGTGTCCTTAGTACTGGCAATTTCCCAGAGAGGAGCGCCTCGAGTACTGATTTTGCATCTGTTAGTAGCACCACAGGTTGTGTACCATTGCTGTTATTTAGTAATTTCTCTGTTGCTATCTTGATTGCCTCAATTTCGGCATCATAGTTATGGCAGTACTTTCCTGTCGGTACTCTGGCTGTGTCCCTAGTATTATTTGGGTATTCTATGTACACTCCCGCTCCTCCATTTCGAACAGCATTTTGTGCTGACCCATCTGTGTAGACTCGGATCCAGAGGTCCTGTGGGTATTCTTCATCAAGGAAGCTGAGAGTGGCTGTTCTGCGCTGCACACTGTTCTGTTCTTCCTTGTCAAATATTCCTCTCACTTTTGTCTGGATTTGTAACGATAGTCTATGCTCATCTTTCCATGGAGTTCGCTCTGGAATAGTTGTTAGGGGGATACCAACTGTGGGCAGATCAGTGGTTTCTCTGCAGAGTCGTTTCGCCTGGTGGATAAAACTACTTCTTTTCAACCGCCCCATAGCTAGGTTTTCAAATCTGTTCTTCATAGGGTGGCCTGGCAAGCTGAGGAACTTTTCTGCTTGTATTAGCGTTTTCGTATCTCTGCGCTCACTCAGTGCCTGTGTCCTCCCCATCTTCTCCATTTCCACTATAGGGGTTGATCTCATCCCTCCTGTGGTGACTCTAAGTGCTTGATTTTGCACCTTGTCCAGCTCTTGTAGTGTGGTATTTGATGCTGAACACCACGCAGTTGACCCATATTCCAGGTGTGGTCGTATGCTCTGTTGGTAAACTTTGTTAAGTATTTTCGTACTGGCTCCCCATGTGGTTCCACTTAGCTTTCTCAGGATGGCTATTTTCCTTCTGGCTTTTGCTACTGCTTTGTTGATGTGCTTTCTCCATGTCAGCTTGCCATCAAATGTTACTCCAAGGTATGTTGGTTCTTTATCTTCTCTTAGGGGTGTTCCATTTATCTGGATGATCCCTGCCTTTTGTTTTGGAGAGAGAGTAAATAGGGTGGTGCTGCACTTGTCAGTGTTTATGCTGACACACCATCTATTTGCCCATGCAGCAAATGTATCTACAGCTCTTTGTAGCAATCTGGTGGCCACTGATGCATATTCATTTGTGCTCCATAGAACCAGGTCATCGGCGTACATTGCCGCTTTAATTCCATGCGGTAGGTGAGCAACAAGATCATTGATGAAGATTAGAAAAAGTGTGGGGGACAAGACTCCGCCCTGGGGGACTCCGTGACGCAGTAGTACTTTCTTGCCCTTGAGTCCGTCTATCTGTACTCGGGCTCTTCTGTTGTGCAAGTATGCTTTCACCCATTTGTACATTCTTCCATTGACTTTGCAGTTTCTCAGTTTCTTCATCAGACCTTCTTTCCAGACTTTGTCAAAGGCTTTCTTCAGATCTATCCATGCCGAAAGCACCAGCTTCTTCTCTTGGAATGCATCCTCAATTTCTTGAGAGAGGTAGGTTGTCTGATCTTCCGTAGAGTAGCACTGCCTAAAGCCAGCCTGCTGTGGCACAAGGATGTTTTTACTTTCAATGTACCACTGCAGTCTGTGATTGATGATGCGCTCCAGTGTTTTGCAGAGACAGCTGGTGAGGCTAATTGGTCTGTAGCTAGAGGCAATGGAACCATCTTTCCCTGATTTTAGGAGGGGTATCATGATTGCTTCTCTCCAGGCTTGTGGAACACTGCCTAAGGTCCAGCTGTTATTGAAGATCTGCAACAGCTTTGTTTTGGCCTCTGTTCCTAGGTTCCTGATCATTTCATTGGAGATACCATCAGCTCCTGGTGACTTTCTCATTTTCAGTTTTGATATGGCTAACTCCAGTTCGCTGATTGTGATGGGTGCCTCCAGAACCTCATGTACTATTTCCTTCTGTCCTGTATGCTGTCGTTTCTCTCGAATCTCTTGTTGTTTCTCTGGACGAATTTTGATATTGCTATCTTGTGCGAACGAGTCAGCAAAATGGTCAGCTGCTTGCTTTCTTGTTAAGATTTTTCCATCTTTATGTAGTGCAATTTTTGAGTTTCTCCCTGTGCCCTCGTCATTAAGCTGTTTTATTAGCTTCCACAATTTCCTTGTGTCTCTTTCAAAGTTCAGAGACTCCGTTTTCTCCTGCCAGCTTTTCCGTCTAGCCTGCAGCTTGGCCCTTTGAAATTTGGCTTTTGCATGCTGGAATTTATTGTGGTGCTCTTGGCTGGGTGTGGCCTCTGCTTGCTTTCTACACACTTCAACATCATTATGCAACTGTTCCAGTTCACTACTCCAGTAGGGTTTATATTGTTTACGGGCTCCTCTTGGTACTGTTTCTCGCGCTGCCTGTAGTATGCATTTCCCAAACTCTTCAACTGCTTTATTTATGTCTTTCTCAGTGTTCAGGTTTCTAACCAGTATGCTGGTGCGATGCTTGTACATTGCCCAGTCTGCTTTCTTGTAGTTCCACCTCGAGAGGGTGCTGCTTTCACTTACAAGCTCAGTTTCTACGGTTCTACGGTGGTCACTGCCACCAAGTTGTTTCCCAACAGTTCGTGTAATGTTCCACTCCAGGTCTGGTGAATGAAAAGCCAGGTCAGGTGTAGTTGTAGAGTGCCATGATCTCGAGTAGAAAGTATGTGGGTCGGACGGCTTGTTAATCAACATGAATCTATTCTCATCCTGCCAGTCTTCCAGTCTCTCTCCTCTCTGGTCCATGTGATCATAGCCCCAGCTCTGCGAGTGGCTGTTGAAATCGCCACACACAATCATTTTTTCTTTTAGTGGTAGAGTGTCCAGTGCCTGTGGGCGGTCACTTGGACAGTAGTAATTGATCAGATGTAGATCTGTATTACCTGTCTTAAGTTTAAGTGTCTGATACTCAGCCCCTTCCATGTAGACTTTGATTTGTGAAGCCATGATGTTATTTCTTACAAGGGTCAGTATCCCACCTTTTCGCCTGTTCTTTCGGTCAGATCGGTAACACTGGTAGCCTCTGATTTTGAAGGCTATATTTTCATTGAGGTGAGTTTCTTGCAAGCAACATATGCTTACTTTTTCTTGGTCCAAGATTTTTTCTAATTCTATTTTTTTGTTGCTGACTCCCTCCGCATTCCAGTGCATTATTTTAAGTCTTCGTTTAGTATGGCCAGTCGTCCTATTCTCATGTCCCCTGGCTCCACAGGACATCTGAGAAGGACCTCCAGTAGTTGGGGTTGGACCCTTTCGAGACATAGGGCCCGGCACTGCACCTGCCTGGGGGTCCAAAGCAGGGCGAGCACCATAACGATTAGCAGTAGTCGACATATTCCATTTTGCGTGATTGCGTGGCATCCTGATTTCTGTGGTGCGCCTCTTGGCTGGTTGCCTCCGTCTTCAGCACCTTTCTTTGCTAGAGCAGACTGTGGTCTCACTCGAGTGTAGATGTGTACGCGCGCACACACCTGTCTGCGCATGCATGTACGTGCATACACATCTAGAGCATACTGGTTATTTTCCGGCGCCAGAGACTCGCCGTCGCCCCTTCTCCTGTTAGTTTAAACAGGTCCGCCACGTGAAGGCCAGGAGTTGGACTTTTGCTGCATAGGTTATGTATTCACGAGCCATTTAGGTATTTGAGCAATGTTGGGCGCTCACCCCAACACCGCGCCTCGGCTACATACAGCAACATTTGGAACCCGAACACTGAGCTCATCCACGACACTGGTGACCGAGTTAAATGGCGAGTCATGACCGCCGACGCTTTCCGGCATGGCACATGATTGATTGATTGAAGTCAACACATCAAACGAGAGTGACTGGTGAACATTTGAAAGCAATTCTCTTGATTGAATGCAGCAATTCCAAACCAAAAGTTGATGATATCTTGAAAGCCAAATATTAGTTTCACAAATCTAACTAACCTTTTTTGTTGCTTAGTTTGTGAGATTCGGATATGTGCACACTAGGTCTAATGTAACTATCTTTTTGCTAACGTCGCATTCTTTGATAACTTTTTTTTTAAAAAGTAAATAAACTAGCTGACCCGGCCCGGCTTCGCCCAGCTCCTGGCATGGAGGGCAACTATCAGAAATGGAATAAAGACAAAGGAGAAAATGATTGCAGATAAAGCACACACAGAGCGTGAGAGACGTAAGATGGTGCAAAATGGTGGAAATGACCATGTTTTCACATGCACCTACTGTGGACAAACATTTGCAGCAAGAATTGGCCTTACCAGCCACACTCGCCACCGCCATGGATCGTAGTTATTGCCATATGACAGTTATTAAGCCTTTTTGAAGCACAATGTACCAAACTATCGTTTGTCAAGACGGAAAGGTGCCAATGTAATAGCACCGTAACTTAACCAAATACATGGCTGTATCCATAATGTTAAACTAATGGTAAACGTTCACTCTTCTAGAATTTCATCTGATAATTCCAAACGCTCACAAAATTCCTTCACTACAACCAACAGTCCTTGATTAATAAGCTTCTCTTGAGTCATTAATTTTCATAAATGTGTCTTTATAAGTTTCAGTTTCGAAAAACACATTTCACCTGATGCTACACTAATTGGAAATGTTACAAAAATTATCAAAGCTATAAATATATTAAGAAATTATGACATTAAGTTACTTTTTCCTATATATGCTAAATATATTTTAATGGATCTGGCCCATCTGAATATCAACTGTTCAAATCTCGATACGACATCAACTCCCTGCACAGCAAAAGACCATCGATATCCTTATAACGTTTGCTTTATTTGTTATCTGAAAGCGAAACATCTAAAACAGGGGTAACCAAACTACGGCCCGCGGGCCGGATCCGGCCGGCGACGTCATTTCATCCGGCCCGCCGTCGGTCCTCGAACTTGCTTGATATAACTATGAAACACGAGACGTTGTGATACAATTTAAATGTAAATATTATGTTTAGAATAATAGGAGATTTTCACACGTGCGGAGACCTCCTGGCTACACTAGGTTGTTTATTTAGGTGGCCCTATTGATACATTTTGCGAACCTTATTATGAGATATATTCTATTACCACATGAAGCCGCCTGCCGGGACTCTATAAGAGTATGGAGTAGCATATCCCTTGATACCCTGGTGAAAAATGTATAGGATGCTGAGATGTTGTGTTGGCGTGCCTATAACATCCCAGTAAAGCCATATTCCCGCCTCTTTGGCATTGGGAACAACTTAGGCCGAAGAGATGCTGATGTCTAATTTTCAGCAGAGGGTTTGAACTTAAACCCTTGAGCCACTACCAATTAGATGGGCGAACATGCCCCAGGCACTGCCAAGTATAGCCACTGTTTTTCCAGACCGCAGTTGAGAGGGTAGACAGACAATGTGAAGATCCAAGAGGATCTTGATTGTGGATTGACGATTATCTGCTGTGGGGTGAGTTTTGAACGACCCTTCATAGTTTAAATAGGAATATAGGAATCTAATAGCGATGTCTGTGTCTGAGAACAATAATGGAGGGATATATGCCTGGGAAGAGAGGAAGAGGAAGGCCAAAGAGAAGATGGGTGCAGGATGTGGCGGATGATCTCCAGGTGGATGTATCTGAAGCGGGAAATCTTGCTTATGATCGAGAGGTTTTCCGGAAGGTTGTTATGGGAGCGAACTTCTGCAAAGGACATGCTACTGAATGAATGACCTTTGTTCCATCTTGTTGTCTGATAATTGCTGGTGTTGTTTATCAGACTACAGTTACAGTGTTGGATGATTATCCATGCTGTGATGGAAGATCACTGGTACTGTGTTGGATGACTACCCAAGCTGTGATGGAATATCAATTGTACTGTGAAGGATGATCATGTGTATGTTTATTCATGGGGATGCCTATTTTGTCATTGCATCTAATCATTAATTTTATTTATTAGGGCATTGGCATTATTAATCAGATGTTGTTGTATCTTTACAATTACATTATTCTGATTCCCTGTACACTGACCTGAATTTCTTCTGATATCTCTAAATCGTTGTTTTTTCTTGTTAGCCGTAGAGATAGAATGAAATTCTCTTTGTCTTCTTATTCCTCTCTTCTTCTACGGACCATCAACTGTCGGCGTTGTACTATTATCGCTATTATCTCTGTGCGGTTACACAAAGGTACCTATACACTGTAGATGTACCATTGATGAGCTGTAGCTTCACCAGTGACCCCTAGTCCTCTGCTTTTCTTGTGTTTCAATAGGATTTTAATTATGTTTCTAATGTAATGTCTTTTTCATTTTCAGATCCCGTATACTTCACCCATAATTATGGCTAGTAGGAAAAGAAAAGTGGACGCCGAGTGAGGAGGAGTAAAATACTTCTTTGTGGAAACAAAGGACCAGAAAACCAGCTTCGTAATACGCAGCGAAAGTGTTGCCGTTTTGAAAGAGTACAATCTTCGACGTCACTACGAAACAACAAATCCATCAACATATTAAAAGTTTTCTGGAAAATTACGCTCTGGGAAATATGAGACCATTAAACGTGGTTTTGAAACGCAAAGAAATCTCCTCACGAGAAAATTTGCTGAAAATGAATCTGTCACTCGTACAAGTTACAAAACAGTGCATAAGATGGCAGAACGTGGAAAACCGTTTACTGATGGCAACGTCATT
Organism: Cepaea hortensis; assembly: GCA_963921405.1. Classification (NCBI taxonomy): domain Eukaryota; kingdom Metazoa; phylum Mollusca; class Gastropoda; order Stylommatophora; family Helicidae; genus Cepaea; species Cepaea hortensis. Next base: position 88,696,203 of record OY992878.1, on the reverse strand, counting down.
AAAGAGTGTGTGTGATCGAAGCAGCTAATGACTTGTGTCCTGAGAAAGCCTTTCGGCAAGTTCAGTTGTGCGGAGAACAGAAGAACTTGGAGAGAACAAAGTGCTACAGATACGCGAGAAAGCTAGGAACTTGTTGTAGTATTCTCTGGCACTGGATGAGTCTATTGATCTCTCGAGTACGTCACAACTTCTCGTGTTCATTTGTGGTGTCAATTTGGACTTTCAGATAACGGAAGAGTTGGCGTCCGTTTGCAGCATGCATGGAACAACAACTGGGAAAGTCATTTTCGTGGAAGTGCAAACAATTTTCCAAGACTATAACCTTCGGTTGAATCAGCTTCGATGTGTTACAGTTGATGAGGGGAAAAAACATGACTGGAGTGATGAAGGGTCTGTTGGGGCTGATCAGGACTCATTTGGAAGATTTGCAAATTCCGGGCGCTCTGTTCATACACTGCATCGTACATCAGCAAGTACTCTGTGGGAAAGATTTAGATATTTTTTGTGTACTGAAACCATTAGTTTCTGCTGTGAACTTCATTCGGCAACATGCACTCATTCACCGTCAGTTCTAGGCTTTTCTTGAAGAAATTGATTCTGAATTCTGTGACTTGCCTTATCAGGTGGCTCAGCTGCGGTAAAGTCCTGCTTCGTTTTTACAAGCTCTGAAACGAAATAGATGTTTTCCTCACTGAAAAAGATAAAGCTGATTCACTGCTGTCAGATCCTACCTGGCTGTCAAAGTTGTCAATTTTGGTCGATATGAATGAACTGAAGTTGAAACTTCAGGGAAAGAATTACCTCGTCTGTGATCTCTACAGAACCATCAAAGGATTTCGAAGAAAGCTGTCATTGTTGGAAGCACAACTGGAAGGAGAAAATCTTTCTCATTTTCACTGTTTCAAAGAGTTTGGAGAAATGTTCAGATCTTGACAGATTTGAGAGTGACATCCTTTTGTTCCAGAATCCGTTTGATTGTAACCTTAATGGTGTGCCAGTTGAATTACAGTTGAAGCTCATTGAGAAGGAAGTACCGCTGCTTACCTGATGTTGAGTTTCCGAAACTTAAGAAATTTGCCGCTGGTATGACATCATTGTTTGGAACAACATATGTCTGTGAGCTAACATTTTCAAAAAGGAGGTCTGTGAAGTCACCACATCGAATGAGATTGGCTGATGAACATTTGAAAGCAATTCTCTTGATTGGATGCAGCAATTCCAAACCAAACATTGATGGTATTTGGAAAGCCACACGTCAGTTTCACAAAACTCACTATCCTCTTTTGCTGCTTAGTTTGTGAGATTCGGATATGTGCACAATAGGTCCGATGTAACTATCTTTTTGCTAACGTCGCCTCCTTTGATAACTTTGTTTAGTAAATAAATATAAATATGTTGGTTGTCTTTGTTTGTTTGTTTGTTTGTTTGTTTGTTTGTGTGCATTACACACCCTTTCCATGATTAACTTAGTTTTTCGTCTTTTCCCCCAGAGCTTTCGTTATAGCTTAAAATTATTGTTAAAGTTAGTTGCATATCCTTTACAGGACGTTTACAGTCAACACCAGCATTTTTTGCTGTTGTTGATTTCTTGGCAAGTTTACGTTCAGCAGTTTGCCATTGCTTTCTGAACGACCGGCACCCATACCATAGCGTAAAAAACCAGCGAAACGCGGTCTGCTGCCAAATCGCGCGCAGATGTATTTCGAACGCGGGTATACGAGATTACGAACCGCGTCCGTAAGACCATCGTAACGGAGACCGGCGCAAGTTTTGTACAGAATGAGTATACGGCCAGCGCTTGACATTTTGACAGTTATCCTGCCCGCCGTGAAAAAAGTTTGGTGACCCCTGTTCTAAGCGAACTCTTGACAGATTTGGGACTAGGTGTTCAAGATATGCACGGACAGGGGTATAACGGGGCAGACATGTGTGGTAAAACATAATATCTTGCCGTAGACAAATTAGGAATATAAATCCCAGAGCATTGCTTGCACATCGTGCATCCTATTAATTAAATTTAGGTTTTTATCTGCATCCCATTACCCCTAGGACATACTAAAGCATAATATTAGTATATGATCACTGAAACCTGTAAGTGATACATGATGTGAGAGTAGAATAAAAATAGCTTGACTTCTAAGGTTGTAATTAAGTGAAGTATTGAACAGTTTAAATGGTATAATAGACGACAATTCAAGAGACATGAAAACACAACAAACAGCTTGTTATATCTGATTGCATCTTTTAAGTTTATTTGCTCAGCCATTCTATGGAACGTTATTGTCAACAGTTGATGTTGTAAGTAAAATGTTGCAGTGCTCTCAGTCCACCATAAATGAATCTCTTAATGTTTTGAGTGACCATTTTATAATAGTTATATTTCTACGTGCAAGCAGATCTGTTGAGGCATTTTCATTTAGTAGTAAATATCCTGAAGCTTTACCCGCAGACGTAAATTAGAAACATAATTTCCAGCTGTATGAATAGGGCAAAATTTTACCTGTCTGATTATGAAAGTTCTGATGAACCTATCACAAATTCAAAAGAAGTTTTAAGAATACAATTTTATCTAACGATTATTGAAATAGCCTTAATTTCCATTCAGGAGTGGGATGAAAATCTATAGGAATGTCGTACTGTATTTACATTGTTTTCTGAATTTCGAGAAATGACTGAAAAGGAAATTTTAAAATCTTGCTTTCTTTTAGATCAGGGGTCACCAAACTTTTTTCACGGCAGGCCGGATAACTGACAAAATGACGAGCGCGAGCCGGATAACTGACAAAATGACGAGTGCGGGCCGGATACTCATTCTGTACAATACTTGCGCCGTCTCCGTGGCGAAAATCTTACGGACGCGGTTCGTAATCCCGTATACCCACGTTCGAAATACAGCTGCGAGCGATTTGGCAGCAGACAACGTTGCGCTGGTTTTTACGCTATGTTATGGGTGCCGGTCATTCGAAAAGCAATGGTAAACTACTGAACGTAAACTTGCCAAGACATCAACAACAGCAAACAATGCTGGTGTTGACTGTAAACGTCCTGTAAAGGATATACAACTATCTTTAACAATAATTTCAAGCTAGAACGAAAGCTCTGGGAAAAAAGACAAAACACTAAGTTAATCATGGAAAGGGCGTGCAATGCACATAAACAAACAAACAAACAAACAAACAAACACAATCAACATATTTATATTTATTTACTAGCAAAGTTATCAAAGAAGGCGACGTTAGCAAAAAGATTGTTACATCAGACATATTGTGCACATATCCGAATCTCACAAACTAAGCAGCAAAAGAGGATAGTGAGTTTTGTGAAACTGAAGTGTGGCTTTCCAAATACCATCAATGTTTGGTTTGGAATTGCTGCATCCAATCAAGAGAATTGCTTTCAAATGTTCATCAGCCAATCTCATTCGATGTGGTGACTTCACAGACCTCCTTTTTGAAAATGTTAGCTCACAGACATATGTTGTTCCAAACAATGATGTCATACCAGCGGCAAATTTCTTAAGTTTCGGAAACTCAACATCAGGTAAGCAGCGGTACTTCCTTCTCAATGAGCTTCAACTGTAATTCAACTGGCACACCATTAAGGTTACAATCAAACGGATTCTGGAACAAAAGGATGTCACTCTCAAATCTGTCAAGATCTGAACATTTCTCCAAACTCTTTGAAACAGTAAAAATGAGAAAGATTTTCTCCTTCCAGTTGTGCTTCCAACAATGACAGCTTTCTTCGAAATCCTTTGATGGTTCTGTAGAGATCACAGACGAGGTAATTCTTTCATTGAAGTTTCAAGTTCAGTTCATTCATATCGACCAAAATTGACAACTTTGACAGCCAGGTAGGATCTGACAGCAGTGAATCAGCTTTATCTTTTTCAGTGAGAAAAACATCTATTTCGTTTCAGAGCTTGTAAAAACGAAGCAGGACTTTACCGCAGCTGAGCCACCTGATAAGGCAAGTCACAGAATTCAGAATCAATTTCTTCAAGAAAAGCCTAGAACTGACGGTGAATGAGTGCATGTTGCCGAATGAAGTTCACAGCAGAAACTAATGGTTTCAGTACACAAAAAATATCTAAATCTTTCCCACAGAGTTCTTGCTGATGTACGATGCAGTGTATGAACAGAGCGCCCGGAATTTGCAAATCTTCCAAATGAGTCCTGATCAGCCCCAACAGACCCTTCATCACTCCAGTCATGTTTTTTCCCCTCATCAACTGTAACACATCGAAGCTGATTCAACCGAAGGTTATAGTCTTGGAAAATTGTTTGCACTTCCACGAAAATGACTTTCCCAGTTGTTGTTCCATGCATGCTGCAAACGGACGCCAACTCTTCCGTTATCTGAAAGTCCAAATTGACACCACAAATGAACACGAGAAGTTGTGACGTACTCGAGAGATCAATAGACTCATCCAGTGCCAGAGAATACTACAAGTTCCTAGCTTTCTCGCGTATCTGTAGCACTATAATAGAATAAAAAGAGGGAAAAATACTACATACAAGACTATACATGTACATTTACTAATCTCCAAAACCCATACATAACTCCCAAGGCGAGGGAAATTACATATCGTTTGATCTTTAACATGACACCTACTACCGAAAAACAAGCACACAGGTCAAAACGAATATCACCATGTCAACTCTGTAGACAAAACATACAAGAAACAGAAGACCACATTTTTTTTTACATGCCCAACAGTACAGACTGCACTAGACACTTTAAGACAACTAATTGAGATATTCACCAAAAAGAAGACAGATATGTACAAGGCAATATTTTTAAACACAATACCAAAAACCACAGAAAATAATCACATAAGATTGTTGACTGCACTAGCAGAGTACAGGTATGTGGTATGGACCTGTAGAAATGCAGCAACATATAGGTTCAGAACATACAACACACATATAATACAGCACATAGTACAAAACAAAATCACACAAATATTCAAAACCACTTAGACAAAAGGGAATATACACGTTTCAAATTTGTCTGTGGGATTTGGATAAGGTATACAAACATAGAGATACATCTAAATATGTATTAGTTTGTGCATGCATAGATATGTCTGTACATATACGTATAAGTAGGTGTGTGTGTGTGTGTGTGTGTGTGTGTGTGTGTGTGTGTGCGCGCGCGCGCGCGTGTGTGTCTGAGTGAAAATATACACATAAATGTGTATGTATAATTGGTATGTATATATCTTTGTCGGTAGTGTCTGTTTTGATGTATGTTTGACCCCTAGTCAGGCGTGGATAAACGTATAGTTTTCATAAATGCGTGACAAAAAAAACAAAAAATTTGAATTTAATGGCGGATAGCAACAGGGATGGCAGCGTCAACTTTTACTTTGATTCAGACAAGTGATTGTGTGTTCATGCTGCTGTTTTCGTGTAGTATTATTATCATGTAATATTATTTGAAAGGAAAAAAAAAAGTTAGAATTTTATTTCTGTATCATCATCATCATCATCATCATCATCATCATCATCATCATCATCATCATCATCATCATCATCATCATCATCATCATCATCATCATCATCATCATCATCATCATCATCATCATCATCATCATCAAGTAATGTGTAGGCAATTGCACATGCCATAAATGTAATATTATCGCATATGTGTATATTAATGCATTTGTTGTATTCGGAATTTTAAAGGAAAACATGAATTTAAAAAAAAAATGTTTTACAGGTCAAATAATCTGACAATTATTATTATTTATTATTTATTATTATTATTACTTATTATTATTAATACGTTTATTACTACTGCTACCATTATTATTAATTTTCCCATTATTATATGTGAATGCGCAACATGAAATATATTGTGGATGTGTGTCTGTGTCGCTGGCAGTAACATATGTATGCGTCTGGGTGTGGATGCAGGTGTGTGTGTGTGTTGCATGTATTTGCACGCGCATGTGTACGAGTGTGTGTTTGTGTGTGTGTGCGCGCGTTTACATGCACTATGCCATAAATGTCATAATATAACTGTATATATGTATGTATTTGCTTTGTTCACACATGTGACACCTAACACTAACAAACGGCAACGCTCTGTAATATACACAAACAAAAGAAACACACATTACACCTTGTAAATATACATTGATTTGTATGAAATAAACGTTTAAAAAAAAAAATTGTCATTTGGTGGTGAAGCAAATTAATCTAATTTCAATATAAAAAACAAAAACTGGACGTTTAGATCGAAACCTTAATAAATTTGCCGAGTGTATATGACTTCACAACGTAAAAAAAATAAATAAATAAAAAAAAAAAAAAAAAAAATAAATAAAAAATCTGTAGCACTATGTTCTCTCCAAGTTCTTCTGTTCTCTGCACAACTGAAAAATGCCGACAGGCTGATTGTTCCAAACAAATCGGCTTTCTCGGGACACAAGTCATTTGCTGCTTCGATCACACACACTCTTTAATGACGTTGCCATCAGTAAAGGGTTTTCCTCGTTCTGCCATCTTATGCACTGTTTTGTAACTTAACTCTGCTGACTTGTACGAGTGACAGATTCATTTTCAGCAAATTTTCTCGTGAAGAGATTTCTTTGCGTTTCAAAACCACGTTTAATGGTCTCATATTTCCCAGAGCGTAATTTTCCAGAAAACTTTTAATATGTTGATGAATTTGTTGTCTCGTAGTGACGCTGAAGATTGTACTCTTTCAAAACGGAAACACTTTCGCTGCATATTACGCAGCTGGTTTTCTTGTCCTTTGTTTCCACAAAGAAGTACTTTACTCCTCACTCGGCGTCCACTTTTCTTTTCCTACTAGCCATAATTACGGGTGAAGTATACGGGATCTGAAAATGAAAAAGACATTACATTAGAAACATAACCAAAATCCTATTGAAACACAAGAAAAGCAGAGGACTAGGGGTCACTGGTGAAGCTACAGCTCATCAAAGATACATCTACAGTTTATAGGTATCTTTGTGTAACAGCACAGAGATGACAGAGATAACAGCACAACGCCGACTGTTCATGGGCCGTAGAAGAAGAGAGGAATAAGAAGACAAAGAGAGTCTCATTCTATCTCTACGGCTAACAAGAAAAAACAACGATTTAGAGATGTCAGAAGAAATTCAGGTCAGTGTACAGGGAATCAGAATAATGTAATTATAAAGATACAACAACATCTGATTAATAATGAATGCCCTAATATATAAAATTCATGATTAGATGCAATGACAAAATAAGCATCCCCATGAATAAGCATACACATGATCATCCTTCACAGTACCATTGATATTCCATCACAGCATGAGTAGTCATCCAACACAGTACCAGTGATCTTCCATCACAGCATGGATAATCATCCAACACTGTAACTGTAGTCTGATAAACAACACCAGCAATTATCAGACAACAATATGGAACAAAGGTCATTCATTCAGTAGCATGACCTTTGCAGAACCTCGCTCCCATAACAACCTTCCGGAAAACCTCTCGATCATAAGCAAGATTTCCAACTTCAAATACATCCATCTGGAGATCATCAGCCACATCCTGCACCCGTCTTCTCTTTGGCCTTCCTTTTCCTCTCTTCCCATGCATATATCCCTCCATTATTGTTCTCAGGCACAGACATTGCTATTATATTCCTATTTAAACTATGAAGGTTCGTTCAAATCTCACCCCACAGTAGATAATCGTCAATCCACAAACAAGATCCTCTTGGATCTTTTGGATCTTCACAGGGCCTGTCTACCCTCTCAACTGCGGTCTGGAAAAACAGTGGCTACGCTCGGCCGTGCCTGGGTCATGTTCGCCCATCTAATTGGTAGTGGCTCAGGGGTTTAAGTTCAAACCCTCTGCTGAAAATTAGACATCAGCATCTCTTCGGCCTAAGTTGTTCCCAAGGCCAAAGTGGCGGGAACATGGCTTTACTGGGCCTATGATATCTCCATAGGCACGCCAACACAACATCCCAGCATTCTATACATTTTTTACCAGGGTATCAAGGGATATGCTACTCCATACTCTTGTAGAGTTGCGGCAGGCGGCTTCATGTGGTAATAGAATATATCTCATAATAAGGTTCGCAAAATGTATCAATAGGGCCACCTAAATAAACAACCTAGTGCAGCCAGGAGGTCTTGCACGCTTGAAGATCTCCTATTATTCTAAACATAATATTTACATTTAAATTGTATCACAACGTCTCGTGTTTCATAGTTATATCAAGCAAGTTCGAGGACCGACGGCGGGCCGGATGAAATGACGTCGCCGTCCGGATCCGGCCCGCGGGCCGTAGTTTGGTGACCCCTGGTCTAGGTAATAGGAATGAGAGAGATGACGATTAATAGGCGAAGTGAGTAGGACAAAGCCTGGTCTGGCACAATCAAGGCCTGCATGCACTTATTTTCGCACTGGCGAAAGGCCGTGCAAGCTTATGGGGCTTATGTTGACAAATATTACAAATAGTTCCCCCCGCCCCCCTCCCAACTCTTCCTCCCTTCTCTCTCTCTCTCTCTCTCTCTCTCTCTCTCTCTCTCTCTCTCTCTCTCTCTCTCTCTCTCTCTCTCTCTCTCTCTCTGCAAAATGCTGGTGCAATTACGTTTGCTTAGAGAATATTTCAAATATCATTATAACATGATTGATCACTATACTTATGTTCAAGCATTCTGCGGAATTTGTTTTTTCTTTTCGCATATCCTATGCATCAATAACATTAGATATGCAGATGATACAGTCTTGATTGCAGACAATGAACAGGACCTGCAAAATTTAGCAGATGCGATTGTTACACACAGTGAACAACTAGGGTTAGAATTAAATTGTAAAAAGACACAGATTATGGTCGTCACTAGGAAGGACGAAATACCACAATGTAATATACAAGTAAATGGGAATATTCTTCAACAAGTGAATATGTACAATTATCTCGGAACAGTAATAACATCTGATGGGAGATGCCTTGAAGAGATTAGAACAAGAATCGCCATGGCAAAAGTAGCCTTTAGCAAGATGAAAAACATATTGACCAATAAAAAGATGTCAATTGAAACGAGAAAAAGAGTGTTGAGATGCTACATTGAACCTGTACTTTTGTATGGATGTGAAGCGTGGACAATGAGCAGTCAGGCCGAAAAACATCTGATGGCTGTAGAGATGTGGTTTCTGAGAAAAATGCAAAGAATACTATGGACAGCCAGAAAGACCAATGAACAAGTCCTTCAAGAAACAAATGAAGATCGTAAATTGATTAGAGAAATTAGACGTAGACAGTCAAAATTTTTTGGGCATGTTATGAGAAGAAATGGATTGGAGAATTTGGTGACAACTGGTAAGATCGAGGGGAACAGACCAAGGGGAAGACCTAGAAGCAAGTACCTGGATGGCTTGGCCTTGTGGCATGGTCGAGACAGAAACACGGAGCTGATCCACGACTCTGGTGATCGAGTGAGATGGCAGAACATGACCGCCCACGCTTACCGGCATGGCACATGATGGATGGATTTACATCGCTGTCAACAACAGCATTTTACCGCTGTTGTTGATGTCTTTGCAAGATTACGCACAGTATTTTGCATTGCTTACTGAGCGACAATATCAGATACCCCTGTAAGTAACCAACGCGACCCGATTCCCTACCGAATCTCGCGCAGCGGTTTCCCCACACGTGGATATACGGGATTACGGAGAAAATCGTTAACACCTTCGCCAGGGAGTCCGGCTCCGCGGAATTGCTAGATATCTAAAAGAAAAACACCCCGACAAACAAAATTGATGGTCCTTCATTATTATTCTGATGATCATATTGTTCTTGTCTTGTATCATCATAAAGGACTTTCACATAATCTGACCACGCATGTAAAATCTGATCTTTTTCTATTATGATTTTGCCATCTTTGGGTTTTAGGCAACTTGTTTATGTGTGTGTTCTTTTGTTAGTGATGTCATTAATTCTTGTGTGCATTAATTTGGTATTCTGCGTGTTGTGTTGGTTTTCAATTTCCTTGCAATTTTCTTCAAGCCATGTTTCTTTTGCCTCTTTGCATAGCAGTAGCTTCCTAATTTTCCTGTGAATCTCTTCGTATATTTCCTTGTTATTTTTGTTATTTCTTCTTATTTCCATGAGTTTTAAGATGTCTTTCATCATCCATTTCTTGCGCCCTATTATCTTTATTTTTGGGATTATTATTGTTGTTAGTGCAGCTTCTTTGACTGATTTCTTTTATATTTACAATTGGTCACTGACGTCTTGAAATAATATTGCATTGCCATATCGGACAGTGCATCGAATCTGTTCTTTACCTCTACGTTGAATTTATCTTTTATCTCCTCACTCTTCAGTGCCTGTAGATCAAATTTTGCGTTTCTATTTGTATATTTTACTTTCTTTAAGTTTATATGTAAATTGACTAAGATTAATCTATGGTTGCAGTAGCAGTCTGCGCTTAGTAGGGGGACATAATCATCTAATATTGTTACAAGGGAGGTTACTAGAACTTGAAAAAGAAAATGGTATACCTAGGTACAATACCTCCAACTAAAATCAAAATTTTTTATTTTTATTTGACAAATAAAGCAGTTAATAACGCAGTCATTTTTTGCAATCGTGAGAAGAAAGCTGTTAAAGGTTTTATACAACGTTTGTTTAATCCTTTTTTACTTACATTTTATAATCAACTTTTTCAATTCTTTGTTTATGTTTAATTTTTAAAACTGTACTTTTAATGATAATGAAGATTTAATCTGCCATTAATTACCCCTCTGTGGGGAAACAACATTTTTTTACTGGCCTCTTAAGGCCACTCACAATTTAAAGAAAATTTACTTACATTAACGGCGAAAGACCTTGGAAGTCTATGGGGTTTATGTTGATAAATACGTTTAGAGGAAATGTCATTTATGTTTGTAAATTTCCTTCAATTTGAATAAATAGCTCTCTCTCTCTCTCTCTCTCTCTCTCTCTCTCTCTCTCTCTCTCTCTCTCTTTCTCTCTCTCTCTCTCTCTCTCTCTCTCTCTCTCTCCCCCAAATGCTGGTGCAATTACGTTTGCTTAGAGAATATTTAAAATATAATAACATGATAGTAATGACTTGATGGGTGCCTCCTTCCCTCCGCTAGCCTATGGGACACCCTTGGGCAAGGTGGAGTACCCGTTTAGCCTCCCGATCAGGGTTACGTGAAGCCATGTGTGCAGGTGGTGGATGAAGTTGAAGAGCAGCCGACAGATAGTTGTAGGTTATGGTCTCCACAGCTTCACGACGGAAGGCAGATGATCTCTTTTTTGGGAGACATTGGCTACGGTCATCGACCAGTATGGTCACTGCTAGGAATGAAAGCAATGGCAAACTACCTTCTTTACAGATGCCAAGAATATCATGTACTGAAGTCTTATCGATAATCAGAGAAATGGCGTAAATGGGTGCTCCATAGGAGCAGCCTAGCCTGGTAGGGGTAGTCATGTGCACCAGGTGACTCCAGACCGTCATCAGGAGACTGAGTGCACAAGAATCATCAATATCAACATTGAAAGTAGGAACTTGGAATGTAAGAACTATGAGTGGGGATGGGAAATTTGATAACATTAAGAATGAAATGAGGAGATTAAATATTAACCTGTTAGGTGTACGTGAGACCAGATGGACAGGAATGGGCATTATGACATCTGAGGAATATAGAATAATCTACTCTGATGGAGAGAAACAACAGCGAGGAGTAGCAATTATAATGGATACAGAGAGAGAAAAATCGATCAAAGAATATTGGACTTTATCAGACAGTGTTACTGGTGAAGTTGAGTGGAAGACCTTTTGATGTCAACGTCATACAAGTTTATGCAGACAGTAGTGATGACAGCATCGATGAATTTTATAGTTATTTAGAGAAAGCCTTCAAGAAATGCAAGAATTCTGAAGTAAATATCATAATGGGTGACTTGAATGCCAAAGTTGGAAATCAACAGGACGGATGCATAGTGGGCAAGTATGGCTAGGGGAACAGAATGAAAGAGGTTGCAGACTAGCACAGTGGGCAAAAGAGCAAGATTTGATTATTGTAAACACCTGGTTTCAACAGCACCCAATGAGATTATGGACATGGAGGAGTCCTGATCATAAGATTAGAAATCAGATTGATTACATCCTCATCAAAAGAAGATTTCGAAATGTCTTAAAAGTCGCAAAAACTATACCAAGAGCAAACTGCTACAGTGACCATAGATTAATCTTAAGCAATTTACATATAAAATTAAAGAATGTCAAGAAACACAAAATTTGATCTACAAGCACAGAAGAGTGAGGAAATAAAAGATAAATTCAACGTAGAGGTAAAAAACAGATTCGATGCTTTGTCCGATATGGAAATATTATTTCAAGACGTCGGTGACCGATGGGAAATGTTAAAGAAATCAGTCAACCAAGCTACAGAAAAATCCATCCCAAAAATAAAGATAATAGGACGCAAGAAATGGATGACGGAAGACATCTTAAAACTCATGGAAGTAAGAAGAAATAACAAAAATAACAAGGAAACATATGAAGAGATTCACAGGAAAATTAGGAAGCTATGCAAAGAGGCAAAAGAAACATGACTTGGGGAAAATTGCAAGGACATTGAACATCAACACAACACCCGGAATACCATATTGAACATCAACACAACACCCGGAATACCATATTAATGCACAAAAGAATTAATGACATCACTAACAAAAGAACACACACATCAACGGGTTGCCTAAAAACCAAAGATGGCAAAATCATAATAGAAAACGATCAGATTTTACATGCGTGGTCAGATTAAGTGATAGACCTTTATGATGATACAAGAGAAGAACAATATGATCATCAGAATAATAGTGAATGACCATCAATTTTGAACATGGAAGTTCAGAATGCTCTTAACCATATGAAAACTGGCAAGACCCCGGGTACAGATAACATCACAGTAGAAATGATCAATGCCTTAGAACAGGGGTCACCAAACTTTTTTCACGGCGGGCCGGATAACTGACAAAATGACGAGCGCGGGCCGGATACTCATTCTGTACAATACTTGCGCCGGTCTCCGTGGCGAAGGCCTTACGGACGTGGTTCGTAATCCCGTATACCCACGTTCGAAATACAGCTGCGTGCGATTTGGCAGCAGACAACGTTGCGTTGGTTTTTACGCTATGTTATGGGTGCCGGTCGTTCGAAAAGCAATGGTAAACTACTGAACATAAACTTGCCAAGACATCAACAACAGCAAATAATGCTGGTGTTGACTGAAAACGTCCTGTAAAGAATATGCAACTAACTTTAACAATAATTTTAAGCTATAACGAAAGCTCTGGGGGAAAAGACGAAAAACTAAGTTAATCATGGAAAGGGTGTGTAATGCACACAAACAAACAAACAAACAAACAAACAAACAAACAAACAAACAAAGACAACCAACATATTTATATTTATTTACTAAACAAAGTTATCAAAGGAGGCGACGTTAGCAAAAAGATAGTTACATCGGACCTATTGTGCACATATCCGAATCTCACAAACTAAGCAGCAAAAGAGGATAGTGAGTTTTGTGAAACTGACGTGTGGCTTTCCAAATACCATCAATGTTTGGTTTGGAATTGCTGCATCCAATCAAGAGAATTGCTTTCAAATGTTCATCAGCCAATCTCATTCGATGTGGTGACTTAACAGACCTCCTTTTTGAAAATGTTAGCTCATATGTTGTTCCAAACAATGATGTCATACCAGAGGCAAATTTCTTAAGTTTCGGAAACTCAACATCAGGTAAGCAGCGGTACTTCCTTCTCAATGAGCTTCAACTGTAATTCAACTGGCACACCATTAAGGTTACAATCAAACGGATTCTGGAACAAAAGGATGTCACTCTCAAATCTGTCAAGATCTGAACATTTCTCCAAACTTTTTGAAACAGTGAAAATGAGAAAGATTTTCTCCTTCCAGTTGTGCTTCCAACAATGACAGCTTTCTTCGAAATCCTTTGATGGTTCTGTAGAGATCACAGATGAGGTAATTCTTTCCCTGAAGTTTCAAGTTCAGTTCATTCATATCGACCAAAATTGACAACTTTGACAGCCAGGTAGGATCTGACAGCAGTGAATCAGCTTTATCTTTTTCAGTGAGGAAAACATCTATTTCGTTTCAGAGCTTGTAAAAACGAAGCAGGACTTTACCGCAGCTGAGCCACCTGATAAGGCAAGTCACAGAATTCAGAATCAATTTCTTCAAGAAAAGCCTAGAACTGACGGTGAATGAGTGCATGTTGCCGAATGAAGTTCACAGCAGAAACTAATGGTTTCAGTACACAAAAAATATCTAAATCTTTCCCACAGAGTACTTGCTGATGTACGATGCAGTGTATGAACAGAGCGCCCGGAATTTGCAAATCTTCCAAATGAGTCCTGATCAGCCCCAACAGACCCTTCATCACTCCAATCATGTTTTTTCCCCTCATCAACTGTAACACATCGAAGCTGATTCAACCGAAGGTTATAGTCTTGGAAAATTGTTTGCACCTCCACGAAAATGACTTTCCCAGTTGTTGTTCCATGCATGCTGCAAACGGACGCCAACTCATCCGTTATCTGAAAGTCCAAATTGACACCACAAATGAACACGAGAAGTTGTGACGTACTCGAGAGATCAATAGACTCATCCAGTGCCAGAGAATACTACAACAAGTTCCTAGCTTTCTCGCGTATCTGTAGCACTATGTTCTCTCCAAGTTCTTCTGTTCTCCGCACAACTGAACTTGCCGAAAGGCTTTCTCAGGACACAAGTCATTTGCTGCTTCGATCACACACACTCTTTAATGACGTTGCCATCAGTAAACGGTTTTCCACGTTCTGCCATCTTATGCACTGTTTTGTAACTTGTACGAGTGACAGATTCATTTTCAGCAAATTTTCTCGTGAGGAGATTTCTTTGCGTTTCAAAACCACGTTTAATGGTCTCATATTTCCCAGAGCGTAATTTTCCAGAAAACTTTTAATATGTTGATGGATTTGTTGTTTCGTAGTGACGTCGAAGATTGTACTCTTTCAAAACGGCAACACTTTCGCTGCGTATTACGAAGCTGGTTTTCTGGTCCTTTGTTTCCACAAAGAAGTACTTTACTCCTCCTCACTCGGCGTCCACTTTTCTTTTCCTACTAGCCATAATTAAGGGTGAAGTACACGGGATCTGAAAATGAAAAAGACATTACATTAGAAACATAATTAAAATCCTATTGAAACACAAGAAAAGCAGAGGACTAGGGGTCACTGGTGAAGCTACAGCTCATCAAAGATACATCTACAGTTTATAGGTATCTTTGTGTAACCGCACAGAGATGACAGAGATAACAGCACAACGCCGACTGTTCATGGGCCGTAGAAGAAGAGAGGAATAAGAAGACAAAGAGAGTCTCATTCTATCTCTACGGCTAACAAGAAAAAACAACGATTTAGAGATGTCAGAAGAAATTCAGGTCAGTGTACAGGGAATCAGAATAATGTAATTATAAAGATACAACAACATCTGATTAATAATGAATGCCCTAATATATAAAATTCATGATTAGATGCAATGACAAAATAGGCATCCCCATGAATAAGCATACACATGATCATCCTTCACAGTACCATTGATATTCCATCACAGCATGAGTAGTCATCCAACACAGTACCAGTGATCTTCCATCACAGCATGGATAATCATCCAACACTGTAACTGTAGTCTGATAAACAACACCAGCAATTATCAGACAACAATATGGAACAAAGGTCATTCATTCAGTAGCATGACCTTTGCAGAACCTCGCTCCCATAACAACCTTCCGGAACACCTCTCGATCATAAGCAAGATTTCCAACTTCAAATACATCCATCTGGAGATCATCAGCCACATCCTGCACCCATCTTCTCTTTGGCCTTCCTCTTCCTCTCTTCCCATGCATATATCCCTCCATTATTGTTCTCAGGCACAGACATTGCTATTATATTCCTATTTAAACTATGAAGGTTCGTTCAAATCTCACCCCACAGTAGATAATCGTCAATCCACAAACAAGATCCTCTTGGATCTTTTGGATCTTCACAGGGCCTGTCTACCCTCTCAACTGCGGTCTGGAAAAACAGTGGCTACGCTCGGCCGTGCCTGGGTCATGTTCGCCCATCTAATTGGTAGTGGCTCAGGGGTTTAAGTTCAAACCCTCTGCTGAAAATTAGACATCAGCATCTCTTCGGCCTAAGTTGTTCCCAAGGCCAAAGTGGCGGGAACATGGCTTTACTGGGCCTATGATATCTCCATAGGCACGCCAACACAACATCCCAGCATTCTATACATTTTTTACCAGGGTATCAAGGGATATGCTACTCCATACTCTTGTAGAGTTGCGGCAGGCGGCTTCATGTGGTAATAGAATATATCTCATAATAAGGTTCGCAAAATGTATCAATAGGGCCACCTAAATAAACAACCTAGTGCAGCCAGGAGGTCTTGCACGCTTGAAGATCTCCTATTATTCTAAACATAATATTTACATTTAAATTGTATCACAACGTCTCGTGTTTCATAGTTATATCAAGCAAGTTCGAGGACCGACGGCGGGCCGGATGAAATGACGTCGCCGTCCGGATCCGGCCCGCGGGCCGTAGTTTGGTGACCCCTGGTCTAGGTGATAGGAATGAGAGAGATGACGATTAATAGGCGAAGTGAGTAGGACAAAACCTGGTCTGGCACAATCAAGGCCTGCATGCACTTATTTTCGCACTGGCGAAAGGCCGTGCAAGCTTATGGGGCTTATGTTGACAAATATTACAAATAGTTCCCCCCGCCCCCCCCCCAACTCTTCCTCCCTTCTCTCTCTCTCTCTCTCTCTCTCTCTCTCTCTCTCTCTCTCTCTCTCTCTCTCTCTCTCTCTCTCTCTGCAAAATGCTGGTGCAATTACGTTTGCTTAGAGAATATTTCAAATATCATTATAACATGATTGATCACTATACTTATGTTCAAGCATTCTGCGGAATTTGTTTTTTCTTTTTGCATATCCTATGCATCAATAACATTAGATATGCAGATGATACAGTCTTGATTGCAGACAATGAACAGGACCTGCAAAATTTAGTAGATGCGATTGTTACACACAGTGAACAACTAGGGTTAGAATTAAATTGTAAAAAGACACAGATTATGGTCGTCACTAGGAAGGACGAAATACCACAATGTAATATACAAGTAAATGGGAATATTCTTCAACAAGTGAGCAGGTACAATTATCTCGGAACAGTAATAACATCTGATGGGAGATGCCTTGAAGAGATTAGAACAAGAATCGCCATGGCAAAAGTAGCCTTTAGCAAGATGAAAAACATATTGACCAATAAAAAGATGTCAATTGAAACGAGAAAAAGAGTGTTGAGATGCTACATTGAACCTGTACTTTTGTATGGATGTGAAGCGTGGACAATGAGCAGTCAGGCTGAAAAACATCTGATGGCTGTAGAGATGTGGTTTCTGAGGAAAATGCAAAGAATACCACGGACAGCCAGAAAGACCAATGAACAAGTCCTTCAAGAAACAAATGAAGATCGTAAATTGATTAGAGAAATTAGACGTAGACAGTCAAAATTTTTTGGGCATGTTATGAGAAGAAATGGATTGGAGAATTTGGTGACAACTGGTAAGATCGAGGGGAACAGACCAAGGGGAAGACCTAGAAGCAAGTACCTGGATGGCTTGGCCTTGTGGCATGGTCGAGACAGAAACACGGAGCTGATCCACGACTCTGGTGATCGAGTGAGATGGCAGAACATGACCGCCCACGCTTACCGGCATGGCACATGATGGATGGATTTACATCGCTGTCAACAACAGCATTTTACCGCTGTTGTTGATGTCTTTGCAAGATTACGCACAGTATTTTGCATTGCTTACTGAGCGACAATATCAGATACCCCTGTAAGTAACCAACGCGACCCGATTCCCTACCGAATCTCGCGCAGCGGTTTCCCCACACGTGGATATACGGGATTACGGAGAAAATCGTTAACACCTTCGTCAGGGAGTCCGGCTCCGCGGAATTGCTAGATATCTAAAAGAAAAACACCCCGACAAACAAAATTGATGGTCCTTCATTATTATTCTGATGATCATATTGTTCTTGTCTTGTATCACCATAAAGGACTTTCACATAATCTGACCACGCATGTAAAATCTGATCTTTTTCTATTATGATTTTGCCATCTTTGGGTTTTAGGCAACTTGTTTATGTGTGTGTTCTTTTGTTAGTGATGTCATTAATTCTTGTGTGCATTAATTTGGTATTCTGCGTGTTGTGTTGGTTTTCAATTTCCTTGCAATTTTCTTCAAGCCATGTTTCTTTTGCCTCTTTGCATAGCAGTAGCTTCCTAATTTTCCTGTGAATCTCTTCGTATATTTCCTTGTTATTTTTGTTATTTCTTCTTATTTCCATGAGTTTTAAGATGTCTTTCATCATCCATTTCTTGCGCCCTATTATCTTTATTTTTGGGATTATTATTGTTGTTAGTGCAGCTTCTTTGACTGATTTCTTTTATATTTACAATTGGTCACTGACGTCTTGAAATAATATTGCATTGCCATATCGGACAGTGCATCGAATCTGTTCTTTACCTCTACGTTGAATTTATCTTTTATCTCCTCACTCTTCAGTGCATGTAGATCAAATTTTGCGTTTCTATTTGTATATTTTACTTTCTTTAAGTTTATATGTAAATTGACTAAGATTAATCTATGGTTGCAGTAGCAGTCTGCGCTTAGTAGGGGGACATAATCATCTAATATTGTTACAAGGGAGGTTACTAGAACTTGAAAAAGAAAATGGTATACCTAGGTACAATACCTCCAACTAAAATCAAAATTTTTTATTTTTATTTGACAAATAAAGCAGTTAATAACGCAGTCATTTTTTGCAATCGTGAGAAGAAAGCTGTTAAAGGTTTTATACAACGTTTGTTTAATCCTTTTTTACTTACATTTTATAATCAACTTTTTCAATTCTTTGTTTATGTTTAATTTTTAAAACTGTACTTTTAATGATAATGAAGATTTAATCTGCCATTAATTACCCCTCTGTGGGGAAACAACATTTTTTTACTGGCCTCTTAAGGCCACTCACAATTTAAAGAAAATTTACTTACATTAACGGCGAAAGACCTTGGAAGTCTATGGGGTTTATGTTGATAAATACGTTTAGAGGAAATGTCATTTATGTTTGTAAATTTCCTTCAATTTGAATAAATAGCTCTCTCTCTCTCTCTCTCTCTCTCTCTCTCTCTCTCTCTCTCTCTCTCTCTCTCTCTCTCTCTCTCTCTCTCTCTCTCTCCAAATGCTGGTGCAATTACGTTTGCTTAGAGAATATTTAAAATATCATAATAACATGATAGTAATGCCTTGATAGGTGCCTCCTTCCCTCCGCTAGCCTATGGGACACCCTTGGGCAAGGTGGAGTACCCGTTTAGCCTCCCGATCAGGGTTACGTGAAGCCATGTGTGCAGGTGGTGGATGAAGTTGAAGAGCAGCCGACAGATAGTTGTAGGTTATGGTCTCCACAGCTTCACGACGGAAGGCAGATGATCTCTTTTTTGGGAGACATTGGCTACGATCATCGACCAGTATGGTCACTGCTAGGAATTAAAGCAATGGCAAACTACCTTCTTTACAGATGCCAAGAATATCATGTACTGAAGTCTTATCGATAATCAGAGAAATGGCGTAAATGGGTGCTCCATAGGAGCAGCCTAGCCTGGTAGGGGTAGTCATGTGCACCAGGTGACTCCAGACCGTCATCAGGAGACTGAGTGCACAAGAATCATCAATATCAACATTGAAAGTAGGAACTTGGAATGTAAGAACTATGAGTGGGGATGGGAAATTTGATAACATTAAGAATGAAATGAGGAGATTAAATATTAACCTGTTAGGTGTACGTGAGACCAGATGGACAGGAATGGGCATTATGACATCTGAGGAATATAGAATAATCTACTCTGATGGAGAGAAACAACAGCGAGGATTAGCAATTATAATGGATACAGAGAGAGAAAAATCGATCAAAGAATATTGGACTTTATCAGACAGTGTTACTGGTGAAGTTGAGTGGAAGACCTTTTGATGTCAACGTCATACAAGTTTATGCAGACAGTAGTGATGACAGCATCGATGAATTTTATAGTTATTTAGAGAAAGCCTTCAAGAAATGCAAGAATTCTGAAGTAAATATCATAATGGGTGACTTGAATGCCAAAGTTGGAAATCAACAGGACGGATGCATAGTGGGCAAGTATGGCTAGGGGAACAGAATGAAAGAGGTTGCAGACTAGCACAGTGGGCAAAAGAGCAAGATTTGATTATTGTAAACACCTGGTTTCAACAGCACCCAATGAGATTATGGACATGGAGGAGTCCTGATCATAAGATTAGAAATCAGATTGATTACATCCTCATCAAAAGAAGATTTCGAAATGTCTTAAAAGTCGCAAAAACTATACCAAGAGCAAACTGCTACAGTGACCATAGATTAATCTTAAGCAATTTACATATAAAATTAAAGAATGTCAAGAAACACAAAATTTGATCTACAAGCACAGAAGAGTGAGGAAATAAAAGATAAATTCAACGTAGAGGTAAAAAACAGATTCGATGCTTTGTCCGATATGGAAATATTATTTCAAGACGTCGGTGACCGATGGGAAATGTTAAAGAAATCAGTCAACCAAGCTACAGAAAAATCCATCCCAAAAATAAAGATAATAGGACGCAAGAAATGGATGACGGAAGACATCTTAAAACTCATGGAAGTAAGAAGAAATAACAAAAATAACAAGGAAACATATGAAGAGATTCACAGGAAAATTAGGAAGCTATGCAAAGAGGCAAAAGAAACATGACTTGGGGAAAATTGCAAGGACATTGAACATCAACACAACACCCGGAATACCATATTGAACATCAACACAACACCCGGAATACCATATTAATGCACAAAAGAATTAATGACATCACTAACAAAAGAACACACACATCAACGGGTTGCCTAAAAACCAAAGATGGCAAAATCATAATAGAAAACGATCAGATTTTACATGCGTGGTCAGATTATGTGATAGACCTTTATGATGATACAAGAGAAGAACAATATGATCATCAGAATAATAATGAATGACCATCAATTTTGAACATGGAAGTTCAGAATGCTCTTAACCATATGAAAACTGGCAAGACCCCGGGTACAGATAACATCACAGTAGAAATGATCAATGCCTTAGAACAGGGGTCACCAAACTTTTTTCACGGCGGGCCGGATAACTGACAAAATGACGAGCGCGGGCCGGATACTCATTCTGTACAATACTTGCGCCGGTCTCCGTGGCGAAGGCCTTACGGACTTGGTTCGTAATTCCGTATACCCACGTTCGAAATACAGCTGCGTGCGATTTGGCAGCAGACAACGTTGCGTTGGTTTTTACGCTATGTTATGGGTGCCGGTCGTTCGAAAAGCAATGGTAAACTACTGAACATAAACTTGCCAAGACATCAACAACAGCAAATAATGCTGGTGTTGACTGAAAACGTCCTGTAAAGGATATGCAACTAACTTTAACAATAATTTTAAGCTATAACGAAAGCTCTGGGGGAAAAGACGAAAAACTAAGTTAATCATGGAAAGGGTGTGTAATGCACACAAACAAACAAACAAACAAACAAACAAACAAACAAACAAAGACAACCAACATATTTATATTTATTTACTAAACAAAGTTATCAAAGGAGGCGACGTTAGCAAAAAGATAGTTACATCGGACCTATTGTGCACATATCCGAATCTCACAAACTAAGCAGCAAAAGAGGATAGTGAGTTTTGTGAAACTGACGTGTGGCTTTCCAAATACCATCAATGTTTGGTTTGGAATTGCTGCATCCAATCAAGAGAATTGCTTTCAAATGTTCATCAGCCAATCTCATTCGATGTGGTGACTTAACAGACCTCCTTTTTGAAAATGTTAGCTCACAGACATATGTTGTTCCAAACAATGATGTCATACCAGCGGCAAATTTCTTAAGTTTCGGAAACTCAACATCAGGTAAGCAGCGGTACTTCCTTCTCAATGAGCTTCAACTGTAATTCAACTGGCACACCATTAAGGTTACAATCAAACGGATTCTGGAACAAAAGGATGTCACTCTCAAATCTGTCAAGATCTGAACATTTCTCCAAACTTTTTGAAACAGTGAAAATGAGAAAGATTTTCTCCTTCCAGTTGTGCTTCCAACAATGACAGCTTTCTTCGAAATCCTTTGATGGTTCTGTAGAGATCACAGACGAGGTAATTCTTTCCCTGAAGTTTCAAGTTCAGTTCATTCATATCGACCAAAATTGACAACTTTGACAGCCAGGTAGGATCTGACAGCAGTGAATCAGCTTTATCTTTTTCAGTGAGGAAAACATCTATTTCGTTTCAGAGCTTGTAAAAACGAAGCAGGACTTTACCGCAGCTGAGCCACCTGATAAGGCAAGTCACAGAATTCAGAATCAATTTCTTCAAGAAAAGCCTAGAACTGACGGTGAATGAGTGCATGTTGCCGAATGAAGTTCACAGCAGAAACTAATGGTTTCAGTACACAAAAAATATCTAAATCTTTCCCACAGAGTACTTGCTGATGTACGATGCAGTGTATGAACAGAGCGCCCGGAATTTGCAAATCTTCCAAATGAGTCCTGATCAGCCCCAACAGACCCTTCATCACTCCAGTCATGTTTTTTCCCCTCATCAACTGTAACACATCGAAGCTGATTCAACCGAAGGTTATAGTCTTGGACAATTGTTTGCACTTCCACGAAAATGACTTTCCCAGTTGTTGTTCCATGCATGCTGCAAACGGACGCCAACTCTTCCGTTATCTGAAAGTCCAAATTGACACCAAAAATGAACACGAGAAGTTGTGACGTACTCGAGAGATCAATAGACTCATCCAGTGCCAGAGAATACTACAACAAGTTCCTAGCTTTCTCGCGTATCTGTAGCACTATGTTCTCTCCAAGTTCTTCTGTTCTCCGCACAACTGAACTTGCCGAAAGGCTTTCTCAGGACACAAGTCATTTGCTGCTTCGATCACACACACTCTTTAATGACGTTGCCATCAGTAAACGGTTTTCCACGTTCTGCCATCTTATGCACTGTTTTGTAACTTGTACGAGTGACAGATTCATTTTCAGCAAATTTTCTCGTGAGGAGATTTCTTTGCGTTTCAAAACCACGTTTAATGGTCTCATATTTCCCAGAGCGTAATTTTCCAGAAAACTTTTAATATGTTGATGGATTTGTTGTTTCGTAGTGACGTCGAAGATTGTACTCTTTCAAAACGGCAACACTTTCGCTGCGTATTACGAAGCTGGTTTTCTGGTCCTTTGTTTCCACAAAGAAGTACTTTACTCCTCCTCACTCGGCGTCCACTTTTCTTTTCCTACTAGCCATAATTAAGGGTGAAGTACACGGGATCTGAAAATGAAAAAGACATTACATTAGAAACATAATTAAAATCCTATTGAAACACAAGAAAAGCAGAGGACTAGGGGTCACTGGTGAAGCTACAGCTCATCAATGGTACATCTACAGTTTATAGGTACCTTTGTGTAACCGCACAGAGATAATAGCGATAATAGTACAACGCCGACAGTTGATGGGCCGTAGAAGAAGAGAGGAATAAGAAGACAAAGAGAATTTCATTCTATCTCTACGGCTAACAAGAAAAAACAACGATTTAGAGATATCAGAAGAAATTCAGGTCAGTGTACAGGGAATCAGAATAATGTAATTGTAAAGATACAACAACATCTGATTAATAATGCCAATGCCCTAATAAATAAAATTAATGATTAGATGCAATGACAAAATAGGCAACGATTTAGAGATATCAGAAGAAATTCAGGTCAGTGTACAGGGAATCAGAATAATGTAATTGTAAAGATACAACAACATCTGATTAATAATGCCAATGCCCTAATATATAAAATTCATGATTAGATGCAATGACAAAATAGGCATCCCCATGAATAAACATACACATGATCATCCTTCACAGTACAATTGATATTCCATCACAGCTTGGGTAGTCATCCAACACAGTACCAGTGATCTTCCATCACAGCATGGATAATCATCCAACACTGTAACTGTAGTCTGATAAACAACTTCAGCAATTATCAGACAAAAAGATGGAACAAAGGTCATTCATTCAGTAGCATGTCCTTTGCAGAAGTTCGCTCCCATAACAACCTTCCGGAAAACCTCTCGATCATAAGCAAGATTTCCCGCTTCAGATACATCCACCTGGAGATCATCCGCCACATCCTGCACCCATCTTCTCTTTGGCCTTCCTCTTCCTCTCTTCCCAGGCATATATCCCTCCATTATTGTTCTCAGACACAGACATCGCTATTAGATTCCTATATTCCTATTTAAACTATGAAGGGTCGTTCAAAACTCACCCCACAGCAGATAATCGTCAATCCACAATCAAGATCCTCTTGGATCTTCACATTGTCTGTCTACCCTCTCAACTGCGGTCTGGAAAAACAGTGGCTATACTTGGCAGTGCCTGGGGCATGTTCGCCCATCTAATTGGTAGTGGCTCAAGGGTTTAAGTTCAAACCCTCTGCTGAAAATTAGACATCAGCATCTCTTCGGCCTAAGTTGTTCCCAAGGCCAAAGTGGCGGGAACATGGCTTTACTGGGCCTATGATATCTCCATAGGCACGCCAACACAACATCCCAGCATTCTATACATTTTTTACCAGGGTATCAAGGGATATGCTACTCCATACTCTTGTAGAGTTGCGGCAGGCGGCTTCATGTGGTAATAGAATATATCTCATAATAAGGTTCGCAAAATGTATCAATAGGGCCACCTAAATAAACAACCTAGTGCAGCCAGGAGGTCTTGCACGCTTGAAGATCTCCTATTATTCTAAACATAATATTTACATTTAAATTGTATCACAACGTCTCGTGTTTCATAGTTATATCAAGCAAGTTCGAGGACCGACGGCGGGCCGGATGAAATGACGTCGCGGGCCGCATCCGGCCCGCGGGCCGTAGTTTGGTGACCCCTGTTTTAGATGTTTCGCTTTCAGATAACAAATAAAGCAAACGTTATAAGGATATCGATGGTCTTTTGCTGTGCAGGGAGTTGATGTCGTATCGAGATTTGAACAGTTGATCTTCAGATGGGCCAGATCCATTAAAATATATTTAGCATATATAGGAAAAAGTAACTTAATGTCATAATTTCTTAATATATTTATAGCTTTGATAATTTTTGTAACATTTCCAATTAGTGTAGCATCAGGTGAAATGTGTTTTTCGAAACTGAAACTTATAAAGACACATTTATGAAAATTAATGACTCAAGAGAAGCTTATTAATCAAGGACTGTTGGTTGTAGTGAAGGAATTTTGTGAGCGTTTGGAATTATCAGATGAAATTCTAGAAGAGTGAACGTTTACCATTAGTTTAACATTATGGATACAGCCATGTATTTGGTTAAGTTACGGTGCTATTACATTGGCACCTTTCCGTCTTGACAAACGATAGTTTGGTACATTGTGCTTCAAAAAGGCTTAATAACTGTCATATGGCAATAACTACGATCCATGGCGGTGGCGAGTGTGGCTGGTAAAGCCAATTCTTGCAGCACATGTTTGCCCACAGTAGGTGCATGTGAAAACATGGTCATTTCCACCATTTTGCACCATCTTACGTCTCTCACGCTCTGTGTGTGCTTTATCTGCAATCATTTTCTCCTTTGTCTTTATTCCATTTCTGATAGTTGCCCTCCATGCTACACGTTCAGCGGCGACATGCTCCCATTGTGCATTATCAATGCCTGTATCAATCATGTCCCGCTTGCACACATCTTTGTATCGTAGTAGAGGCCGACCCTGAGATCTCCTACCCGTCTGTAATTCACAAAAAAAGATGTCCTTTGGTATTCTACCATCATCCATCCTCCTAACGTGTCCTATCCATCTAAGTCTACGAAGACTGAGCATGGAATGCACCGTCACACAACCTGATCTTTCCAATACTTCAGTAGGCTATTTGTGATTTTGTCTTGCCACTTAATACCAAGTATTCTTCGCAGACACCACATATGCAAGCTGTTTAAACGTTTCTCTTGGCGTGAGTAAGTTGTCCAGGTTTCACTGCCATAAAGAAGAGTACTAAGGACACAGGCTTGGTAGACGAGGACTTTTGTTTTGGCAGTAAGCTTCCTGTTCTCCCAGACTCTTTTTGCTAACATGTTCATTGTTGTTGCTGCCTTGCCAATCCTGATGTTGATTTCCTGATCGAGGGATAATTTGCTATTTACCTCTGATCCTAGATATGTAAAATGGTCTACTATCTCCAGTTCAGCGTCGTCAATAAAGATTGATGGTACACCATGTGCACCTTGTGACATAATCTGTGTCTTCTTTTTGTTAATTGTTAAACCAAATTCAGAACAAGCATTGGAGAATGCAGATAGTAGATGTTGTAATTCTTCCTCAGAGTGGGTCGTAATAGCAGCATCATCCGCAAAAAGCAACTCTCTGATTAGTACCCTGCTAATTTTGGTCTTGGCCTTCAATCTCTGAGCATTATAGAGGCCACCATCTGAGCGTGAGTGACTGTATATACCGTTATCCTGATCACGAAAGGCATATTTCAGTAGAAGTGAAAAGTATATCCCAAAGAGGGTAGGGGCTAGTACACAACCTTGCTTAACTCCACTCTTGATTTCAAACTCTTCTGAAGTTGAGCCATCAAACTTGATTATACCCTTCATGCCTGTGTGGAACGATTCCACAATGGACAGAAGAGTTGGTGGACAGCCAATCTTCTTTAGTGCTTTAAACAGACCCTCACGGTGCTATATATACGGAATATATAATGTTGAAGACATTCTTCAACAGGTGTGTTCACTTGAGGACTTAGAATCTGGCGAGAAGTGGGTACAAGTGCCAACAGATTGCTGCACATCCTTTTCAGTTTGCATCCAACTAGATAGAAAATGCAGACAAGAAAATCCGGCTGCTGTGGAGGCTGAAGTACAAGTGTTGATTTTCGAGAGTTCGCTAGACGGTGATGCTGTCATCTACACAGATGGGTCGGTCGTCCGACATGTGAGAAGCTCATGGGCCTTTACGGCTCGGGCCGGAGGGAGAATTGTGAAGGAGGCCTCTGGTGCTTTCACTGAAACCACAAGTAGCCTGACCATGGAAGTCATGGCAGTAAGTAAAGCAATAACATGGCTCGAGACAGACATTCACTAGGGCATGTTTCCTGAGCGACTCAATGAACGTGATCAAGAGGATAGAGGAGGGGTCGATCCGAAGAGAATGGTTGCTGCCTCTGTAGCGGTCTCGGCTAGCAAAGATTAGTTTCATCTTCGTGCCAGGGCATGCGGGAGTACAAGGAAATGAGCGGGCTGACAAGCTCGCAGGTGAGGCTACTGTGGAGGGCGGACGCGCCATGGACCAGGCTGACATTCTGAATGCTCTACGAGAAGTAAGACGCGTGAACCAAGTGATGACTGTGAATCTACAACCATGGCCAGACTGCGAGAACAGCAAATTAAAAGAGGGGTGGCCAAACAAGAACACTACGCAGGAAGCCAATGAAGATTGATAAACCAACACAGAACTGGCGTCGTTAGCGGCTACACTCTGCGGGATTTGCTGAGAAGGGGGTCCGAGCACTTATGGACTGAATGGTTCGATGTGCAATGAGGATGATCTGTCGACTAACTAACTAACTAACTAACTAACTAACTAACTAACTAACTAACTAACTAACTAACTAACTAACTAACTAATTAACTAACTAACTAACTAATTAACTAACTAACTAACGGCAACGGTGCTTATGTATATGTTGGTACAGTTTTGTTATGAGTATATTTTTTTTTTAAAACAAGCATATACAGTGTATTTCACGCAATATTATTATAGACTATTTATTTGTACACCTGCCATGTATATAGAACAGTGAAAGGAACATCTATAACACCGACTGGCTATCTAACCCTCTGTGCACTAAGGCCTATACACAGCAGGTTCCTAACTACCGGAAATTTTTTTTTTTTTTTAAATCTACACCTAGTGTACGTCAATATAAGCCTATTAAAAGAGGTGTACAACAGGGATGTGTATTGTCTCCAGATCTTTTTTCCCTGAACAATGAAAATATTTTTAGAAATATAGAAGATATGGAAGGAATCAACATTGGGGGGATGATACATCAATAACATTAGATATGCAGATGATACAGTCTTGATTGCAGACAATGAACAGGACCTGCACAATTTAGTAGAACAACTAGGATTAGAACTGAATATTAAGAAGACACAGATTATGGTCGTCACTGGGAAGAAGGAAATACCACAATGTGATATACGAGTCAATGGACATATTCTTAAGCAAGTGAATCGATACAGTTATCTCGGAACAGTCATAACATCTTATGGGAGATGCCTTGAAGAGATTAGAACAAGAATTGCTATTGCTAAGGTAGTCTTTGGAAGATGAAAAACATACTGACAAATAAAATGTTATCAATTGAAATGAGAAAAAAAGAGCGTTGAAGTGCTACATAGAACCTGTGTGAAGCGTGGACAATGAGCAGTCAAGCTGAAAAACATCTGATGGCTGTGAAAATGTGGTTTCTGAGGAAAATACAAAGAATAACATGGACAGACAGAAACAAGTCTTTCAAGAAACAAATGAATATCGTAAACTGGTTAGAGTCATTAGATGTAGACAGTCAAAATTGTTTGGGCATGTTATTAGAAGAAAAGGATTGGAGAACTTGGTGACGACTGGCAAGATCGAAGGGAAGAGACCAAGGGGAAGACCGAGAAGTAAATACCTGGATGGCCTGGCCACGTGGCATGGTAGAGACAAGAACACGGAGCTGACCCACGACTCTGGTGATCGAGTGAGATGGCAGAACATGACCGCCCACACTTACCGGCATGGCACATGATGGATGGGTGGAGTACATCTTAAGACGTGAAAGAAGGAATTTACTCTTTTATTATAACGAAAACATTCGGCAAGACAAAAGATGTCATATACACAGAAGACATAGAAATATACATAGAAAATATTGACAATTAATCTTCTTATCATATATTATATTCTTGTGAGTTTTATCTTTGTCTCCGTTTCACACCCGAAGCCAAGATTGAACTTCGTTTCGTTAGTAGTATTTTTGCAATTATTCATTAACAAAGATGGCCGCTTCCTTGAGGAAACCTCTGATTTCATTAGCACAATGTTCTCAAAGGACGTCTTTGAGCTATCCGATGCTATTAAGACATTACGCGAAGAAAATTGGTAAGAACTTTTATCTAAATAAATTAACCAGTGATTTTAATTCGAGCACAAGAGAAAGAGGTTGGTCAAGCAGTGATTAATAATTATTGTTGTTTCTAATATAAATAAGTTTAGTGACATACAGTGACTCAGTAGCACGAACCATCAGATAGGCCTTGAGAAACCGAATCTAATGGTGGTACCAAGATGATGCATGTATGTCAATTAGAAGCGAAGATATGCAACTTTGAGTGTCGTGGTCATTAACGCAGAAATTGACACAAAAGATCTCCTCCAGGCATCTTTTTTTCGTGTCCAAACCAAGGTCATAGCAGAAGTTATCAAAATTTATGTTCTTACTAGTGTAGCTTGTTTATTTTTAAATGAACACCCTAGCAACCATAAAGGAACATCCTAGCAACCATACAGGAACATCCTAGCAACCATACATCATTGCGATCGGTGTAGCGAAGCCTAATTGCTCATGTCATCTATTTTTACATATAATGCAACGTTATCTAATTAGCATATAAAAATGGCCGCTAATTAGTAGTTATATTAATTAATTACCACGAGCATTCTTTATATTAGCTTTAAACCCTTGCAAGTTGTATCTTGTATTCTGCGGAATTGTGCAATGCACGATATGTGTTATATCCTGTTTAGATAGTATGCAATGTTACCTAATAAGCATATAAAAATGGCCGCTAATTAGTAGTTATATTAATTAATTACCACGAGCATTCTTTATATTAGCTTTAAACCCTGGCAAGTTGTATCTTGTATTCTGCGGAATTGTGCAACGCACAATATGTGTTATATCCTGTTTAGATAGTATGCAATGTTACCTAATTAGCATATAAAAATGGCCGCTAATTAGTAGTTATATTAATTCATTACCACGAGCATTCTTTATATTAGCTTTAAACCCTGGCAAGTTGTATCTTGTATTCTGCGGAATTGTGCAACGCACGATATGTGTTATATCCTGTTTAGATAGTATGCAATGTTACCTAATTAGCATATAAAAATGGCCGCTAATTAGTAGTTATATTCATTAATTACCACGAGCATTCTTTATATTAGCTTTAAACCCTGGCAAGTTGTATCTTGTATTCTGAGGAATTGTGCAACGCACGATATGTGTTATATCCTGTTTAGATAATATGCAATGTTACCTAATTAGCATATAAAAATGGCCGCTAATTAGTAGTTATATTCATTAATTTCTGTGTTTACGATCACGACACTCAAAGTTGCATATCTTCGCTTCTAATTGACATACATGCAACATCTTGGTACCATTAGATTCGGTTTCTCAAGGCCCATCTTTCGGTGGTGGTCCCATTAGTAAATACTAAAATTTAAAATCTGATGGTTCATGCTAAAATAGATTTCTTTATATAATGAGAGGAGGAGCAGCTGGCTGAGAGGCTAGAATGCCGGACTCTCATTCGGGAGGCCCGGGTTCGATCCCTCTGTAAGGTGTCGGATTTTTTTCTGTCGGGGGCAAAAAGAAAATCCTAACCTGCACAGTTCGCGGCGACTGCACTAGCCAGGCGGCCTTTATTCCTCAGGCTCAAAGACCCCTCTGCCATACACCGCAAGGTACTATATTGGCAGTAAATGACAGTTTTTATATAATGAGAAATTATATTTTTCTAAAAAAAGATTTCTCCTTTATGCAATATTTAAACATTTGTCATTAATTAAAGAGATTGGCTCACAAGGTGGTAGTTCGAATTGCACGTTTCCGGGAAGGTTAACCCGGTCAACAAATGCCCGCAGAAGTCGGATGTGTCGGCCTAACAGCGCAAGAACGCAGCTCTGCTGTAAACGGGCACAACGCAATCACATACGAAAAAAACTCCGGATGAACGCAGAAGAAGAAAAAGAATTGCAAGTTTTAAAAAGTGAAATGCATGCCGACATTTTGGATTTCCAAAGGCAAAGTCAAAGAGGAATTTAATATGTCGGCAAAAATATGTTTTTCTACCAAAGTTGAGCTTGTATTTCAATAAAACTTTCCAAATATACTTAGAATTGGATGCAGAATGTGAAAATCCAACTACAATTAATGCCTGTCTATTACCTGCACTAAAAACAGTTAATTTTGTACACAGACGTGTGCCGACATTTTGGATTTCCAAAGGCAAAGTCAAAGAGGGATTTAATATGTCGGCAAAAATATGTCTTTCCCTGGATCATTTGTCGCCACAATGGTTTGGACTTTTCCTAACACATCAGGTACAGAACAACTGTCCACAACCAGCAGGCGGGCAATGTATCCTGTACTTATAGGATATCCTCCTTCGAACGCAGATAGATGGGATCTGAGATCATCAGCAGTCCTTGCCATGATAGTCAGTCAAATTCTAAATAAATTTATGTAAAATTAATATTTAATAATTACATGCATTCATATAATAATAAGAGATGATATCTTTATATAATGAGAAAGTACATATATTTTTATAAAAAGGATTTATTTATTTTTCCAATCGCAAAGAGAATTTAATCACGTCCGCAAAAATAATTATTAATTCATTAATTTTTTTCTACCAGAAAGCACCCATATATTTAAATGAAACTTTCCAAATTTATGTATCTTTGCATGCACAATTCGAAAATGCAACTAAAATTAACGAATATCTATGCCTTGTACTAAAAAAATTTTTTATTGCGTGCCGACAATGTGGATTTACAATCACAAAGAGGAATTTATCATGGCCGCAAAACTTTAGTAATTTTTTTCTACCAGACAGCACCCATATATTTAAATGAAACTTTCCAAATTTATGTATCTTTGCATGCACAATTCGAAAATGCAACTAAAATTAACGAATATCTATGCCTTGTACTAAAGAAAATTTTTATTGCGTGCCGACAATGTGGATTTACAATCACAAAGAGGAATTTATCATGTCCGCAAAACTTTAGTAATTTTTTTCTACCAGACAACACCCATATATTTAAATGAAGCTTTCCAAATTTATGTATCTTTGCATGCACAATTCGAAAATGCAACTAAAATTAACGAATATCTATGCCGTGTACTAAAAAATTATTTTTATTGCGTGCCGACAATGTGGATTTACAATCACAAAGAGGAATTTATCATGTCCGCAAAACTTTAGTAATTTTTTTCTACCAGACAGCACCCATATATTTAAATGAAACTTTCCAAATTTATGTATCTTTGCATGCACAATTCGAAAATGCAACTAAAATTAACGAATATCTATGCCTTGTACTAAAAAAATTTGTTTATTGCGTGCCGACAATGTGGATTTACAATCACAAAGAGGAATTTATCATGTCCGCAAAACTAATTTTTTTCTACCAGACAACACCCATATATTTAAATGAAACTTTCCAAATTTATGTATCTTTGCATGCACAATTCGAAAATGTAACTAAAATTAACGAATATCTATGCCTTGTACTAAAATTATTATAATTATTTATGGTATGCCAAATAGTGAAATTATCTCAAAGACAATTTCAAATCTAACCACAGGCTATATGCACAATGATTAGACTGGCCATTTTACCGGAAGCGGAGATGGTAATTCGTTATTGTCACGAGCTATTTAAATATATCCAATGAGATATACAAAGAGTATGTTAATAGTCAATGATGTGTCGACACGACGAAACCCTTCTGCGCAAGCGTGGAAAAATGGCTTCAGGTTAAAGTATGCTTACAGTACTGACGGTTCACGCTAATATTAGCTTTAAACCCTGGCAAGTTGTATCTTGTATTCTGCGGAATTGTGCAACGCACGATATGTGTTATATCCTGTTTAGATAGTATGCAATGTTACCTAATTAGCATATAAAAATGGCAGCTAATTTGTAGTTATATTAATTAATTACCACGAGCATTCTTTATATTAGCTTTAAACGCTGGAAAGTTGTATCTTGTATTCTACGGAATTGTGCAACGCATTATATGTGTTATATCCTGTTTAGATAGCATGCAATGTTACCTAATTAGCATATAAAAATGGCCACTAATTAGTAGTTATATTAATTAATTACCACGAGCATTCTTTATATTAGCTTTAAACGCTGGCAAGTTGTATCTTGTATTCTGCGGAATTGTGCAACGCATGATATGTGTTATATCCTGTTTAGATAGTATGCAATGTTACCTAATTAGCATATAAAAATGGCCGCTTATTAGTAGTTATATTAATTAATTACCACGAGCATTCTTTATATTAGCTTTAAATGCTGGCAAGTTCTATCTTGTATTCTGCGGAATTGTGCAACACACGATATGTGTTATATTCTGTTTAGATAGTATGCAATGTTACCTAATTAGCATATAAAAATGGCCGCTTATTAGTAGTTATATTAATTAATTACCACGAGCATTCTTTATATTAGCTTTAAATGCTGGCAAGTTGTATCTTGTATTCTGCAGAATTGTGCAACACACGATATGTGTTATATTCTGTTTAGATAGTATGCAATGTTACCTAATCTATATCTATAAAACAGAGTGTATGTTTGTTTGTGTGGATTTATGTATTGGATGCATTCGATAACGGTACATCCGATTGAGATGAAATTTTCTACACGTCTTCCTTTCATTCCTGTGCAACCGACTATAATAATTTCTTAATGTAAAATCTTCTACTTATTTAATAACATTTACTTTTCCATTTTCATTATATAATGTCTATATAGCAGGGGGACTTCACTCTAGAAAAGTTATTTCAAGGGGCATAACTTTTAATAACATTTCTATATACTTTATAGTCATATTGTTGGACTTACTTGCACTATTGTTAAACTCTTTGTCTATAGTTATTTTTAGGCATATGAGTTATATTAAATAATGATATAATCTTTAAGGTATTTTTTAAGTTTGCATAAAAATAATGTATTATGCATAACATTTTAACCCATCTTTTTCTGCTTACAAAACTTATCAACTGTCATGTCGGTGATTAAAAACAGTTTTCATTAAAAATAATGAATGGTGTGTGGAAGGACATTCTTTTAAGTTACTGTGCGCCAGGAGCTGGGCGAAACCACACTGGGTCAGATAGATAGACAGATAGTCGGGAACGAAGCTTATTTGACTACTTATATGAATGAATTAAATGACATGCTCCCCACCAGGGACTGGGTGAAGCCGGGTCGGGACAGACAGATAGACAAACAGATAGTCGGGAACGGGAGAGCTTATATGACTACGTATATGAATAAAATGAGATGCTCCCCACCAGGGACTGGGTGAAGCCGGGTCAGACAGACAGACAGACAGATAGTCGGGAACGGGAGAGCTTATATGACTACTTATATTAATTAAATGAGATGCTCCCCACCAGGGACTGGGTGAAGCCGGGCCGGGTCAGCCAGACAGACAGACAAACAAGCAGACAGACAGACTGATAGATAGATAGATCCCCTCCAGGGCCTGGGCGAAGCCGGGCCGGGTCAGCTAGTTAGCATATAAAAATGGCCGCTAATTAGTGGTTATATTAATTAATTACCACGAGCATTCTTTATATTAGCTTTAAACGCTGGCAAGTTGTATCTTGTATTCTGCGGAATTGTGCAACGCATTATATGTGTTATATCCTGTTTAGATAGTATGCAATGTTACCTAATTAGCATATAAAAATGGCCGCTAATTAGTAGTTATATTAATTAATTACCACGAGCATTCTTTATATTAGCTTTAAACGCTGGCAAGTTGTATCTTGTATTCTGCGGAATTGTGCAACGCATGATATGTGTTATATCCTGTTTAGATAGTATGCAATGTTACCTAATTAGCATATAAAAATGGCCGCTAATTAATAGTTATATTAATTAATTACCACGAGCATTCTTTATATTAGCTTTAAACGCTGGCAAGTTGTAGCTTGTATTCTGCGGAATTGTGCAACGCACGATATGTGTTATATCCTGTTTAGATAGTATGCAATGTTACCTAATTAGCATATAAAAATGGCCGCTAATTAGTGGTTATATTAATTAATTACCACGAGCATTCTTTATATTAGCTTTAAACGCTGGCAAGTTGTATCTTGTATTCTGTGGAATTGTGCTACGCACACAATGGGTTACATCCTGTTTAGATAGTGTGCAACATTATCTAATTAGCATATAAAAATGGCCGCCATTAGCTATTATATTAATTAATTTCTGTGTTTACGATCACGACACTCAAAGTTGCATATCTTCGCTTCTAATTGACATATATGCATCATCTTGGTACCATTAGATTCGGTTTCACAAGGTCTATCCTTTGGTGGTGGTCCCATTAGTAAATACTCAAATTTAAAATCTGATGGTTCGTGCTATCACTATTAGAGTTTTAACAAATAAAAATTTTTTTTGCAGATTGGCCGTAGACCCCTAGGTAGACCAAGAAGGTGGTGGAGAGATAATATATATACAGACCTGCAAGCACTTGGAATCAACGACTGGCAAGAGGAAGTCAACCAGAGAGACGAATGGAGACGGATTGTATCTGCAGCAAAGAACCTAAATGGCTCGGAACGCTGAAGAAGAAGAAGAGAAGAAGAAGATTGGCCACGATATGAAAAAGATTTGCAGAAAGAAATACAGAAAGACAGCATGATCGACCACAGTTGTACTCACCGTTTCTTCCCGTACCTCTTGTACTCACTGTGTACTGTGTACTCTTTTGTGCCAGCTCTATTGAAATTTTAATCACGTCCGCAAAAATAATTTTTTTCTACAAGAAATAATGCGTATATTTAAATGAAACTTTCCAGATATATGTATCTTTGGATGCACAATTATAAAATCCAGTTAAAATTAAAGTATATCTATTATATGCACTAAAAACATTTTTTTTTTTGCATCCCGACAATGTGAATTTCCAATCGCAAAGAGAAATTTTAATCACGTCCGCAAAAATAATTCATTAATTGTTTTCTACCAGAAATTACCCATATATTTAAATGGAACTTTCCAAATGTATGTATCTTTGGATGCACAATTATAAAATCCAGTTAAAATTAAAGTATATCTATTATTTGCACTAAAAACATTTTTTTTTTGCGTCCCGACAATGTGGATTTCCAATCGCAAAGAGAAATTTTAATCACGTCCGCAAAAATAATTCATTAATTGTTTTCTACCAGAAATTACCCATATATTTAAATGAAACTTTCCAAATATATGTATCTTTGGATGCACAATTATAAAATCCAGTTAAAATTAAAGTATATCTATTATTTGCACTAAAAACATTTTTTTTTTTGCGTCCTGACAATGTGGATTTCCAATCGCAAAGAGAAATTTTAATCACGTCCGCAAAAATAATTCATTAATTGTTTTCTACCAGAAATTACCCATATATTTAAATGAAACTTTCCAAATATATGTATCTTTGGATGCACAATTATAAAATCCAGTTAAAATTAAAGTATATCTATTATTTGCACTAAAAACATTTTTTTTTTGCGTCCCGACAATGTGGATTTCCAATCGCAAAGAGAAATTTTAATCACGTCTGCAAAAAATAATTCATTAATTGTTTTCTACCAGAAATTACCCATATATTTAAATGAAACTTTCCAAATATATGTATCTTTGGGTGCACAATTCGGTAATGCAACTAAAATTAACAAATATCTATAAATTGTACTAAAAACATTTTTTTTGCGTGCCGACGATGTGGATTTACAATCACAAAGAGGAATTTATCATGTCCGCAAAATTAAATTTTTTCTACCAGAATTAACCCATATTTTTCAATGAAACTTTCCAGATATATGTATCTTTGGATGCACAATTCGAAAATGCAACTAAAATTAACGAATATCTCTAACTTGTACTAAAAAAATTATAATTATTTATGGTATGCCAAATAGTGAAATTATCTCAAAGACAAATTCAAATCTAACCACCGGCTATGTGCACAATGTTTAGACTGACCATTTTACCGGAAGCTGAGATGGCAATCGTTATTGCCACGAGTTATTTAAATATATCCAATCAGATACACAAAGGGTATGGTAATAGCCCATGATGTGGCGACACGACGAAACCCTTCTGCGCAAGCGCGGAAAATGGCTTCCGGTTAAAGTATGCTTACGATCGTGGATA
Organism: Cepaea hortensis; assembly: GCA_963921405.1. Lineage (NCBI taxonomy): Eukaryota > Metazoa > Mollusca > Gastropoda > Stylommatophora > Helicidae > Cepaea > Cepaea hortensis. Next base: position 88,658,707 of record OY992878.1, on the reverse strand, counting down.
GGCGTCGCTACATACGGACAGGCGCATCATTGAGGTACCATTAGATTAGATTTTGAATTTCAAGGCCAATCTTCTGTGGTGGATTCATTAGTAAATTCTCAAATTTATAATCGTGATAGGACTTGCTATTGTTTTTTTTTATGTTTTAAATTTTTACAGAACATCGCAGTCAACACCAGCATTTCTGCCGATGTGATCTCTTGGCAAGTTTACGTTTAGTAGTTTGCCTTTGATTTCTGAACGACCGGCACCCATACCAATGTTAAACCAACGCAATGCGGTCTGCTGTCAAATCGCACGTAGTTGTGTAGTGTAGTGTGAGTGTGTGTTTCGAATGCAGGCATGTCATATGGGTAGCGAGCCCTATCATCATTTTAATTTTGAGTATTTACAAATGAGACCGCCACAGTAGATAGGCCTTGAAATTCAAAATCTAATCGTGCCTCAATGATGCCTGTATGTCACTTCTAAGTGAAGATATTCACATTTTTTGTGAAGGTGAGACGAGTTGCGATTTCTCATGCTATTCACCCGATATTAGAGCTCTCCAGTGTGTCCGATTACCTTCACCAGCGGGTGTGCGTGTCTGTGCGTGCGAGACAGTCTCAAACGGTCATATGAAAACTGACTTCAAGAATATGTTCCGTGATGTTAAATGATTACAAAATAGTACAAGTATGCAAATGAAAATCGTAGATTGATTAGAGAAATTAGACGTAGACAGTCAAAATTTTTTGGACATGTTATGAGAAGAAATGGACTGGAGAACTTAGTGACAGCTGGCAAGATCGAAGGGAACAGACCAAGAGGAAGACCGAGAGGAAAATACCTGGATGGCTTGGCCACATGGCATGGACGAGACAGGAACACTGAGCTGATCCATGACTCTGGTGATCGAGTGAAATGGCGAATCATGACCGCCCACGCTTTCCGGCATGGCACATGATTGATTGATTGATTGATACAAATAAATTATTATTAATCTTTAAAATTGTGTTCACTTCAACTTTAGCAGTTCAAGTTGCACATTTTGAGTGTAACAAAGTGTAGCTCAATTAATATGCGGCGGCTGTCATGACGTGTGGATTTCCAATTCACAAAGTCACATCTTTGCAGAAAATCTGTTTTTCAACCACAATTCGAGCAAGTTTAGCGATGAAACTTTGCTGATTCAGGGGCGATATTTTATATGGCAATTAAAATTTACATTAAACAAAGACATCTATTGGATCCATCGATTCCGATACGTGATCATTCCGCTGCCTCTGTGGTATTCGCTCCCCGGCTTTCGGCAGCTCGCACATATCCATAGAGCGCACTTTTTTCACAAACTTCCAGTTTCTTAGTTCTATATAATATTTTACTTCGTAATGTTTAATATATAATAGAACCCTTCACCATAAGATCTGGAGTACGACAAGGTTGTGTCCTGTCCCCTCTCTTGTTCATAACATATATAGACAACATATGTAAAGAAACCAGCCAAGCAGAGATAGCAAGAATACCACATGACGAGAACACAGAAGAAGAACCAACTGCAAATCTAACCATTAGAGAACTCCTGTTTGCGGACGACCAAGCACTAATAGCAAGATCAGAAGCTGACTTACAAGACCACATGAATAGTCTAAACGAAATGTGTAGGGAACATAACATGAAAATTAGCACAAGCAAAACAGAGGTAATGACTATAACCAAAGAAGAACAACCAACAACAATTCACCTAAACGAACATCCCTTGAAACAAGTGAAGAGTTTCAAGTACCTGGGAAGTATAATATCATCAAATGGCAGATCAGAAGACGAGATCGAAAATAGGTGCAATAAGGCAAATCAACTCATTGGACAAATGGCACCAATACTAAAGAACAAACATGTATCAGTAACTACTAAGAAAGCACTTTACAACACAATCTTCCTACCAACTCTATGCTATCAATGCCAAACCTGGACAATGACAGAAAAAGAGAAAAGAAAAATCACAACAACAGAAATGAGGTTCCTGAGAAGAATACTCAACGTATCAAGAAGAGATGAGATCAGAAATGAAAAAATCAGGACTAAAGTGGGGGTTAAAGCAGCACTAGATTTTATTAGAAAGCAGCAAGTCAAATGGTATGGCCATGCAAGTAGGTTACCAGTCAACAGCATGCCACAACAAGCAATGATGTACAGACCAGATGGAAACAGAGGAAGAGGCCGACCACGTAAACGTTGGACGGAGGGAATAGCAGAGTCCATGGGAATATCGATATATGAAGCCCATAATCGGGCACTCTCACGAAGTTTATACTTCACCTCGACACCGCAAGGTACAAGAGGAACACGATGAGATGAGATGAATGTTTAATAGTTTCTATTATATCACCTAATAATTTTGTGAAAATAAAAAAAAAATGCCCAGCTGGGAATAGAACCCCAGTCTCCCGCGTGAAGGAGGAATGCTTACGACTACGCTAGCGAGGATACAATGTTTGTTCTACAAAGATTATTTATATAGTCAAGCCGCCTTTTGGGTTTCATTATCGTAACATCTTCGCCTGTTTTTCAACCACAATTAAAGCAAGTTAGCGATGAAACTTTCCAAATTTCTGAACAATCTGATGCAGAATTCGAAGATCTATCTACAATTGATGGTTTTCTATTGCAAGCGCCAGAAAAAAATTATTTACGGTTCAGTGTGCCGTTTTCATTTTTCTCCGCGTGTGAGGTTGGTCTCAACCAACGGGTCTTAGGCGGATTATGAAAACTGACTTCAAAAATATGTTCCGTCTTGTTAAATAATTAAAAGATAGTTCAAGTATACAAATAAATTATTAATAATCTTTAAACTTGTGTTCTCTTTAACTTTCGTAGGTCAAATTGGACGTTTTGAGTGTTGAAAAGTGAAAGTGTACATGCCAATTCGATCGATATGCGCATGCGCAGTCGCCATGGCATATGGCCATGCGTTTACCCATTCACAAAGGCACGCTTCGCAGAAAATGTTGTTTTTCATCCACAAATAAAACATATATTGCGATGACACTTTCCAAATGTATGTAAATTTGGATGGAGAATTTTAAAATCCATCTAAAATTTATGTATGTCTATTATCAGCACCAGAATAATGTTACAAAGTGTACATGCCTGTCCGATAAATATGCCCAAAGTACAAAAAGACATCCTCGCAGAAAAGCTTGTTTTCATCCACGAATAAAGCATATATTGCGATGAAACTTTCCAAATGTATGTAAATTTGGATGGGGAATTTGAAAATCCATCTAAAATTTACGTATGTCTATTATATATGCAAAAAAAAAATTAATTATGGTAAGTATAAAATATATTCTTTATTTATAAAAGTTCACCATGATTTCAACCAATCGCCTTGCTCAGAATATTAGGCAAACCTTTCCTGGAAAACCCAGGATGACGTGTGTTCTTGTCACGTGAGATTTGAATGAATGAATGACGTTGAAAGAATGCATGGTAAATTAGATAGCATCTTCCGGGATAAGATTTTCATTGGCGGAATGACTCCGTACATGACTTTCATTTTTACTTCGGGTAATGGCATGATGGAACACACTAATATGGGATTACGACCCGCGTCTGTATGCCTTCCGCCATGGAGTCCGGCGATTAATAATTAGTTAGCAAAAAATAAAAGAGTGAAAAATATTAAATAAAAATCGTGTTGATTGTTGATTGTCATTGTATTGTGTAATGTGTAGATAATTAATAAGATATTTTGATAACGTTCTAGTTTAAAAAAAAAATTTTTTGGAAATTCAGCAGTAACTTATGCAGGTCATATGTCATTTAGTAAGTATATTGATATATTTATCAAATTGGGAATTTACTAATGAGACCACTACAGATAGGTTTTGAAAAACCAAATATAACTGTACCTCAGCCTGTATGTCATTTCTAAGCGGCAATATTCACATTTGAGTGTCGGGATCTTGAACATAGAAATACTAAACATTCCGCTTACTGGGCATCTTTGCTTTGTGTCCCAGCCAAAGTGAGAGCTGCAATGATCAAGCTTTGGCATTTTACTACTATCACTGTTTTGTTTCTAAACAAACATCTTAGTATAACAATGTGACCCAGAGAGTGTAAAGAAAAGCCATCATCCTCATAATTCTATATAACGATGGCCTTCGCGGTGCGCATTAATTTTAACTAAACAAATTCAAATGGTAAAACTCGCCAATTTCCAATGATTCCAACACACTCTATGTTCTCTTTTCTGGAAAACGATCCACATTTATTTAGCATTAAGGTACTTGGTCAGCATCTCACTCAGTAAAAATATAAATCATCGGCCAATCCTTCTTTTACTCAGTTAAAAAAAGAAACATACCTTGTTTGTTACTTCTATAAAATTAGACATTTTTAATATTTCTTCTTTATTCTTAACTATTAATTCGTTTTAATTTCACTTACTCGATATTTGCCATTGGTTTATTGCCTACATTTAACTTCTCTAGTTATGTTGTCCTCTCTTCTAATACACTTGCCTCCTATCTAGATGGTATCCCACTGTTTTTACTAACTAACTTTAGAAAAATACGTGTGTTCTCTCGGCACTGCAAAATAGGAACTCAAGTTGCCAATGTTTTTGTTGCTACCCTGACATATTGCACTCATTCTGCCACGTAGACATTGTGCGTCTTCATGCAGTGCTTTTTTGGTTCTCTCCATTGGAAAGGGAAAAAACCAAAGACAGCCTATGTACCCAGAAAACTGAATTCTCTATACCTGGCCTCATTATATTCACTTTATAACAGTCATACTGTTATATTAGCAACCATACATCATTGTGATCAGGGTAGCGAAGACTGACTGCACATTTAATCTACTTTTAGATTTGATGCACCATGACCTAATTAGCAATTAAAAATGGTCACTAATTAATTACTAATTCATTAATTACCCTGTCCTTTATTAATGTTAGCTTAGAAACTGAGCAAAATGTATGTTTTAATAAGCAGAAGGACCCTGTGGTTAGTTTCCTTTTTGGATAGGATTTGCCGTGATCTAATTAGCAACTAAAGATAGCCACCAATTAATTATTCATTAATTACTAATTATAGATGACATGAGCAGTTAGGTATCACTTTCCCGATCGCAGTGATATATGGTTGCTAAGATGTTCGTTTAAAAACAAAAAAGTTATAGTAACAAGAAGCTTAGTGGATTCCTGAGTTCAAGATCATGACACTGAATATCTCCACTTAGAATTGATATCTAGGTACCATTTGGATTTGGTTTTTCAAGGCCTGTGTAACTATGGTAGTACTCATTAGTAAATATCCAATTTGAAAAACATGATCAAAGTAATGCAATATTAACATTTAAAAATTTAGTCTTAAAAATGATCAGCATGATGTCACCATGAAAATTCATTTTTCTGAGTATGATGGGGTCCATGTAGAAAATGTCTCCAACAGAACAATAATGAGAGATGCAAAAATGCAAGACAAATGCTGCAGATTTATAAATTACTCATCTAAGAGTGCCGGCTCTGTGGCGAAGGGGTTACAGATGCAGTTTGTGATCTCGCATACCCGTGTTCGAAATGCAGCTGCGCGCGATTTGGCATCAGACTGCGTTGCGTTGATTTTTTACAAAATGGTATGGGTGCCGGTTGTTCAGAAAGCATTGTCAAACTACTGAACGTAAATTTACCAAGAGATCACAACAGCAAACAATGCTGTTGTTGACTGCAACGTCCTGTAAAGAATATGCAACTAACCAACATCTAAAAGTATATTTTCTCATTTACAGTTAATTCTAAAATAAAATGTACAATGTACTGCCAGTTCATGTGAGATTGTCTCAGATGGGTCATAGACGGATATGAAAACTTGACTTCAAAAATATGTTCCGTCATGTTAAATGATAAAAAAAATAGTAAAAGTATACAGATAAATTATTAATAATCTTTAAACTTCTATTCTCTTTAACTTTAGTAGTTCAAATTGCACGTTTTGAGTGTAAAAAGTATGCATAGCCTAGTCCGATCAATATGCACAGTGCCACTATTTTGGATTTGTATTAACAAAGATGAAACATCTCCGCAGAAGTATTTTTTTTCTACCACAACTCAAGCAAGTTCAGCTATGAAACTGTCCAAATATATGTAAAAGTGGATGCAGAATTTGATAATCCATTTAAAATTAATTCCGTTCTATGAACAGCACCGGAAAAAATAAATTACACACCGTTTGCCAAATAATTCAAATTATTTCAAAGACAAAGGTAATTTCAACCAATTGCTATACACAGAATGTTAGACTGACCTATTCTGCAGAAACTAAGATGGCGTTGTTATTGTCACTTGATATTTGAATGAATAGATGCTGTCAGAAACACGCATGGTCCTTTTATAGACATTTTTGGGATATTATGCGCAGGCGTGGAATACTAGTTCTGGTTTCGATCTGATTGCATTGGATAAGTAAACTGCCTACAATTAGTGTTACTGCTTACATCTCCATAATTCTTCTTATGCTGAAGGTTGTAGTCTCATATGCTAGACTCTCCTTTTTCAAGCATAATCCATTAGCATTCGCAATCAAATGAATCAGCCATGTGCACATGTTAATTTGCACCATAGACAGCAGATCACATACTCCAAGACTGTCCAAAATACTACATATCTAGGCAAACCTTCTGTCCTAGAGAGACAACAGTGGAAGATAAACTATATGGACCACCGAGTGAACTTAAAAAGACAAGTTAAATTCATGCAAGAGACAATATTGCAGTTAAATAGACACATTTCAAGCGATTGAAAGAAGAAGAAGAATATGCATAGTCAATTTTTATTTTTTCTCACTTTGCTTGCCCTTTGCATGCCTCTTGCTTCTTCTTCTGTTATGCAGCCCTCATCTTCTTCCACTCCTTGTTGATGCTGCTGATCAGATCTCAGCATGGATGCATGAACTCCATAGCTCTGGTGATGATCGAGTTTACATAAACAATACTTCCTAGAATTCCTTAGGAGAGTGGCATACGAGACTACGACCTCCAGCATGAGAATGGAGGTGGAAGCAGTAACAGCTCCATTCTGTTGCTTAGAGGAGACCACTGCAATACACATTGCATTCATTATGGACTCAAGATGTATGCTTAGTAAGGTGGAGAAATTAATGCTGTGAATGGACTACAGCGTGGCTCTGCATTCCCCATAATGTCTTCTCTTGACTAAAATCAGTTCCCCTCGAGCAGCATTTTTAACTTGGAGCCGTCTAAAAATCTCAAGGAGCCATGCTGGAGAATAGAGAGCCTGATGAACCAGAGGAATATTGCAAATTGCCAAGACTGTCTGAACCAGATAAGAACCAAGTAGAATACTTTGAAGGGATTAGGGTATCAGACCTACATATTATTTTTTATTTTGGGTTCTTGCTTTGAACTCAAGAGTGGTCCATGCACATTACTTCTAGTCTTGCTGGACTAAGTTTTGCGTTTGGACTAGCTTTCCCTGTTAACAGTGTTCCTCACTATCAGGTGAACCCACTCCGACCTCAGAGGTACTTGTAATTTATGTCCCCAAGTCAAGGACGAGAGGTCAACATTTTAGTCCAACTGTCCGGTATCGGGGTTGAATCCCTTACCTCGGCACACCAGATGCTTAAGAACATACGTTCTTATCCATTTTGCCATGCTGACCTCCTAATAAGGTATATTATTTTGTATTTAGTAGCAACAATTTTTATTAGCCAAATGTTTATTTTCATATGTAGATAAACATTTTTTTTTTTTTCTTCTCCAGTTAGCAAAGTCAGCGTTCAGTCTGCTCAAAAATCCAAACTAGAAGTTGAAACAGATCCTGAGAAATTGCTGAAATACTGCTGTGGTGCCTGTATTTATGTAGATGGCAAAGATCCAGAGATAAAGGCAGATTCAGAGTATCCTGATTGGCTGTGGACATTGCGCACTGAATGTGGTCGTCCAGATTTGTCAAAACTTGATCCAATGACAGCTGAATATTGGTCTCTAGTTTCACGATTTACACAAGATAGAAATAAGAGAATAGCTAAGAGACTGCAAAGAATAAAAGACATTCAATATCCAGAGGATGCAAATCCAAACTAGAATTTGAAACAGATCTTGAGTAATTGCTGAAATGCTGCTGCGGTGCTTGTGTTTATGTAGATGGCAAAGATCCAGAGATAAAGGCAGATTCAGAGTATCCTGATTGGCTGTGGAGATTGCGCACTGATTTGTTGAAGCTTGATCCAATGACAGTTCAAAAATTGGTCTCTAGTTTCATGCTTTACACAAGCTAGAAATAAGAGAATAGCTAAGAGACTGCAAAAACATTCAGTATCCAGAGGACAAAATGTAAATTTAATAAAAATAATAATTTACTTAAAAAATTATGCTTCATACAGAGATTTTATTTTTAAATCGTATAAGCTTGTATGTGTTTGAGCAGTTATAATTCTAAGGGGCTTCAGGAAATGGCTTTCCAAAGTGTTGTATTTCATTTAAGATGATGGAATAATTAAATGCAATATCTCTTTTCAAATACAAGAACAAACATACATATGGTGTTTATGTTCTTACTTTAGAGGGTTATTATTTGCTTGAAAGCTCTGTAACCTTTCTATTATATCAGAATCATGTGCCATGCCGATAAACATGGTCAATCATGGTTTGCCAACTCACACATTCACTAAAGTCTTGGGTGATATAGTGTCATTGTCCTTATTATGCCATTTGACCAGTCCATCCAGATATTTATCTCTTTGCCTTCCTTTTACTCTTTTCCCATAAGTTTTGCCAGTTGCCACTAAGTTTTCTAGTTTACTTCTTCTCATAATGTGCCCAAATTATCTTGACTGTCGGCATCTAATTTCTGTAACAAATTTACAGTTTTCATTTATTTCTGGGCAATACTCTCATTTATTTTTTTAAATTTTAATGATATACTTTGGATTTTCACCAGAAACCATGTTTTGAATGTCATTAGATATTTTTCTGCTCATTGTCTGCTCATTCCACATGCATACAACAGTAAAGGTTCTATATAGCACTTCAACTCTTGTTTTTTCTCACTGCAGTTAACAGCTTTTTATTGTTGAGCATGTTTTCCATCTTGCAAAAGGCTACCTGTGCCATGGAAATTCTTGTTCTAATCTCTACAAGGCAACTTATGTCAAATGTTAACACTGATACAGATATTTATGCCTATTCGTCTGTATAAAAATTATTTTATTTACTGGATGTTACTTGATTTTATTTCTTTCTCCTTGGAGATGACCATGATTTGTTTTCTCATAATTCCAACCCAAGTTGCTCACAGTGCATGTGACTTTCCCTACCAGGCAAGACTGCTCCTTTGAAGCACCAATTTATGCCATTTATCTGAAACTGAATTTTGAATCGTGATTTACTAGGCATGTGTTAAGAAGGCAACCTGCCATTGCTTTCCTTCATGGCATTGAGCATCCTGGTAAGTGACTGGTTATTGTCTCTCTAAAGATATCCTCTACCAGCCATTGTGAAATTGAGACCATTACCAACAACTATCTGTCAGCCGCTCTCAAGTTCAGTCAACTCCCTGCTTCCATAATTTTATGTTACCTTGAATGAAGGGCTAAATGATTACTCCACTTTGCCCAAGGGTGTCCCGCAGGCTAACAAAAGGAAGGAAGTGTCTGTCTTTTCCTTTGATATGAGGTACCTCTTACCTGCCACATTAGAAAAATGTCTGCTGTATTCGGTCAGTATGAAATTAAAGTGAAAAGTACAGGACTCATTTTCATACTGACCATATGGTGCTATCCCCGTATTTGTATAGACCAGTTAACACTTGATGGGTGATGTGGTTATTATAATGCTGCTGCTTTTACTCCCCGAGACATTCCTAGTACCTGTTTTAGACTGGTTCAACCTGGAAGCACAGATCAATTGTAAAACTCTAGCTTCATATGAATGTGAACCCATAACCACTGCATTGGCATGACAGCCATTGCACTACTGTGGCACCTAGTATGAAATTAACTAAATTTGAATAATAAAGACACAAACAATAAGTTGCACTGTTTATTTCCTGGAATATTTTGCTGCATCTTATCAGGTGTGTACTGCAGAAGTCACACACCATAAATTTAATCAAAATGATTCCTTCAAGGTGAAATATACAAGACACATATTCCCACAGTAATTTAAATTGTCTACCACTGTAATTTTTAACTTGCTATCATATCTTTTTATTTACACAAAGTTGGCTTGGTGAATTAAGCAGATAAGATGGTATTTCCTGAAGCAGGATATGAGGTATAATAGTTCAGATCCTGCAGAGTAAAAACAAACAAACTCTTAAACTGTACCTCACAAAGATTCTTTGTAAATTTAAAGTACAGAACACCAAAAACCATATAAAAACTTTAAAAAAAAACATAATAAAGAATATGAAATAATGCAACACTTTTGCAACATTTTGATCTAAACAAATCTGTGTTTAGGTCAACACAAACACTATTGACAAACACATGTTTAAGAAAAATAAACAATAACAATAAAGAATAAATTATCAATAAAATTTGGTGAGGGGAAAAGACACGTCCTCATGAAGGAACTTGCTATGGGTCTGTGATGTGATAGGGCCATCATATTTTGTAGGCTTGAATGCACAGGAGAAAAGATGGCTGGTCTTTTCCCCTGTTGACGGATGACAATCACAGGCATTGAACCCTTGTCCAGTCAAACTCATGACCATCCCTATCAACTACACTAATGCCTTCGCCTTAAGTAGTGTTTTACCTATATATTCTTCTTTTGTTCTCTTGAAATTTGTCTTTAACTGCAATGTTGTCTCTTGTATGAGTTTACTTTTTTAGTTCACTTAGTGGTCCATAGAGTTTATTTTTCACTGTTGTTTTTCTAGGCTTTCAGGTTTGCCTTGATATGTCATATTTTGGGCAGTCTTGGAGTATGTGATCTGCTGTCTATGGTGCCAAAATGTGCACATGGCTGATTCACCAATCTTGAATTTTGATACATGGGGTTAGATAATCTATTGCCGGGATGGTTAACCCGGTCAACAAATGCCCGCAGAAGTCGGATGTGTCAGCCTAACGGCGCAAGAACACAGCTTTGCTGTAAACAGGCACAACGCAATCACATCTGATCTCTTCTCTCTGTATAGTGCAGTAATGATGAGAGAGATCAAAGAGAGACCAGGAATACTAGTCGGAGGTTATAATATAAACAATCTACACTGCAGATAATATAAAAGATCTACAACATTTGGACATTGTAGTAACAGAGAGTGCAATAAAAACACTTTCCTTGTATATCAAGAAAACAAACAATGGTTATTATATCAATTAAGAAAATACCATCCAAATGTGAGATAACGATAGAAAGGAAAATTCTTAATCAAGTTGATAAATTTAAATATCTTGGGACAATTATAACAATAGATGGAAGACGCACGGCAGAGATTAAGAGCAGAATAGGTCAAACAAAAGCTGCATTTAAGAAAATGAACAGTATCGATGTGAGTAAGTTACTATCAATTTAAAAAAGAAAGTGCTGAATTTGTTACATGGAACCTGTTTTGCTGTATGGCAGTGAATGAACAAATCGGGGAGAACTTAAAAGCAACGGAGATGTGGTTCCTGAGATGAGTGTTGCGAATACTTTGGACTGCCAGAGTCTTCACCCTAAGCCTTGGTTGGCAGCTGGTCTAGGATCGAAGCTCCGACAGGCAGATAGTTAAAGCATTGCTTTGCTGATCTGGCAGCTTCTGCAGCTTGTCTTGTTCCAGATGTATTGCTGTTATCTTTCCTCTGGAGTGAACTAGACAGGCCGAGAGAGGGATCATGCTGCATGGGCAACACATGGTCTCTATATTTTAGCCCCGGCTTTGTGCTATGGAGAGGTATAATTTCATCCCTGGTCTTAACCGGTCTTGGAATCAAAGCAAGAGGTAGCAGTTACTGGTTATAAGTCCTTGTCAATTGGCGTAGACATGGGGTTCCACGGTTTGCCTCTGACAGTGAGAGACACCTACAGGTGTCACTGATCAGCTACCGCCCGCCTCAAGCTGGGCAGCCCCCGGCCAGTTGGGTGCTGATCCGCCACAGCCTGCCTGCTCCAATGGGTGCTTGGGGCTAGGACAAGATCTGAATTGCAGGCTGTAAAACCAATGCACCAGGTATTATTAAAAAGAAAAATAGAAACCTCAAACTACGGTTTGGCACCTGGAACATAAGAACAATGTGTCCAGGATTGTCCACTGGCCTGACGAATATTGATGATGTGAGAAAAACAGCTGTGATTGGTGCCGAACTCAATCGTCTTAAAATTGATATTGCTGGCCTGCAGGAGACTCGCCTCGCTGAGGAAGGGTCACTCAGGGAAAACAATTACACCTATTTTTGGAAGGTTAGAGAGCAGGCAGCAAAAAAGGCAACATGGTGTGGGCTTTGCAGTGAAGAATTCGCTACTGGGAATGATTGAAATTCCAGCTAGAGGTAATGAATATCCTTGCGTTTGGCAACCTCTTGTGGTTTTGCCACCATTATGATTGCATATGCACCAACACTCACTTCCCCTGATGATATGAAGGATTCGTTCTATGAAGAGTTAGACTCTGTGATCAAGGCAGTTCCAAAATTCGACTACATTTATAAGCTCGATGATTTCAATGCTCGTGTGGGCAAGGATTCGAGTTCATGGCCAGTGTGCCTTGGAAATTACTACATCGGCCGCATGAATAAAAATGGGCAAAGGTTGCTGGGGCATTGCACCAGAAATAACCTTTGTATTACAAACTCCTTTTTTAAAGCAAAAGAGTGCATAAGGTCACATGGAAACATCCAAGATGCGGCCATTGCCATCAGCTGGATTTCATTATCACACGGAGACAACATCTGAACTATACATCATTAACTCAAAGTTACCACAGTGCTGACTGTGATACGGATCATTCTTTGGTTGTTGCAAGGGTTAGACTTAAGATCACAGAGAATCTTCACAGCTAAACACAAATCTAGCCCCAGGATTAATATTATTAACATCCACGATCCTGATAAGTGCTTTGAGTTCCAAATAAATAGCAACTTGAAGACGCTTTCACTGATACATCAGAAAATTGTGCAGCAAGTGAAAAGTGGGATAAACTTAAGGAAACTCTTTATGAAACAGCGGTATGGGTTTACGGCACTGTGGATCTTAAGAGGCAGGACTGGTTTGCAGCACACAGCCAGACACTACAGCCCTTGATTTATAAAAAGAAGATAGCTCTCTTAGGAAACAAGGAAAGAACAACGCGTAACGCTCTCAGTGAGCTAAAGCAAGCTAGGAATGATGTGCAAAAGGCTGCCAGGCAGTGTGCAAATGACTATTGGATCAAGTTAAGTCAATTAAAAATGCAAGTGAAAAGGGAAACAGAAGCATGTACGAAGGGATAAAGAAAGCCTGTTGTCCAATGATCAAAAGAAGTGCACTACTGAAAACCTTGACTGGAGAAATCATCACTGATAAGAAACAGTAGATGGATAGATGAGTAGAGCACTATTTGGAGCTTTACTCAAGTGAGACCAAACTAGCGGATGATGCCCTCAACACCATGGAGGCCCTACCAACTCTTGACCACCTGGACACACTTCCCACCATAACAGAAGTTAAGTGTGCTATAAATGAACTTGCATCTGGCAATGCCCCAGGTAAGAATGGGATTCCAATAGCAGTTATCAGGAGTGGGCAAGGCACACTCTCTCTACAGATCCACCAGCTAATAGAGCTATGCTGGCAAGAAGGACAAGTCCCACAGGATTTCAAAGATTCAAGCATCATAACACTGTACAAGAACAAGGGCGATCGGAGCAACTGAAACAACTATAGGGGTATCTCACTTCTGTGTATTGTTGGGAAAGTATTTGCCAGAATTGTTCTGCACAGACTTCAAGTCCTAGGAGATCAAGTCTACCCCGAATCACAGTGTGGCTTCCAACAGAACCGGTCTACCATTGATATGATATTCTCATTGCGACAAATACAAGAAAAATGCCATGAACAGAATCAACCCCCCGGAAAGGTTAACCCGGTCAACAAATGCCCACAAAAGTCGGCCTAATGGCGCAAAAACGCAGCTCTGCTGTAAACAGGCACAACGCAATCACGTCCAAAAAAAAAAAAAACTCCGGATGAACGCAGAAGAAGAAGAAGAATCAACCACTGTTTATTGCCTTCATCAACCTCAAAGGCATTTGATGTGGTCAGTCGTTAGGGTCTGTTCAAGGCACTAAAGAAGATGCCCACCAACTCTTATGACCATTGTGGAATCATTCCACATATGCATGCAGGGTATAATCAAGTTTGATGGTGCAACTTCAGAAGAGTTTGACATCAAGAGGAGTTGAGCAAGATTGTGTACTAGCTCCCACCCTCTTTGGAATATACATTTCACTTCTACTGAAATATGCCTTTCGTGATCAGAATGGTGGTATATACACTAACTCACGCTCTGATGGCGGCCTCTACAATGCTCAAAAATTGAAGGCCAAGACCAAAATTAGGAGGCACTGATTAGAGAATTGCTTTTTGCAGATGATGCTGCAATTACTACCCACTCTGTGGAAGAATTACGTCTACTATCTGCATTCTCCAATGCTTGTTCTGAATTTGGTTTAATAATTAGCAAAAAGTAGACTCAGATTAGACCACAAGGTGCACATGGGGTACCATCAATCTTTATTTACGACACCGAACTAGAGATAGTAGACACTTTTACATATCTAGAATCAGAGGTAAATAGCAAATTATCCGTAGATCATGAAATCAACATCAGGATTGGTTAGTCAGCAACAACAATGAACAGGTTAACAAAAAGTGTCTGGGAGAACAGGAAGCTTACTGTACAGACAAAAGTCTTCGTCTACCAAGCCTATGTTCTTAGTACTCGTCTTTATGGCATTGAAGCCTGGACAGCTTACACCAAGAGTAACGTTTAAACAGTTTTAATATGCGGTGTCTGTGAAGAATACTTGGTATTAAGTGGCAAGACAAAATCACAAATACTGAAGCATTGCAAAGATCAGGTTGTGTGATGGTATATTCCATGCTCAGTCTTCGTAGACTTAAATGGATAGGACATGGATGGATGGTAGAATATCAAAGGACATCTTATTTTGGTGAATTACAGATGGGTAAGAGATCTCAGGGTCGGCCTATACTACGATACAAAGATGTGTGTAAGCGGGACATGATTGATAAAGACATTGATAATGCACATTGGGAGCAAGTCGCCGCTAAACATGTTGCATGGCGGGCAAATAGAAATTGAATAAAGTCAAAGGAGAAAATTATTGCAGATAAGTCACACACCGAACTGAGATGGTGTATGATGGTGGAAATAACCATATGTTCACATGCACCCACTGGATGAACATTTACAGCGCGAATTGGCCTGATCAGTTACATTCGCCACCACCATGGGTTGTAGTTATGCCTGTTTGGCGCACAATGTAATAGTGTAACAAGCTATTGTCTGTCAAGACGGCAATGTGCCAAGTCAATGCCACAGTATCTAACAACAATTGGCCGGAGGAGTCTAATGAAATCAGAACATTATATACAACTATAAGAAAGAGACAAACAGCGTTCTTTTGTCATGTGATGAGAAGTGAAACATTGGAGAACAGTGACAACTAGAAAGATAAGTGGGGGGAAAAAGCAAGAGGCAGACCAAGAGAAATTATGCTGGATGACCTGAGACAGTGGCATGGAGAAATATCAGTAGAGTATGTAAAACACCAAGGACACTAGACCAGTTGGTATGGCACATCATGATGATGAAGTTTTACATTATACCGTATTTCATAAATAGATGTTGGTTTTCTTCTTCCTTTAAACTTTATTCCCCCATAGGAGATTGTTGTTTGTCCATCAAGAATGATGATGACCATTCATTTCATCCAGTGGGGTTGAAAGTATGGAGCCATGAGTTCTAAGATGGCTGGTAAGGCCTACTTTGCTTCGAAATATTCTTTGACAATGTGGGCAGGAGGAGGATTTCCTGCAGTGGTTTTTCTGTCCAGCCTTTTCTTCACAGCTCTTGCCGTCCTGGTTGCTTCACAAGTGACTACACCCTTATGTAATGATGTATGCCACAAATTTAGGTTTTTGGCAGCATTCTCCCAGATGTCATGATGAATACCAAAAGCGTTTAGTGAGATTTTCAGTGCCTTTAAAGTGTTTCCTCTTGTCTCCTTGGGGGTGTTTACCACAACGAAGCTTGCCGTAAAAATTTTTGTTTAGGTAGCCTGTGATCTGGCATGTGAGTCAAGTGACCAGCCCAGCAAAATCTGATTATTCATTAGTAGAGTGTGGACACTGAGCATGGACGATCTTTCTAGGACTTCAGTGTCTGGGATCTTGTCTTGCCATTTAATCTTCAACAGCTTCCTAAGGCAGACTGTGTGGTAGTGGTTTAATTTCCTAGCGTGTCGCTGAAAAACTGTCCAGGTTGCACAAGCACACTGCAGTGTGGATAATACAACTGCTTTGTAGACTTTCAGCTTTGTTTGCAGGCTTATTCCATTTCTGTCCCACACATTCTTGTACAGCCTGCCAAAGGCCGTGCTGGCCTTGCATTCACTTCGTCATCAATTGTGGCAGCTTGTGACACAGTGCTGCCAAGCTAGGTGAATTTGTGTCCATAACACTGAATCTATGACCATTTACTTTTGATATTTAGCACAGTGTGATTAATCCATGGAGCTGGCTGGTACATAACTACAGTCTTCTCCAAGTTGATATTGAGCCCAAAGTTGGCACCGGCATATGAGAAAGCTGAAACATTGTGTTCCATGTCTGCCTCTGAGTTGGCATATAGAGCGCAATCCTCAGAAAACAGGAGCTCTCTGACGGTGTCACTGCTAGTTTTGGTTTTAGCTTTCAGCCTTCTTGAGAGTGAACAACTTTCCACCCATGCGGTAGTTGATGTCTATTCCGATGTCGTTCTCGAAGGCATTCGTCGGCATAGCTGAAAACATGAGGCTGAACAGTGTTGGTGCCAGGACACATCTGTGCTTCACTCCACTGGTGACAGGAAAGGCTCAGACAGTTCACCATTGTCCTGTACTCTTGCCTGCATACCATCATCATATATATTCATATTTGAATGTTGAAGTGTTACAAAGAATTTATAATTTTGTCTCAGTGTGAACAGTGGTAATGAGCAGACAAGCATGAAAACATATATTGGTCTTGGAAATGGGTTTCTGGGGAAAGATGTAAAGACCCCTATGGACAGAGAGAAAAATTAATGAAAGTGTAAATATACTTGGTGGATCAAATTAACAGGAGAGAGAGAGAGAGAGAGAGAGAGAGAGAGAGAGAGAGAGAGAGAGAGAGAGAGAGAGAGAGAGAGAGAGACGGGAAACAATTTTGAACTTCCAAATCTCTAATGAAAATGTGGGGAAATTACTACTCTACATGGTGGTTATCATGAGTTGGGTCTCCTGGTTCGACAACCAACAGGACACTTTTTTTGTAGCACCCCTCTTAGCCATGTGTCCCGGATGTACCCTTACACATGTGACCAGATGCAACGCTATTTTTGACCGGATGTAACCATTACATGTCTCGGATGTACCCCCTAGGCATGTGATTCGGTGCAACACCATCTTTGACTGGACCTAATCATTACCCATGTGCTACGGATGTATCCTTATGCACGTGACTGGTTATATGTAGCTCCCCCACGTGGTCTGGTTGTAACCATTACCCACGTGAAACGGATGTATCCCTTAAACATTTGACCATGTGACTGGCTGTACACCATCACAAAGTCCGAGGACGAGTTTTGTATCTCTAACACATCACCCTTGGTATGATGATAGTTTTTAAGTCCTATCCACTACAGACAGTAATAGCCACAATTATAATATGCAGTGGGCCACTTTTCATTAGATATAAAGTAGGAAAACCAAGGTTTTCTGATTATCGAATTCGTAAATGTGCATCGAAGGTGTTGATGGTTGGCCTCCTAAAGTGTCCCGCCATCTTTACTTTTTCACTTAACACAGCACAACTACTATTTTTAATATTACCTTGCATATACTATTACTTTTAATAATTAAAGTTTACCTTTTTAACTATACAAAACCGGAAGCGTTTAAATATACTAACGCATACGATTTGAAAATTCATTGTCTTAAGGCTTGCTGAGATGTCGCATAATCACTCATAAAAAGTATTTCAGGTTCATGGATGCTCCTAAAATATGCACCACGTATACCTACCATACTATTACATATTACATACTATGAGACACATTTTCCCCTGCCAGCTAATTAACTGCAATCCAGTCATGTAGTTATTCTTCGCTACTTATAGAAGCACACAGTAATTAGGAGGATACATACTGATATAAGATCACTGTAACCCGCGGACGAATACAGAGAAAAAAACCATTCATATATGCAGATATATACAGACACTCATACATCCAGAAATAAAGATACACCAGTATATAGACAGATAGCTAGACAGTTAGCCAGATAGATAGAAGGATAGAATCGTGCCGACAGTCAAGCACACACATACACACATATTCAATTGTCATATACTGACACCACAGATGCAAACAGAAAAGAGAGAGAGAGAGTGAACCATACATAAAATATGAGTCATACTCACGGCCACGCCGATCACTGTGACATACACTCAACCACGTCGCCCTCTTTGCTAGCCACTGTAATACCCTGGATTCACCCTACAACTACTCCATGACTCATCCCGCCCACCTCTTTAACAACAAGAAACCCATCTTACACCCATTGCATAGCCACTCCCCCATCCAGAAGAATAGTACTGTAACCCCACCACACCGACTCACACAGGTATGCAAACACACCCCGATCACTACACCCACCCCTTAACAACGAATGGGAGCCTTTATCTAGCAAGTCCTCTGTCTCTTAACAAGGAACAGACGTATTTATCTAGCCACCCCGCCACTCGTTCACCCCTAACAATAATCAGAAGCACTTATCTAGCTACTCATACACTTACGCACCCTTTAACAACGAATTTCACTAAGTCATACCCAAAAACAACCAATAATTCCGGCCATCTTTACTTTTTAAGGTTTTCATTTGTGAACCATATGATGATAGTGTTTAATCCACTACGACCCTTTACGGATCACTAATAACCGCTATCCACCCCTTAACAACGAATTTCACTACGCCATACCCACTACAACCAATAATACGGCCATCTTTACCCTGTACGATTTTTATTTGTAACGCATATGATGATAGTGTTTAAACCAGTACCACCCTCTACAGATCATATAGCCGCCATATTTACAGTTTTACTTTCAGGTTTTCATATAACGCCCGTCGCAGCTTGAGGCTCAAACTGCATAGCTCCAATATACGCACCCAACCCCTGCGTCCCACATCGGCCTACTCTCCCCCACCCTCCCCACACACACTGTTATTATTTTAAAAGTATTTCGTATATACTTTACCTTTTAATAATTAAAGTTTAACTTCTTAAACTCCTAAAACCGGAAGTACCAAAACGCGCAAACATTGAAGAAGTAGGTCAAATGAGGTCCGTATTTTTACATGGCGGCATGTGACGTCACGAGTATTTACTGTGTAGCTGCCACATAAAACCGCCACAAATACTTAACATTTCGCGATTCCCTACTATTTATACTTTCATAATAATTCATACTAAGTCAGTTAAGTAATGATTAAACCTGGGGAGTACATCCTTGCTTCAAGAAATACTGATAAAAACAACTTACGATACTGGTGTGGTGATGACATTTTAACAGTAAATGCATTGTAGGGAACTCTAGAACATGTCTGATACGGTGTACTGACAAAAAAGTGAACATAAAGTCTTGGTCATATTTTAAAAATAATTAATACATAACGAATCCCGCCCAAAGGTACAATAAAAGTCAATGGTACTGTTTTGAAACACGTTTACAAATATATTTTATATATACTCCATATTCATTACAAGTTTGATTGGTCTATGGTAACTAACTGCGTGCTAATTGATCAAGCACATGGCGATCGATTTTGTGGAGGATGTCTCCTGTGCAGAAAGCTAAGTCTGGAGTGGAAGTGGCAAACCATCTTCTGGAGTAGAAGCTCGATGTGTCATTCGCTCTGTTGAGAAGATGAAGATTAGAGTATTTTCCCCGGTCCTCCACTTAATCTTCTCTGTTGTCAGTATCCGGGTATCCCAATCTTTACGAGCGTCTCCAACTCTTATGCAGTTTGTGTTAGTTAATTTCATGTTCGAAAGTGTTAGGTCCTTATCTGCTGGGCTATATAGATAGCAAATTCTGATTTTCACGCCCTTTATCATTATTTCAATCCATATAATTTCCGCTTGGTTGACAGAGAACACACTCCACTGCAAGGTATTGTATTTCGTGTAAATTATTAGAACTCCACCTCCTTTTCTTTGCGTGCGAAACGTGTGGCCCGGTATCCTCTGACTAACAATCTGTGACGGGTGTTGAGGTGTGTCTCTCGGATGCATGCCACATATGTTCTATCCTTATGAAGACTTTGGCATTCAACTGTAGTGTGGTGAAGTTATGGTGTTTGGTCAGTAGCTCTTATTCTATCCCTTTGCGCCTTGACTCCACGGAACAGAGAAAGGTGACCACCAGCAGCATTCGGATAGGCCCCTTCGCGTTATGGACCCGGCGCTATCACCGCCCGGCGGGACTCCACGGGATAAACATCATTCTGATTTCTATTAATTTGTGACATCATTTATTGATTGAATTAGTGTGTATTGTATCGCTGAGACTGTGGCTCAATACATCCGACTTCGACAAGCATTTTTCGGATTTGCTCTCCGTAGCCCTCACATGTTCCCAGCCTATCTATAAGACAGCAGGTGTGTGTTTCTCTTCGTCTGGTTCCTATCCCGTGACCTGTCTGACATGGGAGACCTACCAGTAGCTGCTCTACCATCGGCATAACTCTTGTGGTCATTGGAACACTCATACCCCTCTACCTCGGTAAGGTGTAGACAAGGCAGAGGGGTGCATAATAGATTGCTGCTTCGGGACATGTTTGTTGTTGGGTATACAGGTTACATCTGGTTGAATTGCCACGGACATGGAAAAATATGTCGAAACTTAAAATTTTCAACTCTTGTGTGATTCCAGTGCTAACGTATGGATGTGAGAGTTTGGAAATCAATAGTCAATCAATCAATCAATCATGTGTCATGCCGAAATCAACGGTAGCGTTTGATACAAATTTAGACAATTTTGAGAACAAATGTCTTAGAAGAATTATAAACCTCCACTGGACAGATTTCAGAACCAATACGCAAATAAGACAAGAGACTAAGCAAGATATTGTATCCAATTTTATAAGAAAACACCGTTGGAACTACATCGGCCATGTACTCAGAATGGACAACACAAGACTCCCCTACCAAGCCCTCATATGGTCACCGGTAGGGAAAAGAAAACGAGGAAGACCAAGAGAGACCCTGCGTAGAACCATCATCAGAGAAGGCTCATTCAACGGCCAAGTGAACATCCAGGATCTACAACACGTAGCAGCGAACCGCCGGACTTGGAGAGCCATGACTTCTGCCCTTTGCGCCGCCTTAGGCTCAAGAGGAAAGACCAACTAACTAACTAATGTCCAAGAACTCGTATTCTGGAAGAGGTAACACTGTCAAATCAGCACCTTCGCGGAGGTCCACTTGCTAGAGGATTGCGTTTGGTCTGTTCTTCTGTGTGGATTATTAGGGTACGTGACAATGGGTTTTGCCGGATGCCTCTAAGAAAATGACATCGGCTTCATTAAAGTGTCAGATGAGAGAGAATATTGGTCAGTTTTGATGACCAATGTCTTCTTTATTTTTTCTTTCTTTTTTTTTTCTCGCTCGCTTTGAACTCAAGCGTAGTCCATACACACTATTTATAGTAGTGACGGACTGAATTTTGCGTGTGGGATAGCTTTCCCTATTAACAGTGTCCCTCACCATCAGGCGAACCCACTCCGACATCAGAGGTACCTGTAATTAACGTCCTCAAGTCAAGGACGACAGGTCAACATTTTAGTCCAGCTGTCCGGTGTAGGGGTTGAACCGCTAACCTCGGCATCAGCACACCGGATGTTTAAGAACACGCGTTCTTATCCATTCGACCATGCGGACCTATGTCTTCTTTAGACTGGGCTCTCTGGACAATAGGATGGTTAAAGTTGACCTTCCAAGCCTCACAATAAATGGTGGAAATGGCATTAGAGAAAGCCGACTGAAGCACAAGGGAATCACTTTTGATAGAAGCCTGTTCTTTTGGGATCATATTGAAGTGGCGGTGATAGTGTCAGAAGGGACCCGATGCACCCAAGTGAAGTCTTATGTCGGCAAGGGACATGGAGCTGAACATCTATTCACACTTTTTCACGATCATTTCAGTGGTAGAGAATGGACTAGGATTGCTCACTATCTCCAAGAGTCAGCTAGTGAAACAAGAGCGCATACAGAGTGAAGCCATGAGGGTGATTCTGGGGTGTGCACGGGACACCTCAACAGTGTGCATCCTGGCGCTACCGACAATTGCAGACAGACTCAAGGTGTTGCCGGCAAGGTCTCAAGGTAGCTGCAGACAAGGAACACCTCCTGCATGATTCCGTGGATGCGGTCAAAGGCTACAGGCTGCTAAGAGGATGATCATTGATGGCTCAGGCAGAAGATGCCATAAGAGAAATGTGCACATACGAGAAGATTGGCAGAGGCAAGGAGTGGGTCAGATTACCGAATAGAAATTCAGGCTTGTGTGGGGTTATAATCACATTGGGACGTGGGTGTAAGGAGGGGGGCAGCAGGCTCTACGGAAGTAGAAAGTCAGCAGTTAATTCAGGACTACTCTCGTCATGACAATGCGATTATCTATACCGATGGCTTTGTGTTATGAGCCCCCCCCCCCCCCCCAAAAAAAAATGCCTGGGGGATTCAAAGCAAAAGCAAATGGCCAATGTTTAGTAAAGGAGAGCTAGGCATATGACACCACAATCTCAAGTCTGAGAATGGAGTTGGAGGCGGTTACTGCAGCTTTCCACTGGTTGGAGAACAAACTGTATACGCACGTTGTGATTGTAACTGTTTCATAAAGTCAAAGCATGCTGACAACGGTGAAGACTGGTATGCTTCGTGCTGAATGGTATGCAACAAGTCAGAGGTCGTGGGTTGTGAGCATTCGCTGGATCTTTTCTCCAGGACACTGGTGTGGTTGGAAATAAACATACAGACAGATTTGCTGGTGGTGGATCATTGAGGGGTGATTGGATGCATGATAAGGCAAATGTGGTGAAGGCCCTCGACAAGCACGTGAATACTATCAGATAGACTATCATGGTCTAGATCAGTGGTTCTCAACCTTTTTTGGCCTGTGCCCTCTTCACCATATTATTAGGACGTCATCCCCCCCTCCTCACCATATTTTTAGAACGTCATTCCCCTCTTTCGTATTTCCTCCCTAAAAATTCCCCCCTGCCCTTACACAGTATACGTAATAATTGAAGCTAAATTTAATAGCACATACTAAAACAAGTCTAGACATCTACATAAAACATGATTTGCGGATCTACTTAAGTTATAAAATGAATTTCAGAAGGGTGATACGTACAGAACCGTAAAGTATGCAGGGAAAAACAATATCAAGTAATCAGTTCTTGTATTAACGCAATCTAGAAATAATCTTAATTCCCTCCTCCCCCTGGAAATTCTAAATCTCCCCCCCCCCCGGGGGGGGGGGATTCCCCACCGATTGAGAACCACTGGTCTAGATAGATACGGCAGCAGGGAATCGTCAGAGGATCTGATCTGGTCGACAGTCGTCACTCAGACGGACATCATATTCTTATAATCAGATTGCAACGGGCACCATTATTATTGGAGCTCTCCGCTGGCTGTTGAGGATGATGACATAGCGCTTATGGGAATGCCTCGAGTGCAATGATGTTGCCATTGTTGGTTCTTGACTCAAACTCAACTCGTCTTCAGATCGGGTATTAAAAAAAGTGTATGTAAATAACTATGTACCTAAATGAACTCGAGAAGCGGAAGTGACGTTTGGCGTCAATAGAAACCTTTGATTAGGAGGGAGACACTGAACAAGTTTGCTATGAGGAGGAATACAATATCATATATGATATGTATTTGGTATGTTCAATTAGAAGCAGTGATTTCGTGTTGCACCTAATGTTGTCGTTGCTAGTTTTTGTATTTAACAAAGTTGTTCCCCCCACTGAACACGCACAACAACAGGTAATGATTCAATGCAATGCGTCCATACCGCTCCAATAATAAATAAACTTACGTAACCATGGAGACACAGTTTAATAATTAATATAGACACATTTGTACGAGTTGAATATTATATTATTATTTGGGACGCAGGGGTGTTTCCAAGGCACCAGGGCCATTATATACTGGCCAAGACCTATTGACGCGTCCTCGTCGAGCGTCCTGGGCAACAGGTCCCTTCGGGGTCCTGGCTAAAGTCAGTAGGATCGCCGATTCCTCCGAAGTCGGAGAGTGTCTGCCTGTACGGCGAGGAACCACCAGTCTGCACACCAATAAGCCAGACATGGGACAACGGATACTCACGCAAACCCCAGGTCCTGTATGACATCACACTGATGTTGGACAACAGGATGCCTTCATCCGACATACAGGACTTCACGTTGGAGCTCAAGCCAACGAACACAAGCAAGCAAGCAAGCATATTATTATTTTATTACTTTATTTTTCTTTCCATCGTGTGCCATGCCGGAAAGCGTGGGCGGTAATGACTCGCCGTTTAACTCGATCATCAGAGTCGTGGATCAGCTCAGTGTTCCTGTCTCGACCATGCTATGTGGCCAAGCCATCCAGGTATTTACTTCTCGGTCTTCCTCTTGGTATGTTCCCTTCGATCATGCCAGAGTTGTCACCAGGTTCTCCAATCCATTTCTTCTCATAACATGTCAAAAAAATTTTGACCGTCTACGTTGGATTTCTCTAATCAATTTACAATTTTCATTTGTCTCCTGTAGTACTTGGTCATTGGTTTTTCTGTCTGTCCATGGTATTCTTTGCATTTTCCTCAGAAACCACATTTCTTGCAGCCATCTGATGTATTTCAGCTTGACTGCTCATTGTCCAAGTTTCACATCCATTCAAAAGAACAGGATCTATGTAGCACCTCAAGGCTCATTTTCTCGTTTCAATTGACATCTTTTTATTGGTCAGTATGTTTTTCATCTTGCTAAAGGCTACTTTCACCATGGCGATTCTTGTTCTAATCTCTTAAAGGCATCTCCCATCAGATGTTATGACTGTTCCGAGATAATTGTACTGATTCACTTGTTGAAGAATATTCCTATTTACTTGTATATTACATTGTGGTATTTCGTTCTTCCTAGTGACAACCATAATCTGTGTCTTTTTACAAGTTAATTCTAATCCCAGTTGCTCACTGTGTACAACAACCGCATCTACTAATTGTTGCAGATCCTGCTCATTGTCTGCAATCAATACTGTATCATCTGCATATCTAATGTTATTGATGTTTCATCCTCCAATGCTGATTCCATTTATATCTTCTACATTTCTGAAAATATTTTCACTGTATAGGGAAAAAAGATCTGGAGACATTACACATCCCTGCCTAACTCCTCTCTTAATAGGCTGGTATTGTCTCACTTCATTATCAGTCTTTATGGCAGCTTGTTGTTTCCAATATATGGTTTTTATAAGTCTAATGTCTTTCCCATCAATTTGTAGATCTGCAAGCATATCTACCATGTTGACATGTCTTACTATATCGAAAGCCTTTGTGTAGTCAATAAAGCAAAGATGTATATCTTTGTTTACTTCTATAGAACGTTCAATAACTGATCGCAGCATATACACAGCATTTACTGTACACTTTCCTTCTACAAACCCACATTGTTCTTCCCCTATTTCAGGTTGTATTTTCTTCCTCACTCTTTGCATGATAATTCGTAGCAAAATCTTTGTGATGTGACTCATTATACTAATTGTTCTATGTTGATCACATTCCAAGGCTCCTGATTTCTTTGGGATTTCAATAAATTCAGAATTACATAATTCAGAACGTATATGTCTGGTATCATATAATGAGTTCAGCTGTCTGGTGACTTGATCTGTTCCATATTCTTCTAAAGCTGTAATCATTTCTGTTGTGATGTTATCTGAACTGGGGGGCCTTGCCAGCTTTCATATGTTTAAGAACATTTCGAACCTCCATCTTCAAAATTAGCGGTCCTTCATTATTAAATTGAATATCATACTGTTCATCTCTGTTATCATCATAAAGGTTTTTCACATAGTCTGACCATACATGTAGAGTCTGATCTTTTTCTATTATGATTTTGCCATCTTTAGTTTTTAGATAGCCTGCTGATGTACTTGTTCTTTTATTAGTAAGTTCCTGAATTCTTTTGTACACTAATTTGGTATTTTGACTGTTGCGTTGTTTTTAAATTTCTAAGCAATTTTTCTCAAGCCATGTTTCTTTTGCCTCCTTACATAATATTCTGATTTGTCTGTGAATTTCTTCATATTTGGCAGTTATTTTTGTTGAGTCTTCTTGTTTCCATTAGTTGTAAAATTTCTTCAGTCATCCACTTCTTACGACCGACCTTCTTTAATTTTGGAATAGTTGTTTCTGCAGCCAAACTGATTGAATTCTTCAACATTTCCCATTGATCATCCACATCCTGGAATAGGATCTCTAGATCAGACAATATATCAAATCTGTTCTGTACTTCTATGTTGAATTTGTTTTGTATTTCCTTGTCATTACTCAATGTACACTAATCATATTTAGTGTTTCCTGTTTTATACTTGACTTTCTTTAACTTTACCCTCAATGTTCCTGTATGTAATCTGTGGTCACTATAACAATCAGCACTGGGAACTGCTTTTGCTATTGTTAGCACATTTCTAAACCTTCTGCTAATCAGAATTTAATCAATCTGTTTTCTAATCCTGCTATTAGGACTCCTCCATGTCCATAATCTTCTAGGGTGTTACTTAAACCAGGTGTTTCTTACAATCATTTTCTGCTCTTTTGCCCACTCTACAAGACTATATCCTTTTTCATATCTCTCTCCTATACCATAGTTTCCTACTGTGTATCTATCACCTTGATTTCCTACTTTTGCATTGAAGTCCCCTATTATGATGTTTATTTCTGAATTTTTACATTTCTTTAAAGCAGACACTATGTCAGTATAAAATTCCTCTACACTATCTTCACTGGATTCTCCTGTTGGGGCATATACTTGAATAACGGGAGTCTCTGTGGCGAAGTGGTCAAGCCGTTTGGCTCGTGCTCAGAAGGTTGTGGGTTCGATTCCGGGCCGCACCCTTCAGATTACGAGTTAAATGTTTCGGAGACTCCTGTGGGTCATCACTAAAAGCTACGGAGTTCGTGCTTTGTGCGACGCTTTCCGTGCTGCGGAAAGAGACTGAGCCATATGGGATAAAACCCGGTGCAGTGAAGTCGACCCTGTCGACTTTTAAGCGACTTTTTTTAAGCGACTTGAATAACATTTATGCTAAAAGGTCTGCCACTTAATTGAACTAGTAGAACTCTGTCTGACACGGTCCAGTATCCTTGAACAGATTGTGATGAGTCACAAAGACAACTTATCACAAACATCAGAAAGAAGCAGTCGTCACATTTTGGCACGTTATGAGAAGACAAAAACTGGAACATGGTGTGACAACTGGGAAGATTTGAAGACAGAGAAATAGAGGAAGACAGCGTGAGAAGATTCTTGACAGCCGGCAAGACACTGGATAATGATGAGAAAGTTTCTTGTAGTTAATTTTTTTATCTCCACCTCTTCAGACTAGATTTCTCGGAGATCTTTTGGGACTGTCTAATTAAAATTATATGAACATGTTTATCCCCTTGTTCATTTAATCTTTAATGTTGATGAGAACTATACAATTACTATCCATGATAAGTTTGCTTCTTTGCTTGTATTTCCTTGTTAGTCTTCTTGTGATGTTTTAGATATTTCTGAGGTTTCCTTTATTGCACCCTCCTATGCACTCTGAATCATCTGAATGATCCGAATCTTAAGATATTTCTATGAACACATGGACATGATAAGAAAAAATGCATTAAGATGAGTTTCCTTAAACTTTTGATCAAAGGATAACAGTCCTTCTAATTAAACATTATAGGCCAAGCATGACTGGCACCATCTAAAGCAGTGGTGGAATTCCCCCCTCCCCCAGAGGAAATCAATTAGGGAACCCTTTGAGGTCACTTAGACAGTTACATAAACAAACACACATATCATTGTTTGGCGCCCACAGAAGGAGAAGAAGGAAATTGAGACTAGAGGACGCACTCCATCCATCCATCATGTGCCATGCCGGTAAGCGTGGGCGGTCATGTTCTGCCATCTCACTCGATCACCAGAGTCGTGGATCAGCTCAGTGTTCCTGTCTCGACCATGCTATGTGGCCAAGCCATCCAGGTATTTACTTCTCGGTCTTCCTCTTGGTATGTTCCCTTCGATCATGCCAGAGTTGTCACCAGGTTCTCCAATCCATTTCTTCTCATAACATGTCAAAAAAATTTTGACCGTCTACGTTGGATTTCTCTAATCAATTTACAATTTTCATTTGTCTCCTGTAGTACTTAGTCATTGGTTTTTCTGTCTGTCCATGGTATTCTTTGCATTTTCCTCAGAAACCACATTTCTTGCAGCCATCTGATGTATTTCAGCTTGACTGCTCATTGTCCAAGTTTCACATCCATTCAAAAGAACAGGATCTATGTAGCACCTCAAGGCTCATTTTCTCGTTTCAATTGACATCTTTTTATTGGTCAGTATGTTTTTCATCTTGCTAAAGGCTACTTTCACCATGGCGATTCTTGTTCTAATCTCTTAAAGGCATCTCCCATCAGATGTTATGACTGTTCCGAGATAATTGTACTGATTCACTTGTTGAAGAATATTCCCATTTACTTGTATATTACATTGTGGTATTTTGTTCTTCCTAGTGACAACCATAATCTGTGTCTTTTTACAAGTTAATTCTAATCCCAGTTGCTCACTGTGTACAACAACCGCATCTACTAATTGTTGCAGATCCTGCTCATTGTCTGCAATCAATACTGTATCATCTGCATATCTAATGTTATTGATGTTTCATCCTCCAATGCTGATTCCATTTATATCTTCTACATTTCTGAAAATATTTTCACTGTATAGGGAAAAAAGATCTGGAGACATTACACATCCCTGCCTAACTCCTCTCTTAATAGGCTGGTATTGTCTCACTTCATTATCAGTCTTTATGGCAGCTTGTTGTTTCCAATATATGGTTTTTATAAGTCTAATGTCTTTCCCATCAATTTGTAGATCTGCAAGCATATCTACCATGTTGACATGTCTTACTATATCGAAAGCCTTTGTGTAGTCAATAAAGCAAAGATGTATATCTTTGTTTACTTCTATAGAACGTTCAATAACTGATCGCAGCATATACACAGCATTTACTGTACACTTTCCTTCTTCAAACCCACATTGTTCTTCCCCTATTTCAGGTTGTATTTTCTTCCTCACTCTTTGCATGATAATTCGTAGCAAAATCTTTGTGATGTGACTCATTATACTAATTGTTCTATGTTGATCACATTCCAAGGCTCCTGATTTCTTTGGGATTTCAATAAATTCAGAATTACATAATTCAGAACGTATATGTCTGGTATCATATAATGAGTTCAGCTGTCTGGTGACTTGATCTGTTCCATATTCTTCTAAAGCTGTAATCATTTCTGTTGTGATGTTATCTGAACTGGGGGGCCTTGCCAGCTTTCATATGTTTAAGAACATTTCGAACCTCCATCTTCAAAATTAGCGGTCCTTCATTATTAAATTGAATATCATACTGTTCATCTCTGTTATCATCATAAAGGTTTTTCACATAGTCTGACCATACATGTAGAGTCTGATCTTTTTCTATTATGATTTTGCCATCTTTAGTTTTTAGATAGCCTGCTGATGTACTTGTTCTTTTATTAGTAAGTTCCTGAATTCTTTTGTACACTAATTTGGTATTTTGACTGTTGCGTTGTTTTTAAATTTCTAAGCAATTTTTCTCAAGCCATGTTTCTTTTGCCTCCTTACATAATATTCTGATTTGTCTGTGAATTTCTTCATATTTGGCAGTTATTTTTGTTGAGTCTTCTTGTTTCCATTAGTTGTAAAATTTCTTCAGTCATCCACTTCTTACGACCGACCTTCTTTAATTTTGGAATAGTTGTTTCTGCAGCCAAACTGATTGAATTCTTCAACATTTCCCATTGATCATCCACATCCTGGAATAGGATCTCTAGATCAGACAATATATCAAATCTGTTCTGTACTTCTATGTTGAATTTGTTTTGTATTTCCTTGCCATTACTCAATGTACACTAATCATATTTAGTGTTTCCTGTTTTATACTTGACTTTCTTTAACTTTATCCTCAATGTTCCTGTATGTAATCTGTGGTCACTATAACAATCAGCACTGGGAACTGCTTTTGCTATTGTTAGCACATTTCTAAACCTTCTGCTAATCAGAATTTAATCAATCTGTTTTCTAATCCTGCTATTAGGACTCCTCCATGTCCATAATCTTCTAGGGTGTTACTTAAACCAGGTGTTTCTTACAATCATTTTCTGCTCTTTTGCCCACTCTACAAGACTATATCCTTTTTCATATCTCTCTCCTATACCATAGTTTCCTACTGTGTATCTATCACCTTGATTTCCTACTTTTGCATTGAAGTCCCCTATTATGATGTTTATTTCTGAATTTTTACATTTCTTTAAAGCAGACACTATGTCAGTATAAAATTCCTCTACACTATCTTCACTGGATTCTCCTGTTGGGGCATATACTTGAATAACGGGAGTCTCTGTGGCGAAGTGGTCAAGCCGTTTGGCTCGTGCTCAGAAGGTTGTGGGTTCGATTCCGGGCCGCACCCTTCAGTTTACGAGTTAAATGTTTCGGAGACTCCTGTGGGTCATCGCTAAAAGCTACGGAGTTCGTGCTTTGTGCGACGCTTTCCGTGCTGCGGAAAGAGACTGAGCCATATGGGATCAAACCCGGTGCAATGAAGTCGACCCTGTCGACTTTTAAGCGACTTTTTTTAAGCGACTTGAATAACATTTATGCTAAAAGGTCTGCCACTTAATTGAACTAGTAGAACTCTGTCTGACACGGTCCAGTATCCTTGAACAGATTGTGATGAGTCACAAAGACAACTTATCACAAACATCAGAAAGAAGCAGTCGTCACATTTTGGCACGTTATGAGAAGACAAAAACTGGAACATGGTGTGACAACTGGGAAGATTTGAAGACAGAGAAATAGAGGAAGACAGCGTGAGAAGATTCTTGACAGCCGGCAAGACACTGGATAATGATGAGAAAGTTTCTTGTAGTTAATTTTTTTTATCTCCACCTCTTCAGACTAGATTTCTCGGAGATCTTTTGGGACTGTCTAATTAAAATTATATGAACATGTTTATCCCCTTGTTCATTTAATCTTTAATGTTGATGAGAACTATACAATTACTATCCATGATAAGTTTGCTTCTTTGCTTGTATTTCCTTGTTAGTCTTCTTGTGATGTTTTAGATATTTCTGAGGTTTCCTTTATTGCACCCTCCTATGCACTCTGAATCATCTGAATGATCCGAATCTTAAGATATTTCTATGAACACATGGACATGATAAGAAAAAATGCATTAAGATGAGTTTCCTTAAACTTTTGATCAAAGGATAACAGTCCTTCTAATTAAACATTATAGGCCAAGCATGACTGGCACCATCTAAAGCAGTGGTGGAATTCCCCCCTCCCCCAGAGGAAATCAATTAGGGAACCCTTTGAGGTCACTTAGACAGTTACATAAACAAACACACATATCATTGTTTGGCGCCCACAGAAGGAGAAGAAGGAAATTGAGACTAGAGGATGCACTCCATCCATCCATCATGTGCCATGCCGGTAAGCGTGGGCGGTCATGTTCTGCCATCTCACTCGATCACCAGAGTCGTGGATCAGCTCAGTGTTCCTGTCTCGACCATGCTATGTGGCCAAGCCATCCAGGTATTTACTTCTCGGTCTTCCTCTTGGTATGTTCCCTTCGATCATGCCAGAGTTGTCACCAGGTTCTCCAATCCATTTCTTCTCATAACATGTCAAAAAAATTTTGACCGTCTACGTTGGATTTCTCTAATCAATTTACAATTTTCATTTGTCTCCTGTAGTACTTGGTCATTGGTTTTTCTGTCTGTCCATGGTATTCTTTGCATTTTCCTCAGAAACCACATTTCTTGCAGCCATCTGATGTATTTCAGCTTGACTGCTCATTGTCCAAGTTTCACATCCATTCAAAAGAACAGGATCTATGTAGCACCTCAAGGCTCATTTTCTCGTTTCAATTGACATCTTTTTATTGGTCAGTATGTTTTTCATCTTGCTAAAGGCTACTTTCACCATGGCGATTCTTGTTCTAATCTCTTAAAGGCATCTCCCATCAGATGTTATGACTGTTCCGAGATAATTGTACTGATTCACTTGTTGAAGAATATTCCCATTTACTTGTATATTACATTGTGGTATTTCGTTCTTCCTAGTGACAACCATAATCTGTGTCTTTTTACAAGTTAATTCTAATCCCAGTTGCTCACTGTGTACAACAACCGCATCTACTAATTGTTGCAGATCCTGCTCATTGTCTGCAATCAATACTGTATCATCTGCATATCTAATGTTATTGATGTTTCATCCTCCAATGCTGATTCCATTTATATCTTCTACATTTCTGAAAATATTTTCACTGTATAGGGAAAAAAGATCTGGAGACATTACACATCCCTGCCTAACTCCTCTCTTAATAGGCTGGTATTGTCTCACTTCATTATCAGTCTTTATGGCAGCTTGTTGTTTCCAATATATGGTTTTTATAAGTCTAATGTCTTTCCCATCAATTTGTAGATCTGCAAGCATATCTACCATGTTGACATGTCTTACTATATCGAAAGCCTTTGTGTAGTCAATAAAGCAAAGATGTATATCTTTGTTTACATCTATAGAACGTTCAATAACTGATCGCAGCATATACACAGCATTTACTGTACACTTTCCTTCTACAAACCCACATTGTTCTTCCCCTATTTCAGGTTGTATTTTCTTCCTCACTCTTTGCATGATAATTCGTAGCAAAATCTTTGTGATGTGACTCATTATACTAATTGTTCTATGTTGATCACATTCCAAGGCTCCTGATTTCTTTGGGATTTCAATAAATTCAGAATTACATAATTCAGAACGTATATGTCTGGTATCATATAATGAGTTCAGCTGTCTGGTGACTTGATCTGTTCCATATTCTTCTAAAGCTGTAATCATTTCTGTTGTGATGTTATCTGAACTGGGGGGCCTTGCCAGCTTTCATATGTTTAAGAACATTTCGAACCTCCATCTTCAAAATTAGCGGTCCTTCATTATTAAATTGAATATCATACTGTTCATCTCTGTTATCATCATAAAGGTTTTTCACATAGTCTGACCATACATGTAGAGTCTGATCTTTTTCTATTATGATTTTGCCATCTTTAGTTTTTAGATAGCCTGCTGATGTACTTGTTCTTTTATTAGTAAGTTCCTGAATTCTTTTGTACACTAATTTGGTATTTTGACTGTTGCGTTGTTTTTAAATTTCTAAGCAATTTTTCTCAAGCCATGTTTCTTTTGCCTCCTTACATAATATTCTGATTTGTCTGTGAATTTCTTCATATTTGGCAGTTATTTTTGTTGAGTCTTCTTGTTTCCATTAGTTGTAAAATTTCTTCAGTCATCCACTTCTTACGACCGACCTTCTTTAATTTTGGAATAGTTGTTTCTGCAGCCAAACTGATTGAATTCTTCAACATTTCCCATTGATCATCCACATCCTGGAATAGGATCTCTAGATCAGACAATATATCAAATCTGTTCTGTACTTCTATGTTGAATTTGTTTTGTATTTCCTTGTCATTACTCAATGTACACTAATCATATTTAGTGTTTCCTGTTTTATACTTGACTTTCTTTAACTTTATCCTCAATGTTCCTGTATGTAATCTGTGGTCACTATAACAATCAGCACTGGGAACTGCTTTTGCTATTGTTAGCACATTTCTAAACCTTCTGCTAATCAGAATTTAATCAATCTGTTTTCTAATCCTGCTATTAGGACTCCTCCATGTCCATAATCTTCTAGGGTGTTACTTAAACCAGGTGTTTCTTACAATCATTTTCTGCTCTTTTGCCCACTCTACAAGACTATATCCTTTTTCATATCTCTCTCCTATACCATAGTTTCCTACTGTGTATCTATCACCTTGATTTCCTACTTTTGCATTGAAGTCCCCTATTATGATGTTTATTTCTGAATTTTTACATTTCTTTAAAGCAGACACTATGTCAGTATAAAATTCCTCTACACTATCTTCACTGGATTCTCCTGTTGGGGCATATACTTGAATAACGGGAGTCTCTGTGGCGAAGTGGTCAAGCCATTTGGCTCGTGCTCAGAAGGTTGTGGGTTCGATTCCGGGCCGCACCCTTCAGTTTACGAGTTAAATGTTTCGGAGACTCCTGTGGGTCATCGCTAAAAGCTACGGAGTTCGTGCTTTGTGCGACGCTTTCCGTGCTGCGGAAAGAGACTGAGCCATATGGGATAAAACCCGGTGCAATGAAGTCGACCCTGTCGACTTTTAAGCGACTTTTTTTAAGCGACTTGAATAACATTTATGCTAAAAGGTCTGCCACTTAATTGAACTAGTAGAACTCTGTCTGACACGGTCCAGTATCCTTGAACAGATTGTGATGAGTCACAAAGACAACTTATCACAAACATCAGAAAGAAGCAGTCGTCACATTTTGGCACGTTATGAGAAGACAAAAACTGGAACATGGTGTGACAACTGGGAAGATTTGAAGACAGAGAAATAGAGGAAGACAGCGTGAGAAGATTCTTGACAGCCGGCAAGACACTGGATAATGATGAGAAAGTTTCTTGTAGTTAATTTTTTTATCTCCACCTCTTCAGACTAGATTTCTCGGAGATCTTTTGGGACTGTCTAATTAAAATTATATGAACATGTTTATCCCCTTGTTCATTTAATCTTTAATGTTGATGAGAACTATACAATTACTATCCATGATAAGTTTGCTTCTTTGCTTGTATTTCCTTGTTAGTCTTCTTGTGATGTTTTAGATATTTCTGAGGTTTCCTTTATTGCACCCTCCTATGCACTCTGAATCATCTGAATGATCCAAATCTTAAGATATTTCTATGAACACATGGACATGATAAGAAAAAATGCATTAAGATGAGTTTCCTTAAACTTTTGATCAAAGGATAACAGTCCTTCTAATTAAACATTATAGGCCAAGCATGACTGGCACCATCTAAAGCAGTGGTGGAATTCCCCCCTCCCCCAGAGGAAATCAATTAGGGAACCCTTTGAGGTCACTTAGACAGTTACATAAACAAACACACATATCATTGTTTGGCGCCCACAGAAGGAGAAGAAGGAAATTGAGACTAGAGGACGCACTCCATCCATCCATCATGTGCCATGCCGGTAAGCGTGGGCGGTCATGTTCTGCCATCTCACTCGATCACCAGAGTCGTGGATCAGCTCAGTGTTTCTGTCTCGACCATGCCACAAGGCCAAGCCATCCAGGTACTTGCTTCTAGGTCTTCCCCTTGGTCTGTTCCCCTTGATCTTACCAGTTGTCACCAAATTCTCCAATCCATTTCTTCTCATAACATGCCCAAAAAATTTTGACTGTCTACGTCTAATTTCTCTAATCAATTTACGATCTTCATTTGTTTCTTGAAGGACTTGTTCATTGGTCTTTCTGGCTGTCCATGGTATTCTTTGCATTTTCCTCAGAAACCACATCTCTACAGCCATCAGATGTTTTTCAGCCTGACTGCTCATTGTCCACGCTTCACATCCATATAAAAGTACAGGACGCACTAGACAACATAAAATGTGAAAGCTATTGTTACCGACCGGGATTCAAACCTGTCACCTCCAAATGGCAACAGCGCCTCGCTGCAGTAACAAGTGTACTTCGACACATGACCAACTAGACACTCCAAATAAAAGTGTCTTCATTAGTCATGTCTGTCATAAATATGAACCTACAACTATGGAATACGGACAGAATTCATATGAAACCATTGCGATAGCACCATAGGTCTCATAATTTATATTACACCAGCAGAGGTCAAATAACAAACACACAAACACATTGGACCATAATGCCATGTCGAGTATTAACAAACATTTAAAGAAGAGAAATGATTGGTCGGTTCTATTGCTGTACATGTATAACACAGGAAATCAATTAGGGAATCTGTTGAGGCCATTTAGACAGTTACATAAACAAACACACATATCATTGTTTGGCGCTCACAGAAGGAGAAGAAGGAAGTAGAGACTAGAGGACGCACTAGACAACATAAATTTTTAAAGCTATAGTTACCGACCGGGATTCGAACCTGTCACCTCCAAATGACAACAGCGCCTCGCTGCAGGAACAAGTGTACTTCGACGCAAGACCAGCTAGACACTTCAGTCTCTATTTCCTTCTATACCCCTTCGTTATTGTTCTCTCCAAACTTTCATGACGTTTAAAATTACCAGAATATTACAATTTTCTTTGTTTTATCTTCTTTAGTAGCCAACCTTCTTCAGTATTCAGCTCTTGTCACATGGATGCATTTGTTCTGTTCTGTATCCAAGATATTCTTAGAACCTGTCTATGACATTTATATTCAAAGGCATTTATATACTGTTCAGCTTGTTTAGTAAGTTTTCAGGTCTCACAGGCATATGTTGCCATAGGAAAGAAGCATGCTCTTAAAAATCTAATTTTTGTAGTTCTGTCTGTCCCTCTCCACAATTTATTCAGTTTTAGTTTTTGAAGAGCAATAGATATTTGCCTTTTAATTTCTTTCATTCTGTCACCATTGTTGGTAGTTAATGACTGAAAATATTCAACATTTTCCACCACCTTCAATTTTTCTTCATTAACATATATTTCTTTCTCCATATTAGTTTTATCTGTATCCATTATCTTTGTTTTTGCTATGTTAAGATATAAGATATAAGTACAGAATTATAGTGGAAAGAAAACAATAAAAGAGTGGATAACTAAGATCTTTGCAACTTAGGCTCTTAGGTAATAGGGAAAGATTCATTGTATTGACAATTTGAAAATGTTTGCCTTTTTTGTCAAACTTGTAGAAATCAAGATTTGCATATGTGATGCACAGTTCAACATTTGCATTTCTACAGCAAGTTCTTGATATGTCACTGATTTAACATCTGTGAGTGTTTGTGTGGGTACTTTTAGAACGCTTTATTGTTAAAATTAATATGTTGTTTTACATTTCGTTGCATCCACATTCTGTAGAAGTATGTCTCTGATGGAAGCTGCTGTTTGAAGCTGATCTTGGATTCGTAGTTGAAACAAAATATTGAATTGTTTGAAGCATAAGAATTGTAAAGGAAAATACGAGTAATAATTTTTAAATGATCCTAGTACTGTAGTGTAAGTAAACTATTTTAATTAATAATTAATGTTTTTAATTATTAGTATCTTCTAAGTATAAGAGGATATTCCTATAACATTATGATTATTTCAGTATGAAAAAATTATGCCAGTTGGTTATATACTACGACTAGTATTCAGTTCAATTAGACATATGCAGTGAAACTTTGCATTAAGTGTTCATATTTATCTCTGTACACGTGCACTTGTTTATAGCAATAAACTTTGTATTTCAATTCCTTTAAACCAGATTTCATTTGTGTGGTACAATTGTGTGTTATCACAATGGCTGACAGATACAGACAGTTACTGCATCACTGTGTGCAGCTCCTCAACACTTATGATCCAGAGAGTCAAAGCATGGAGGACCACATGGATAACTTTTTACAACACAACAAGGTACAGGTAATTTTTGTGTGATATTATTTAGTTTAGTTTAGTCGATGGATCAACATTACGGCACACGGGTGTAACCCATAAGTGCTCCATTCTCCTAACTCAAGCCTGAGTCTGGAGAAACTCAGCTCAGTGCACGAACTCCGTAGCACCGGCGAGGATTCTGTAATACTTTGGGTAGATTTTTAACTCGAAATTTTGCCCGGACAGCGCCGTTAGGCTACTCTTTTTCGATTTCCAACTTTAGTTAGTCTTTCCTCTTGAGCCTAAGGCGGCGCATAGGGCAGAAGTCCTGTCTCTCCATGCTTGGCGGTTCGCTGCTATCTGTTGTAGATCTTGGATATTTACTTGGCCATTGAATGAGCCTTCTCTAATGATGGTTCTACGCAGGGTCTCTCTTGGTCTTCCCCGTTTTCTTTTCCCTACTGGTGACCATATGAGGGCTTGATAGGGGAGTCTTGACTTGTCCATTCTGAGTACATGGCCAATGTAGTTCCAACGGCGTCTTCTTATGAAATTGGATACTGTATCTTGCTTAGTCTCTTGTCTTATTTGCGAATTGGTTCTGAAGTCTGTCCAGTGGATGTTTAGAAGTCTTCTAAGACATTTGTTCTCAAAATTGTCTAATTTTTTATCTAAAGCTACCGTTGATTTCCAACTTTCACATCCATACGTTAACACTGGAATCACACAAGAGTTGAAGATTTTAAGTTTTGTGTGTTTGCTGAGTGTTTTGACTTCCAGATGTTTGACAGTTTATTGAAGGCACTAGATGCCAGTGCGATTTTAGATGATATTTCTGGTGTTGAGTCCCCTGTAGATGTCATTTTGCTTCCTAGGTATGTAAAGCTGTTGACTTTTTCAAGAACGTAGTTGTTCAATTTGGTGTCATCTGAACTGTTGGTAAGATCAATAGTCTTTGTTTTTGTGGTGTTAATTTGGAGACCAATTTGCCCTGAAACATTTTGGAGGTGGTTTATTTTCTCTTGGGCATCCGGGTGTGTTGAACTCAAAAGCACTATGTCGTCGGCAAAGTCCAGGTCTTCTAGAATTTTGTCAACAATTTTTCCAACTGCCAAGGGATTTTTTATGTGTGCAACAATACACACGGGCATCCAATCTCACTACCCAGAGACCAGGGGAAATTTTATAACTAGAAGACTACGAGAAAAAATCCCGGTCCTCACCGGGGCTTGAACCCGGGACCTCCAGCATTCGAGGTGGACACCGTACTTCGAGACCACTCAGCCCCCTTGTGACATTACTTACATTCAAGGAGTGACACATGTGTGCACTATTAATGCAGGAAGTATTGTATGCACTATTAATGCAGGTAGTATTGTATGCACTATTAATGCAGGTAGTATTGTATGCACTATTAATGCAGGTAGTATTGTATGTATTATTAATGTAGGTAGTATTGTATGTATTATTAATGCAGGTAGTATTTATGCACTATTAATGCAGGTAGTATTGTATGCACTATTAATGCAGGTAGAATTGTATGCATTATTAAATTGGAGGCAGACACCGTACCTCGAGACCACTCAGCCCCTTTGTGATATTATTTACATACAAGGAGTGACACATATGTGCACTATTAATGCAGGTAGTATTGTATGCACTATTAATGCAGGTAGTATTGTATGCACTATTAATGCAGGTAGTATTGTATGCACTATTAATGCAGGTAGTATTGTATGCACTATTAATGCAGGTAGTATTGTATGCTATATTAATGCAGGTAGTATTGTATGCATTATTAATGCAGGTAGTATTGTATGCACTATTAATGCAGGTAGTATTGTATGCACTATTAATGCAGGTAGTATTGTGTGCACTATTAATGCAGGTAGTATTGTATGCACTATTAATGCAGGTAGTATTGTATGCACTATTAATGCAGGTAGTATTGTATGCACTATTAATGCAGGTAGTATTGTATGCACTATTAATGCAGGTAGTATTGTATGCACTATTAATGCAGGTAGTATTGTATGCACTATTAATGCAGGTAGTATTGTATGCACTATTAATGCAGGTAGTATTGTATGCACTATTAATGCAGGTAGTATTGTATGCACTATTAATGCAGGTAGTATTGTGTGCACTATTAATGCAGGTAGTATTGTATGCATTATTAATGCAGGTAGTATTGTATGCACTATTAATGCAGGTAGTATTGTGTGCACTATTAATGCAGGTAGTATTGTATGCACTATTAATGCAGGTAGTATTGTATGCACTATTAATGCAGGTAGTATTGTATGCACTATTAATGCAGGTAGTATTGTATGCACTATTAATGCAGGTAGTATTGTATGCACTATTAATGCAGGTAGTATTGTATGCACTATTAATGCAGGTAGTATTGTATGCACTATTAATGCAGGTAGTATTGTATGCACTATTAATGCAGGTAGTATTGTATGCACTATTAATGCAGGTAGTATTGTATGCACTATTAATGCAGGTAGTATTGTATGCATTATTAATGCAGGTAGTATTGTATGCACTATTAATGCAGGTAGTATTGTTAGTTATAGTTAGTTATAAGTTGGGGTATCTTCGTTGCACTCCGGACATGTCCATAGGTGCTCAGATCCTCCCCCCAGCATATGCATCAGCGTCCGGTGGCTAATAGTGCCAGTTCTGTGTTGGTTGACAAGGCGCTTTGTTTTCCCGATGTACCTCTCGCGTCTGGCTGTGCCGATTCTTACTCCCAGGTCTTTCATCCTGGAAAGCGATGTGGAATCACTGGCGTCAAAATCCTCTGTTCTCGCCATATCTTTAAGGGCGTTAATAACATCGGCACGATCCATGGGCTGGCCATCTACAGGGGGTGCAGAGCCAGCCAATTTATCAGCTCGTTCATTTCCCTCGACTTCCGCATGTCCCGGGACGAAGATGAAGGTGACTTTGCGGACAACAGACTTCCGCAGCGACTCAGTCCACTGTCTACGTACAGATCCAGCTTCGATCTTCTGAATCATGCTCATTGAATCACTTAGTACACACACGTTGGTATAATGCTGTGATTCCAGCCATATGAAAGCCTGTGTAACTGCCATCACCTCCATCGTCATGCTGCTCGTGGTCATAGAATGGGCACCACTGGATTCTTGAACGGTTCGGCCCGCTGAACGGGCTGTAAATGCCCACGCACTTCTCTGCTGCTTTACAACAGATCCATCTGTATAGATGAGCACTTCGGGGCTATCTGAGTGATCATAGATGAGCGCGTTAACCTCTGCATTGACAGCGGCAGGGTTCTGCTCTCTGCACCGTCTGTGGAGTGTGATAATGCAGGAGAAGGTACACTTAAAAGCTGGAGGCACCGGCACCCATTCCTTGCCGGGGTTGATACTGGTAAGACTGCAGACCTGTCCGACGACATCTTCCGCCCGACCCATCCATGATTTGTCCCTCTTTAGCCTGTCACCCTTTTCTCTGAATACAGCGTCATGCAGAGGGTGCTGCTCATCTGCACTTATTTTTAAGTATGCACGAGCTCTCCAGATCTTGATCCTGTGTTCCATTGTCGGGAAGTCAAGGAGGTATCTCATTGCTAC
The DNA here is from genome assembly GCA_963921405.1 of Cepaea hortensis. Taxonomy (NCBI): domain Eukaryota; kingdom Metazoa; phylum Mollusca; class Gastropoda; order Stylommatophora; family Helicidae; genus Cepaea; species Cepaea hortensis. Next base: position 88,617,063 of record OY992878.1, on the reverse strand, counting down.
ACAGCTGGTGTCTCTCGTGCAGCCCAAAATGATGCGCATGGCTTTGTTTTGTACCTTTTCAAGTCTTCCAATCTGTGTAGGGCTGAAGGTAGTATACAACTGCCGGTCTCCCTGGCGAAGGGGTTAATGACTTTCTCTGTAATCCCATATATCCACATGAGGAATACAGCTGCGGGAGATTTGGTAGAGGATCACGCCACATTGGTTACTTACGGGGTATGTGAGCCAGTCGCTCAGAAAGTAATGGCAAACTACTGAGCGTAATCTTGCCAAGAACATCAACAACAGCTGAAAAATGCTGGTGTTGACTGCAACGTCCTGTAAGGGATATGCAACACACAAAAAAAAACAGTATACAACTGTTTTAGTCTCCAGTAACTAATCTTATCCATAAATGAAAATAGAGTGTCAGGTCTTAGTAAGATATGACTGGGCTACCTATGACAGCAGACGGTACTATCTGGTGTCTGTTAGCCCCAAATGTTGGGTGGCGCTTACCCTTGGTTGGCAACTGGTCTAGGAACGAAGCTCCAATAGACGGACAGTTGGAGTATTGCTTTGTTGATCCAACAGCTTCTGCAGCTTGTCTTGTTCCAGATGCATTGTTGTTATCTTTCCTCTGGAGTAAACTATCCAGGCAGAGAGAGAGATCATGCTGCATGGGCAACACATGGTCTCTACAATTCAGCCCAGGCGTTGTGCTACTGAGAGGTATAACTCCAACCCTGGTCTTCTACTGCCATGGGTTGTAGTTATTATGCCTTTTTGAAGCACAATGTATTAATCATCTGTCAAGATGGCAAGGTGCCAGTATAGTTTACACTGAAGGAAGAATGAGTATCTGTTTATGTCAGGTTATTCCTTCAGGAACATTCCAGTGTATAAAGAAAGGAATCAGACAAGGTTGTGTAATGTCTCCTGATTTGTTCTCATTGTACAGTTGACAAGTAATGAGATCTAGAGAAAATAATGCCAGAGATCCTGGTTGGTGGACATAATATGAATAACTTTATGTTATCTGATGACACCGTTTTTATAGCAACAAGTCTGAACGATCTACAGGAAATGATAGATACAGTGGTTGTAAAAAGTGAAGATAATGGTCCTTAGCTTGAATAATAGAAAGGCAGAAGTCATAGTGATATCAAAGAAACAGAGTGTGTCTAAATGTACAATTAAAGTAAATGACGTTATTTTTGGACAGGCGCAGATATTCAGATATCTAGGCACATGGATAACATCAAATTACAGAGGTAAAGAACAGGATAGGACAAGAAAAAACTGCTTTCTATCAAATGAAGAACATTTATGCAATATGTCCTTGTCCTTGGAAGTTAGAAAAAGAGTTCTTGCATGCTACATAGATCCAGTTTTAATATACAGCTGCAAATCATGGGCAATTAGTAAACAGTCAAAATATCCATAGAAGCCTTGGAGATGTGGTTTTAAAGAAGAATGCTGAAAATAAATTGGACAGCCAAAATGAGCAATCTGGACATTTTGAGAGAGGCTAAGTTGCAAAGACAGCTTATCACAAGCATCAGAAAGAAGAAGTCATCATAGTTTGGCCACATTATGAGAAGACAAAACCTGGAACATGTATGGCAATCGAAAGATTTGTGGAAAGAGAGTTAGAGGAAGACAATGTGAGAAAATCCTTGACAGTCTTGTGTCATGTCACAGAAGGGAGTTAACACATGATATGATCCATGCCACCAGAGATCACAATTTGTGATGAGGCATGATCACTCATGCTAGCTGGCAAGGCACTGGATGATGATGATGATTCATTAAAAAATATTTATAATAAAAGTTCTTTGAACATGTCACTGACTAAAAATCCAGCTTTGTGACCGCCCATAAACTTACTCCTGGGAAATGAATGTAGTGGGTTTTTGTTACCTTCTTCACTTACACAAGAGATGTTCGTGTTATAAATATTCTATTGGAGTGGCTTTTCTAATATTTGAAATATTCTCAGGGCAGAGACAGATTATGGCATGGCCAATTGTGATTTCTCCAATGTTTAGGAATGTTTCTTATGCACAGAGTGGACATGGAATCTCCTTTTTTTTGGTTTGCCCTGAGCAGTATGAGAAGGTGAAGCAATCAAACCAATACACCAGGATCAGGAGGTGGTGGTGGTGGTGGTGGTGGTGGGGGGGGGGGGGGGGGTGTTATCATTTTCTAAAACAAATTATTTTGTAAAAAGCATCCATAATTGAATTTAGAGCTGCCACTTTTCAAGTTAGAGGCAGATGCCAACCTTCTTTGCCACTTCATCAGTCTGTAGCTTTAAAAAACAAATATGACACAGTATTAGATTTTGAATGGCAGTATCCATTTAAGATATTAACAGATATAAGTATCAAATTTATTGAAACTGAATTTTCAAGTTATATATTAATGACTGGCAAAAGTTCTTCTTCTTCAGCTCTTTACCCACCACTGAAGGATAGTCCCTCAACCAGCGCACACTTTGCCATCCTATCTTTTGCTATCTTCTATACCTCTCTCCATGTCTTCCATTTATTATTAATCTCTGTCTCTAATTCTCTTATTCATGTTTTTTTTAAAAGGTTTTCCTCTATTTAGTTTATACCCTGGGGGTTCCAGAGAAAGAACAATTCTAATTATATTGTTGTCAAGTTTTTCTCAAAATATGTCCTACTCTGCACCAGTGTCTTTACCTCCCTCCTGAATAACTGAAATCTGTCTTATTCTCTCTATAAACTTTGCAAAAAAATCACCTTAACTTTTCCCTTAGCCTGTTACTAAAATCACCATCCTATCGTTTCATTTTTTATTGCGATATTCTGCTGAAGTCAAAATATTTTCCAATTTGTGAATCAGGAACCTCAAGAGTCATTGTCAAGTCATCAAGTTGTTCAGCCTTTGAACATGTTTTTGTGTTTTTCCAATCATGCTTCACCAATATTGTTTCCTCTTCTGCTGACATCATTAGTGATAATCCTAGAAATTATCTAGCACCTATTTTAAGAGGCTGTGTCAACTCCACATGGGTGAAAAAATCCCCGGAAGTCTTGGAGTTGTGGTATTATAGAAGAATGCTGAAAATTAATTGGACAGCCAAAATAAGAAATCTGGACATTTTGAGGGAGGCTAAGTCGCAAAGACAACTTATCACAAACATCAGAAAGAGGCAGTCATAATTTTTTGGCCACGTTATGAGAAGATAAAAACTGGAACATGTTGTGAAGGGAGATAACACACAAATTGATCCATGACGTCAGAGATCGTAATTTGTGGAAAGGCATGATCTCCCACTGCAGCCGGCAAGGCACTGAATGATGATGGTGTCGACTCCAGAGCTATATTAATAAAAAAACATGGTGTCTCTATTTAGGTGTATAAAATATAAACGATTGTCTATTTTAGTAAGTACACTTTGTGCTGAAAAAAAAAAAAACCTCTTTATTGTGACCTATGTTTTTATTTACTCAACTGCACACAAAGATTGGAGATGAAGATGAAATCTTTATCAAAGAAGTGTTCTCTGGCTGCATACGCCACAGCGGCATCATGAAGGTAATCACTGAGGGCTTTTTCGCTAGTGATGGCCAAAAAATCTTAAGATCCGGTGAGAATGAACTTGTAGGTGAGTTATTTCTCTGAGACCTGTAAGTTTATATTTGTTCTTCAGTATAATCATTATGCATGATATTGCTTTATTTCTGTAATATTTTGATACTCTCTTTTGAGGTGCTATTGTTCTGGCTCCTTGTTTTTTAACTGCTGGGTAAAGTATCTGTTCTTTGTGTGGGAATCTTATCTCAGTGTTCGATGGGTGATGGGGTTAGTATCACACCTGAAGCCTTTATTTCCCAAGATATTTCTTGGTAACCATTTTAGGCTTGGTCGACCTGGGAGCCTAGGTCAGTTTTAAACATCAGAAAGCTCCCTGATTTGGATTGAACCTCTGACCACAGGGCAGACAGGCAAGTGTCTAGCCACTAATGTACTCTAGCTCCTTAACTCTGCTAGTTTACATTTAGAAATCTGTGGTTCATGCCAAGCTCAGGTGACAGATGGAGATGTTGCTACCAGTGTCTCTGTGCCGTCTGATGTCAGGACATTCAGTTCTGGAACTCTTCATAAGTTTTTGTTTGTGCTCTTTCTCACTTTGAACTCAAGCGTAGTCCATACATACTACTTCTAGTAGTACTGAACTGTATTTTGTGTGTGGATTAGCTTTCCCTATTAACCGTGTCCCTTGCCATCAGGTTAACCCACTGCGACTTCAGAGATACTTGTAATTTACATCCCCAAGTCAAGGACGATAAGTCAACATTTTAGTCCAACTGTCCGGTGTAGGAGTTGAACTTCTTACCTCGGCATCAGCACACCGGATATTTAAGAACACACATTCTTATCCATTCAGCCATGCTGACCTACACTCTTAATAATGAAACTAACACTGGATGAAACTGTCCGTTGGTCCTCCACATTGTTAACTGGAACAGTGCTTTCATGTGAACAGTGCTTTCATGTGAACAGTGCTTTCATGTGAACAGTGCTTTCATGTGAACAGTGCTTTCATGTGAACAGTGCTTTCATGTGAACAGTGCTTTCATGTGAACAGTGCTTTCATGTGAACAGTGCTTCTGATTATGATATGAGGGTGTTGTATACATATGCCTGAAGGCAGTGCTGTAGTCATTAAGAATTGGCAGTACATATAATGTTGTATGTATATCTAGGAAGTATACAGGCTGTTGGTAGTTGGTATTATATTTATGTTGTTAGTAATGGTTGGGCTCACACAAAAGAGCCTTCACACTTCGCAAGTTTCTTGGAACTTAAAAGGTTATTTTTCTGAAGTATGACTTAGAATCAGCCATCTGTTTCGAATTTATTTAACACAGTGATACTATTCTTTTATTTCTCATAATCAAGGCTTTATTATAAAAACCACACTTAACTTTGCAAATGTCTTCTAGAATACAGTTGTTTCATGTATTGTACACCACACAAACTAGATAGATGCATGATGAAATTTGCAGAGGCTGTGGCTATACACTTGTGTAAACTACAACTGTGTAAACAAAAATACATTGTAGTTAGTTTAAAACTATTGTGATAAAACCTGCAATGAAACGTGTATTGTATATTTCAGCTATATGGATTCATTGTGTTACTTTATCCTATGTGGATGCATTTCTGTAGTATGTACCTGACGAGTTAGAGTAAACTATGCAAAATATTGTTTGTGACTTCATAATTAAAATGATAGAATACTTTATGGAATGAAATTAAGTTCAGTCTTTCTTGTTACAGTTATCACTTATTTATTTGTTTGTTTTTTAAAATGTAAGGAATGTTAGTTTTCATTTTAGTTTATTCTCTAAAGAGAATAAGGATACCTGTTTCTAAACAATTGTTTTATTAATTACTGTGGTTTTCTAAACATAATTAATTTTACTTCTTACTTTTATGTTGATTGAAGCTAAATTAGTTTGTTTTGCAGAATAAGAAACATATGCAGTGTACTTTATGTTTAATTATGTTTCAGTTCTCACATACCTGGCACTATTTCGGTTAGATGAACTTGGTATGCTCCACTTTAGGAAGTTTGCTAGTCTTCTGAACCGCAACACAGCATACAAAGTGAGTTTATAGCATCTTAATGTGTTTTAGTTTATCTGTGCTTCTTTCTTCGTCTTTGGTTATCAACATGATTGCTGTCTTAATGTACATTGATGTAAAGACCTGTAATTTAATAGTCTGTTTCTGTATAGGACACGCTTTATTGAAGAATACATAGGACATGCTTTATTGAAGAATACATAGGACATGCTTTATTGAAGAATACATAGGACACGCTTTATTGAAGAATACATAGGACACGCTTTATTGAAGAATACATAGGACACGCTTTATTGAAGAATACATAGGACATGCTTTATTGAAGAATACATAGGACACGCTTTATTGAAGAATACATAGGACACGCTTTATTGAAGAATACATAGGACACGCTTTATTGAAGAATACATAGGACATGCTTTATTTAAGAATATATAGGACATGCTTTATTGAAGAATACATAGGACACGCTTTATTGAAGAATACATAGGACACGCTTTATTGAAGAATACATAGGACACGCTTTATTGAAGAATACATAGGACACGCTTTATTGAAGAATACATAGGACACGCTTTATTGAAGAATACATAGGACATGCTTTATTGAAGAATACAAAGGCATGGAAACAGAACAACCATGTTTTGGTCTTTTTGTCACTAAGTATGTTACAACTGGATTATTTTTCTTACTGGTAGCAAAATTATAGTTTTTTTCCTCTTGACTATTTTCATACCAGATATGTAAAACATATTTAATACTTTTGGCAGATAACTTCCTTGGCTTACAAAATAAACATTACAAAAATTATTTCTTGAAAATATTGTTCTTATTTTAAAAAAAAACATGTTTTAAGGTTGTTCTTATGCAGTGAGAAAAGACATATTTTGCAGATACTGACTTTTAAATCACATTAATCCAATTGGGTATTGGTTTGGATCCTGCTGACAATGAAATATGTAAATATCTGGAGGAACCATGGCCAACCTGGTCACAATCCCTACAGTTTGCATGCCCTGTGCTGAACCATGACCTGGCTACATTCTAATATGCCTGTCTGTAGATGTGAAGTGTCAGTACTGATCTTGCATGTCCCATTGGTTTCTGAGTTACCACAGGGACAGGAGAGCCCCCCCCCCCCCCCCCCCCATCACTGTCCCTGTGGAGATGGTGCTTCAGTACTGGGTTGGGAGGACAGTCTGTACACAAGCTTCACTTCAGTGCTGGGTTGGGAGGACAGTCTGTACACAAACTTCACTTCAGTACTGGGTTGGGAGGACAGTCTGTACACAAGCTTCACTTCAGTGCTGGGTTGGGAGGACAGTCTGTACACAAACTTCACTTCAGTGCTGGGTTGGGAGGACAGTCTGTACACAAACTTCACTTCAGTGCTGGGTTGGGAGGATAGTCTGTCACAAACTTCACTTCAGTACTGGGTTGGGAGGACAGTCTGTACACAAGCTTCACTTCAGTGCTGGGTTGGGAGGACAGTCTGTACACAAGCTTCACTTCAGTGCTGGGTTGGGAGGACAGTCTGTACACAAGCTTCACTTCAGTGCTGGGTTGGGAGGACAGTCTGTACACAAGCTTCACTTCAGTGCTGGGTTGGGAGGACAGTCTGTACACAAACTTCACTTCAGTGCTGGGTTGGGAGGACAGTCTGTACACAAGCTTCACTTCAGTGCTGGGTTGGGAGGACAGTCTGTACACAAACTTCACTTCAGTGCTGGGTTGGGAGGACAGTCTGTACACAAACTTCACTTCAGTGCTGGGTTGGGAGGACAGTCTGTACACAAACTTCACTTCAGTGCTGGGTTGGGAGGACAGTCTGTACACAAACTTCACTTCAGTGCTGGGTTGGGAGGACAGTCTGTACACAAACTTCACTTCAGTGCTGGGTTGGGAGGACAGTCTGTACACAAACTTCACTTCAGTGCTGGGTTGGGAGGACAGTCTGTACACAAACTTCACTTCAGTGCTGGGTTGGGAGGACAGTCTGTACACAAACTTCACTTCAGTGCTGGGTTGGGAGGACAGTCTGTACACAAACTTCACTTCATAAGACACCCTATTCAAGGCTTAAGACCAGAATGCCACTGCATTTTATATATGCATATATATATATATATATATATATAGTTGCATGTCCTTTTAAGGCTTTTACAAGATGCTTCAATCAACCCCAGCATTTACTGGCTTTTTGTGATTAACTGGGCAGTTTTGCGTTTAGTAGTTTGCCATTGTTTTCTGAACAGTCCATGCTCATACCATTGAAATCAACGCAAAACAATCTGCTCCCAAATCGCCTACGGTTTATTTCGAACCCTTAACCCAGTATGTTGGGGAACTTGAAACTGCTTATGTGAGAAATATTTTAAACAAAACCAAAACCTGTATACATAAGAACTAAAAGGGTAATAGAATAAACATTAGAAGAATACAATATTATATTCATTTATAAATGTTTCTTTTGCTAATTTCACAGTTGTGTGTGTGTGTGTATGTGTGCATGCATATGTGTATGTGTGCGTGCGTGCGTGCATGTGCGAGAGAGATAGAGAAAGAGAAAGAGAGAGCAAGGTGGAGAGAGAGACAGAGAGAGAGAGAGACAGAGACACAGAGAGAGAGACACACACACACAGAGAGAGAGAGAGAGAGAGAGAGAGAGAGAGAGAGAGAGAGAGAGAGAGAGAGAGAGAGAGAGAGAGAGAGAGAGCTGCTATATACATAATCTAATCCAAAAGTTGTGAATTGTTTATAATTAAAATTGAACAATATAGATATGGTAGAATTAAACAACACATTTATCAACAGTTAAGCAGTATGACATAATTATCACTCCAACCCTAAATCATAAATCAGCTGTGTAAGAGTCATTGTTCAACAGATTAATGACCCTTGTTTGATGTTTTTCCCAGCTCTTTAATTTTATGTTTGATGAAACAAATCTGGTCACCTGGATAAAAGATGGATGGAACAAAGTCTATGAACCAGGTTATGTACAGACACATTTGTTGTCTCCCATTCTTCGGTGAGTTCATTATCATGTCTTGAGCTATATACAATTACTGCTATGAAAATGATATTCTGCCTACCGAAACATAAACAACATTTCCATATTTGTACATTTCTTCTCTTATTTTTCTTTTGCCCTTTATTCTACCACTGAAGCATCAGCCCTCAATCAGCTTGGTTTGTTGGATTTTGCAGCTGAAGTTTTTTACAGGATGGGGTACCAACCCAGGCAAAAGCCTTCTCTTACAACATGCATGATAGGTTACAGTTTTAATAATCTTTGCTTCCCCTTAGGGCTACAGAACCACATAGACTGTGTTTGTACATAGTTTAATGTTACTATTGCTAGCTTCCTTCAATAAATAAAAACAAAATTATGCCAACTGATTCATGTTAAATTAGGTAAATTCAGACAATAGTGACATCAATGAGAAGTCATGTGGTTTATAGAAACCGTAAATGGACACTTTATTTAATTATTTTATTGAGAATAAAGAGTACGGACATGTTATATCAAACCTGCTCTGCTGTATGGCAGTGACCAAAAAAATTTGAAAGAGCTTAGTAGCAGCGGAGATATGATTTCTGAGATGAATGTTGCAAATACCTTGGACAGCCAGAGTACTAACAGCAATTATCTCGAAGAGACCAGTGAAAGTAGAATATTATACATAATTATAAGACAGAGACACAGTGTCATTTGATCATGTAATTAAGAGAGAGGCATTTGAGAACATCATGGGGACTGGAAAGATCAGTGGAAAAGGAGGCAGAAGCAGACATGGTCTAAGATGATGACATGGAAGGATATCATCAGTAGAAATGGTCTAAGATAATGATATGGAAGGATATCATCAATAGAAATGATCCACAACACAAAGGCCCACGATCAGTGGAAAGGTATGAACACTAAGCCACTATTCAGGACACAAAATAATGATAATATTGAGAATAAGCATTGCATACATTCTTTCCTTCTTTGAACTGTACACAACCTGTACAAAGTTGTGTTTGAATGTTCTACCTAGTGAATATTTGTGTTTTACAAACCTTATTGAAAGTATCTTGTTTTTTAAAATAATTTTCTATAAGTATTCAGAATATAGAAGGAAAAGAAGAAGAGGAGCAAAGAAGAAATTGAACAAGAAGAAGAAAAAGAAGTGGAAAATGAGGAAGAGAAAATGGTGTAATAAATATTAGTATTCAGTCTTAATGGTAAATGGTGACTGTAAATTTTGCCTTCACTATACCATGTATTAATGAAGTTGAATCATAGCTTATCATTTACTTATGACTATTCTCAGGAAGCCGGTCTCCCTTGTCTAGAGTTTACACAACTTTCTCCGTAATCCCGTATACTCTCGTGAGTAACGTGATGTGCACGAGAATTGGTAGCGGTTCTCTCCATGTTGGTAACTTACGGGGTATGTGAGCCGGTCGCTCAGAAAGCAACAGCAAACTACTGAACGTAATCTTGCCAAGAAATCAACAATCAGCTGAAAGAGGCTGATGTTGACAGCGATGTCCTGTAAAGGATATGCGAACAAAAAAAACATTCGCAGGAAAACAAGATCTGGGTATAGATTTAAAACAATAATATTATCATTTTTTACTTTAAATTTATGACTAACTTGAACCGACTGTTTCCAGATTATGTGTCAAGTTTGTTATACTGAGAAAAAAGCAAAATAAGTAACAAACAATAATACACATAGAACAACTGTTGATTATTCTTATTTTACTATTATGTCATTTGATTGGTCCCTCTTTAACCTGCTTGAACAATTCTGCTTATAGCTGAGGTAATCAACCAAAGGCTGGCTTTATGACATCTGATATTGCTTGTATCCAAATACTATCAGAAACCAGTTTGCGAATAAAAGACCAGTTCACAAACACATTTGATTACCCACATCTGGACAAGACAGTTGTCATTTTTTGGTGATGTTATGAGATTAGAAGGTTTGGAGAAGGTCATGACAACCTGGAAGATTCAGGGTATTAGAGACAGAGGTCAACAGAAAGAGAGAAAATGCTGGATGGGTTGGCAGAGTTGCATGGAAGATGATCAGTGGTTGAAGTTATCAAAAACGCACAGGCAGGTCAGCATGGCTGAATGGATAAGAACGCCTGTTCTTAAACATCCGGTGTGCTGATGCCGAGGTTAGGGGTTCAACCCCTACACCGGACAGTTGGACTAAAATTTTGACCTGTCGTCCTTGACTTGGGGATGTAAATTACAAGTACCTCTAAAGTCGGAGTGGGTTTACCTGATGGCAAGGGACACTGTTAATATGGAAAACTAATCCACACGGAAAATTAAGTCCAGCACTACTGGAAGTAGTGTATATGGACTATGCTTGAGTTCAAAGCGAGTGAGCGAAAAAAAACAAAAAAACAAAAAAAAAACACACGGGAAGGTTGTTTGTGGTGGAACATGATCACCTGTGCAGCTGGCATGACACAAAATGATGATGATATTGCTTTAAAACTTAGTGGTGACATTTAAATGTTTTAAATACTTCATTAACGTAACAATGTTTTTTGTGTTATTTCTTCAATAACTGTTAATTTCACACATAACATTTAAAACATTTATATTATTATGCTTGCTTCCAGCAGACTTGTTACATTTATGTCATCTTCAGAATTCCTTATTGATGTTGTACAATTTTACTTGCATTTTAGGTGGCTGCCTGAACTAAGAGACCTTACACAGATTCTGAAAGACATGATTGACAACAAGCAAAGACCTAAAGTGATAACATCAATAACCACAGGTTAAACATTTCAATATTAATATGTTGATAGACATTGTCTTTTTCTCAGAGTCATGAAGGCTATCTAGAACCACATATAACTGAACATTGCTAGCTTGTTGTCATAGATGCTCATGCTAGATAATTATAAACCATGCAGTATAGCCTGGCTACATAAAATCTTCAGTAATGTGATTTGTTTATCTTGGTGCCTGTTTGGCATATTGGTATGATGGTCAGTTGTTAAGTGAATAAATAAATAACCCAGAATAAATGGCAATAATATTAGGGGCGTTCATTTGAAACTCGTTCCAATGGCTTTATTACAAAAGCATGAAAGAAAAATTAACAGGTGTGGTAGAATTAAACAAAGCATTCATTTTGAATGAATTATGCACCATGGGTTGGTCAGAAGAAGTCGCCGTAGGCATTCAGGCAAGCATCCCATTGCTTAGGTAGGCGGCGAATGCCGTCCACAAAAAAGGATTGTGGTTGCTCACTGAACCAAGTGTTTACCATGTTCATTACGTCTGCATCTGTGTGAAATCATTGCCCCTTGAGAGCTTTTTTTAGAGGTCCGAACAAATGAAAATCACACGGTGACAGATCAGAACTATAGGCTGGATGTTGCAGAATTTCCCACTTCTTCCTTGCTAATGCTTCCTGCACAATCTTTGCGACATGCGGACGAGCATTATCGTGCAACAAAATCATACCGTGAGAAAGCATGCTGGGTCGTTTATTCTTGATTGCTTTTTTGCAGCTTGTCTAGTGTTTGCAAGTAGCGGGTAGAGTTGATGTTGACACCAGGTTCTTTAAAGTCAGCCAACAATAGCCCTTCATGGTAAAAAATGCGCTCAGCATAACCTTACCAGCGGAAACCTGTAACTTGAATTTTTTGGCTTTTGGTGATCCAGTATGCTTCCATTGCATGCTCTCTCTTTTGTTGCTTGGCTCAAAGTGGTGACACCATGATTCATCACCTGCCACTATGCGGAAGAGAAATGCATCACCCTCCACTCTGTAACGCAGCAAGTGGTTCAACACCATCCCATGCGTTCCTCTTTTTGGTGGCCGGTCAACATCTGTGGTACCCACTGTGAACACACTTTCTGATATTGCAGTTTCTTATGAACGACCTTTTGAATGATCCCAATTGACACATCAAATTCTTTCACTAGAACGTATGCTTTGACAACGGTTCATCTCTACTGCTGTATCAATTTTGGCGATGGTTTTTTTCTGTTGCAACAATATGCACTTGACCCGGCCGTCGAAGATCTGTTGTGAACTGACGTCCTTTCTGAAACATTCGTGCCCAGTCTGTCACTGATGTCTTTGACACACATTTTTTACTGTACGCTGCCTGCATTCTTCGATGAATGTCCACTGGTCGACATCCTTCAAATGAAAGAAACTGAATCACTGCTCTTTGAGCTTCTTTGGGCAGATTTTGGATCAACTCGGCCATTTTCTCAACGGTCAGAAACAGAACCTATGTTTAGTTTAGTTTAGTAGATGGATCAACATCATGGCACACGGGTGCAACCCATAAGTGCTCCGTTCTCCTCCTAACTCAAACCTGAGTCTGGAGAAACTCAGCTCAGTGCATGAACTCCGTAGCACCGCCGATGATCCTGGAATACTTTGGGTAGATTTTTAACTCAAAATTTTGCCCAGGCAGCGCCGTTAGGCTACTCTTTTTCGATTTCCACCTGCCAAGGGATTTTTTACGTGCGCAACAATACACACAGGCGTCCAATCTCACTACCCAGAGACCAGGGGAAATTTATTACTAGAAGTCCACGAGAAAAAATCCCGGCATCACCGGGGCTTGAACCCGGTACCTCCAGCACTCGAGGCGGACACCATACCTAGAGACAACGCTGCCCCCTAAACAGAACCTATGCATCATGGGATGATAAGCACTTACTCTTTTATTCATTGGTCAGTACTTATCACATGACTATGACATGATCATGTTAAACGTACGCAATTATGCGCAGTGCGGCACGAACGGATTTCAAATGAATGCCCCTTATAATTAAATAAATAAGTGAAGGTAAAGTACAATAGAATATAATCATCAGAAATTTTAAATGCAGCAACTTCTTCTTATAGTCAATGCCATGTGACATTAATCAACATATTTGTTCATCGCCTCCTGTCTTCACTGTTACTGATAATTTCCAATACAAATGTTTCTTTTCGCTAAAAGAAAAAGGAATAAATCAAGCAGTGAATGTACTGGATGAATATTACAGGGAACTCATTAAAAGAATACAAGCATGTTTTGTAGGGTAGACGTGAAATGTTAGGTTTAATTGATGACAAACAATAAAAATATGTTTTCTGACTCATAAAATTACTATATTTAGTTTCAGGATGTATTAGTTGAGAGCATGAGTTTGTCTCTTATTCATAAGAAAATGTGGCTGATTCACAAGTTCACCTTCAACTACAAAATACAATATAACCTCTTAGCAGTTGCTGTTCAACAGCAATGCCAGCATCCAGTACTTACTCTAACAGACAGACAATCTTCTACCAGCATCCAGTACCTACTCTAACTGACAGACAATCTTCTACCAGCATCCAGTACCTACTCTAACTGACAGACAATCTTCTACCAGCCTCCAGTACCTACTCTAACTGACAGACAATCTTCTACCAGCATCCAGTACCTACTCTGACAGACAATCTTCTACCAGCCTCCAGTACCTACTAACAGACAGACAATCTTCTACCAGCCTCCAGTACCTACTCTAACAGACAGATAGTCTTCTACCAGCCTCCAGTACCTACTCTAACTGACAGACAATATTCTACCAGCCTCCAGTACCTACTCAACTGACAGACAATCTTCTACCAGCATCCAGTACCTACTCTAACTGACAGACAATCTACCAGCATCCAGTACCTACTCTAACAGACAGACAATCTTCTACCAGCATCCAGTACCTACTCTAACTGACAGACAATCTTCTACCAGCATCCAGTACCTACTCTAATGACAGACAATCTTCTACCAGCATCCAGTACCTACTCTAACAGACAGACAATCTTCTACCAGCCTCCAATACCTACTCTAACAGACAGACAATCTACCAGCATCCAGTACCTACTCTAACAGACAGACAATCTTCTACCAGCATCCAGTACCTACTCTAACTGACAGACAATCTTCTACCAGCATCCAGTACCTACTCTAACAGACAGACAATCTTCTACCAGCCTCCAATACCTACTCTAACAGACAGACAATCTTCTACCAGCCTCCAGTACCTACTCTAACAGACAGACAGTCTTCTACCAGCCTCCAGTACCTACTGTAACTGACAGACAATATTCTACCAGCCTCCAGTACCTACTCAACTGACAGACAATCTTCTACCAGCATCCAGTACCTACTCTAACTGACAGACAATCTACCAGCATCCAGTACCTACTCTAACAGACAGACAATCTTCTACCAGCCTCCAGTACCTACTCTAACTGACAGACAATCTTCTACCAGCATCCAGTACCTACTCTAACAGACAGACAATCTTCTACCAGCATCCAGTACCTACTCTAATGACAGACAATCTTCTACCAGCATCCAGTACCTACTCTAACTGACAGACAATCTTCTACCAGCATCCAGTACCTACTCTAACTGACAGACAATCTTCTACCAGCATCCAGTACCTACTCTAACTGACAGACAATCTTCTACCAGCATCCAGTACCTACTCTAACAGACAGACAATCTTCTACCAGCATCCAGTACCTACTCTAACAGACAGACAATCTTCTACCAGCATCCAGTACCTACTCTAACAGACAGACAATCTTCTACCAGCATCCAGTACCTACTCTAACAGACAGACAATCTTCTACCAGCATCCAGTACCTACTCTAACAGACAGACAATCTTCTACCAGCATCCAGTACTTACTCTAACTGACAGACAATCTTCTACCAGCATCCAGTACCTACTCTAATGACAGACAATCTTCTACCAGCATCCAGTACCTACTCTAACTGACAGACAATCTTCTACCAGCATCCAGTATCTACTCTGACAGACAATCTTCTACCAGCATCCAGTACCTACTCTAACAGACAGACAATCTTCTACCAGCCTCCAGTACCTACTGTAACTGACAGACAATCTTCTACCAGCATCCAGTACCTACTCTAATGACAGGCAATCTTCTACCAGTATCCAGTACCTACTCTAACTGACAGACAATCTTCTACCAGCCTCCAGTACCTACTGTAACTGACAGACAATCTTCTACCAGCATCCAGTACCTACTCCAACTGACAGACAATCTTCTACCAGCATCCAGTATCTACTCTAACTGACAGACAATCTTCTACCAGCATCCAGTACCTACTCTAACAGACAGACAATCTTCTACCAGCATCCAGTATCTACTCTAACAGACAGACAATCTTCTACCAGCCTCCAGTACCTACTCTAACTGACAGACAATCTTCTACCAGCATCCAGTACCTACTCTAACTGACAGACAATATTCTACCAGCATCCAGTACCTACTCTAACTGACAGACAATCTTCTACCAGCATCCAGTACCTACTCTAACAGACAGACAATCTTCTACCAGCATCCAGTACCTACTCTAACAGACAGACAATCTTCTACCAGCATCCAGTACCTACTCTAACAGACAGACAATCTTCTACCAGCATCCAGTGCCTACTCTAACTGACAGACAATCTTCTACCAGCCCCCAGTACCTACTGTAACTGACAGACAATCTTCTACCAGCATCCAGTACCTACTCTAACTGACAGACAATCTTCTACCAGCATCCAGTACCTACTCTAACAGACAGACAATATTCTACCAGCATCCAGTAAGTACTCTAACAGACAGTCAATCTTCTACCAGCCTCCAGTACCTACTGTAACTGACAGACAATCTTCTACCAGCATCCAGTACCTACTCTAATGACAGGCAATCTTCTACCAGCATCCAGTACCTACTGTAACTGACAGACAATCTTCTACCAGCATCCAGTACCTACTCCAACTGACAGACAATCTTCTACCAGCATCCAGTACTTACTCTAACTGACAGACAATCTTCTACCAGCATCCAGTACCTACTCTAACAGACAGACAATCTTCTACCAGCATCCAGTATCTACTCTAACAGACAGACAATCTTCTACCAGCCTCCATTACCTACTGTAACTGACAGACAATCTTCTACCAGCATCCAGTACCTACTCTAACTGACAGACAATCTTCTACCAGCATCCAGTACCTACTCTAACAGACAGACAATCTTCTACCAGCATCCAGTACCTACTCTAACAGACAGACAATCTTCTACCAGCATCCAGTACCTACTCTAACAGACAGACAATCTTCTACCAGCATCCAGTACTTACTCTAACTGACAGACAATCTTCTACCAGCATCCAGTACCTACTCTAACTGACAGACAATCTTCTACCAGCATCCAGTACCTACTCTAACAGACAGACAATCTTCTACCAGCCTCCAGTACCTACTGTAACTGACAGACAATCTTCTACCAGCATCCAGTACCTACTCTAACTGACAGACAATCTTCTACCAGCATCCAGTACCTACTCTAACAGACAGACAATCTTCTACCAGCATCCAGTACTTACTCTAACTGACAGACAATCTTCTACCAGCATCCAGTACCTACTCTAATGACAGACAATCTTCTACCAGCATCCAGTACCTACTCTAACTGACAGACAATCTTCTACCAGCATCCAGTATCTACTCTGACAGACAATCTTCTACCAGCATCCAGTACCTACTCTAACAGACAGACAATCTTCTACCAGCCTCCAGTACCTACTGTAACTGACAGACAATCTTCTACCAGCATCCAGTACCTACTCTAATGACAGGCAATCTTCTACCAGCATCCAGTACCTACTCTAACTGACAGACAATCTTCTACCAGCCTCCAGTACCTACTGTAACTGACAGACAATCTTCTACCAGCATCCAGTACCTACTCCAACTGACAGACAATCTTCTACCAGCATCCAGTATCTACTCTAACTGACAGACAATCTTCTACCAGCATCCAGTACCTACTCTAACAGACAGACAATCTTCTACCAGCATCCAGTATCTACTCTAACAGACAGACAATCTTCTACCAGCCTCCAGTACCTACTCTAACTGACAGACAATCTTCTACCAGCATCCAGTACCTACTCTAACTGACAGACAATCTTCTACCAGCATCCAGTACCTACTCTAACTGACAGACAATCTTCTACCAGCATCCAGTACCTACTCTAACAGACAGACAATCTTCTACCAGCATCCAGTACCTACTCTAACTGACAGACAATCTTCTACCAGCATCCAGTACCTACTCTAACAGACAGACAATCTTCTACCAGCATCCAGTACCTACTCTAACAGACAGACAATCTTCTACCAGCATCCAGTACCTACTCTAACAGACAGACAATCTTCTACCAGCATCCAGTACCTACTCTAACTGACAGACAATCTTCTACCAGCCCCCAGTACCTACTGTAACTGACAGACAATCTTCTACCAGCATCCAGTACCTACTCTAACTGACAGACAATCTTCTACCAGCATCCAGTACCTACTCTAACAGACAGACAATATTCTACCAGCATCCAGTAAATACTCTAACAGACAGACAATCTTCTACCAGCCTCCAGTACCTACTGTAACTGACAGACAATCTTCTACCAGCATCCAGTACCTACTCTAATGACAGGCAATCTTCTACCAGCATCCAGTACCTACTCTAACTGACAGACAATCTTCTACCAGCCTCCAGTACCTACTGTAACTGACAGACAATCTTCTACCAGCATCCAGTACCTACTCCAACTGACAGACAATCTTCTACCAGCATCCAGTACTTACTCTAACTGACAGACAATCTTCTACCAGCATCCAGTACCTACTCTAACAGACAGACAATCTTCTACCAGCATCCAGTATCTACTCTAACAGGCAGACAATCTTCTACCAGCCTCCATTACCTACTGTAACTGACAGACAATCTTCTACCAGCATCCAGTACCTACTCTAACTGACAGACAATCTTCTACCAGCATCCAGTACCTACTCTAACAGACAGACAATCTTCTACCAGCATCCAGTACCTACTCTAACAGACAGACAATCTTCTACCAGCATCCAGTACCTACTCTAACAGACAGACAATCTTCTACCAGCATCCAGTACTTACTCTAACTGACAGACAATCTTCTACCAGCATCCAGTACCTACTCTAACAGACAGACAATCTTCTACCAGCATCCAGTACCTACTCTAACTGATAGACAATCTTCTACCAGAATCCAGTACCTACTCTAACTGACAGACAATCTTCTACCAGCATCCAGTACCTACTCTAACAGACAGACAATCTTCTACCAGCATCCAGTACCTACTCTAACTGACAGACAATCTTCTACCAGCATCCAGTACCTACTCTAACTGACAGACAATCTTCTACCAGCCTCCAGTACCTACTGTAACTGACAGACAATCTTCTACCAGCATCCAGTACCTACTCTAACTGACAGACAATCTTCTACCAGCATCCAGTACCTACTCTAACTGACAGACAATCTTCTACCAGCCCCCAGTACCTACTGTAACTGACAGACAATCTTCTACCAGCATCCAGTACCTACTCTAACTGACAGACAATCTTCTACCAGCATCCAGTACCTACTCTAACAGACAGACAATATTCTACCAGCATCCAGTAAATACTCTAACAGACAGACAATCTTCTACCAGCCTCCAGTACCTACTGTAACTGACAGACAATCTTCTACCAGCATCCAGTACCTACTCTAATGACAGGCAATCTTCTACCAGCATCCAGTACCTACTCTAACTGACAGACAATCTTCTACCAGCCTCCAGTACCTACTGTAACTGACAGACAATCTTCTACCAGCATCCAGTACCTACTCCAACTGACAGACAATCTTCTACCAGCATCCAGTATCTACTCTAACTGACAGACAATCTTCTACCAGCATCCAGTACCTACTCTAACAGACAGACAATCTTCTACCAGCATCCAGTACCTACTCTAACAGACAGACAATCTTCTACCAGCATCCAGTACCTATTCTAACAGACAGACAATCTTCTACCAGCATCCAGTACCTACTCTAACAGACAGACAATCTTCTACCAGCATCCAGTACCTACTCTAACAGACAGACAATCTTCTACCAGCATCCAGTACTTACTCTAACTGACAGACAATCTTCTACCAGCATCCAGTACCTACTCTAATGACAGACAATCTTCTACCAGCATCCAGTACCTACTCTAACTGACAGACAATCTTCTACCAGCATCCAGTATCTACTCTAACAGACAGACAATCTTCTACCAGCCTCCAGTACCTACTGTAACTGACAGACAATCTTCTACCAGCATCCAGTACCTACTCTAACTGACAGACAATCTTCTACCAGCATCCAGTACCTACTCTAACAGACAGACAATCTTCTACCAGCATCCAGTACCTACTCTAACAGACAGACAATCTTCTACCAGCATCCAGTACCTACTCTAACAGACAGACAATCTTCTACCAGCATCCAGTACTTACTCTAACTGACAGACAATCTTCTACCAGCATCCAGTACCTACTCTAATGACAGGCAATCTTCTACCAGCATCCAGTACCTACTCTAACTGACAGACAATCTTCTACCAGCCTCCAGTACCTACTGTAACTGACAGACAATCTTCTACCAGCATCCAGTACCTACTCCAACTGACAGACAATCTTCTACCAGCATCCAGTACTTACTCTAACTGACAGACAATCTTCTACCAGCATCCAGTACCTACTCTAACAGACAGACAATCTTCTACCAGCATCCAGTATCTACTCTAACAGACAGACAATCTTCTACCAGCCTCCATTACCTACTGTAACTGACAGACAATCTTCTACCAGCATCCAGTACCTACTCTAACTGACAGACAATCTTCTACCAGCATCCAGTACCTACTCTAACAGACAGACAATCTTCTACCAGCATCCAGTACCTACTCTAACAGACAGACAATCTTCTACCAGCATCCAGTACCTACTCTAACAGACAGACAATCTTCTACCAGCATCCAGTACTTACTCTAACTGACAGACAATCTTCTACCAGCATCCAGTACCTACTCTAACAGACAGACAATCTTCTACCAGCATCCAGTACCTACTCTAACTGATAGACAATCTTCTACCAGAATCCAGTACCTACTCTAACTGACAGACAATCTTCTACCAGCATCCAGTACCTACTCTTACAGACAGACAATCTTCTACCAGCATCCAGTACCTACTCTAACTGACAGACAATCTTCTACCAGCATCCAGTACCTACTCTAACTGACAGACAATCTTCTACCAGCCTCCAGTACCTACTGTAACTGACAGACAATCTTCTACCAGCATCCAGTACCTACTCTAACTGACAGACAATCTTCTACCAGCATCCAGTACCTACTCTAACTGACAGACAATCTTCTACCAGCCCCCAGTACCTACTGTAACTGACAGACAATCTTCTACCAGCATCCAGTACCTACTCTAACTGACAGACAATCTTCTACCAGCATCCAGTACCTACTCTAACAGACAGACAATATTCTACCAGCATCCAGTAAATACTCTAACAGACAGACAATCTTCTACCAGCCTCCAGTACCTACTGTAACTGACAGACAATCTTCTACCAGCATCCAGTACCTACTCTAATGACAGGCAATCTTCTACCAGCATCCAGTACCTACTCTAACTGACAGACAATCTTCTACCAGCCTCCAGTACCTACTGTAACTGACAGACAATCTTCTACCAGCATCCAGTACCTACTCCAACTGACAGACAATCTTCTACCAGCATCCAGTATCTACTCTAACTGACAGACAATCTTCTACCAGCATCCAGTACCTACTCTAACAGACAGACAATCTTCTACCAGCATCCAGTACCTACTCTAACAGACAGACAATCTTCTACCAGCATCCAGTACCTATTCTAACAGACAGACAATCTTCTACCAGCATCCAGTACCTACTCTAACAGACAGACAATCTTCTACCAGCATCCAGTACCTACTCTAACAGACAGACAATCTTCTACCAGCATCCAGTACTTACTCTAACTGACAGACAATCTTCTACCAGCATCCAGTACCTACTCTAATGACAGACAATCTTCTACCAGCATCCAGTACCTACTCTAACTGACAGACAATCTTCTACCAGCATCCAGTATCTACTCTAACAGACAGACAATCTTCTACCAGCCTCCAGTACCTACTGTAACTGACAGACAATCTTCTACCAGCATCCAGTACCTACTCTAACTGACAGACAATCTTCTACCAGCATCCAGTACCTACTCTAACAGACAGACAATCTTCTACCAGCATCCAGTACCTACTCTAACAGACAGACAATCTTCTACCAGCATCCAGTAACTACTCTAACAGACAGACAATCTTCTACCAGCATCCAGTACTTACTCTAACTGACAGACAATCTTCTACCAGCATCCAGTACCTACTCTAACTGACAGACAATCTTCTACCAGCATCCAGTACCTACTCTAACAGACAGACAATCTTCTACCAGCATCCAGTACTTACTCTAACAGACAGACAATCTTCTACCAGCATCCAGTACTTACTCTAACTGACAGACAATCTTCTACCAGCATCCAGTACCTACTCTAATGACAGACAATCTTCTACCAGCATCCAGTACCTACTCTAACAGACAGACAATCTTCTACCAGTATCCAGTACCTACTCTAACTGACAGACAATCTTCTACCAGCATCCAGTACCTACTCTAACAGACAGACAATCTTCTACCAGCATCCAGTACCTACTCTAACAGACAGACAATCTTCTACCAGCATCCAGTACCTACTCTAACTGACAGACAATCTACCAGCATCCAGTACCTACTCTATCTGACAGACAATCTTCTACCAGCCTCCAGTACCTACTGTAACTGACAGACAATCTTCTACCAGCATACAGTACCTAACTGACAGACAATCTTCTACCAGCATACAGTACCTAACTGACAGACAATCTTCTACCAGCATACAGTACCTACTCTAACTGACAGACAATCTTCTACCAGCATACAGTACCTACTCTAACTGACAGACAATCTTCTACCAGCATCCAGTATCTACTCTAACTGACAGACAATCTTGTGACAATCATTTCAGTATTTTTGTTTTCATATAATTGTTTACCCATATATATACTAATGCTTACATTCCAAGGCCAGATGAGTTGCCTTGGTTCACATTAATCACAAATTGTGTAAACTGCCAAACAATGGAAAACTATGAAACAATTTGTCCCCAGAACCAAGACCCTTCAATCTCACCAAACCAAGAGCAAGATCAATACCTATTCCTGACCAGGTAGATAGAAGTTTTAAATACTGTCATTGTTTACGCAATGCCATTATACAAGAATGAACAAATACAAAGCCATGATTTAGAAAGTTAATGCCATAATTCCTGATTGTCAATGTCTGTGGCTTAGGGGTATTAAGTACGGTTCCTCAATCCCAACATACTGTGTTTGAAGAAAGCTGTATTTAGTTTGGGAGCAGATAGCTTTGCATTGAATTTCACAATGGTATGAGCATCGACCACCCAGAAAGCAATGGCAAACTACTGAATGCAAAATTGCCTAGAAAATCATAAACTGGCAATAAGTGCTGGGGATGATTGGTATGTCCCATAAGGGACAAGTAACTAACTTTCATACTTGTATAGACATGTACTTACAGTTGACAGATAATATAGCTCTTTATGTTTCTGATGATCGTATTCATTATGAAGATATTCTCATGTCTTAATAAATGATATATGTATTTATTTTGAGGTTCCAAAGTTGATGAAATCAAAACCACCACCAAAGTCACTTTACAGATCACCAGCTATTAAAGATGCTATTGATATTCAGAAGGAAGAAAATAAAAGAAAAGCTGAGGTAAGATGTAATTTGTGCTTGTTAGACTCAAGAAGACACGCATGGATGGTATACAGCAAAGTGAAAGTAAACTTTCTTAAACTAATAACAATAACTGTGAATTTTCAGATTCTTTAGGATTATGTAACACTAGTTTTTAATGAAGACTAGATGGTGCAAAGTAGCAGTCTTGAATTATGCAATCTCTATTTCATAATTCTTAGTAAATTTGCTTTGTTATTTGTTCCCTAACTGTGATACAAGAGCATATTTAACATGTGTAAAGGTAAAAATATGACAACACAATTTCACTTTCTGTTATGTTTCTTGAACTGGTCACCTGATGTAAAGAAATCCAGTCCCTCTTAAAGAAAAATCACACAAAGCTTCTTCACATTATTTCACCTTTCTTTGTCATCAGTCAAAAACAGTCAAAACAAATAGTAAGATGTTGAATTTCAGTCTGGACAGTAAAGCCAGCTTCCTGAAACATACAAAACAGTTACCAGCACCATGACAATACCATCATCAGCTTTAAGAAACATTACTTTGAAGATAAAGAATTAATGCATTTATTTTGCTGCTTGTTAAATGCTATTTTCAGTACATTTATATGAATAAATAGTAATAATATATTTCTTCACAGGTATATTTTTAATTCACAGACGGGATGCAGAGGTGTTTCCAAGACACCAGGGCTGGGTTCTATACTGGCCAAGACCTATTGACGCGTCCTCGCCAAGCGTCCTGGGCAACAGGTCCCTTTGGGGTCCTGGCGAAAGTCAGTAGGATCGTTGATTCCTCCGAAGTCGGAGAGTGTCTGCCTGCACGGCGAGGAACCACCAGTCTGCACACCAATAAGCCAGATATGGGACAACGGATACTCACGCAAACCTCAGGTCCTGTATGACATCACACTGATGTTGGACAGCAGGATGTCTTCATCCGACATACAGGACTTCGCGCTGGAGTTCACAGCCAGCGAACACAAGCAAGCAAGCAATTCACAGACAACACATAATATTTTAATAAGATCTTATTGAAAATGTACACTGTTTATGTAACAAAAAGTTGCCTGTTCATGAAGTGTTGCATCAATCTCTTATAAGTGCAAACAGAACTGTGTATGTTAACTTTTATCTAAATAACAATTACATTATGCAGAACACTGTAATCAGAACATCTGTGATTATGTTAACAGTATGTGTATGTGTTTTCCGTTTCTTAATCATATTTTTTTGGGGCGCTCGCTCACTTTGAACTCAAGCGTAGTTCATACACGCTACTTCTAGTAGCACTGGACTGATATTAGCATATGGATTATTAGTTTTCCATATTACAAGTATCCCTTGCCATCAGGTGAACCCACTCTGACTTCAGAGGTGCTTGTAATTTACATTCCCAAGTCAAGGATGTGAAGTCAGCTTTGTAGTCCAGTTGATTGGTGTAGGGGTTGAACCCCCTACCTCAAAATCAGCACACTGGATATTTAAGAATGCGCTCTCTTATCCATATAGCCATACTGACCTCCTGTTAATCATATTATCACATGCAAACCGAAAAATCATATTATCACATGCAAATCGAAAAATCATTTTATCACATGCAAACCGAAAAATCATATTATCACATGCAAACCGAAAAATCATATTATCACATGCAAACTGAAAAATCATATTATCACATGCAAACCGAAAAATCATATTATCACATACAAATCGAAAAATCATATCACATACAAAAAATAAATCATATTATCATATCATCATCATTATCAAGTGCCTGTTCAGCTGGCGTAGGCATTCACGGCTCTCCACAGATCTCGGCGTTCATGGCTCTCCACATATCTTGGTCTTTGTTGTTCTGGATCAACTCTGCTAATGATATTTCTCCATGCCACCGTCTTAACCCATCCAGCATGATAGCCGGCTTGCTTTGGTTGGCCTCTGCCTCTCTTCCCCTCAACCTTTCTAGTCATCAGGATGTTCTCCACTACCTCTCTTCTCAACACATGACCAAAGAAAGTTGTCTGTCTCTTTCTTGTTGTTGTATATACCTAGTTTCATTAGCCTGTTTCAGGCAATCATTGTTAGTTACTCTGGCAGTCCAGGGAATTCGCTACATTTGTCTCAGAAAACCACATTTCTGTCGCTTTTAATTTCTTCTTAATTTGTTCATTTACATTCCAAGATTCACTGCCATACAGCAAAACTGATTCTAAATAGCATTTCAGACACTTATTGCATAAGATACTCTTCATTTTCTGAAATGCGGCTTTTGCTTGCCCTATTCTGCTCTTAATCTCTGTTGTACATCTTCCATCTGATGTTATAAATGCCCCCCACCTTTTTTTCTTCGCATATCCTTTACAGGACATCACTGTCAACATCAGCATCTTTCAGCTGATTGTTGATTTCTTGGCAAGATTACGCTCAGTAGTTTGCCATTGCTTTCTGAGCAGCTGGCTCACTTATCTTGCAAGTTATCAACGCAGCGAGAACCATAAATGCCCCTAGGTATTTAAAATTATCCACTTGTTTAAGAATTTTCACTTCTATTTCTATGTCACATTTTGTTGTCATCAAATTCTTTGATATCACCATTGTTACTGTTTTCTTGATATTCAAGGAGAGTCCTTTCTTTGCACTCTCTGTTACTACAATCTCCAACAATTTTTGTAGATCTGTTGCATTATCCGCTACCAATATTGTGTCACATGCAAACTGAAAAATCATATTATCACATGCAAACAAAAAAAAATCATGTTATCACACGCAAACCGAACTGTATATGTCACCGGGAAGCTAAATAACAGCTGCATTATGCTGAATGAGAACCTGAGTTTTTGCAAGCTTGCATTCTTAAACACTTTAGCTTGAAACTCAGTAGCTTTAAATCTGCTTCAGAAAGTTTTATTATATCAATGAAAGCTAAGAGCCAAAAAAAATCAAATAGCTGTGTGATGAGCTTCAGTTGTGGCCCCATGAGGAATTGATATTCAGCTGTTTCGAACTTCGGCGATGTAATTTAATATGTTCTTTGAAACAGAAGTGGTAATTGATTGATTTATTAATTTATTAATACACACAATGCCACAGTATTTAGGACATATTTTTTGTGTTATCTCTCTCATCACAAGTTGAATGTAGGAGTGCTGATTGTTCCTACAACAATCTGAATGTGTCTGCCTTGTACCTGCCTATGGTTATGTTTCTGACTCATACAAATAATGCCAAATGCCAACAGAGTTATTCATGTTTATTCATCAATATCTATGTCAGCCTGTGGCAACCTGAAATGAGTGGATTATTTGCACTTTGTCCATTCTGTGTTCACAAATAATTTATAATGAGAGAAATGTTTCTTCTTCCACTCTTTATCTTCCATTGGGCACACAGAGTCTTTCACCTGGCTCACTCCAATTTGTTGAGCATGATTTTTGTCACACTAAAGTTGTTTAAGGGCTGAGTTATTTAGTTATCTTAGTTGAGACAATTTGTTGAGCATTATTTTTGTCACACAAATGCAGGAACATCTTCTGAAGGCATCAAAGCTTCAGTTTTCCTGTGCAAACCCAGAAAAGTCTGAGAAAACAAAGCAACTTATTCAGAATATAATCTGTGAAGAAAATTCCAAAATGGATGCACACAAAATTAAGGCCAGACCTGCACCTGAATTTGTGAGTAGTAATTTTCCTGTTTGTTGTTTTTGTTTTCATTATGGTTTCCGTATGTGTGTTTTGGGAGAGTTTTTTTTTCAGGTTGAAAATTTATATATATATATATATATATATATATATATATATATATATATATATATATATATATATATATATATATATATATGATATTATTATTTAACAAATATGATTATTGAATGTTGTTGTAACACTTTGAATGATATTTATAATTGTAACTATAATAAATTATTTTATTACCATTTTAGAAGAAAGACCATTTGCCAATAAAAATGACATCTGCTGCTATCTTGCGTGAAGGCATGTTATATCAAAAGCAAGAAAATGATATAATTGAGAAGTAAGCAAGCTACTGTTTGTTCTACTCACTTTGTTCATTTTAAATTATTGCATATTGTAGCTAGTAGTACTAGCTTTGAGTTTTAAATTGATTGTAACAGTTCATTATCAAATTATTTGTGTACTTTTTTAGTTTGCTTAGAATGCTAAGTTAATGTTTAACCATGGACACAGTTGGTGGATTGAGCTTGAGAGCAGCTGACAGATATTTGTTGGTTGTGGTTTCAAGTTCATGACAGTTGACAGAGGATCAAATTGTAGAGCCAATGCTGTGGTCACTAACCCGTATAGTTACTGGCAAGAAGGAAAGCAATGGCAGACTACCTTCTCCTTTTTCAGAGATGCATAGTGAATCTAGATTCTACATCTCATTGATCTCAGACTGTGGTGTTTGTGTGAGATGGCAAAGTTTGACCACCATCACATATCGGCATGGTACATGATGATAGTGATTAACAAAAAACATGTGCTAGAGTACTTATAGTGGTCATTCTGTACTGTTCATTGTAATTAATCATCAACTTTCATTCTCACCTTTACATTATTCCTCTATTACATACTACTCTAAGCTTTGCTTAAACACATCCTTGTTATCTTTATACTCCTCATGAACTTTTGTTTTTCTCTTTTTATTTTTCGCTTTCTTTTCATTTGTTTTCTTCATCTCACACAATCCTTCACTATTGTTTTGTAATTCCTTCCATTTCTTTGCTGATTTGTTCATCTCTGTGAGATGTGCATACCTATTTTCAACTCCACATGGAGCATACTGGGCAGGGACAACTAGTCAGACTAAGGAAGGGAGGACAGTTTGTTGACTGTGCTGTGATGAGTCTTGTTGAGAACTACACACTGTGCATGCTGGGAGACTTGCAAGAGTTACAGCAGATTACCATAATCATGTTTGTGGACTGCTATGATGAGTCTTGTTGAGAACTACACACTGTGCATGCTGGGAGACTTGCAAGAGTCACAGCAGATTACCATAATCATGTTTGTGGACTGCTATGATGAGTCTTGTTGAGAACTACACACTGTGCATGCTGGGAGACTTGCACGAGTCACAGCAGATTACCATAATCATGTTTGTGGACTGCTATGATGAGTCTTGTTGAGAACTACACACTGTACATGCTGGGAGACTTGCAAGAGTCACAGCAGATTACCATAATCATGTTTGTGGACTGCTATGATGAGTCTTGTTGAGAACTACACACTGTGCATGCTGGGAGACTTGCAAAGAGTCACAGCAGATTACCATAATCATGTTTGTGGACTGCTGTGATGAATCTTGTTGAGAACTACAAACTGTGCATGCTGGGAGACTTGCAAGAGTCACAGTAGATCACCATGATTATGTAGACAATCAGAACCCTATTGTTGCACTCATTACTAGGATTTATTACAAACATGATTAGAATGAGTCTTGTTGTTTAAACAGGATGAACCTAAGTCCTCAGGTCTTAACCCTTTATAGGGCAGACGCTTGTCCGTTTTTTAGCCCTGAACGGGCAAGAATTTTTCAGGTTCGGTAAAATTTCGGGTTGCGTTAGTAAAAGCATCATAAATAAGGTGTTAGTCAACCGATTTTAGTTAAATAAACAACACAATGAAGGGAAAAGCATGCAGAATATGTTACTCACATGATTGTTGTCGGTAATCCATATATGAACACAAATATTTACGAAATACGGCATGTTGTTTGTGATTTTCCATCATCTATACGGCAATTTACAAACACATTTTCAGAATCATAATCACTTTCTTTAAAGTCCAACTCAGGCTGCTAATGCAAAGTAACGCTTTTCACCGATATCTAGCTTCAATTAATAGTCAACTTCGTGCCCTTTAATGTCACTTAAATTGAACCTAGCGAAATCATGGCTATCACTTGAAGAATCGCCAAAATCCGTTTTGAAAAACTACGCGTACAAACCCCGAAAATTATCAAAAAAAAGTCAGTAAAAGTCCGTTCAAATTCCTAGTCGGCGTTTACAAATGGCGGCCACGTTGTCAAGCTGTCGGCGAAAGCAAAAGTAGCCGTCGGAAGTATCGTAAGGCCGAGAAATCGCGTTTTTACAATGCATAATAGTATCGGACGCAAATGGCCGATCCGCCCGTTAAAGGCATCGGCCGCAAATGCCCGTTCTGCCCTGTAAAGGGTTAAATTAAAGAGCACCTTACACAATAAATTCCTGTCATTGAAGGTTAGAAAAGCAATTCTTGCATGTTACATAGAATCAGTTTTAACACATGACTATGAATCCCAGACAAAACATTAAAAAAGCAAAAGAAAAAAAAAATGTGGTTTTGCAGAAGAATGCTGAAATTACCTTGGACATCTAAAATCAATCATCTAAATGTTTTGAAAGAGGCTAAAACACAAAGACAACTTATCACACAAATCAGAAAATGACAGTATTTGACCACATTATGAGAAGAGAAATACTGGAACAAATGGCAACTGGTAAGATTTACAGAAAAAGAGAGAGGAAAACAACATAAGAAGATTCGAGACAGCCTTTTGTGGAAACACAGAAAGATGTAGTACACAAACTGATACTTTCTTTTGAAGATTGTAAGATGTGGAGAAGCAATAGTTACTCATGCCACTCAGCAAGGCACATGACTATTCTTCTATAAAACAAAAAATGAAAACTTTGAGTTTGCTCTCATTAAAATGCGATTGATATTTTATAATTTTCTAATCACAGATTAAGAAAGTTAGAAACTGGTGCTTGTGATGCCACAAACTTTTACAAATGGCAAAATGAGAAAAGGCAACAAGATCTGGAGATGAAACTTGCTGCCTGCGAAGAGAGGAGACTAATGGGCAAACTGAGTCATGAAGAAGCCATTCTGGCACGTGCTAACCTGATTGCTGAGAACCAGTCAAAAGCACAAACTATGAAAAAAGAGGTAAGTATTTAATATTTACTTTAATGTTTACTTTGACAGTGAGTTGCAGCGGATATTTTTAACTTATGTCGTGTGTGAAATGTTGAGTATTCCGTAAAAGTGTAAAGCAAAGCCTTTTTTGCATGCCATTTTTACAGTTACAAAATTTTGTGACACCAACATTTCCATTGTCTGAGTGATGCACAAAGCATGACATTGTTTATATTACACCTGTTACTCTTACTGCTTCCAGATCAGTCTCAATCAATCAATTATGTGCCATGCCGGAAAGCGTGGGCGGTCATGACTCGCCATTTCACTCGATCACCAGAGTCGTGGATCAGCTCAGTGTTCCTGTCTCGTCCATGCCATGTGGCCAAGCCATCCAGGTATTTTCCTCTTGGTCTGTTCCCTTCGATCTTGCCAGTTGTCGATAAGTTCTCCAGTCCATTTCTTCTCATAATGTGTCCAAAAAATGTTGACTGTCTACGTCTAATTTCTCTAATCAATTTACGATTGTCATTTGTCTCCTGTAGTACTTGTTCATTGGTTTTTCTGACTGTCCATGGCATTCTTTGCATTTTCCTCAGAAACCACATTTCTGCAGCCATCAGATGTTTTTCAGCTTGACTGCTCATTGTCCAAGTTTCACATCCATACAAAAGAACAGGCTCTATGTATCCCCTCAACACTCTTTTTCTTGTTTCAATTGACATCTTTTTATTGGTTAGAATGTTTTTCATCTTGCTAAAGGTTACTTTTGTCATGGAGATTCTTGTTCTAATCTCTTCAAGCATCTCCCATCAGATATTATGACTCTTCCGAGATAATTGTATCAATTCACTTGTTGAAGAATAGTCCCATTTACTTGTATATTACATTGTGGTATTTTGTTGTTCCTAGTGACTACCATAACCTGTGTCTTTTTACAATTTAATTCTAACCCCAGTTGCTCACTGTGTACAACAACCGCATCTACTAATTGTTGCAGATCCTGCATATTGTCTGCAATCAATACTGTATCATCTGCATATCTAATGTTATTGATGTTTCGTCGTCCAATGCTGATTCCATTTATATCTTCTACATTTCTTAAAATATTTTCACTGTATAGGGAAAAAAGATCTGGAGACATTACACATCCCTGCCTAACACCTCTCTTAATAGGCTGATATTGTCCCACTTCATTATAAATCCTTATGGCAGCTTGTTGTTTCCAATATATGTTTTTTTATAAATCTAATGTCTTTCCCAACAATTTGTAGATCTGCACGCATATCCACCATGTTGACATGTCTAACTTTATCAAGAGCCTTTGTGTAGTCAATAAAGCAAAGATGAATATCCTTGTTTACTTCTATAGCACGTTCAATAACTGTTCGCAGCATATACACAGCATTTACTGTAACCTTTCCTTCTACAAACCCACATTGTTCTTCCCCTATTTCAGGTTGTATTTTCTTCCTCACTCTTTGCATGATAATTTGTAGCAAAATCTTTGTGATGTGACTCATTATACTAATTGTTCTATGTTGATCACATTCCAAGCAATCCTAGATCAATCTAGGATAGCCGTTTCATGCAGCACTGAAGTCGTCTCCAGAGCTGTACTTGATCCATCTCTTGCTCCATCAGTTAATGGCATCACTGTTTGTAAAGTTTTTGTGATCACATTAAGGTGTTATTTTACGGATGAAAAAGAGCAACAACAACAAAACAAAATTGTGTATTGGACAAGAAAACAGAAATCCTGAAAGAAAAGATTATGAATTACAACAGAGACATATGTTAGGAAGGTGAAACTGCAAACAATAGTAGGATGAAAAATTAACAATGAATTTGATACTATAACTATGAACATGAGACTGTTGAAATCGGTCTGATGGTTGTGCGGTTAACAATTTCTGGATGTCCAAGAATATTGATCTATGTTTGTTTGATATCAAATTAAACACATTTGTTAGAGATTGATGGATTGATTGATTTAGGAATCAACATCACAGCATTCGGGGCATTCCCATAAGCGTTCCGTCCCCATCCTCAGCAGCCAGCGAAGAGTTCCAACACCAATAGTACCAGTAGCAATCTTATTATATGTCCGTCTCGCCTTTCCTCTGAGCGTTGAGCGTCGGCCAGATCCCCTCATCACTTCTCGCTGTCTCATTCTTGCCAGATTTATTAGAGAATACTCAGCAGGCCACGATGAGAGCTATGTTCTGCAAAGGACCTGCAACATCTTTTCCATTGTACCATTACCTTACCCCATTCAGCCTAAGAAGAGAAGTTATATTAGGGTCTATCCCTGGCTCAGATGACTAATCCTGTGTCAGAATCAGCCACATATAGGATATTAATTTGTAGGTGATTGTTGTTCAAATAGGATGGCATTTATTAGTCATTGCTTTGAAGTGTTTTAAACATGTGAATTAAATTTTACATATCAACAGAGAAAACCCATTCTCTGTGACAATGGGCATCTGCAAGTTGATGATGTTAAGTTTAGTTTGTTTAACAGGCATTGCCGAAGATTTCTGTGATAAAGCAAATTATTTAATCCTGCTTTTATGTTCTATGTACTTTACTATTGCTTTCTTTCATAGGCAGCCGATAAGATGAGAGATTATTTGAAGCAAAAGATTGAAATGGAGAAAGAAATGAAGTGAGTTGTAGTTTTGTCTGTTGTAGTTTAAGATATAAAATGTGTAGAATTTCTTAATTTTATGTTTAGAGTAAAGAGAAAAGTTGATTGCGAAAGGTCTGTGAGCACTTTGTTCACTTGTATTGGAAAATCTGGTTTGAATAACAATGCTCAGCCATATGTTGGACGTGAACAGTAACTCTTAAGCCAAGGTTAACACCACAACCTGACAGCCACGTCTCCTCCATTGTTTTATGTGATATCTCATCAACAGGATGTTAGTTGAAAACACTTTGGCTGGACACAAGATGGCTAAAAATGCCAAGAAACATATACAAGAATACAAGCAGAAGATAGGTGAGTTTGAAGAATTTAAAAGTTTATTAGGGGAGTTGAAGTTTTTGAGCTGGAGTCAAATGTGTCGCCTCAACAGCATTGAGTCTGCTTTTTGCAAAAAAGAAAAAAAAAGTAAAGAACCCTTTTATTGGGTATGTGGTGCCACCTCCATACTTTTTATAGATCAATGTGTAAATGAAGGGTGATGTGGTCAGTATCACGCTGGCTGCCTTTACTTTCCAAGAAAGTTCCTGGTGCCCATTAATCTATCGTTAATCTATGATAAACATATACATTAAAAGATATTTTTAGGGGGACTTAATACACACGAGAAAGTTAGATAACTGCAGTATGAAAATCAACAGCACTGCATGTTTTACATGGTGTAATGTGCTGCTGGGAATCATGGATGTCTCTTCAGATTCGTGTCCTATACAGAGACGGAGTTCAAGTTGTGCTCTGATTAAATGCTCTTAAATGGCATGCACATTGATTACTTATGACAACAAAAGTCCAGCTTCCGGTCTTCTTGTTATGGGACTGTTTATACTGATAGGGGATGAAGTAAATTATAATTCTTTTGTGTGATGAAACGAGACTGCTTGTTACAGATAAAGCTCATAAGCTTTGCAGCTTAGTCTACCTAGGAGAAGGACAAGTTTTATTTTAAACCACCTGTTGCTTTGCACATCAGCTGGGGACAGCCAAAAGTTATGGAAAGCAAGTATGAAACAAACCACTTGCTGAAACCAGATCTGCTGGTTCACAATTTGCAGATATTGCAACCACTGTAAACAGACACAACCCCTGTAAGCAGACATAACCACTGTAAACAGAGACAACCACTGTAAACAGACACAACTGCTGTAAACAGACACAGCTGATGTAAGTAGACACAGCCGCTGTAAACAGACACAACCACTTTAAGCAGACACAACCATTGTAACAGACACAATCATCATAAACAGATATAACCACTGTCCAATGCCAAGCAAACAAAGAAGAAGAGTTCACACTCTTTCAGGTATCTTTTCTTAGCTAGCCGGTTATCCTCTTGGATCTAGATTAAAATATTTATCATTAGTTACTGTTGAAAATATATTTTTTTAAAAATATAAGTACAATGGAACTTGCTTGAAGTAACTGGATAATTTAATATCAGTTTTACAGATTGAAAGTTTTCTTGGATTTATTCTGTCTTTCAGCCCAAGAAGTGAAGGAAGAAAACTTGGATCTGATGAAGCAGGCTCTGGCTGAGGTAAGTTGCAGCAGTCATCACCACCATCATGTGCCAAGGCGAGTAGCTTGGGTGGTCATAGTTTGTCATCTCACACGATCACCAAAATATTAGATCAGCTCTGTGTTCTTATCCCAATTATGCCACGTGGCCAAGCCATCTGGGTATTTATCTATTTGCTTTCCAGTTGGTCTTTTTCCATCACCTTTGCCAGTTGTCACTAAGTTTTCAAGATTATTTTACTTCATAATGTGTCCAAAAATAAAATCTTGACTGTCTACCTCTAATTTCTCTAATCCATTTATGGTTTTCATTTGTGTCTTGTAGGACTATTTCACACATTTTTCTGTGCTTCCATTGTATTCTTTGCATTTTCCTCAGAAACCACATTTTCACTGTTGCAACAGTAGTTAATGCTTCAATAAATATTTTAGTTTCCATCATTGTTAGTGTTGGGAGAAATGTCACTTCCATATATTGTCACTGTTTGAAAGTAATTTTTAGTTGCTGAGACGTCAATATTGGAATTTGCTGTTTATGCTTTACTTCTGTCTTTGCAGGCGGAAGAAGAACTACGTTGCAAAATGAAATTAATTCAAGAAATTCGAGCCATGGAGTCTACACCGGTCACAAATGTTAAAATGGTGGACTTGACGTCCACTCCTGGATTTGGTCTACTTGGAGAAATGAGCATTGCTGAGGTAAATCAAGGAATGGTATTTGTATTTGCCAGTTGCTGGATGATTCTTCTAGGTATGTGTGTGCGTGTGCGCGCGTACGTGCATGTGTGTGTAAATGGACATTTATCGTTTTTTAACCATGACAAATAATTGTTAATACAATTAAAATGCAATGCCTATTAGTAAATGAACATTCATAGAATTGTCAAAAATATAGTGTAGCAATAATGTTAGTAAAATGCTATAGCAAAAACAAAAAAAGTTGATCATAAATAAGAAATAAAAAAGAAAAGAACTAAACACGCAATAATTCAGAGAGATAATTCCAACTGGAACACATTCATATTATGAAGGAGGATGGCAGATGAACTATTACGTATGATGGATCAATGTAGGATATGTAAATATTATCCACTTATATTGTACTGGCACCATGGCATCTTGACAGGTGATAAATTGTTACACTGTGTTTAAAAAAAAAGGCACAAAGCCTGGGCTGAATTGTAGAGATAATGTGTTGCCTATGCAGCATGATCCCTCTCTCAGCCTGCCTAGTTTACTTCAGAGAAAATGTAATACCAATACATCTGGAACAAGACAAGCTGTAGAAGCTGCCAGATCTGCAAAGCAATGCTCTAACTGTCCACCTGTTGTAGCTGTGTTCCTAGACCAGCTGCCAACCAAGGTGCCAAGGCTTAGGACCTGGGGTGCCCTGCCATGATATTTGATATCTAAGTTGCATTTCCTCACACTATGATAAGGCTTGTACCCTCCCAGTTGTGCTGCTCTGTCCGAAGCTGTTGGCACAATGTGGGATGCTGGGTTTGGTGAGCGCCGCACAACATTCGGCACTAACAGAAAGCAGGTAGTACCATCTACTGTCATATGGTAGCTCAGTCATATCTGACTAAGACCTGACTAAAATCAACATGTATTTAACGAGATACACAGACATGTAGAACAATAGGTGCACTGCTACAAAATAACATCTGCTAAATGAGAGGTAAATGTATGAAGTAATTGAAAAAAAAAGAAAAAACAAACAAGAGGAAATATATAAAATTACTGCAAAACAAAAGTAATTAAATAACCATATGCAATTCTGAAAATGCATGGGTAACTTAATGGACACTGAATTAAAATGTGTGTATTTTAAAAAGTCTAAGCTAGTGATGCTGGTCTCCGTGGCAAAGGGGTTACGGATGCGGTTTGTAATCCTGTATACTCGCGTTCGAAACACAGCTGCATACGATTTGGTGTTGCGTTGGTATCAGTGTCGGTCATTCAGAAAGCAATGGCAAACTACTGAAGGTAAAATCTTGCCAAGAGATCACAGCAGTGAAATGCTAGTGTTGACTGCAATGTCCTGTAAAGGATATGCAAAAAAAAAAGGCTAGTCATAAAAAATGTAAAAATATGTAGATATATACAAAACAAATTCAACACCTATTGTAATCCTATCTATAGCTCAGGAATACATTATATTTTATAAATGCAATACAGGTTACTCTTATGAATAAAATGCATCATATCAGAGATTATACATTATGATTTACTTTCTTCATAATGTAGTTATATAATCTTGTGTTTGAAAGAGATATACATACAATGATGTAAACCATGTCTGCATGAATTGTCAGAGCTTATGTAGGTGCAAATTATCACATTTGGAATTAGTTATTTAATGACCTGTATTACTGCAAGAATAATACCATGAATAGTAAATATATTCTCCCTTTGTTTTCTGTTTCACTGAACAGCTGCGAGAGAGACTGGCTCTTCTCAAAGCTAAAACTAAAGAGGAACAAGAACTAAAAAGAGATAATATTATCACTGTTAAACAGGTAACTGGCTGTGATGTTAAATATGTGTACTTTCTTCTTTACATAAGCTCAAGTATAGACAGCATTAGTTAGTTAGTTAGTTGCAGATCCTGTCCTGGACATAGCAACTGAAAACTGGAAGTATGAAAGTGAAATAACAAGGAAGGAAGTGACCATGGATGGATGGGAAAATGTAAGGAGTAATTACTTTAAAAAATGATTATAGAAAAATAGAAGGAAGTACAGCGTAAGATACTTTACTAGATGTCCAGCCAATCCAGAGCAGAATAGGCAGGAATCAAACCATGAAGCAGATTTGCACCTAAGTTCATTGTAATTCTATAGCCTTGTTGCTATAATGGCTTGTGATGTGCCATGTGTGACTTACATAGTAGCCTATCCATGGTTATTTAATCCACATGAATTTTTCTGACAAGTGTCTCCTGGGCATTGCATGGCAAACCATCTTTCAGTTGTATTTTGTGGAAAATGAAAATGGCAACATTCTGTATAAATATTGTAGCTGTCTTAATCATTATTTTTGAAAAAGACATTTATAGGGTATTCTAAATTGTGATATTAATAGTTGTCATGCTA
The DNA here is from genome assembly GCA_963921405.1 of Cepaea hortensis. Taxonomy (NCBI): domain Eukaryota; kingdom Metazoa; phylum Mollusca; class Gastropoda; order Stylommatophora; family Helicidae; genus Cepaea; species Cepaea hortensis. The sequence continues at coordinate 88,579,398 of OY992878.1, read as the reverse complement.
ATTTTGCCACCATGCCAGGTAAGAGGGTAAGGGTTGTCATGTTAGGATTTCTTCTCCCTGGTGCTGCCCACCTGCATACCAGATAGCTAATGTTCAATGCTGCCACCCCCAACAACGAATTCAGCTATTGAGACTGCCCAAAACTATTGACTTGGGGGATATTTAGTCCTTACCTGGAATTCTGTTTCAAGGGGCATTAAGGCATGTCTATAGTAGACCTGCTGCTGGTAGAACTGCACACCATCTTCATTCTATAACCATTTCAAGCCATCACTGAACTAAGTTTCATTCTATAACCATTTCAAGCCATCACTGAACTAAGCTTCATTCTATAACCATTTCAAGCCATCACTGGACTAAGCTTCATTCTATAACCATTTCAAGCCGTCACTGAACTAAGCTTCATTCTGAAAGCAACCAGTTACCATGGGTTCGCAATTCACAGTTAAGCTAGTCAGGATAATGCTCTGTGATCTTACAGTGATATAAACTCTGGACACATCACCAACATTTGTAAAAGACATCTCATCCACGTACCAGCTTACTGTAAATATACCATGACTGTGAAATAATTAAAATAATGAAAAAGTTGCAGTAGAAGGTAGTACACATTTGAAAATAAGTTATTTGTCTTCATTATTGTTATTCTGTCATCTCAAGTTTATGTGGGAATGTGGCTTTCTACTATGTTTCTTTGTTTTCCACAGAATAAAGCAGATCATATTTCTGAGATGATGGAGATGATTACAAAGTATAGGACTGAACAAACAAAGTCTGCAGCCTGCAAGTAATGCCTGATTTCTTTTTCTGTTATTCTATTTCCTAACACAGAATATTAGTGTGGATAAGAATTATAATCAAGCATTGTTAATATTGTTATATTTATAATAGATAGCAGCAATGTATGAAAATTAATTCAAAACAATGTATTCTTGGAGTGAATTTAAACTAAGAAGCCATAAATAATAAGTTGCACAATGTGTTGCCTGGCATTTCACTGCCTCTTGTCAGGTGCATACTGCAGTCTTGACCTGATCTATATACAAATAAAACAGCTCATCTGTACTGGATGAATGTCAATTATACGCTGTCCTCAAAATATTTACTTACAGGCTTGAACAGGAAAAGAAGAATGTCAGTGTGGCTGCTCCTGTGAAAACCGAGTGTCTGATTGAACTTGAAAGAAAACTGCAGGCAAAGAGGGAAGAAAGACTGAGAGAGCAACAGAAAATACAGCAGCTTTCATCCAATGCAACTGCAAGAAGAAAGAGAACTGAGATTTCACACAAGGCATGGCACAAATTATGTCACTGTGATGGACAGAAGGTTGTAAACATTTAAGAGTGGATTTAGAAAGTTATAAATAATTTCTTTTCAAAACGCAGTTATGAAAATAATAATCGGTTGTCCAAAATTTATTTTGTTTACCTCTTTTCAGCTTTAGATATGAATGCTTTGATTTCCTCTTCTTTTGTCCATCTCCAACCTTTACCACATATTTAATTTCTTGTGGGTCTTACTTTACATCCAGAAGATATCTTCTTTATCTCTTCAGTTCCTGTCTGTTATCTTCCATGTACTCATTTTAAAATTCTTTTCTACACTGCTATTGCTATTATACCTCTTATCTTAATTTTATTATTGCTTTTATCTTAATGTTATTATATCTCATATAAATTCTGTATCTTTCCAGTTTCTGTCTGTTGTCTTTTTTTTACTTATTTTGTGATTCTGTTCTATACTACTAATGCTGTTTTATCTTTAACTTGTGTATGAGCTCTGTTTGACTGATATTCTTATAGAGATAACATGTTTCTCAAACTTACAACTTAAAATTTTATATTTCTGTTTTGAACAGTCTTGATTTCTCCCCAAAGTTTCAGAGTCACATCTGATTTCATAAATGTTGACACACAGTTAAATTTTCTTTTCTATGCTTTACCCACTTGCAATAAAATCCTGTTTACTGTTTTCATCAAAGGAGCACAATTTACTTCAGCGATCTTCTTCTACCCTGGGGTGTAGAGAGCATATAGGAAGTTCTGTAGTAGTTCTATTGGTGGCTGCTTGACAAATCGGCTTGTTTCTGTTTAGTATTTAGTTCCCAACTGGTTGCTGTATGTTGTCATTTCAGTAAATTTATAAAAATACAGTGAATAAATCAACAAAAATGGAAAATGAGAAATGTCCACTTTACAAGAGCACAATCACATCTTATGGAATGGAAACCATTTAATATAGCTGTGTTAGTGACTTTTGTTATTGTTTGCTGATTAAGGCTTTCTAGTCACAACATCCACACTCCACATAAACAAAACAAACATAACAGAAAAAAAATAGTAAATTTTAGAAATAATTACATTTACAATGCCTTGTAATGTATTTAAAAAAAGGATATGTATTTGTATGGTTGTCTGTCGGTTTTTAATGAGTGTGCTTCCTAAGGGTGAATAATAAATTTCTGCTCTGATTGGCTATAGCTTTCAAGTCTTTCCAAAGCTGGTTGGTGCCTTATCTGACTCTCACTTTTCATTCCCAATTGGACTGATTCAATTACTAAACACTACACAAAATATCACAATTTAAAAAAATCCACTTTGTTACAATTGAACGATAATGCACTATTAAGTTCAGTTATTCTAGTCTCACTACATCTCAAAGTTTTAATACATTCATCACATCACAATCTAACTACTTAATTCATTAGATATTTGGCTAGTTTTATATTCATTTATTCAGTAGCATGTCCTTTGCAGAACCTCGCTGCCATAACAACTCTCCGGAAAACTGCTCGATCACAAGCAAGATGTCCTGCGTCTGATACACACATCTGGAGATCATCCGCCACATCCTGCAAATTGATAGTCGTCGTTTAATTTCTTTAATTGTGTCACCGTTCTTGGTAATCAATGACCCAAGATATTCAAAATTGTCCACTACCTGCAATCTTTCCTCATTAACATATATTTCTTTCTCCATTGTTTTATATACAGCCATGCAGTGTTATAATACTGGCTCCTGCAAGGCCTCCCTCAATGCTCAGATCAAGAAGGGGTTACTTCCCAAGCCCTTTTGGCTTCACTTCGAGATTGTCCCATGATCCACACCCTTATGTGTAATTCATGCTTCAGGTGCTCTCACCTTTTTCTTGCTTACAGTAATGAACCGAACATGGCTCATGACAGTATTATTAATGCTATTATTTGTCTCTTTATCGTTTAAAAAAAAAATTGAACAGTAATTTTAATTTTAGTATTAGAGGTTATAATTTTTAATTGACATTTCTTCAGAGAGTTCACCTTGCAAATATAAAATGAAAACTGAATAATCTATTCGCCCATTCACTATTGCTTTCTTAAGTTTTATGTGTTTATAAATGTATTAACTGCAGAAATATAGCAATCAGATCATACTGCAATAAAAATGTTTCTTAAAAGGCCTTCAGTAAGTGAGAAATATGCTTACAGATTTCAAAATAATTTTTTTTTTTAATCACGCATATATTTCTGAAAATAAAAATCTGATTAAACATGCATTTTTCAAAACAGTGAACAGATCTGCAATTTATATCTATTTACTTTTAATTTGGTATATTAAACATATTTTACTAATCTTCATCTTTGTTCATCTTACAATGCCAGTGCATCATACTTTGTACACTGTTCAAATCCCCGTTGAGGCGGACTTAAAAAAACTGTTTTGGCGTCTGCTTGCTTTGAACTCAAACTTGGTCCATACACGTGCTACTACTTCTAGTGCACTGGATTGATTTTGCTTGTGGATTAGTTTTCCATATTACCAATGTTCCTCACCATCAAGTGAAGCCACTAAGACTTCTGAGGTATTTTTACTTAAATTTACATCCCCAAGTCAAGGATGAGATTTGGGCTGCCAGGTTGACCCAGCCTGAAATGGGTACCAGAAAATATCCTGAGAAGTAATGGCAACCTGCATTATATTGACCTCATCATCATTCCTCTGTACATATATGGAGCTAGCACCATATACCAATGTCCCATGTGTTGCCAGGATCCCAAAGAGGAAGTAAAGAATAACTTAACCTCCAGTGCATGTCATAAAAGGCGACTAAAGAGGGTTTGTGTGAGACTGACTACTTCACACATTAGAGAAGTTCAGCCAACATCCAGCCAACACAAAATGACCTACAAAGGGCTTGGCATGTGTGGGTCTGTGCTCCATTAGGAGTCTTAAAGACAGTAGAAGAAAAAGAAAGTTCTATTCCCAATATGCCTCAAGAGATATAAAAGGGTACTTTATTTTGTACTTACTTTACAGCATTAAGTGATTGCATATCACTGTTAATATTATTAGTGGTATTATGTTTTCTGCTGCTTATTATATTCATAAATAAAAGATTTTGCCTTGTTCTAGTCACATGCTTTTCATTGTTATATGGAATTAGAGACACTTTTATTTAATTTCTGGTTGGTTTAATATTTTCAAAACAAAACCATTGAATTTTATTTAAACAATGTTTTAATTTGATTTTTCTGCTCTTTGACTGTTTCTTAATTGTGTTGGCACATCACAATGAATTTCAACGAAAAAGTAATCTTTAAAATATGGCTTTCAGAAACCAGTGGAATCGAGCCAAGGGAAGCTACTAGAAGAAGCTCAAGGACGTGCTGCCAGACTATTGTCTGAAACTCTCACAGATGAACATATAAGACAACCAACTGCTGTTTCCATTAGTTAACAATTGTAAACTGTTTCATTTGTAAAAAATTTTTGGGTGAAAATTGATTGAAAATTAATGTATGTAAACTTTGTTTTCTTATGCATCTGGAGAAAAAGATCACACCCACAAAGGTGATTACGTTGTAGGATGTCACATAAAGAGAAAGATATAGCATATAATTTGTGCCTGTGAAAGCAATACATTGTGTCTGTTAAAATTAACACAAAATCTATTTCTTGTTCAGCTATATTCATCAATGCACAGCACTCTTTATAGTGTATAGACTAGTTCTCCTTGCAAATAATAATTGGACATTTATATATCTATCTATTGTACCTGTTTGGACGATGGCTTGTGGTCAATATTGACAATTAATTGTTGTGGAAAGGTGACCTGTTCAGTCTAGAGTCAAGATTCATAATCTGGATTACATTGAGTTTGAGTTCGATACTTTTGATAGAATCTATACATCTGATAGTTGGTCTCCCTCTATCTCTATAACCAGAGATTGTGTGGCATGTTCTTGATAGAATCTATACATCTGATTGTTGACCATCCCTTAGCTCCATAACCAGAGATTATGTTTTATACTTTTAGGTGGAACGAGTGGCTGGCCGAGGGGCTAGAATGCTGGATTCTCCTTCGAGAGATTCGGGTTTGAATCCTCAGTTAGGTATGGGATTTTTTTCTGTCGGGGGCAAAAAGAAAATCTTAACCTTCATAGTTCGCGGCGACTGCACTAGCCAGGCGGCCTTTAATTCCTCAGGCTCAAAGACCACCCCCCCCCCCCCCCCCCGCCATACACTGCAAGATACTATATTGTTCAGTAAATGACAGTTTTGACAGATAGTATCTATAAATCTGATTGTTGGGCTGTCTCTAGTTTTGTATCCAGAGTTTGTGTTTGTGCAGTATATTCTAATATCCAGGTAAATTAGAATATTATTAAACAGGTGAATTGGTACAACTATCTCAGAACAGCCCTAACATCTGATGGGATATGCCTTGAAAAGATTAAAACAAGAATCGCTATTGCAGAGGTAGTCTTTTGCAAGATGGAAAATATCCTGACCAATAAAATGATGTCAATTGTAACAAGAAAAAGAATGGTGAAGTGCTACATAGAACCTGTACAGTTATATGGATGTGAAATGTGGACAATGAGCAGACAAGGTAATGGCAGTGGAAATGTGGTTTCTGAGGAAATTACAAGGATACCACAGACAGACAGAAAAATCAATGAGTAAGTCCTACAAGAAACAAATAAAAACTGAAAACCGATTAGATAAATTAGACAGTCAAAACTTTTGGACACATTATGACAAGAAATAAACTAGAAAATTTAGTGGTAAATAGTAAGATTGAGGGTAAAAGAATAAGGGGAAGACAGAGAGATAAATATCTATTGGCTATATAGCATAATCAAGACAAGAAGACAGAGCTGATCTACCACGCAGGTGATAATGGTGTTAATGTGAGATGGTGATAATGTGAGATGGTGATAATGTGAGATGGTGAAATATGATCATTCATTCTTATTGGCATTGCACATGTTGTTGATGAGTATACTTGTCATAGAGTCTATACCTTTGATTGTTGTTTTTCCTTCTAGCTCTATAACCTGAGCTGCTTTAATTGCATGCAGTGAGGGAACATGAATTATGTTGTAATCTTCTTCTACATGGTTCTTTAAAAATACTATTATTTTGAAATACTGACATAGTCAGCATTCACTAAATGATATTTTCCCTGGGGATTAATTCATTTCATTGTGTTCTGATTGTTCACACTACTGCTTGTCCCCAATGTTAATTAAAATATTTTTATCAATCTATGCACTGATTTACACTAAAATGTCTCAATGTTGATCTCTTCTCATCTCATCTCATCATGTTCCTCTTGTACCTTGCAGTGTCGAGGTGAAGTATAAACATCATGAGAGTGTCCGCTTATAAGCTTTGTTATTCCCTGCGTCCATCGTTTACGTGGTCGGCCATTTCCTATGCTTCCCTCTGGTCTGTACATCATTGCTGGTTGTGGTATACTGTTAGTTGGTAACCTACTTGCATGGCCAAACCATTTGACTTGCTGCCTTCTAATAAAATCTAGTGCAGCTATAACCCCCACTTTAGTTCTGATTTCTTCATTTCTGATCTTATCTCTTCTTGATACATTGAGTTTTCTTCTTAGGAATTTCATTTCTGTTGTGATTTTTCTTTTCTCTTTTTCTGTCATTGTCCAGGTTTGGCATTGGTAACATAGAGTTGGTAGGAAGATTGTGTTATACATGTTTGTTCTTTAGTATTGGTGCCATTTGTCCAATGAGTTGGTTAGCCTTATTGCACCTATTTTCGATCTCGTCTTATGATTTGCCATTTGATGATATTATACTTCCTAGGTACCTGAAACTTTTTACTTGTTTCAAGGGATGTTCGTTTAAGTGAATCGCTGTGCTTTTTCTTCTTTAGTTACAATCATTACCTCTGTTTTACTTGTGCTAATTTTCACGTTATGTTCCCTAAACGTTTCGTTTAGACTATTCATGTGGTCATGTAATTCAGCTTCTGATTTTGCTATTAGTGCTTGGTCGTCCGCAAACAGGAGTTCTCCAATGGTTAGATTTGCAGATGGTTCTTCTTCTGTGTTCTCGTCATGCGGTGTTCTTGCTGTCTCTGTTTAGCTGGTTTCTTTACATATGCTGTCTATAAATGTTATGAACAAGAGAGGGGACAGGACACAACTTTGTCATACTCCGGATCTTATGGTGAAGGGTTCTGAGTGTCCTCCAGTTGCTCTCACTATGCATTCACTGTTGTTGTATAAGCTTCTACAAAGGTTTGTTAAATGTGTACTCACTCCATATTGTTTAAGGATTTCCAACAGCTTGTTTCTATCTCCTCTATCAAACCTTTTCTTGGTCGACAAAGGCTAAGTAGAGTGTTTCATTGAATTCGATTGATTTTTCTATAAGTTGTCTAAGAGCAAAAACGGCATCTGTGCAACCTTTGTTTTTCCTAAATCCAAGTTGTGTTTCGCTTAGTTGGGGTTCTGTAGTAGTTCGTAATCTTTTCTCAAGAATTTTGCAAAATATTTTCCCAGTATGACTCAACAGTCAGATGCTTCTGTATTGCATGCAGTCTCTTTTGTTGCCTTTGTTTTTCCAAATTGGGATAATTATGGCATTTCCCCAGTTTCATGGTGTCTGTTGTTCTACCCAAACATGGTTGAATAGTCTATTTATTGTGCTGTTCCTACTTCTCTTGCTGCTTTAATTAGTTCATTTGGTATTTCATCTTGTCCTGGTGATTTTTTCAATGGGGCTAATCTGATGGCTTCTATAATTTCTTCTTTCAGTATGTCTGATTCTAATTCTTCGGTGGCATCTGTGTCGGTTTCTTGAATTCCTGTGACATCTGATGGGATGTTGAGAAGTTGTTCGAAGTACTGTTTCCATCTTATTATGATTTGTTATTGTTCACTTATTGGTTCTCCATTTTCGCTGTTAGTTATTTCAGTTGGGTCAAAGGGTTCTTCTCTGGTTCTCATTGCACTTATCTTTTTGTAATAGTCTCTAGTTGCCTCCTTGTAGTTTTTATTTAGGGTTTCTCCATACTCCTCCCAGTCTTTTTTTCTTTTCTTTACTATTCTATTCACACGTCTTCTCACTATTCTATATTCTATGCAATCGCATTCCTGTTTGCTCTTCGACCACTTTTTATATTTTTCATTTTTGTCTTTTACAGCTTTTTTTACTTCTGCGTTCCACCAACTTGTTATTTTCTGTATCCGTGTTTTGTGTTTTTTCGTGGTTTCACATGTTATTTTTTGCAGTATTTAAAATGCTTGATTTGAACATCTCCCATTCTTCTTCCACCGTCTTTCTTTCTATAGGTAATTTTACAAAGATTTCAGTTAGTTCTTTCTCATAATCTTTCCTCACTGCCTCGTCTTTGGGGTTTTTTAAGTTTACTGATTCGCATGGCATGTATTTTCCTTGTCTTTGCTTTCTTCTACTGGTGGTTCTTATTGTGGCAATGACTGCTTTGTGGTCTGTGTTTATACTTAAATTGGGCACTGCCCTTGCATCTAATATATTTCTCTTTCTGTTATTTCTTGTTAATATAACATCAATTTGGCTTTTAGAATCTAGATCTCCCCCGATGTGTCTCCACCTTGCCGTGGTGGGGGAGCTTGCGTGTCCCATCGACCCCATGTGCTTGCCGATGGGTGAAAACTACATATCGGACGGCTCGTGGGATAGGGACCAGACTAAGAGAGACACAACCTGCTGCTCTGCAGGAAAGACTGAGGATAGCAGTCAAAATCAGGCAAACGATCCCTAAAATCTCAGTCCAGACATAACCTCTAAGGCTCCCATCCGAGGTGTATGGCTGAACGTCTCTAAGCCATAAACTCTCGGAAGTGAGAGCATGGCCGACACAAACCTACATCAAAATTGTGAGGATGTGCTGAGAACGCTTCATGCTCGGCGCAGATTCGTTCGATGGCTCTTAGCTGGGGGATATGAGGTATCCCCGGATGAAAGGGCCTGACCGTTACTCGCCCACAGACGTACGGAGGTAAGGTGCTGAGCCGGCAGCACCTTTAGCCTACCTCGTGAGCGAGTACAAAAGGTGGAACAACACCTCGGTCGCATGTCCCGTAGACGTCCGATAGTCTGTAACCATACTCATGGAATGAGTGTAGTCAAAGGTGGAAAATTGTCTCGTTGACACGAAATGGAACGCCTGTCTTGCGAATCCATTACGTGGCAGCCCGAAGCGAAAGCTTGCTGTGTGGAAGCCGAAACAAGAGTCTCAAAACCCGAGGAAGGCTAACCTCATTAAAAAATGCCCGCCGGAAGCCGGAAGTGTCGTCCTACGGGTGGCAAACTAAAAATTGACACTACGCAATTACGTCCGAGTGAAATGTCTCGTCCGAATGTCTCTCGTGCTAGGAACAGCTCTGACCTAGTTTCCGAATGCCGCTCTTGTTCGGAACAGCTCTGACTAGGTAGTTTTCCGAATGTCTGTCGTGCCTGGAACAGCTCTGACGGGCGCAACGACAAGCACATGTCCGAAAACTCGCTGAGTGGATGCCGTCTGCAAACCTGTCTGGTTTGTGCGGGAATGGCCCGGGGCAAACGAAATGACCAATATATTGAAGTGAGGATTTAAAGCAGCCATGAGCAGGACGTGACGATTTCCCTCGGTGAGCCCAGATCCAGGGCGTTATGTGTCGGCCCTGCAACTATGGAAGCAACCTTGGATGGCGGAAAATGCTATGGACTGTCCCTGCCTTCCTTTGAGGGATGACCGTTGTCTTCGACCGTTCCAACTTGGCCAGCATGGTTGTAGATGGCACCACAAAAGTGAGAGTCTCCCAGGAATGCTACCTGGTCAAAAAAGCACGCCATTGTCGGATGTGTTGGCCTACAGGTTTCGGCCCAAGGGCGCATAACAGACACACCACAATCACATCTGAAAAAACACTCCGGATGAACGAAAAGAAGAAGAAGAAGAATCTAGATAATTCCATTTATACCAGGTGTATATTTGTTAGTCTTTGTGTTTATAGAATGTGTTTGTTATACAGAGGTCATGTTGGCTGCATAGCTCTATCAGTCTACTGTTATAATTTCTTTCATTATGTTGGTCTCCAAATGCTCCAAGATGTTTTTCTATGCCTGCTCTGTTGTATTCTAGTCATGCATTGAAGTCTCCCATAACTATGATGTTGTCCTGCTTATCTATTTTATTTAGCATGTCATGGAAGTCTTCGTAGAATTCCTCGCATTCTTGCTCATTATTGTTTGTATTACATGGTGTATATATTTGTACATATGTTGTAATTGTTTGTCCTTTTATTCTCACTGTTATGATTCTTTCTGATATAAATTTTCTTTCTAGTATTCCTCTTTCTAGCTGTGGTTCAATGACTATTCCCACACCGTGTCTTGCCCTTTCTTGCTGTTCCACTCCAGAGTAGACAAAGGTGTAACTGTGGTGGATCTCCTTGCATCCTTCCCCCTTTATTCTGGTGTCTACTATTCCCATTAGTCCAATTTTCCTCTCTTCCATTGTTTCTATAAGTTCTTCTTCTTTACTATTAAAACAGCAGACGTTCATTGTGCCTATTTTTTGAATCACTGATCTATCTCGTAGTCCATTAACATTGCCGGGTCTATATCCATTTGGGTCAGTCCATTTATACTTCTTAGTTTTTCTACGAGCAGTATGAAGATCCCCTGCCGGCTTGCTAGGCCAGTCGCAGGTTTAGGACAAAAATATGACCATCGGGAGTCCATCCCCTATGGCGAGCCATATCCCCATTAGCCCATGACCTCGCGGTAATGGTTTCTCAGTCTACACTGCGTGGAGGTGGGGTTGACTTGTGTAGTCTGCGGGTCATCGGCAGGCTACTAATTTTCACTTTTCACCCCTCCTGGGAGAGGCTAGCCGATCCTAACCCTGCTGGCTGCAGGGCCAGGCGCAGTCCACACCTTGTTGACCTCTTACTACATGAAAATATTGTATGCAGAATATAATCATAATTATTTCATAAATTGAATCAGCTTTCTCTGTTGAAATATTGATTTCATTGCAACTCTAAAACAGTTGCCTTTTTGTATTGTACACCGTGATTGTTGCCCAAGTGTTGCAGGTGTTCAGGTTGATACAGTCAGTGTGAACTTAGAAACTGTCCGACAAGACAAGCTTTGTGAATACTAAAACAGAATGGTATTTTGTTCTTTAAGTATACAAACTCTTCTTAGATTGTTTACCATTTACAGGTCCATGTATCTTTATGAAAGAACTTCCTTTTTACTTCAACATTACATTTTAAAATTCTAACTGCGGTCCATTTTCTGTACATGGTATCAATATTCTAAAGTGATTAACAATTTTATTTTCCCCCACACTTTGTGTGGGAGCTGTAGGATCTGCAGTAGCATAGTCTTCATTGATCCAGAAAGCTGTGGTGTTTATGTCTTTCAAACAACACATCTAACTTCAGAACAAGTTTCTGGGGACAGAGCTCACTTTCCTGCTCCCATCCCTGTTGTCCAAGCCAGACTGCCTTGAAGCAGCCTAGTCACTGTTTCCAAGACAACCACCACGAAGAATAGTATTTCCAAGACAACCACTGCGAAACGTGATAGAGTTTTGGTTAAATCTAGTTCACAGACCATGATGCTTGCAATCAAGCAGTGTTCAGTGTGAATGGAGAGATGTTACCAGAAGATCTAGTATTAACCTGTCCCTATGACAAGTTTCAGAGACCTGCTTGTCCACATTTGCCTTTTTACGGTTGTCTCATTTTTGGGTTAATCCAAATGTCACTTGAATGTATTTAACATGCAAGTGCACTTATACAGACACATCACATTTCCCAAAGGTGCCTTTTACTTAAAAAACTAATATTCCTGCATATCTCGCAACCTCATATGCAGTTATTTGCAAGATGTGGGACATGAAGTATATTGGACAGACTGGAAGACGTCTAGTGGACAGATTCAGGGAACATCTGCGGGACACCACACAACACTCTTTGACAACACTCTGACAGCTGTTTCCTATCTTTTCAATTCCTATGACAATAAGAAGATCAATGATCTGTGTGCCTGTTGCCAGAAAACCATTTTATTATGACAGTTCTATCATACTAGGAATGGAGAAAAGAGGTATTTAATTACTACTAAGAGATGTGTCAATCAGCAAAAATCAATACTGTTGTGGATACCATGGTTTAGTAATGTTTATCATGTTTCCTGTTACTTTACTTTTGACCACCTTCTCTTATCTTATTATGTTATGTCCATAGAAATATCTTAATTTAGATCTATCTTTCATGGTCTGAAAGTGCCCATATTTAATTCTACATGTCCCAGTTTGGCATCCTTACACTGAAAATACTGTGCATTATAATTATGAAGTTGCAGATTCATATTTTGTCATTTTCTTTTTGAAAAAAATCTGCTTATTTTTAATAGTTTATGCGATGGTAAGTTAATAAGTAATTCACAAATGGCTGTAGAAAAATAACTAAAGATGATAACAACTTGAAACTAGTTTATTTTTATACATACATTGTCCCTTTATTTCTCAACATAATTTCCACCAACATTGATGCACTTATCCCATCGTTTTACCAGTCCCCCGAAACCGGCTGCATAGAACTGCGTGCTCTGTTTTCATTTACCTGCCATCCCACAGAACTGTGTGACTTACTTATTGACTCACCCTCGTAACGTTTTCTACCCAGCTATGCACCGCTTTACAGGACACACATTTATCAGCATAAACAGGAAACCCACCTTGGCGGGAGACATTTCGCAAACGACGCCGAAGTTGAATGTGAAGTGAAAACGTGGTTTAGAAAACAGAGCACGCAGTTCTATGTAGCCGGTTTGGGAGGACTGATAAAACAATGGGATAAGTGCATCAATGTTGGTGGAAATTATGTTGAGAAATAAAGGGACAATGTATGCATACAAATTAACTCATTTCAAGTTGTTATCATATTTAGTTATTTTTCTACAGCCATTTGTGACTTACTTATTAACTTACCCTTGTATATTGTGTGTTTTAATTTATAATACATTTTATTATTAGCAATGTTTGTGTTGTACTTTACAATAGTTCTTATAACCAAAGTTTTGGAAATGTGTGGCATGTTTTAATATATGATTATTATTACTTTTTGTAGTCATCATTATATTATTTATATTATTCTTACTCATTGTTCTGATTATGATTTCTGTTATTAAACCCATGGTCCTTGTAACATATGCACATGTGTTTTTGCTTGTTAGTTCTCTGCAGGATCTTAACATAACTTTTTTGTTTCATGTTATACAAACAGCGAGCAGATTCTTGGATTCATTTATGTACTGGATCTTTAATCCTAGTCTCCTGACAAACTAAGTAGCCAGTTTTAATTTAAACAATTTCACATTAAAACAAGGACTATAATTATTGACAAAGATAGTATTAAGCCAGTTTTGAAAAACATGGTGAATGCAAAGACTTTTTAACAGGGCAATAGATTTTCTTGCCTCGTACAATCAATAACAGATGGTGGCGAGTGTGAGAAAGAAACATGATTTAGAATAGGAAAGGTCAAAGTAACATTCAAGAGTGTGAAACAGCTTCCCACATCTAAACAGTTAAGTTACGAATGTGCATTGAGAGTGATCAAGTAATACATTTGCTTTACATTATTGTATGGTACAGGAACATAACAATGAATAAAAATATATGAGGGTAAAATTGAAGTTTGTAAAATGTGGTGATAAAGAAAAATGGGAGCAGTGGTAGCACAGTGGCTAGCATGCAGACCTGGTGGTCACGTGTTCAAGTCCCCATCAGTCAGATTTAAAAAAAACAAACTGGCCTGAGCTCCCAAGATGACCCAGCCTAAAAATAGTACCAGGATATGTCCTGGGAATAAAGGCAACTGGCAGACTATCTTTAAAAAAATGTTTAACTTTTATTATGTACACAACAGTGTGTATTTACAAGGTGCATTGTGGTTTTTATTTTGCATTTGTGAATACAACATATACGTGCATATACACATGATAATACTACATTCATGGCATGGTATAATAACCTACACATTACTTGTTGATGATGGTGGTGGTGTAATCATTTGCTCTCATGCATACTAAAATCATTCAATAGAAGTTCTCTCATACTCCAAGTACTCTCACTCACACTCCAAGTACTCTCACTCACACTCCAAGTACTCTCACTCACACTTGGTTTTATTTAAACAAATTTAATGGTATCACTGAATGGGTCATACATTAAACATCCGCTTTATTCTTCCACTTTTTCAGACCCATTATTTGGGATTTCTGTCTGTTTATTTTGGCCCCACTTCCTTCACCAAACTGTTTGAAGGTGTGAAGTATGATTGTTATGGATCTGTTCATTGTAGGGAAGAAAGCAGTGTCATCTGCATTAGCAATTAGTTCTCGCTCTCCTAACCCTTGTATAAATGTTCCTTTAATGTTGATTTCCTATCCGATTGCTTCTAAGAGTGGTTCTAGTGTGAGTACATATAAGATTAGTGATAGTAGACACCCTTGTCTGACAGATCTTCTGATCCTGAAAATGACAGTGAGTGAATGATTGACCATTACCTTACTTTCAGGATTTCTATACAAGATTTCTATCCACTGTCTATAGTACTGTACTGCGTTGTAGTGTGCTAGTGCTTTGTGTAAGTATGAGTGTGACATTTTGTCAAAAGCCTTCTCCTGGTCCAGCAACAAGAGGAAGTATGGACAGTCTTTCTAAGTGTGTATGTTGGTATATGTTTCTGTGTTGAATACTACACTGTTGGTCTGGGTGTATGAGTGATGGCATGAACGTTTTTATTTTGTTTGTGAGTGATTTTGCTAGAATTTAGTAGTCTGTGATTAGTAATGAGATGGGTCTATAGTTTTTCAGCTATGTTTTGTCTGTGTTGTCTTTAGGTATGAGTGTTATTGATGACATGTTGCAAGTGTTTGGGAGTTCTTGTTTGTGAAAAGCTTCTTGGTAGACTTTCAGAAGGAAGCTGCTTGGGATAGGAAAGAAGTGCTGGTAGAATTCTACAGAGAGTCCATCTGGTCCTGGTGTTTTGTCTTTTTGCATTTGAGTGCATGTGTTGTCTGCTCTGTGACTAGTATGTCTTTATCTGTGTCAGACAGTTTCTTTGTGTATTGTAAGAACCTTTTATCAGTATATATATATATATATATATATATATATATATATATATATATATATATATATATATATATATACTAGCTGACCCGGTCCAGCTTCGCACAGTCCCTGGCAGGGATCCATCCATCCATCCATCCATCCATCCATAGGACCTGGCCTGGCTTCGCCCAGTCCCTGGCGGGGAGCATCTCATTTAATTCATATTTGGCCCCTGCTCCCGTTCCCGTTCCCAAAGCGGGGAGCGTCTCATTTAATTCATATTCGGCCCCTGCTCCCATTCCCGTTCCCAAAAAAGATGACCTGGCCCGGCTTCGCCCAGCTCCTGGTGGGAAGCGTCTCATTTAATTCATATTCGGCCCCTGCTCCCGTTCCCAAAACAGACGACCCGGCCCGACTTCGCCCAGTCCCTGGTGGGGAGCGTCTCATTTAATTCATATAAGTAGTCATATAAGCTCCAGTTCCCGTTCCCGGAAATATGGCGAACAGATTGGAAGAGAACAATCTTCATCCCAATAACTAAATAGGGCAATCTGAAACTATTGAACGTAAACGTACCAAGATATCACGAAAATGCAATAAATGCTGGGATGACTGTATAGATAGTTAGTTAGTTAGTTAGTCGCGGTTCCAACCTCACGGCAACGGGTCGTCCCCATATTGCTCCGTTCCTGTACCAGTGAATATCACTGTATAGATGTCGAAGAGAAATAAAAAGATGAGTTAAAAAATGTTCATGTATTTAAAATAGATGCATTATTTTTATGAAAACTTTGAAAATGCCTTAAAGATTTTATCATTATATATTATATCGCAGCAGAAGAAAAAGAAGGAGGAGGGGGGGGGGAGGGGGGAGGAGAGGTAGGAGGAGGAGGGGGATGGGAGGTGGGGTATAATGAGGGAGGAGGGGGCAGGAGAAGGGGAGGGGCAGGAGGAGGGAGAGAAGAGAGGGGGGAGGAGATGGAGGGGGAGGAGGAGGATTATAACGCATATGCCTGTAGATAACTGTAGCGAAAAGGTCCACCTATTTGAGAAACATGCAACAATTTTACATATATAGCAATGCTATTAAAAGTTATGTCCCCTCGCTATATATAAATTATAATGTAAATTAAAATATTAAATTTTATTAAGTAAACTAGCTGACCCGGCCCGGCTTCGCCCAGTCCTTGGTGGGGAGCATCTCATTTAATTCATATAATTAGTCATATAAGCTCCCGTTCCCGTTACCGACTATCTGTCTGTCTGTCTGTCTGTCTGTCTGTCTGACCCGGCATCGCCCAGTCCTTGGTGGGGAGCATCTCATTTAATTCATATAAGTAGTCATATAAGTTCCCGTTCCCGTTACCGACTATCTGTCTGTCTGTCTGTCTGTCTGTCTGTCTGTCTGTCTGTCTGTCTGTCTGTCTGTCTGTCTGTCTGTCTGTCCATCCCTCCCTCTCTGTCTGTCTGTCTGCCTGTCTGTCTAATCATTTATTGGTTGCAGTTAGAACAACCTTAGATAAACGAAGACCAACTTACAAAAAGCATTTGAAAGAGCACTTGAAAGATCTTTACATCTTCCCCCAACAATTAACTTGGGTAAATGGAGCGGCGGCAGCAGCATCAGCAGAAGAAGGAAAAGGAGGAGTAGACAACTGCAGCGAAAAGGTGGGTCTGTCTATCTATCTGACCCGGCGTGACTTCGCCCAGCTCCTGGAGTGTAGCGTCTCATTAAATTCATACAACAAAAAAAGTAACTTAAAAAAATGCCCTTCTACACACCATCCATTATTTTTAATGAAAACGCTTTCTAATCACCTGCATGACTACAGTAACTTCTTAAGCAAAAAAAGATGAGTTACAATGTTATGCATTGTGCATTATTTTTATGAAAACTTTGAAAATGCCTTACAGATTGTATCATTATTTATTATAACTCATATGCCGGTACATAACTATGGACAAAGAGTTTATAAATCTTTGAAAACGATGCCACAATATGACTATAAGTTATACAGAAAAGTTATGCCCCTTGAAATAACTTTTATAGAGTTAGGTCCCCTGAGATATATTAAATTATGATGAAAAGTGAAAAATGAAATAATACTGGGTAAGCATGCGATTTCACACTAAAAAAATATGACAGTGGGCTGCACTGGAATGAAAGAAAGGCGTGTAGAAAATTTCATCTCAATCGTATGGGCCGTTCGCGAGCGCACAAAGGACATACGGACATACAGACAGACAGACAGACGGAGATCGCAATTTATATATAAGAAGATAACTGTTTGCACACTAACAAACTATGACAGTTGGCGGCACGGGAATGAGAAGAAGACGTGTAGAAAATTTCATCTCAATCAGATGGACCGTTCGCGAACGCATAAATAACATACATACATACAGACAGACATTGTATTTATATATATATATATATATATATATATATATATATATATATATATATATATATATATATATATATATATATATATATATAAGATTGTCTAGATTTAAAATGTTGCCTGGATTTGCAGCTTTATCACCTGCTCGCACAAGTTGCAACAGTCAAGGACATGTTAATGTACACACAGGAATTCCTATTTGTCACGATTGCCCGAAAACAGCCAGATTTTGGATCCACAAATTATAGATTGGTAAATGGAGTAAGAAGGGGTGGGGCATAACATCACCGCTGCCTTTGAAACTGTGCCCCTAACCTGATTAGACATTTTAGACATAGAGACGGGTCTCCAACCTGTGGGAACCAGGATAGTGCAGTGGATAGCAGGCTTGCCTGTCAGCCCATGGTCACGTGTTCAAATCCCCATCAAGTCGGGTTTTAACAATTGATCTAAGCTCTCAGATCGACCCAGACTAAATCTGAGTACTAGAAATTAAAATAAAAAATAAAAAAATATATTGAGAACATCAACCAGCGAGTGCCTAGTCTATAAATATGAGACAAGACAATATAAATATTCAATGCATATCAAGCATTGCTTGCTTGCTTCTACCTGTACATCTTGGGAGGAAGAAAGGCTGAAATATTTTGCAGCTACTGGATAGATTCATGCGAAAACATGTAAATGGCGAAAGACAGATCAATTACTGAAACAATCATGCACCATAGGGTGAAAGAATACGGCATATGAATATATTAAACAGCAAGCAGAGATTGTTTTAGTTATTGCAGCAGAATGTAAAAAAAATAATGTCAGAATGTTTTAGCATAAAAATTGTCTTTAGAAAAGTAGCATGGAAGTTTATCAGCAAATGAATTGATAAAAAACACAGAGAAATTGTTGCGTGTTAGGACATGATGGTGTATGCCTGTCGACGTGACACTCGCAGGAGCCGCTAATCACATGTCTACAGAGTGCAACATTGACAGGATGTTAATCAATATTGAGGTGCAGACAACGTTAGCTTGGTGTACGTATGGGAGCATTCTTAAATGTTCAGTCCAAGAAATAAAACATGTTAGCATCGTGCAATTGAAGTTCGTGTTTTCGTAATCCTGCTCCCACTTCTCTGTCTCTCCCTCCTGTCGTCTTCCCTCCCCCCTGTCCTCTTCCCTCTCCCCCTCCCCCTTGCACGCACGCGCGCGCGCGCGTGCACACACACACACACATACAACAGAAAAAAATAATGAGAAACAATTTTTCGGTTTGTGATGAAACAACCTAAGGTGTGTCATCTCTGATAATATTTAAACATTTTAGCGATATATGATGTCACGCCCCGTGATGTTTCATCATGCTTTTGTCTGTGCTATGCAGATATACAACAGGTGAAAGGCACCTATGAGCCACGAACCCATTTTCTATCCCGAAGAGTTTAGACAAGACCAAGTAACTAACCTGAAGAAAACGGTCTTTGTAACGATCACTGGAGAGATAACAAAACACATGCAACTAGAAGTAGGTACAGACAGTTAGTTAGTTAGTTAGTTAGTAGCGGTTCCAACTTCACAGCAACGGGTCGTCCCCATTATGCTTCATTCCTGTGCCAGTGAATATCACACAAAACGCTCCCCACTGCCCAATGTGAAAAGTGGAAAAGACAGGAGTCTCGACAAACAGCCAGCACAGATACACTGTGCATAATGCCGCAGCCAGAATGTCAACACAATAGTCCCCCACGAAATACCCAGTTCATCTCTGATGAACTCGGCAGTCATTTTCCTATCTGGATCTTTCCTAGATGTTCACCCACACAGTCCATGAAATTACAGTTCATCGTCGATGGTAGTGGCAGTCAACCAGAAGCCCAGCAGCCACGCATTTCTGCATAAGGCAAAAACCGGTCAACTCTGGGACATAGCCAGCTGCCATCGCTCCGATCATGCAGTCACGTTCCAAAACACCTCGGGCAGATTCAAAAGCATTTCACACGAAACTCACAGTGTCACGCCACGGACTTACTCAGTAGCAGGGCGACGGAACCATCACGCCTCCTTAGTCGCCTCTTACGACATGCATGGTAGGCAACAGTGTTACTATTCATTGCTTCCCTTATGGGCCCCGGCAACAAACGGGAGAGGTACAGACAAAACTCTGGAGCTGTGGTAACTCAATGATTTAGAGCGCCGGGTGGCCATTGTATTCCAATCTTCACCAATAAGTGGCTTTTAAAAATAAGAAGCTGATCCGGGATTTCAAGTAATCCCAGCCTAAAACAAAGTTGAAGTTAATTATATTTTGTTTTGCGCTCACTCGCTTTGAGCCAAGCGTAGTTCAAACACTTGTAGTAACACGACTGAATTTTGCGTGTGGATTAGCTTCCCTTGTTACCCGTGGTCCTCGCCATCAGGCGAACACACTCCGACTTCAGAGGTACTTGTAATTTACATCCCAAAGTCAAGGACGAGAAGTCAACATTTTAGTCCAACTGACCGGTGTAAGGGGTTGAACCCCCTACCTCAGCATCTGCTGCACCGGATGTTTAAGAACGGGCGTTCTTATCCATTCGGCCATGCTGACTTCCATGAAGTTTAAAAAAATGTTTGCATATCCTTTTATGGGACATCGCTGTCAACATCAGCATCTTTCAGCTGATTGTTGATTTCTTGGCAAGATTACGCTCAGTAGTTTGCCATTGCTTTCTGAGCGGCCGGCTAACATACCTCGTAAGTTACCAACGCGATTCGAACCACTGCTGATTCTCACCGTCGTCACGTTACTTACGAGAGTATACGAGATCACGGAGAAAAGTCGCTAACCTCTAGGCCAGGAAGCCGGCTCCATGAAGTTAAATGAATGAAATCGCAGGTATTCCAGCTGTTCAACGTTACAATGGTAATTACATATGAGTACATGAACTTTCGTTCAATTAAATTCTGTTTTGTGTATCATTCACAGCATCGTCTAGCAAGAACGTCTTTCTAGAAAATCTGTTAACGTGCCTGACACACATCTCCAAGTATAATTAGTGTCCATTCGTCAAATTTTGAAATTGTATTCTCTTTACCGGAAGTTACTAATCACGCGTATAGGAAAAACAATGGCCTCTCATTCCGACGGCGATAATTCTGTCTAATCACCCATAACTGCTTGCCAGTTTTCTTGCTAATATCAGACATTGACGTCACATACTCTAGCACATTCGAGTGAATCAAGAGGCGAGGTAAAGCCACTGTTGCAGGATAGGACACCGATGGAGACAACCTGTTAATAGTTTAACTACAAAGGTCTGCCTCTGGAACACACAGGGCAACAGAAATAGAGAGAGACCTCAAGCACACACGGAGAAGAGAGAGAGATAGAGACACATCTTATCGGGGGGGGGGGGGGGGGCTTGGAAGGAACTGAAGTGGATAGAGGCGGACAGGAGGGTTTCGCATGAGTTGGTTGGGCGATTCGGCTCGATATGGAGATGCAATAGCAGCAGAGGTATCCTATCATGTGTTCGTAGTGCAACTTTCTTTAAAAAACAAAACAAAAACAAACTCACCTTTACTAAAAGATGCATGCTACCCATATTGTTTTGTTTGGCAGTAGCTTCATTTTAACAGCGGACCTCATATTTCTTCATTTCTCCGTGGAGGGACGTGCGCCACATCCAGTTATGTAACATAACCATTTACGTACCTTAAAGGTCCAATTTTAGCATGCATGTGTGTTAGGTTTGCTTCCTGCAGCCAGATGTCACCCAAAATAACGGGTTCTGTCTACTTGTGGGTAGGTTTTCATTCCTAAAAACTGTGCCAGGGCAGCGACCTTACTCTTTGCAACTTCCGTAAGATTTATAGCGTGAGCAACTTGCACACAGGACCTCCTGTTTTTCGTCATTGTCACAGAAGCCCTACTACTACCCAATCTCACTCCCCAAATGGATCAGGGGAGCCTTGGATTTCATTAGATATCCCAGTGGTTCTTGGGGAAAAAAACCAGCCCTATGCTCAAATCTCATTCTCCAATAGATCAGTGGACTTAGGATATCAATGTGCAATGTGGTTCGTGAAAAAATCCCAGCTCTTTGCTGAAATCGAACCCGGTACCTTCTGAGCCTGAGGCGGACACGGAAATCTCTCAGCCACAACTCCCGCAGTGAACTTCCTGTTTCGTTTTAAACAAAAAACGGACACCCCTATAACTGTACATATCTTTGTTATCAATTATCTCTCTTGTTTCCTTGCGATAATTCCAGTGTTTAAAACTGCCTCACCAATGACGTCAAAGACCCACAAATATATCGACCTAGAGACATTGCACTTTACATAGCAAACAGTGTAACATATTGACTGGTAAACAATTATGCCAAACACGACTGCTTGGGTAAAAATAGCTATCGTCTGCATGGAGATGTCCGGGCGTTCTGACTCCATTCACTCAATGATAGGAGGAAGTAACTGCCAGCAGCTAATAGATGCGTTCAGACTTACACATAAACACAACTGTATACTATATTTGCTTCAAAACAAACTCTCTTTCATAAAGTGTAAAGTTGAATCGTGAAGATTTCAAAGTCTGTTTCAAATAACTGTTTCTTTATGGACATTGTGGTCGTTGGTTGTGAATAGTTGCAAAGGTAAGTTCTGTAGTAAGTCCTATAGTTAGTGCAATCAAGTAATGCATTTATAGACGTGGCAGCTTCAAATGTGCATGGGTACATGTCTAAAACAATGGGGCCAGTGCAGATGTAGAGAACGTATGTTTTGTTTTTCACAAAGACACATCATGTAGATTACATGCACATTAACTTTTATGCAAGAAGATTGAACTGTTTATGTTCCAGACAGTTGCTGGTTTAAAATATAATAGTTTTGGAGAGAGAGAGAGAGAGAGAGAGAGAGAGAGAGAGAGAGAGAGAGAGAGGGGGGGGGGAGAGAGAGGGGAGAGAGAAAGGGAGGAAAGATAAAATAGAAAGGTAGCGAGCGATAAAAAAAAATATACTACTCTTGGTCAGAGAGAGAGAGAGAGAGAGAGAGAGAGAGAGAGAGAGGAGAGGAGAGGAGAGGAGAGGAGAGAGAAGTTGAGAGAAATAATATATACTACTCTTGGTCAGAGAGAGAGAGAGAGAGAGAGAGAGAGAGAAGAGAAAGAGAGACAGAAAGTTCGAGACAGTGAGAGAGAGGCAGAGATATAAAGAGAGAGAGAGAGAGAGAGAGAGAGAGGGAGAGAGAGAGAGAGAGAGAGAGAGAGAGAGAGAGAGAGAGAGGCAGAAAGAGATAGAAAGAAAGATATATAAAGAGAGATACAGAAGGAGTTAGAAAAATTACCATATACTCACTACAACTCAAGTGGTAGAAATGGGTCTTTTACTTCATGTTAGTAAAATTTGGCAGCCTACCTTGTGCCAGACGTATTGGTTACCCATTCCTCTGGAATACACAAGACTAGGCCGAGAGAGAGATCATGTCGTTTGGGCATCACATGATTCTCTGAAGCTCTGCCCAGACATTGTGATGGAATAGTGGCCACATTCCACTCACATACTTTGGTCTGTCAAGACTGCAAGGTGTCTACTAAGTAAAATTTGATGTTTTAGAAAACGAACCTAAAGTGGTTAGAGTACACTCGACTATGCATGTACATGTGTGTGCTCTGTTTAGCCGGAAACCATATAATCTTCGGTTGTCGACATGATCGTTATGTACCATGCTGATAAATGTGGATGGTCATGGTTTGTCACCTTATATTACCATCATTTTGGGGGCTGCGTGGTCTCGAGGTATGATGTCCGCCTCGAGTCTGGAGGTCCCGGGTTCAAGCCCCGGCGAGGACTGGGATTTTTTCACGTGGACTTCTAGTACAAATTTCCCCTGGTCTTTGGGTAGTGAGTTCGGACGCCCGTGTGTATTGTTGCGCATGTAAAAAATCCCTTGGCAGTTGGAAATCGAAAAAGAGTAGCCTAACGGCGCGGTCCGGGCAAAATTTCGTGTTAAAAATCTATCCAAAGTATTTCAGGATCCTCGCCGGTGCTACGGAGTTCGTGCACTGAGCTGAGTTTCTCCAGACTCAGGTTTAAGTTAGGAGAAGAACGGAGCACTTATGGGTTGCACACGTGTGCCGTGATGTTGATCCATCGACTAAACTAAACTAAACTACCATCATTTACTTGTGTGTGTTATTAGAAGTTCAGCATATTTATAACAAGATCTGTAACATTTAGTAGTTGCCGGTTATTATACACAGTGAATAACTAAAGTTAGAATTAAATTGTAAGAAAACAGACATTATGTATCATTCAAGTTATTGGGAGGATTCTGAAAGAAGTGAATAGGTAAAACCATCTCGGAAGAATCATAACATCTGATGGACAGTGCTTTTTAGAAATTAGAACTAGAATCGCTATGGCAAAGGAAGCCGTTTGCAAGATAGAAACATTACTGTCCACTAAAAAAACAAAAAACAAAAACTGCCAATTGCAATGAGACAAAGAGTGTTGAAGTGCTAAAAACTAAACTGTCATATGGACGTGAAACGTTGACAATCAGCAGACAAGCTGAGAAATGTCTAATGACAATGAACATCTGGTTTCTGAGGAAAATGCAAAGAATACCATGGATGGACAACAACAACAACAACAACAACAACAACAACAACAACAACAACAACAACAAAGAGCAAGTACAAGTACAAGAAACAAATGAAAACCATAAACTAATTCGTGAAATTAGACGTAGACAGTCAAGGGCACGGAAAGAGATAAGTATCTGGATGGCATGACCAAACGGTATGGTGGAGACAAGAACACAGACCTGATTCATGGCTGGTGATAGTGCGAAATGATGAATCATGACCGCTCACGCTTATCGGCATGGCACGTGATGCTATATTTATAATAACAATGAAAGATATAATCGGCATATATATTATATATGATTATATAAGATTATATATATATATATATATATATATATATATATATATATATATATATATATATATATATATATATAATCGGCGCTAGGGAGTCTCCGTGGCGAAGTGGTCAAGCCGTTTGCCTCGCGCTCCGAAGGTTGTGGGTTCGATTCCGAGACACGTCCTTCGGTTCACGAGTGAAGTTTTTCGAAGACTCCTGTGGGTCGTCGCTAGGGCTACGGGGTTCGTGCTTAGTGCGACGCTTTCCGCGCTGTGGAAAGAGACCGAGCAATACAGGATAAAATCCCCATGTAATGAAATCGACCCTGTCGACTTTTAAGCGACGTTTTAATTTTTTTCAAATAATCGACATATTTGTAATAAATAATGAGCGATATGGCGTTGTAATAATTTCTGGGATATAATTTTTTCCATGTGTAAATTTGTCGAGAGCTGTACGTGTGCTGTACGAAAGCTTTCACGCATGAAAACCACAAGGAAACGACACATGCAAGTTTCACAGGCATATCGACAGAAAAGCTGAAACAGATAGTTAACCTTATGTGGAAACATACTTTCCAAAAGAAACAGAGGAAGACAGAGAAAGACGTACGTGAAGGGTTTAAACATGTGGGTAATAAATAATAGAATAAGCAACACCAATTTCATTACACAATCAAATGACAGAGATTGGAGAGTGATGCTCGCTGTTGTCTGTTCCAGGCCAGGCATCTGTAGAAGAAGAAGAAGAAGAAGAAGAAGAAGAAGAAGAAGAAGGTGAAGAGAAGGAGGATTAGGAGGCGGAGGAGGAGGAGGAGGAGGAGGAGGAGGAGGTGGAGGAGAAGAAGAAGAAGGAGCAGAGTGAGAAAACGAAGAAGAAGAAGAAGAACATCAGATGTTACAGCAACCTGCGGAAAATGATCATATGACGTCATTTCGTTCACTTTCAACATATTATTTTCTAAACGTTCAAGGTATTTTCGCACGTGTATGAGTGTGCGTGTGTGCGTGTGTGTACGAGTATTGTCACGATTTCAAACACGATCTGGCAATTACAATATTGACAAATACACGATGAAATGTTAAACCGCTTGTTTTTTTGGTAGCGAAAATGTCAACGGCAAGGACACGCACTTTCACTGGAAATATCTTGGCTGTATATTTATAGAAATTATATTCTTGAATCTTCTTGGAGACAAATGTCTTCTTTTGTGTGACGTCACCTAGTGTACACCGAGGCAACATTAGCCGATATTGATTTAATTCTCTCCACGCTTTGTTGGTTTTTGGGAGAGAGTGCTGAGGTAGTAAGACGTTTTATTCGTCGTGGTGCTGTTAACTATACACTCTCAGTCAGAACTTCAACAGTCAAATTCTCACTGGCGTCGCACACCAGCTATCATATTTAGTACTCAGCCAAATCTACAACAAAGCGAAATTCATTGTGGAGCGAGAGAGAGAGAGAGAGAGAGAGAGAGAGAGAGAGAGAGGGAGAGAGAGGAGGGAGAGAGAGAGCGATAGAGGAGGGAGAGAGAGAGAGGAGGGAGAGAGGAGGGAGAGAGAGAGAGAGAGAGAGAGAGAGAGAGAGAGAGAGAGAGAGAGAGAGCGAGAGAGATGAAGATTGTAATGTGAAGAACCATTCTGATCCAATCTTTTTTTTTTTTTTTTTTTTTTTTTTGCATATCCTTTTACAGGACATCGCTGTCAACAGCAGCATCTTTCAGCTGTCTGTTGCTTTCTTGGCAAGATTACGCTCAGTAGTTTGCCATTGCTTTCTGAGCGGCCGGCTCAGTTATCCCGCAAGTCACCAGCGGGGGTCGAACCGCCCCCAGTTCTCTCCCGCTACGAGACTCTGCGTGATAAACGGGATTACGGAGAAAGTGTTGTAACCCCTCGGCCAGAGAGGCCGGCCTGATCCAATCAGTCGACATATAACGCCGAAAAGTAAGAGATATACGAGAGAGAGAGAGAGAGAGAGAGAGAGAGAGAGAGAGAGAGAGAGAGAGAGAAGAGAGAGAGAGAGAGAGACAGAGGAAGACAGGATGGAGAGAGAGAAAAATAGAGAGGACGAAGAGATAGAGAGAATGGAGAGAGGTATAAAGAACGGAGAGAGAGAGAGTGAAAGAGAAAGTGGGCAGAGACAGAACGTAGAGGAATGGAGGAAGAGGAAGAGCGAGAGAGAGAGGGGAGAGACTGACAGAAAGGAGAGAGAGAGGAAGACAGAGATATTCGAGACAGGGAAAAAGAGAGGAAGATAGAGAGAATGGAGAGAGAGAAAGGAAGATGGAGGAAGACGGAGAAATCCAAGAGAGAAAGTGAGAAAGAGAGGATAACAGAGAGAACGGAAAGAGTGAGGGGAAAACAGAGAGAACGGAGAGAGAGAGAGAGAGAGAGAGAGAGAGAGAGAGAGAGAGAGAGAGAGAGAGAGATGAAGGTTGTAATTTAAAGGTGTTTCTCGTCTACTCAGTCGACATATAACGCCGATTGACGCTGTTGTTGCTGCTGATGTTGTTTGTCCATGGTTGTGGAGGAGGAGTCTGTCAATACCAAGGTGCTGAATGCGCAAATCTGAAACAAGAAACACCTGTTACATAATAAGGTCAGCAGAATGTCGACATAATCGTCGATTTGACGCTAAAGTTGACGTGAATAGCTGGTGACTTTAGTGGATACTTGTATGACAATGGTAGGACAGAATCATGAATGTAGAGCTAATGGAGAGAACTAAACACAAGGGTGAATCAACCGGTGAAGAAAGAAGCTGGCGCTGAATAGTGCACTGGAAAAACCTGAGAATGGCATAATTATAAATAAAGGAAGACCTGCAGGGTGTTTGTAAAGTCTCACTACACTTTATATGTAGAATAAATGTGAAAAATGAAGAACATGATGTCATAAAAATGTGCTCCATAGTACACAGTGATGCAATATGCCGCGAATGGCTGTCGTCTGCTGGAGTAATTCTTCGCACTCCAAACAGAATGGTGTTATCAAAGGAAGAAATAATATTTCAAATTTGTTCTACATGCAAAGTGTATGGAGACTTTACAAGTACCTGTAGAAACAGTTGGAGAAGAGAAGTAGAAACCGAAATACACTAGTAAGTGGGGGATTTGGACGGAGCTGCGTTGGATAGCTTACGATAGGGGGGGGGGGGGCGTGGAGGTAGTGGCTTGTGGGTCTATGCCCTTTTGGAGGATACAGGGTGAAAGAAGAAGAAATAATTGTGTAGTTGGTTCGTTGGTGTAACGGTTAGATGTTATGCTGACAATGACCTAAGCTCAGTCGGACAAATGTTCTATGTTAGCTCTCGACGTTCGCTACGGGAGAGAAAGACTGACCTCCTGTTCTCCCTGACACGCAGCTCTACAAAATGTGTGATGGTCTTAGCACTTAACTAACCACGGCAGGTTACGGCTATGGGACATCAAAACATAATGATATCATTGTTAATTGATACAAGGTCAAGAAGTCAAGCAGATACTGCCGTTGAGGTGTCAAATGTTAGGCTTTCGCAGATGGTTCCGTCGCCCTTCTTTCTACTGAGATGATTGCTTGTAGCGACACTGAGAGCTGGGAATTTCACATGGAGTGTTTTTACATCTGTTCCCGGTTGTTTGTAGCGTGAACTGCATGTTCAGAAAAATGACGTCCGACCGGTCGCCGAGTTAAGTGGGTTGCTTTATGCAGTAATGTGTAACTGCTGGCTTTCTAGTGACTGCCGCTTCCATCGACGATGAACTGCATATTTCGTAGCGGACCATTGTGTTGGCATTCTGGCGGTGGCATTATGCACAGAATATCCATACGGGCTGTTGGTTTGTCGAGATTCCCGTCTGTTCAACTTTTCACATGGGGCAGTGAGGAACATGATGGGGCGGACCTTTGCCGTGAAGATGGAACCGCGACTAAGGAGTAATATTACTGGAAACGACATAATAAAGTGCAGCGAACAGTTCTCTTCCACGCTCCATTCCTTCCCAGACAACTCCCAGAAAATTCCCCGATGCACATTTTTTATGAGACTTGGTCGAGCCCAGAGCAGTAATGACCGGCAAAATTCTGCTTCTGCGGAAGGCGACAGAAACCGGAGGACTGTCTTGTCAAGCAGGTGCCCTAACCACAAGACCCGTGCTGCTCCTGCTAAACTACACCAGGCGTTACATTACATGTTAAACTACACCAGGCGTTGCATTACATGTTAAACTACACCAGGCGTTACATTACATGTTAAACTACACCATGCATTACATTACATGTTAAATTACACCAGGCGTTACATTACATGTTAAACTACACCATACATTACATTACATGTTAAATTACACCAGGCGTTACATTACATGTTAAACTACACCAGGCGTTACATTACATGTTAAAGTACACTAGGTGTTACATTACATGTTAAACTACACCAGGCGTTACATTACATGTTAAACTATACCAGGTGTTACATTACATGTTAAACTACACTAGGTGTTACATTACATGTTAAACTATACCAGGCGTTACATTACATGTTAAACTATACCAGGCGTTACATTACATGTTAAACTACACCAGGTGTTACATTACATGTTAAACTATACCAGGTGTTACATTACATGTTAAACTATACCAGGTGTTACATTACATGTTAAACTATACCAGGTGTTACATTACATGTTAAACTATACCAGGTGTTACATTACATGTTAAACTATACTAGGTGTTACATTACATGTTAAACTATACCAGGTGTTACATTACATGTTAAACTATACAGGTGTTACATTACATGTTAAACTACACTAGGTGTAACATTACATATTAAACTATACCAGGTGTTACATTACATGTTAAACTATACCGGGTGTTACATTACATGTTAAACTATACCAGGTGTTACATTACATGTTAAACTACACTAGGTGTTACATTACATGTTAAACTATACCAGGTGTTACATTACATGTTAAACTACACTAGGTGTTACATTACATGTTAAACTATACCAGGTGTTACATTACATGTTAAACTATACCAGGTGTTAAATTACATGTTAAACTACACTAGGTGTAACAATACATGTTAAACTATACCAGGTGTTACATTACATGTTAAACTATACCGGGTGTTACATTACATGTTAACTATACCAGGTGTTACATTACATGTTAAACTACACTAGGTGTTACATTACATGTTAAACTATACCAGGTGTTACATTACATGTTAAACTACACTAGGTGTTACATTACATGTTAAATTATACCAGGTGTTACATTACATGTTAAACTATACCAGGTGTTACATTACATGTTAAACTACACTAGGTGTTACATTACATGTTAAACTATACCAGGTGTTACATTACATGTTAAACTATACCAGGTGTTACATTACATGTTACACTAAAGGCTAAAAGAACGATTTAAAGGCAACAAGCTGAACTTCACGGCAAGGGGTTTATCCCACATGGCTCAGTATTTTTTCCGAAGAGCAACCAGCAGCCTACCAAAAGCGTTACACAGAACACGAACTCTGCAGCTCCTGCGACGATCTCCAGGAGTGTCCGTAAAAACCTGCACCCCTGAAGAGAATGACGAAGGGTGAGGCTGGTGTGTCGATCACTTCGCCAAAGAAACCAAGAGGTTCAATGACAAGCCAGTAATGTACCGTTTTCTATCAATCCTCAAACATGAACAACATATTCCTGCCACTTGAATATTATTGGGAATATGATGGTAGCCCATACTAGTATAGATTCACCGTCTATCTGTGTGCTGAAGATTATTAAGAATATGATGGTAGCCCATACTTGTATAGATTCACCGGCTGTCTGTGTGCTGAAGATTATTGGGAATATGATGGTAGCCCATACTTGTATAGATTCACCGGCTGTCTGTGTGTTGAAGATTATTGGGCATATGATGGTAGCCCATACGTGTATAGATTCACCGGTTGTCTGTGTGTTGAAGATTATTGGGAATATGATGATAGCCCATACGTGTATAGATTCACCGGTTGTCTGTGTGTTGAAGATTATTGGGAATATGATGGTAGCCCATACTTGTATAGATTCACCGGCTGTCTGTGTGTTGAAGATTATTGGGCATATGATGGTAGCCCATACGTGTATAGATTCATCGGTTGTCTGTGTGTTGAAGATTATTGGGAATATGATGGTAGCCCATACCTGTATAGATTCACCGGCTGTCTGTAGGTGATGAGATCAATAGTACACCGACCGCCTTTATTTCCCTGAACATTTCCTTGCGTGCATTTTAGTTTGGTTAAATCCGGAAGTCTAGGTCAATTTAAAAAAAACGACCAAGAGGGGGATTCAAACACAGGATCACCGCGTCGGCACACACGCGATCAGCAGCTGCACCACCGTCACTCCCAATAATCTATGCCAGACGTTGAATTACTGACTGGAATAAACATGCCAGGTCTGAGAGGAATGAATGGTTATGAGTGCTGAGAGTAATGAATGGTTATCAGTACTGAGAGGAATGAATGGTTACGCATAAACGCAAGTGAAAAGATATGCAGAGAGTTTGACATGCAAGAAAATCAGTGATCTATCCAGTTGGTAGTTTGCCAACAAGAGGGCTCGACTAATGTGTAGTCTGGAAAAAACACGGACAGCCCCCCATTTAGATTATCCTTGTGCTATCTATGTCAGTCTCTGGAGCACTTATGGCGATATATCAGTTTGCAATGAAAGCGATCCTTAATCAGAAACCACAAATAGATAAATTTACAATCACACAAACAAATGACAGCTATTGAAGTTGAAAAACGAATGGATGGGCGTATGATTTTGGAGGCATGTATCAGGGGCGTGGATATATATATATATATATATATATATATATATATATATATATATATATATATATATATATATATATATATATATATATATATATATATATATATATATATATATATATATATATACAAAAGGATGTGTGTGTGTATGTCCTTTATGCGCTCGCGAACGGCCCATCCGATTGAGATGAAATTTTCTACACGTCTTCCTTTCATTCCAGCGCAGCCAACTGTGATATTTCTTTAGTGTGAAATCGGCTGCTTACTTAATATTATTTAATGTTTCATTTTTCATTATAATTTCTATACAGCGAGGGGACTTAACTCTGTAAAAGTTATTTCAAGGGGCATAACTTTCAATAAATTTTCTGTATACCTTATAGTCATATTGTTGCATCATTTTCAAAGATTTATAAACTCTTTGTCTATAGTTATGTACCGGCATATGAGTTATAATAAATAATGCTACAATCTTTAAGGCATTTTCAAAGTTTTCATAAAAATAATGCATAATGCATAACATTGTAACTCATCTTTTTATGCTTACGAAGTTATCTACAGTCATGCAGGTAATTAGAAACGGTTTTCATTAGAAATAATGGATGGTGTGTGGAAGGACATTCTTTTAAGTTACTTTATTTTGTTGTATGAATTTAATGAGACGCTACCCGCCAGGAGCTGGGCGAAGCCACGCCGGGTCAGATAGATAGACAGACCCACCTTTTCGCTGCAGTTATCTACAGGCATATGCGTTATAATCCTCCTCCTCCCCCTCCTCCTCCTACCCTCTTCCTCTTCCCATCCCCCCTCTCCTTCCTCCTCCTCCCTCTTTCTCCTCCTCCTCCCTCCTACCTCCTCGCCCTCCTCCCTCCTCCTAATCACTCCTCTTCCTTCCTCCTCCCTTCTCCTCCTACTCCCTCCTCCTCCTACGTCCCCTCTCATCCCCCCTTTTTCTCCCTCCTCCTCCCCTTACTCCTCCCTCCTCCTCCTCCTCCATCTCCTCCTCATCCCTCCTCCTCCCTTCTCCTCCTCCCTCCTCATCCTCTCTCCTCCTCCTCCCTCTACCTCCTCCCTCCACATCCCTCCTCCTCCTCCTCCCTCTACCTCCTCCCTCCTCCGCCTCCTCCCTCCTCCTCTTCCCTCCTCCCCCATCTCCCTCTCCTCCTCCCTCTCCTCCTGCGTTCTTCTCCTCCCTCCTCCTCCCTCTTCCTCCTCCTCTCTACTCCTTCTCCCCTCCTCCCTCCTCCTTGCTCTCCTCCTCCTCCTCCTCCTCCAAATCACTCCTCCTCCCTCCTCCTCCTCCCTCCTTCCCCCCTCCTCCTCCTCCCTCCTCCTCCCTTCTCCCCTCCTCCTCCCTTATCTCCCTCCTCCTCCTCCCTCCTCTTCTCTCCTCCTCCTCTCTCCTCCTCCTCCTCCCTCTACCTCCTTCCTCCTCCTCTTCTCTCCTCCTCCTAATCCCTCCTCCTTCCTCCCTACTCCTACTCCTCCCTCCTCCTCTCTCCGCCTATCTCTTCCTCCCTCCTCCTCCCTCCTCCACCTCCCTCTTCCTCCTCCCAGCTTCTACTCCTCCTTTTTCTTCTTCTGCTGCTGCTGCTGCCGCCGCTCCATTTACCCAAGTTAATTGTTGGGGAAGATGTAAAGATCTTTCAAGTGCTCTTTCTAATGCTTTTTGTAAGTTGGTCTTCGTTTATCTAAGGTTGCTCTAACTGCAACCAATAAATGTTTAGACAGACAGGCAGATAGACAGACAGACAGACAGAGAGGGAGGGACAGACAGACAGACAGACAGACAGACAGACAGACAGACAGACAGACAGACGGGAACGGGAACTTACATGACTACTTATATGAATTAAATGAGATGCTCCCCATCAAGGGCTGGGCGAAGCCGGGCAGGGTCAGGCAGACAGATAGACAGACAGATAGACAGACAGACAGATAGACAGTCGGGAACGGGAACTTATATGACTACTTATATGAATTAAATGAGATACTCCACACCAGGAGCTGGGCGATGCCGGGCCGGGTCAGACAGACAGACAGACAGACAGATAGTCGGTAACGGGAACGGGAGCTTATATGACTACTTATATGAATTAAATGAGATGCTCCCCACCGTTCCCGTTACCGACTATCTGTCTGTCTGTCTGTCTGTCTGTCTGTCTGTCTGACCCGGCCCGGTATCGCCCAGCTCCTGGTGTGGAGCATCTCATTTAATTCATATAAGTAGTCATATAAGTTCCCGTTCCCGACTGTCTATCTGTCTGTCTGTCTGTCTGTCTGTTTGTCTATCTGTCTGCCTGACCCTGCCCGGCTTCGCCCAGCCCCTGATGGGGAGCATCTCATTTAATTCATATAAGTAGTCATGTAAGTTCCCGTCTGTCTGTCTGTCTGTCCCTCCCTCTCTGTCTGTCTCTCTGTCTGTCTGTCTGTCTATCTGCCTGTCTGTCTAATCATTTATTGGTTGCAGTTAGAACAACCTTAGATAAACGAAGACCAACTTACAAAAAGCATTAGAAAGAGCACTTGAAAGATCTTTACATCTTCCCCAACAATTAACTTGGGTAAATGGAGCGGCGGCAGCAGCAGCAGCAGAAGAAGAAAAAGGAGGAGTAGAAGCTGGGAGGAGGAAGAGGGAGGTGGAGGAGGGAGGAGGAGGGAGGAAGAGATAGGCGGAGAGAGGAGGAGGAAGGAAGAGGAGGGAGGAGTAGGAGTAGGGAGGAAGGAGGAGGGATTAGGAGGAGGAGAGAAGAGGTGGAGGGAGGAGGAGGAAGGAGGTAGAGGGAGGAGGAGGAGAGAGGAGGAGGAGAGAGGAGGAGGAGAGAGGAGGAGGAGAGAAGAGGAGGGAGGAGGAGGGAGGAGGAGGAGGGAGATAAGGGAGGAGGGAGGAGGAGGAGGGGAGAAGGGAGGAGGAGGGTGAAGGAGGAGGGAGGAGGAGGAGGGAGGATGAGGGGGGAAGGAGGGAGGAGGAGGAAGAAGAGAGGAGGGGAAGGGAGGAGGGGTGATTAGGAGGAGGAGGAGAGCAAGGAGGAGGGGGAGGAGGGAGGAGGAGGAAGAGGGAGGAGGAGGGGGGAGGAGTAGGGAGGAGGAGGAAGAGGGAGGAGGAAGAGGGAGGAGGAAGAGGGAGGAGAAAGGAGAAGGAGGAGGGAGGATGAGGGAGGAGAAGAACGCAGGAGGAGGAGAGGGAGATGGAGGAGGAGGGAAGAGGAGGAGGGAGGAGGCGGAGGAGGGAGGAGGTAGAGGGAGGAGGAGGAAGGAGGAGGAGGGATGTGGAGGGAGGAGGTAGAGAGAGGAGGAGGAGAGAGGATGAGGAGGGAGGAGGAGAAGGGGGGAGGAGGGATGAGGAGGGAGTTGGAGAGGGAGGAGGAGGAAGGAGTAAGGGGAGGAGGAGGAGGAGGGAGAAAAAGGGAGGAGGAGGAGGGAGGAGGAGGGATGAGGGGGGACGTAGGAGGAGGAGGGAGGAGGATATATCCTCATATATTGTGGCCTAGAATATGTGACCACCCACACTCCACACCTCACTTATCTGCTATGGGACTAACTTCACGTTTAGATTAATTCAAAGTACCTCTAGGTTCCCCCCACCAAAAGCGAACGCTCTTCAGGAAATTTACTGTCTTATCTCATGTATAAAGTAAGATACTTACGCAATCGCATGAAACAAGATGTCACTACCTGTCTGGCATCAAAATTCACGAGCTAATGGGGCAGTCCCACATTTTCGCAAGCAATTATTTCCTCATTTGTGCGTGCGCGCGTGTGTGTGTGTTTTATTTTTTCTAAACTAATGTTGAAAGTGAAATTGAAACGTATCTCAATAATTTTCTTAGTAACGATTTTGTATAGTTTTATGATTATATGTGTCTCGTTAGGGGAGTGGCTAGAACATTTGCCTGTTGTTATATTTTCGAATTAACCAGGACAAAAATAAAAAAAATAAAAAAGCACAGTAGACCTGGCTCAGAGGTTGATACAATCTAACATTAGTACCAGGACATGTCCTGTGAAGTAAAGGCGGTCCTGTAAAGTAAAGGATGTCCCGTAAAGTAAAGGATGTCCTGTAAAGTAAAGGTGTAGTGAAGGAGGTCGACGTAATATTGACCATATCATTTACCGAGTGCCGATTGATCTAAAATATTTATGGCTAGCACCATATACCCATAGCTTCAAGTGGAGGCTGGGGTTATATCGCAAAGACAAACGGAAATTGTTTTAAAAAGAGGGAGTTTGGCATGTACTCCAAAACTATCTGGCAAGACAATGGAGGGTGATGTTGTGACGACAGCCATTCGATGTCTGGAGGGCAACAAGGCTAAACGTGTGTTTGTAACGGACTCTGAGTATGCTTCGGAAAAGTAGCAACTAGCATATTCCGGGTGGAGTGGATAGTATAGCTTAACAGGGCGTAGATTACGTTCACATCACGGCTTTTATGTCCATTGCATGCTGGAGTGCGGAGCAATGAACAGACTGATACATCATCTGCAGTTGCCCCGCTGGGCAAAGAGCTACTTTATTGATATAGATGAGGTGGCGAAGGCTCTCTGGAATTGGGGGGAGAGTACAGCTTAACAGTTAGAGCATCCATATCTGGACAGATTGCTTCAGATGTGAGCTGCTACTGGAATAATCATCGCGGTAACTCTTCGGTGAATTTTGAAGTGGAGCGGAGCATGCGAGTGCAGTGGTACCAATTCTTAAAATCAGTATTCAATATTCAATAAGGCATGGAAAAGGATCTAGTGCTGATTAACTTACTTACATAGTTGTGTTGGTACTGCCCAGTTGTTTTACATACCATATCACCTTTTGCCTCGAATATTTAGTGTAGTCCATTAATTTCTGGTCAAGTAAACATTTTGCACTGATCTTAATTAATATATTCTAACCCCAGTAATCAAAACAACAGATAGTGTTCTCGGTTCTAAGTTAACCGTCTGTGCATTGTTGCATTGAAATCTTAGATACTTATTGAACGCTTGCTTCGTCAAATGGAAGCAAATATTCACACAAAGCTATTTGGAATTCTCAAAAATATCTCAATTATAGCAATATACATTTTTAAAAACCCGGATTTCTTATGTAGACTTTACCAGAACAACAGAGAAGAAGAAGAAAAGATAAAGAAGAAGGAGGAAAAGAAGGAATGAGTGGAGGAGGAGGTACAGAGAAAGAATAAGAAGAAGAAGATGAGAAAGGTGATAATGCCATTTATGACGATGATGAGGAGACAGAAGAAGGAAGAGGAAGAGGAGCATGAGTAGGGAGAGGAGGAGGAGAAGGGGAAGAAGGAAGAGGAGGAGAGGAAGGAGGAGAAGGCTTCTTGAATTTCTGGATATTCTGATGCTTCTCGATCGACTCTTTAAACAGTGAGAAGTTGTAACCCAGAGGATAGAGAAAATAGCTCTACAAATAAGAAATGTGACAGTTTCAACGTATGAACTGAACCTAGTCGATGGAGCTGAGTCGATGGAGCTGAGTCGATGGAGTTGAGTCGATCAAGCCGCACCCATTCCAGATTAAAACGTTATTTCATTCTATTGGATAATGTTACCAGCAAAGGAACGTGTTCAATATTCTTGTATATGTGCATTGATTTCATGTTTCCTGTTGGTCTTTTCTCTGCGTATGAAAGTGCTCATTACTGTACGGACGAACATTTGAAGCATCGTCTAAGCATGAAGCAGTCGAATTATCTGTATTGATAACAACGAATGAAATGTATATATCAAAGGTTCTGCAGCTCTTTGATGATTCTTATTGACGATAAATGTGTTAATTACAGGGCAAATTCGTTTCCATTCCTTTGTCGTTTCAAAGTCAATAAAAATGTTAGAGAGCTATTTTTGGTTGGGACGATCGACCCCTTCTTGGTGCCTGCAAAGGTCACGATAATGGAACTACCGAATGGTCTGTGTGCGTGCTGCAATATAGAGCAGCAGCACTCCAAACAAATATGGATACCTGCACAGAACGAGAATGCCCAAACGGGACAATGACGTTTTCTGGCAGCTGCAATGCAAGGCAGCATCCGTGCGGCCAATCAACACGACGAGCAAATAACTGTTGGGACACCTTCGCGGTTCTGCTGCTAACGCCTGGATTCATGAAGGCAACACATCAATCTGTTTAGATGTTGATGACCGCTGAAGAGGCACACAAAGAGAAAAAGGAGAGTGGCATTACTGGTACCTTTCATTTGACATGGCGTTGGTTTACTTAATGCCTTGCTGACCTGTTTCAACAATGCTGGTTGTCTGTTTTGACTTTTGGGAATACTTAATCAAGTTTACAAAACGACCATGTTGGAAATTAGTACAGACTCATATGTTGTTGTTGTTGTTGTTATTATTGTTATTGTTTTTGATATTCGCATGCTGCTGGGTTGTCTACTCTTGGCAACAAATGCCATTGTTAAGAATGAAAAGGTCTGTGTAACTGTTTCAGGACCTACGGAGTGTGTAACTATAGTCTGTCCAGAAATGAATGCCTTCATTTACGATAAATTATTTTGAAAACTGTCTGTTTTATCGTTCTGAAATTTTTCCTGCCTTCTTATATTTACCCCCATCCAAGGAATATGTGTGTGATAGGTCCAAAAGCAACTTAAATCATAGAGAGCGGAGTTATTTCTTTGAATTTTTGGTGAAAAACTAGTGATTTCTCGCAAACAAACTTGTTTTACAGTAATGCCCCACCAGATCGGATGACGACACAAGACTCTACGTGAGGCTCTTGTCATAAGGCTAATCCCATGTCCCACGAGAAAATTAACTATTCAGCGCTAATGTTTCCGCGTGAAGAGGTAATACATTTAATAACATGCACTGCATCTCTGTCCCGTAAATTATATACCGCATATAAAGGAACTTTGAAATCTGATGTACAATCTCCAGAACACAAATTTTTTGTTGGGTGGACATAATGATAAGGTTATATGCTAAATCTCATCATTTTCCCTCAGTTGGTTACTGAGATTTGGAATTTTATATTGGGGCAGACAAAAGTAAACAGACTATAATTGAGTCACGCGTAGTAACATGTTGTAACTGTTAGAGACAGCTGTAGTAACATGTTGTAATTGTTAAAGACAGATGTAGTAACATTTTGTAACTGTTAGAAACAGATGTACTCGTAGTAACATTTTGTAATTATTAGATACAGATGTTCAAGAAAGATGGCAAGAATACTGCAGTGGAATGTATGATATACATGAACCAATGACAGCAGAAACAGAACCTGAACCCTCATTAGATGAAATTGCATGGGCAATAAAGAACCTGAAGAATGGTAAATCACCAGAATGTGATGAGATACCAGCTTTACTAATTAAATAGGTAGAAGAAGAAAGCATTCAAATCTATCACGCATTATGCAAAAAGATATAGAAATATGGTATATGGCCAACAGATTGGAAGAGAACTATCTTCATTCCATAACCAAAATAGGACAACCTGAAATTATGCACCAACTATAGAACTGTTACCCTGATCAGTCATGCAAGTAAAATTATACTAAAAATCATAATGGGAAGCTGGATTTAGACAAGGAAGAGGAACAAGAGATCACATACCCAACATGCGTTTAATAATAGAGAAGTGCAGAGAATTTAATGTCAACAAATTCTCATGTTTTGTGGATTATTCAAAGGCATTTGACTGTGTACAACATCAGAAACTTTGGGAAATCATGAGGAATATGGGCTTTCCACCACATGTAATACAACTCATAAGAATGCGCTATCTAGACCAACAATCAGCGGTTAGAATAGATGGCGAGACATCAGATTGGTTTGACATCAAGCAAGGAGTCCGTCAGGGCTGCGTGCTGTTCCCCTATTTGTTGAACATGTACGCCGAAAATATAATGAGAAATGTCAGAGATGATATAACCAGGGAGCAATATGATGCCCTAAATATAGGTGGTCTTGAAATACGAGAGATTCGATATGCTGATGACACAGTATTACTATCCACATCACAGACTGGTATTTTTAATTTTTTTTTGTTCGCATATCCTTTACAGGACATCGCTGTCAACATCAGCATCTTTCAGCTGATTGTTGATTTCTTGGCAAGATTACGCTCAGTTGTTTACAGACTGGTATAGAAAACTTAATAACCTCAACCCAAAGAAATATAGCAAAAACAAAGATAATGCATACAGATAAAACTACTACGGAGAAAGAAATATTTGTTAATGGGGAAAGATTGGAGGTGGTGAAAAATTTTGAATATCTTGGGTCATTGATTAATAACAATGGTGACACAATGAAAGAAAATAGACGACGACTATCAATTGCTCTTCAAAGACTAA
Source organism: Cepaea hortensis (assembly GCA_963921405.1). Lineage (NCBI taxonomy): Eukaryota > Metazoa > Mollusca > Gastropoda > Stylommatophora > Helicidae > Cepaea > Cepaea hortensis. The sequence continues at coordinate 88,539,556 of OY992878.1, read as the reverse complement.
AACAACTTAATAGATTATGGAGTGGGTCAGTGTAGGGAAACGCCAGTGGCCCATGTCCTCATGCCTTCTTTGGGTTTGGGTAAACAGTGGAAAACAGCTTTCGGGAACCCTCAGTTCTCTTATTCACTCAATCCCCATGGAAGATAGTTCTCTTGGTTACTGTAACAACCCGATCTTCTTAATAGAACTATTAGAAGTCTGACTTTTCTTCGGGAAAACCCGATAGGGCGCCTTGCACCAAATACGCACCAGTGCAACTTCTTGGGCAATTCATGTCCGTTTCAACACCTACCGTTTGGTATCTGCATCATGTCAATTTAACAATTTAAAGATTGGGACAGAAGTGCAGCATCCTGCTGGTGGATTGAAAGGTGAGCTTGGGTTTTAATTAGTCCTGCCAGACCTTGGCCTATAAATCTCTGTTGTCTCGACTGGTGAGACGAATTGGCGAAAAGCCAGTACTGCCATATTGGGAGTGGGTTGACCGTTGGCCAATCTAGCTCAGCGTCTTGTTCTTGGCATCGCCTGGGAACGAATCTGAGCAATATATCTCCCCAGATGATTTCGCTTGTTCTTGGCAGCAGATGGGCAGGTGCTATCTTTCTTCCTACGGCATAGTGCATAGTGTCATCTTTCATTTGAATATAAACATAACATATCCACGGAATGCCGGAAGGAGGGGAGAGCTCCGTGGGGACGGATTCCAACCATCTATGTTCTGTCTTCTTTAGGCGGAGGAGGATATACACTGTGTTAACTCTTTCGTCTTTTAGCAGATAGGGTGGCCAGGTGGAGTGAATAATTACTGGTCGATAAGATGATGTCAGAGATATAAATAGACCTCTGTTTCTCACTGGAGAGAACCGGAACTCATCTAGATCTACGTGTTATGTGAGGCACTGCCGGTACATTGCGGCGACAGCTCAGACAAGAGCAGCGGCCGGAAGGGGTAGTATCTTCTTTCCTATTCTTGCTGGGAATAGGGAACTACACTTCTTTCCATATAGACCCACTACTATAATATTAGTTAAGGGGGGAAACACACATAATTACGCACACAACACCACAAGAGCTTTGTCGTGAGAAAGAGAGGGTTTATAGGTGAGAGGGAAGCCGGGAAACGAATGTGCCCAGTAATAATAAAGGCATGGTATGAGAGTGGAGAGTGAATCTTGTATGAAGAAAATAGGTAATGTACCTAGGGTCAAACGACACGACCTGGACAAGCTGGAGGTCTTGTCAAGCAGGGACTTAGCCAATCCAGGACCTCTTGACAGGTCAGGCCAATTCACTCAGGTCTCCTGAATAGTACTATTATGTATATATTTTGTTTATGCCAACTGATATGCTGAGACCATTAAGAGTCTCCATGTCGGTTGTACCTGAAGTTTACGCTAGAGGCTTTCACAAATGTTTGTCATCTCCAGGGTCCTTCTTTTGGACGTGAATAAATCGGAAAGTATCAACAGGGCCTCTACGCTAAAGCTATATACCCATGATGAAGCCAGGTCAAGTTATTGGCCATACCGCGCATGGTGTTGCTATCTCTGAGAGAGAGGCAAGGCTGGTCTTGGGCGAATGACAATTTGCGGTGATGGCGCAACTCAAGTCCTTTCGACGACATAGGCTCGAGTACAGTTAGGTTCGTGGCTGGGCCTACGCATAATTATCCTGCATACCCAATTTTGTCCAGGACAGTGAAAGGCACCTATCCATTCCACATTCACGAACTCTTCTCATTATTTGAAATCATACCCAACCTTGTGCCAAATGAACTTTGGACTGACTATGTAGAGAAGTCCTCGCAAACCAGTGGGTTTGGTTCTACAGCGGCCTGTTGTTCGCACAACCAATTACCTGGAAGGAAGGAACTTATGGCACACGCGGTGAGCTGTATGTGGACGGATCGGACAGTGACTTAAGCTGGGTCTGTGAAGAAAAGCTACCTGGGGCTCTGTGCCTGAACTGAACACTTTATCCTGGTTGTATCTGTAGAGAACTATCTGTTTTAACTGCCTTGATGTTTTCCTGTGCTGTACTTTATTAAGTGATTAAAATTACGTTATAGTTTACTCTGACGATCGCCATGTTATCTATGGGTCAGCCAGAAAGTCACCTCAGGAATAGGCCCCGAGGTCGAAAGAGAGAGTGACAGTGAGTCCAGGGAACGGAGGAGGGTTGGCAAGCAAAGACCTATCCCAGCCAGGGCTATAGAATATTATTGAAGCATTGTGACAGGGGTATTTGGGACCCTCCACTTAACTTGTGACAGCCAGATAGAACTACAAATATTAGATTTTTAAGGGCATGCATCTTTCCCATTGCAACATACGCCGGTGAGACCTGGACACTTACTAATAAAGCTAAACAGCGCATAAATGCTTTTGAATATAAATATTATAGACGAGTTCTAAGAATATCTTGGGTAAAGAAAAGAACAAATGCATCCATACTTCAAGTGCTGAATATTGAAGAAGGTTGGCTATTAAAGACGATAAAACAAAGAAAATTGATATATTTTGGTAACTTGAAACGTCATGAAAGTTTGGAGAGAACAATAATGGAGGGGTATATGCTTGGGAAGAGAGAAAGAGAAAGGGCAAAGAGAATATTGGTGTAGGATGTGGCAGATGATCTCCAGATGGGTTTATCGGACGCGGGACATCTTGCTTGTGATCGAGAGATTTTCCGGAAGGTTGTTATGGGAGCGAGGTTCTTCAAAAGACATGTTACTGAATGAATGAGATACAGATGTAGTAACATTTTGTAACTGTTAGAGACAGAGTAGTAACATGTTGTAACTGTTAGAGACAGATGTAGTAACATTTTGTAAATGTCAGAGGCAGATGTAGTAACATTTTGTAACTGTTAGAGACAGATGTAGTAACATGCTGTGACTATAAGAGACAGATGTAGTAACATGTTGTAACTGTTAAAGACAGATGTAGTAACATGTTGTAACTGAGAGACAGTAGTAACATTTTGTATCTGTTAGAGACAGATGTAGTAACATTTTGTAACTGTCAGAGGCAGATCTAGTAACATGTAGTAACTGTCAGAGGCAGATGTAGTAACATGTAGTAACTGTTAGAGACAGATGTAGTAACATGTAGTAACTGTTAGAGACAGATGTAGTAACATGTAGTAACTGTTAGAGACAGATGTAGTAACATGTAGTAACTGTTAGAGACAGATGTAGTAACATGTAGTAACTGTTAGAGACAGATGTAGTAACATGTAGTAACTGTTAGAGACAGATGTAGTAACATGTTGTAACTGTCAGAGGCAGATGTAGTAACATGTTGTAACTGTTAGAGACAGATGTAGTAACATGTAGTAACTGTTAGAGACAGATGTAGTAACATGTTGTAATTATTAGAAACAGATGTAGTAAAACGTTATAATTATTAAAGACAGGTGTAGTAATATTTTGTAATTGTTATAAACAAGATGTAGTAACAGTTTGTAACTGTTAGAGACATAAATAGTAATATTTTGTAACTGTTAGAGATATATATAGCAATATTTTGTAACTGTTAGAGACAAGTAGTTAGTTTCATATTCTTTACATGACGTAATAGTCAACCCAGCATTCTTTGGCTGTTTGTTATTCCTGACCAAGTTTACGTTCCGTAGCTTGCCTTTAATTTCTGAACGACAGGCACTCATACCTTTGTATGGAAACCAAAGCAAGACAGTCTGGTTCCAAATCGCCCGAAGCTTAGGGATAGATGAAGTGGCCTTTTGTAATTGCTAAAGACATATTAGTAATATTTTATAACTGTTAAAGACATATGTTGTAAAATTGTATAACTGTTAGAGACATGTGTAGTAACATTCTGTAACTGTTAGAGACATATGTAGTAACATTCTGTAACAGTTAGACACATATGTGGTAACATTCTGTAGCAGTTAGAGACATATGTAGTAACATTCTGTAACTGTTAGAGACATATGTAGTAACATTCTGTAACAGTTAGACACGTATGTGGTAACATTCTGTAGCAGTTAGAGACATATGTAGTAACATTCTGTAACTGTTAGAAACATATGTAGTAGCATTATGTAACAGTTAGAGACATATGTAGTAACATTCTGTAACTGTTAGAGACATATGTAGTAACATTCTGTAACAGTTAGACACATATGTGGTAACATTCTGTAGCAGTTAGAGACATATGTAGTAACATTTTATAACTGTTAGAGACAGATGTAGTAACATTTTGTAACTGTTAGAGACGGATATAGTAACATTTTGTAGCTGTTATAGACAGATGTAGTAACATTCTGTAACTGTTATAGACAGATGTAGTAACATTATGTAACCATTAGAGACAGGTGTAATAATATTTTCCTGGTGTTTGAAAATATACGAAATGTGAAGATGAGGTGATCAGATGGCTTGTATCAGCGAAAACTGTGTCTACAAGAATTCATGTTGAGGTTTAGATAGCTAATCAGTTTGAAAAGTCCAACTATAAACTGAACAGTGCGATTTCGGTTTGTTCTACGTCTGCGTCGTTACCAGACCTTTTTTTTTTGGTATGGTTTTTATACTTTGTTTTGTTAGATCGCTTTGAACCCAGGAGTAGTCCACGCACGTGCTAATATTTATATTGCACTGGGCTGGTTTCTGCGTATGGGTTAGCTGTCACTGTTACCAGTGTCCCTCGCCATCAGGCGAACCTACTCCGACTTTAGGGGTACTTGTAATTTACGTCCCCAAGTCAAGATTGAGAAGTCTACAGTTTAGTCCAACTGACCGGTGTAGGGGTTGAACCCGCTATCCCACCTTTAGCGCATCGGAAGAGCGAGTTCTCTAATCCTTTCGGCTATGCTGACCTTGATACTCTTTACCGATAATATAGGAACTCAAGGCAGCATCCTCTGTTCAAAGAACGAATACTAGATGTAGTGTGTACGGCAGAAATACAAGTAACAGTACACCAGCAGTGTTTATTCAATGTAGACGCCACACCCTACAAAAGAGATGCTTTTCAAATCTGATTCACGTGCCTAAGCCTTGAGTTCCGGTGCTAGGTAGCTATTTGTAGCCGCCAAGGCACATGCTGTCAATACATTGGGAATAGAATCCTTGGTATTTTGTCACGTAGCATTGTTATGGCACTTAACTGGTGGTTGTTCTCAAAGGGGAAGAGGCCATGCAATGTTATTTGAGTTTATAAAATGTGTTATCCGTTGAAACTGGCTCATAACGTATTTTACATTACCCCGATATTTGCGCAGAGGAGTGAATTGTCACTGCTATTTATAACATCATGTTACAGTAAGTGCTCACTTGAACATCAAGCACGATCTGCACCATTTGTACTACAAAATTGTCCAGAACCCGCTGGTATTGAGGACATTTCTAGTGGTCCACTTGAAGAACACACAACTGTCAGTGCACAGCCGTGTTTACAAGAACGATCAGCTTGTTTCCGGCTTGAAATGCGTTCATAGTTTGTGGTGTTAGAACATTCAATTGAATTCCAAACTTTCAGGGGAATTCCAAACTCTTTCAAGGGAATTCCAAACTCTTTCAGGGGAATTTCAAACTCTTTCAGTGGAATTTCAAACTCTTTCAGGGGAATTCCAAACTCTTTCAGCTGAATTCCAAACTCTTTCGGAGGAATTCCACACTCTTTCAGGGGAATTTCAAACGGTTTCAGGGGAATTCAGAAGAAAATGCTGTAATTTGCCAAGTTATCACCAACTCTGTGGAGGAGCGGTTATGGACGAAAGCCGTTATCCGAACATACAGCGTTCGAAACACAGCTGCGGGCGATTTGACAGCAGACCGCCTTGCGTTGGTTTTCATACAATGGTAGAAGTGTCTATCATTCATAAAGCAATGGCAAACTACTGAACGTAAACTTGCCAAGTAATGACAAACAGTCAAAACAAATGATGAGGTTGACTGCGACGTCCTGTACAGGACAGTAAAGGATATGCTACTAGCAAATCACCGGCTTGTTCCTGTTGAATATTGTAGACGTGTTAGTTAGTTAGTTAGTTAGTAGCAGTTCCAACTTCACAGCAACGGGTCATCCCCATTATGCTCCATTCCTGTGCCAGTGAATATCATACAAAACGCTCCCCACTGCCCAATGTGAAAAGTGGAAAAGACAGGAGTCTCGACAAACAACAGCCCGCACAGATACACTGTGCATAATGCCGCCGCCAGAATGTCAACACAATAGTCCCCCACAAAACACCCAGTTCATTTCTGATGGAATCTGCAGCCATTTTCCCATCTGGATGTTTCCTAGATGTTCACCCACACAGTCCACGAAATACAGTTCATCGTCGATGGCAGTGGCAGTCAACCAGAAGCCCAGCAGCCACGCATTTCTGCATAAGGCAAAACCAGTCAACTCTGGGACATAGCCATCTGCCATTACTCCGAACATGCAGTCACGTTCCAAAAAACCTCGGGCAGATTCAAAAGCACTTCACATGAAACCCACAGCTCACAGTGTCGCACCACGCACTCACTCAGTAGCAGGGCGACGGAACCATCATGATGTAGACGTGTTAGATATCATTGATGAAACATCGCCTGAGTCGCACATTCCCAACGTTTTGCAGTGTCTAGGTGGCCGTAGAGGTTGGACGAGACAGGGTGAAAAAAATGTAAAGTGTCAAGGCTTTCATTAGAAAAGTAATGTTACAAGTCACCAACCTTTTCATTGGAATAGGAATGCCTATCTTGGAGCTGAGAAATAGGTGAAAACAATAGTCTGAGAATTGGAAAACACTCACACACATTCACACATACACACACGCACGTACACACATACCCACACACACACACAAACACTAACACACACACACACACACACACACACACACACACACATACGCGCAGTGGTACCTCGAGTTACGAACGCCTCAGGTCACGAACAATTCGGGTTATGAACAACATCTTCGGAATTTTTTTTGTCTCGGGTAAAGAACAGTGCCTCGGGTTTCGAACGAAGGCGAGAGAGAGAGAGAGAGAGAGAGAGAGAGAGAGAGAGAGAGAGAGAGAGAGAGAGAGAGAGAGAGAGAGAGAGAGAGAGAGAGAGAGAGGGGGGGGGGTTTAACGTTGGAGACAAACGATCGCGTACACTACTTCGCGTACGAAGGCCACGCAGTATTAACATCGCTTAGCGCTAGCCTAGTAGCCTAGTTTTGCACGCGTGCGTAGCCTCGCTTTCATTCTTATTACACATCAGTAAAAGATTTCTTAGCAGTGGCACTATGTTCAGTTTATTTTCCTTCATTGTTTTCCTTGTTAACCCCACCAATTATGAGTTCGAAGAACGGAAGTAGTGCTGCTAGGAAGCAGAAACGTATAACAGTGGAAGTAAAGAAGGAAATAATTATGAAAATTGCGTTCGTGTGTGTGGCATCGCTAATGAGTACAACATGGCAAGATCAACTATCTCCACCACCATAAAGAACAAAGAGTTACCCAAATCAGTCGATGTGGGTAAAGACGTAACTAAGCTGCAAAAGCATTGACCTCATATTTTAAGGACAGTTTAAAATCTTCTCTTGATCTGGATCAATGAAAAGCAACGTGCAGGAGACAGTGTTAGTGAGGCAATAATATTTGAAAAGGCGAAGCTGTTGCACAGTGATTTATTGTCGAAATTGCTTGGTACAAGTGCTGAGACTGACGATTTTAAAGACCGCAGAGGCTGGTTTGAACAGTTAAATTTTTTTAAAAAGTGGCATTCATAGTGTAATTAGGCACGGAGAGGCTGCACGTTCTAACGAGAAAGAAGCAGAAGCGTTCAAGGTGGAATTTGATAAGATCATCAAAGAGAAAGACTACGTTCCACAAGTCTTTAATTGCGATGAAACGGTCCTCTTCTGGAAGAAAATACCAAAGAGGACCTTTATTATCCAGGAGGAGAAAGCACTGCTGGGGAACACTACAGATGAGCTTGTGGATCTTCACAATGATCAGCTAAAAACATTAAAGGAGGAGCAACCGTCCGATCATGAGGAGCCAGTGATCGTTTGTACAGCCAGGATTAAAGAATTTTGCAGCAAGTGGGCAGACGTCGAAGACTTCATTGTGAACCATCATCCAAACAAACTTGTTGCTAACAGGGCAGTAAATCTGATGAGTAATAACGCGATGGCCCACTTCAGAAAGATTCTCCAGGGAAGGAAGAGACACATTTTCCTTGATAATTCTTGGTGCAGAAAGATTCCCAGTCGGCTGCCAAGAAACAGCGACAAGAAACTCCTGAAACTAATCATTCAGAATAGCAAAGAAAGTGACACATTTTCCATGATCGTTTTCTTGGTAAGAAAGATAGACTAACTCTTTTATAAATTATTATTTTACATTCAAGTTATTTGGTTGTTTTCTTTCTCTTTGCGTTTTGTCAGGTAAACGACCGGATGTTAATAAAAAAAAAAAAAAAAAGAACGATTCTTTCATCTTAAAACGGATTGCCTCTATTTCATTGATTTCAATGTTTCGGGTTACGAACGTTTCGGGTTACGAACCGAGTTCTGGAACGAATTAAGTTCGTAACCCGTATATATATATATATATATATATATATATATATATATATATATATATATATATATATATATATATATATATATATATATATATATATATTAGTCGCATGTCCTACACAGGATGTAGCAGTCAACCCGAGCATTTTCGCTGTTCGTGATTCCTGGGCAAATTTTACGTTCAGTAGTTTGCCATTGCTTTCTGAACGACCGGCATCTATACCTTTTTCGAAAAAACCAGCACCGCTGTGTTTCGAACCCTTGTATACGGGCTCACAAACAGCGTTCGCAAGCCCTTAGCCACGGAGCCCGGATATATATATATATATATATATATATATATATATATATATATATATATATATATATATATATATATATATATATATATATATATATATATATATATATATATGCCGGCTCCCTGGCCGAGGAGTTAGCAGCTTTCTCCGTTAACTCCGAATACTATCGTGGTTGACGTGAGCGCACGAGAATTAGAAGTGGTTCGAGTCGCGCCAGTGACTTATGAGAGTATAGAGCCGGTCGCTCAGAAAGTCGTGGCGTGCTGATGAGCGTAATCTAGCCTAGGAATCAACATACAGCTGAAAGTTGCTGGTGTTGACCGCAATATCCTGAAACAGGATGGAAACGCGGAATATATATATATATATATATATATATATATATATATATATATATATATATATATATATATATATATATATATATATATTGCATATCCTTTACAGGACATCGCTGTCAACATCAGCATCTTTCAGCTGTATGTTGATTTCTTGGCAAGAATACGCTCAGTAGTTTGCCATTGCTTTCTGAGCGGCCGGCTCACATACCCCGTAAGTTACCGATGCGATTCGAACCACTGCTGATTCTCACCATCATCACGTTACCCACGAGAGTATACGAGATTACGGAGAAAAGTCATAACCTCTAAGCCACGAAGCCGGCATATATATATATATATATATATATATATATATATATATATATATATATATATATATATATATATATATATATATATAAGAAGAAAAAAATAGAAACCTGCAACGTAAGAACCATATGTCCAGGATTTTCCACTGACTTGACAAATATTGACGATGTGAGAAAAACGGATGTGATTGATGCCGAACTAAATCGTCTTAACATTGATATTGCTGGCCTGCAGGAGACTCGCCTCCCTGAGGAAGGGTCACTCAGGGAAAACAATTACACCTTTTTTGGAAGGGTAAAGGGCAGGCAGAAAAAAGGCATCACGGTGTGGGCTTTGCAGTGAAGAATTTGCTACTGGGAATGATTGATATCCCAGCTGGAGGTAATGAAAGACTATTATCCCTGCGCTTTGCAATCTCTTGTGGTTTTGCCACCATTATCACTGCACATGCACCGACACTTGCTTCCTCTGATGATGTGAGGGACACGTTCTATGAGGAGCTAGACTCTGTGATCAAGGCAGTTCCAAAAATCCGACTACATTTATATGCTCGGTGATTTCAATGCTCGTGTGGGCAAGGGCTCGAGTTCATGGCCAGTGTGCCTTGGAAAATACAACATCGGTCGCATGAATGAAAATGGGCAAAGGCTGCTGGAGCATTGCAACAGAAATGACTTATGTATTACAAACTCCTTTTTAAAACAAAAGAGCTGCATAAATGCCACATGTAAACATCCAAGATCCGGCCATTGGCATCAGCTGGACTTGATTATCACACGGAGACAACATCTGAACCATACATCATTAACACGAAGTTACCACAGTGCTGACTGTGATACGGATCATTCTTTGTTTGTTGCAAGGGTTGGACTGAGACCAAAGAGAATCTACACAGCTAAACACAAATTTAGCCCCAGGATTAATATTATTAACACTCACGATCCTGGAGGGTGCTTTGAGATTCAACAGCAACTTGAAGACGCTTTCACTGATACATCAGAAAATTGTACAGTAAGTGAAAAGTGGAGTAAACTTTAAAAAATTATTTATAAAACAGCGGTAGGGGTTTACGGCACTGTGGATCATAAGAGGCAAGACTGGTTTGCGGCAAACAGCCAGATACTGCAGCCCTTGAATGATAAAAAGAAGATAGCTCTCTTAAGAAACAAGGAAAGAACAATGCATAACACTCTGAGTAAACTGAAGAATATGAATAAAATTAAGTGGAACTGCGGTAAAGCTGTGAAAGTGTAAACAATATAAAATGACACAAAGTAGTGCAGCTTTACATAACAGGGTTAAGACACATACAGAACGTTGCGGCGATTAGACTTCATCAGCAAACAAACACATTCACAAACACAACATACAGTCAAGGAGATATCCTGTGACTACATCAGAAGGTGACGACAGGGCGAGAAGAACAAAAGCAAGGAAAAGTGGAAGCAATGAAGAGAAAATGAGAATTGAAAAAAATGTTAATAGAAAAGAATGTTGGTTGAAGAAAATGTTTAATTGATAAAAATGTTAATGGAGAAAACGTTAGTACTCACCTCGCCTTACGGATCTGTAAATGGCTAAGAAAATCTCCGATGGATTCTGATACCTGGTGACGGGTGTTACGGTTTTGTCTGTTGAAGAGTGTCTATGTAGGTATGCGCGTTCACGCATATCAGTCCACCCAGACTTTAAGACTCGCCCCTATAAACAACACAATGGGGTCTTGGATAGTACCACCCTCAGCCTTATCAGACCAGTCAACGTCCTCCTGCCCCGCCCCCTTCCTTCTATGTGCTCACTGAACCGTAACACCCATCACCAGGTATCAGAATCCATCGGAGATTTTCTTAGCCATTTACAGATCCGTAAGGCGAGGTGAGTACTAACGTTTTCTCCATTAACATTTTTATCAATTAAACATTTTCTTCAACCAACATTCTTTTCTATTAACATTTTTTTCAATTCTCATTTTCTCTTCATTGCTTCCACTTTTCCTTGCTTTTTTTCTTCTCGCCCTGTGACCACCTGGACACACTTCCCATCATAACAGAAGTTAAGTGTGCTATAAATGAACTTGCATCCAGGTAAGGATGGGATTCCAATAGAGGTAATCAGGAGTGGGCAAGACACACTCACTCTACAGATCCACCGGCTAATAGAGCTATGCTGGAGAGAAGGACAAGTAACACTGGATTTCAAAGATTCAAGCATCATAACGCTGTACAAGAACAAGGGCGATCGGAGCGACTGTAACAACTATAGGGGTATCTCACTTCTTTGTATTGTTCGGAAAGTATTTGCCAGAATTTTTCTGCACAGACTTCAAGTCCTGGGAGATCAAGTCTACCTCGAATCACAGTGCGGCTTCCGACAGAACCGGTCTACCACTGATATGATGTTCTCTTTGCGAGAAATGCAAGAAAAATGCCGGGAACAAAATTAACCACTGTTTATTGCCTTCATCGACCTCACAAAGGCATTTGATTTGGCCAGTCGTGAGGGTCTGTTCAAAGCTCTAAAAAAGATTGATTGCGCACCAACTCTTCTGTCCATTGTGGAATCGTTCCACACAGGCATGAAGGGTATAATCAAGTTTGATTGTGCAACTTCAGAAGAGTTTGAAATCATCAAGAGTGGAGTTAAGCAAGGTTGTGTACTAGGCCCCACCCCCTCCCTCCCTCTTTGGGATATACTTTTCACTTCTACTGAAATATGACTTTCATGATCAGGATGCCGGTATATACATTCACCCACGCTCAGATGGTGGCCTCTGTAATTCTCAGAGATTGAAGGCCAAGACCAAAACTAGGAGGGTACTAATAAGAGAGTTGCTTTTTGCGGATGATGCTGCAATTACAACCCACTCTGAGGAAGAATTACAACATCTATTATCTTCATTCTCCAATGCTTGTTCTGAATTTGGTTAATTTGGCAATTAACAAAAGAAGTCCCAGATTATGTCTCAAGGTGCACATGGGGTACCATCAATCTTTATTGACGACACCGAACTGGAGATAGTAGACCATTTTACATATCTAGGATCAGAGGTAATAGCAAATTATCCCTAGATAAGGAAATCAACATCAGGATTGGTAAGGCAGCAACAACAATGAACATGTTAGCAAAAAGAGTCTGGGAGAACAGGAAGCTTACTGCCAAAACAAAAGTTCTCGTCTATCAAGCCTGTGTCCTTAGTACTCTTCTTTATGGCAGTGACACCTGGACAACTTACTCACACCAAGAGAAACGTTTAAAAGGGGTTTCATATGCGGTGTCTGCGAAGAATACTTGGTATTAAGTGGCAAGACAAAATCACAAATACTGAAGTATTGGAAAGATCAGGTTGTGTGACGGTTTATTCCATGCTCAGTCTTCATAGACTTAGATGGATAGGACATATTAGGAGGATGGATAATGGTAGAATACCAAATGACATCTTTTTTGGTGAATTACAGATGGGTAAGAGATCTCAGGGTCGGCCTCTACTACGATACAAAGATGTGTGTAAGCGGGACATGACTGATACTGGCATTGCCTGTTTACAGCAGAGCTGCGTTCTTGCGCCGTTAGGCCGACACATCCGACTTCTGCTGGCATTTGTTGACCGGGTTAACATTCTCGGATACAGGCATTGATAATGCACATTGGGATTAAGTCGCCGCTGAACGTGTTACATGGAGGGCAACTATCAGAAATGGAATAAAGACAAAGGAGAAAATGGTTGCAGATAAAGCACACACAGAGCGTGAGAGACGTAAGATGGTGCATGATGGTGGAAATGACCATGTTTTCACATGCATCCACTGTGGACAAACATTTGCAGCACGAATTGGCCTTATCAGCCACACTCGCCACCGCCATGGGTCGTAGTTATTAAGCCTTTTTGAAGCCCAATGTACCAAACTATCGTCTGTCAAGACGGAAAGGTGCCAATGAATGAATTATATATGTTTGTGTGTGTGTGTGTGTGTGTGTGTGTGAGAGAGAGAGAGAGAGAGAGAGAGAGAGAGAGAGAGAGAGAGAGTGCTAGAGCTTAGAATGGGTACTAGCAAATATCTTGTGAAATAAACGCGGCCGGCATAAACTCATCACATATAGCACCAAGTATCAATTGGTCTATAAAAAAATATGCGTCCAGCACGATATGTCAAACGTGCTTTAAGACATACAAATGTGCCATTTACTTGTTAACCAGTAAAATAATAGGTTATTCATGCTTATATTTATGGTAATTACCTAAGCTGCCGCAGTTCAGTGTCTAAAATATGGCACCTTATACCTTATATCGTGTCCCTGATAATTTGCTTTCTTACTTAAGCAAACCAAACATTATTTCTTGATCTCCGAATAGTAACTCTGTCGCTATAAAACATCGGTTTAATGGCCAATCAAGGATGAATATCATAAAGATAATCCCGCTGAAGTTTAGTAAGGTAATTATAATCTTACAAGTCGAGAAGATGGACTTCATTGCACCGGGTTTTATCCCATATGGCTTGGTCTCTTTCTGCAGGGCGGCCTGCCGAAAGCGTCGCATAAAACACGAACTCCGTAGCTCCAGCGACGACCCCTAGGAGTCTCCAAGAAAATGCACTCGCGAACCGAAAGACGTAGCCCAGAATCGAACCCAAGCCTTTCGTAGCTTGATTCAGACGACTTCACCACTTCACCACGTAGTCTCATTGCAGATATTGGAGGGGTGTGTGTGTGTGTGTGTGTGTGTGTGTGTATGTGTGTGTGTGTGTGTGTGTGTGTTAGGTCTTCATATATTCTTGGCCATGACATAAGGAGAGGGATGACCATTTCCCTTCGTCGCTGTTCTTCCTTCTCAGGAATGTTCAAGAAAATTATCTGGCACCCATTCTAAGAGGCTGAACCAGATCCAGCAGGCAGCCTGAACTACAAGATCTGTTTTCGTAACCATGCCAATAACAAGGAACCAGTTTGCAGTGGATCCTTTCAGATGAGGTATGCCAGGAAATGAGAAGCCTGAGAAACTGGTTAAGGAAGGAATTAAGGCACAATGTGCAGATTTTCCAGTTACGTATTACTGAAAGAAAACTTTATAAAACACACAGAAAATGACCTATGTAATCACGTTATAACTAATATCTTTTTGGGCACATTTCTACTACTAGGCTTAGAATAGAACACAACAGATAGTCCCAAGTATACACAGCTAAGCTAGATGGAACAGAAATATATAAATGATGACAAGCAGATTAAACTGCACAACACACACTGCCAAACTATACCAAATCCATCTCAGTAAGGTCTGTTCTAAGGCCGGACGAAGTCATTCTAGATGTTACACACTACGGAACATTGTAGGATCTGAAGAAGACAATGAGGCTCTATTATGAAACAACATTGCAAATATAGGTTGATTCCATGTGAACAAACAGAAGGTGATCAATGCCAGGGCCATATTGATCGGCAAACAGTCTTGCTGCTGCTGAGGATTGATCGCAGACCATGATCTTGTCAGACAAATACCGCTATGTCACGGGGGTCGTGAAGCCCACCTCACACAACTGTAATGGTGATCTAAGTTATTTTGTTCATTTGCAGAAAGAACACTCGCCAACATGAGCAAAGGTGATAGGGCTGCCATGGCACGCAGCAGGAGCATCGACAACCAGCTGGACGAGGAGCGGGAGCGTAGAGAAAAAGAGATACAGATTCTGATACTAGGTAAGATGTGTGCAAAGTGATAGAAGCATTATCACAGACTGTCAATTGTCTATACACGCGTATATTAATACAGAAGCCGAATGAAACGCTGACCTTATTGCCATAAACTTTATATTGACTAACTGCATGTTTCCAGTATATATGAATCAAGCAATCTTGCATGAGTAAAGAAGATTGCGGAGGCTTTTGAGCGTAAATGATACAAAAGAAAATTTAGAATACCTTGGATTAAGATAATGGAAACTGGTAGCATTTTAGAATATCTGAGCATGTAAGAAAACTGGTATGTAAACAACAGTCATGCTTGGAAACTGAAATTCTTGGACCAAATTAAACGTCTCCGTGCGTTTGGGGGGAAAAAAGGTACTCTGAGCAACGTTACTGGAAAAGGAGGAAATAGTCGATCAACACAGCGGTGGACACAGGACATTACAGAAAATACCTGAGACAGGAGAGCTGGCCGAGGACCGAGAATCTTTCCAGCGGCTAGTGAAAAGATCCGAGGACCGAGAATCTTTCCAGCGGCTGCAGAAGAGAGCCAAGGTCCACAAAGAACTGGTTACATCGCATTCGGCCTTAAACTCCCCCCTCCCCCATCATACACACACACGCACGCACGCACGCACGCACGCACGCGCACACACACACACACACACACACACACACACACACACACACACACACACACACACGTCAGCATAGGTTTTCAACCAGCTCCAACCAAGCTCTCCTTTCTTTTACCACCCCCCGCAGGTCCGAACCCCTACTATGTCTTCACTTTATTATTAATACCGTAATATTAATCTCTCGCATTAGCTTCTGTGTCCAATTAACAGGACTTCTCAATGTATGTCCTATCCAGTGATAGCGTCTTTTCCTCTCCACTTTATCAACTCGAATTTGTTTAGTTTCCCCATAAGCTCCATATTAGCGATTATGCCGTACCATTTTAGCCCTTCTCTGCCCAGGCACCCCCGTTGATGAATGTTTGTAATTTACTGGTAATAGTTTTAGTCGTTCTCCGTATTTTTTAAATGTTTTTTTTTTTGTATTTTTGTTTTTTGTTTTTGAGGTTTGTTTTTAACCATAATTCATTATTGATTTGATATCCGAGATTAGAACAAGAATCGCCATGGTGAAAGTAGCTTTTAGCAAGATGAAAAACATTCTGACCAATAAAAAGATGTCAACTAAAACGAGAAAAAGAGTGTTGAGGGGATACATAGAGCCTGTTCTTTTGTATGGATGTGAAACTTAGACAATGTGCAGTCAAGCTGAAAAACATCTGATGGCTGCAGAAATGTGGTTTCTGAGGAAAATGCAAAGAATACCATGGACAAACAGAAAAACCAATGACCAAGTACTACAGGAGGCAAATGAAAATCGTAAATTGATTAGAGAAATTAGACGTAGACAGTCAACATTTTTTGGACATGTTATGAGAAGAAATAGATTGGAGAACTTAGTGATAACTGGCAAGATCGAAGGGAACAGACCAAGAGGAAGACCGAGAGGAAAATACCTGGATGGCTTGGCCACATGGCATGGACGAGACAGGAACACTGAGTTGATCCACGATGCTGGTGATCGTGTGAAATGACGAGTCTTGACCGCCCACGCTTTCCGGCATGATCCGAGTTAAATATTTTAAGTTTGAAATAGATATAATTTAGTTTTACTTGCATATATTTACTAGTGATATGAAAGCTCCTGTTGCCATTTCTACTTGTACAAGTATATTAATATCTCTGCCTGTTTCCCCATTGTTATCTATATTGTTGCCTATATGTATACCGTCATCATCATTATCATCAAGTGCCATGCCGATAAGCGTGGGCGGTCATGTTTCGCCATCTCACTCGATCACCAGAGTCGTGGATCAGCTCCGTGTTCTTGTCCCGACCATGCTAAGTGGCCAAGCCATCCAGGTACTTACTTCTCTGCCTTCCCCTTGTTATCTTCCCCTAGATCTTGCCAGTTGTCACTAATTTCTCCAAATTATTTCTTCTCATAACGTGACCAAACAATTGTGACTGTCTACGTCTAATTTCTCTAATCAGTTTACGATCTTCATTTGTTTCTTGTAGGATTTGCTCATTGGTTTTTCAGTCTGTCCATGGTTGTCTTCTTTTTTTGCGCTCGCTCGCTTTGAACTCAAGCGTTGTTTATACACACTACTTCTAGTAGTGCTGGACTAAATTGTGAGAGTGGATTAGTGTTCCTTGTTAACAGTGTCCCTCGCCATCAGGCGAACCCACTCTGATTTCAGAGGTAGTATTCTTCTTTAATCTACTGCTTTTTGTATTAGCCGGCTCTATGGTGAAGGCGGTTACGAATGCAATTCGTAATCCCGCATACCCCGTTGGAAACACAGCTGTGGGTGGTTTGGAATCAGACCGCCTTACGTTGGTTTCCGTTGAAAGGTATGAGTCCAAATCGTTCAACAACTGAAGGTAAACTTGCAAAGAAATCACAACCAGTTATTTTATCCGTTTTAACTGGGTCAGCCTAGTCACCAATCAACAAGCAGGTCCTCTATAGAATATCCTTCTCATCATCATCATCATCATCATCATCATCATCATCATCATCATCATCATCATCATCATCATCATCATCATCATCATCATCATCATCATCATCCTGTTCGTTCTGATTATGGCCCGCCGAAAATTTTCTTCACTCTTAGGTTAATTTTAAAGCGATCCCCTCATTCGTGAGGATTCGAACACACGACCAACAAGTCGGCAAGTGTCCAAGCCGCTGCACTCTCGCGGCTCCCTCGAGCAGGTATAGTTGACCTATAGCTGACTGCTTCAAGGTTGATGCATCTACTGTCTTGATTCCAGCATTAGTTAATTTTGTTTGTATTTTTATAACCAAACGACTGTGATCCGAGCTGATATCTGCCCCCTGGGTATGTTTTATCATTCTTAACATTGTTTTAAAATCTGCTTCCATTATTGATACAGCCAGTATGGTTTCTGTTTATATCTCCCAGACTTTTCAATATATGCAGTTTCCGAGGTTCACGTTGGAAAAATGTGTTACAGATAAAGAGATCTCTTTGTAAAATTACCTACGGAAAGAAAAACAGTGGAAGAAGAATGGGAGATGTTCAAATCTAGCATTTTAAATACTGCAAAAATAACATATGGAAAAAACGCAAAACACGGATAAAGAAAATAACAAGCTGGTGGAACGCAGAAGTAAAGAAAGCGGTAGAAGACACAAAGGAAAAATATAAAAAGTGGTTGAAGAGCAAACAGAAATGTGATTACATAGAATATAGAATAGCGAGAAGACATGTGAGTAGAATAGTAAAGAAAAAACAAAAAGACTGGGAAGAGTATGGAGAAACCCTAAATAAAAACTACAAGGAGGCAACTAGAAACTTCTACAAAAAGGTAAGTGCAATGCGAACCAGAGGAGAACCCTTTGACCCAACTGAAATAATTAATAGCGAAAATGGAGAACCAATAAGTGAACAAAAACAAATCCTAATAAGATGGAAGCAGTATTTCGAACAACTTCTCAACATCCCATCAGATGTCACATGAATTCAAGAGACCAACACAGATGTCATCGAAGAACTAGAACCAGATATACTAAAAGAAGAAATTATAGAAGCCATCAGATTAGCCCAATTGAACAAAGCACCGGGACAGGATGAAATACCAAATGAACTAATTAAAGCAGCAAGAGAAGTAGGAACAGCTTGGCTACATAGACTATTCAACCATGTTTGGGTATAACAACAGACACCACGAGACTGTGGAAAAGCCATAATTATCCCAATTTGGAAAAACAAAGGCGGCAAGAGAGACTGCACACAATATAGAAGCATTTCACTGTTAAGTCATACTGGGAAAATATTTTGTAAATTTCTTGAAAAAAGATTACGAACTACTTTAGAACCCCAGCTAAGCGAAACACAACTTGGATTTAGGAAAAACAAAAGGATGCACAGATGCCATTTTTGATCTTAGACAGAAAAATCAATCGAATTCAATGAAACACTCTACTTAGCCTTTTTCGACCAAGAAAAGGCATTCGATAGAGTAGATAGAAACAAGCTGTGGGAAATCCTTAAACAATATGGAGTGAGTACACATCTAACCAACCTATGTAGAAGTTTATACAACAGTGAATGCATGGTGAGAGCAACTGGAGGACGCTCAGAACCCTTCACCATAAGATCTGGAGTACGACAAGGTTGTGTCCTGTCCCCTCTCTTGTTAATAACATATATAGACAACATATGTAAAGAAACCAGTCAAACAGAGACAGCAAGAATGATGAGAATACATAAGAAGAAGAATCTGCAAATATAACCATTAGAGAACTCCTGTTTGCAGACAACCAAGCACTAATAGCAAAATCAGAAGCTGAATTACAAGACCACATGAATAGCCTAAACGAAATGTGTAGGGAACATAACATGGACATTAGTCATGACTATAACTAAAGAAGAACAAACAACAACAATTCACATAAACGAACATCCCTTGAAACAAGAAAAGAGTTTCAAGTACCTAGGAAGTATAATATCATCAAATGGCAGATCAGAAGTCGTGATCGAAAATAGGTGCAATAAGGCAAACCAACTCATCGGACAAATGGCACCAATACTAAAGAACAAACAAGTATCAATAACTACTAAGAAAGCACTTTACAACACAATCTTCCGACCAATCAATAACTACTAAGAAAGCACTTTACAATGAGATTCCTGAGAAGAATACTCAACATATCAAGAATAGAGAAGATCATCATCATCATCAAATGCCGTGCCGGCTGGCGTAGGCGTTCATGGCTCTCCATAGATCTCGGTCTTTGGTTTTCTGGATCAACTCTGGTGCTGATATTCCTCCATGCCACCGTCTCAATCCATCCAGCATCACTTCTCTTGGTCTACCTCTGCCTCTCTTCCCCTCGATCTTTCCAGTTGTTACGATGTTCTCCAATGCCTCTCTTCTCATCACGTGACAGAAGAAAGATGTTTGTCTCTGTCTTATTGTTGTACATAATGTTCTAGTTTCATTAGCCTGTTTCATGCAGTCGTCGTTAGTTACTCTGGCAGTCCAAGGAATTCGCAACATTCGTCTCAGGAACCACATCTCTGTTGCTTCTAATTTCTTCTTAATTTGTTCATTTACGTTCCAAGATTCACTGCCATACAGCAAAACTGGTTCTACATAGCATTTCAGCACTCTCTTTCTTACATTCAGTGATAGTGACTTATTGCATAAGATACTCTTCATTTTCTGAAAAGCGGCTTTTGCCTGCCCTATTCTACTCCTAATCTCTGTTGTACATCTTCCATCTGATGTTATAAATGCCCCTAGGTATCTAAAATTATCAACTTGGTTAAGGATTTTCCCTTCTATTTCTATGTCACATTTTGGTGTCACCATTTTCTTTGATATTACCATTGTTACTGTTTTCTTGATATTCAAGGAGAGTCCTTTGCTCGCACTCTCTGTTACTACAACGTCTAATAATTGTTGTAGGTCTGTTGAATTATCCGCCACCAATACTGTGTCATCTGCATAGCGTATATTATTTATATTATAACCTCCAACTAGTATTCCTGGCATCTCTTTGATCTCTCTCATTATTACTTCGCTATACAGGGAGAAAAGATCTGGCGACAAGACACACCCTTGTCGTACTCCTAGCTTTATCCGTTCGTAACTACCCTCTTTATTTCCCATTTTAATTGCTGCTACTTGGTTCCAGTAAACATTCTTTATTATTCTTAAATCTTTTCCATCAATGTTGATATCGTCCAACATTTTAATCAGTTCATCATGTTTTACTTTATCAAATGCCTTAGTATAATCTATGAAGCACAAATATATGTCTCTCTGTTTCTCTATTGATCTTTCTATTAGTGTCCGTAATGTATAAATTGCATTGTTTGTGCCCTTTCCTTCCACAAATCCATACTGTTCTTCACTAATTTCCATTTTTATTTTCTTTTTGATTCTTCTCATTATGATTCTGAGTAGAAGCTTAGTGATATGGTTTATAAGGTTAATTGTACGAAAATCTTCACAATCAATTGCTCCTGGTCTTTTTGGTATAGCTATAAATACAGATTTCAGCATATCACTGGGTAAATATCCACTGCTGTAAATATCATTCAACATTTTGGTTAATATATCTACTCCAAATTCTCCCAATACTTCTAATTCTTCTATTGTGATTTCATCTGGCCCAGCTGTTTTTCCTTTCTTCATACGTTTCATAGCGTCAGCGACTTCTTCTTTCAGAATAGTTGGACCTTCTAAGTTACTATCTTCTGTTAATTCTCCCCTTTCTCCTTCATATAATTCTCTTATATACTCATTCCACCTCTTCATTATAGCATCTTCCTCTAATATTATCTTTCCTGTTTTTGATTTCAAACACCCTGTATTTATTCTTATTTTTCTTCCTGTAAGCTCACTGATTTTTCTGTGCATATTTTTTGTATCTTTAATGGAATTTAATTCAATTTTTTTGCATTGCTCGTTTAACCAACTTTCTTTAGCCTTCCCACATTTATCTTTTATTTCTTTATTTATCTTAGCGTATTCTTGTTTGTCATTTTTACTCTGTTTTCTTTTGTCCATCAGTTTTAAGATATCTTCATTCATCCATTTTTTCTTAGCTATTTTGCCTCTCTCCGGTAATACTTCTTTGCTAGTTTGATGAATGGAGTCCCTTAACATTTCCCATTGTTCATCTATACTCTGTATTTTAGTTATTGCATTGTACCTATTTTTCACAGTCACTCTGTATTGTTCTTGCATTTCTTTGTCCTGAGAAGATCAGAAATGAAGAAATCAGGACTAAAGTGGGGGTTAAAGCAGCACTAGATTTTATTAGAAAGCAGCAAGTCAAATGGTTTGGCCATGCAAGTAGGTTACCAGTCAACAGCATACCACAACAAGCAATGATGTACAGACCAGGTGGAAACAGAGGAAGAGGCCGACCACGTAAACGTTGGACGGAAAAAATAGCAGTGTTCATGGGAATATTGATATATGAAGCCCATAATCGGGCACTCTCACGATGTTTATACTTCACCTCAACACCGCAAGGTACAAGAGGAACATGATGAGATGAGATGAGATGAGATAATGAGATGGTTCCCTTCGCAAAACTGCACCAGTCTGTCTCCGCAGTCATTATTGTTTCCTTTTCCATGTTGCTTATAATCTACTTTTACATAATTCTTCCTTCTTTTTCGCGAATGTTTCCCATGACTATTGTTACTTCTGATTATTTACAGCCTTCAATTTCTGTTGTAAGTCTTCGAAATATTTATTTAGCTTCAGAAAATCAAAGCAATGTTTTCCCGTAGTGAATTTGAATAACGAAGACACAAATCATAGAATGTACGATTTATTGCTACACGACAGGGTTGTTGAATACATACCAAACTGGGTTGACAAGATATTACACACGGGCGATGGGATCATGGGAAGACTGACACATTACAATTATACACTTCCGGCGTCGTCCATTGCACGTCATATCTTGGAAACCGGTCATGCAATTGATAGAGAAAGCGCTTTTCGCGTGTTGTTTTATACACAAAATAGTCGTTTGTTACAGTTTGCAGAAGCCCTAATGATTCATCTACATAGGCCAATTTTGTAACAAACAGAAAGACATGGTAGTCAGTTTAAAATTACCATGGTAAACAATTGATATTACTGTGCGAACATGTGTATATTTCAGCTTGGACGATGTATCTAGTTATTTTACTCTACGTTGTGTAACTTCTGCAGTATGTACCCGACGAGATGCAGCGAAATATGCCAGGCAATAAAACAGATGAAATAAGATGTAAACTTGAAACTCTGCAAAACCCTTTGGAGGAAAGCGTTGACCAAACTTGATTGAACATCAAGAATACAATTCAATCTACCGCAGAAGAATGTCTCGGTGTGTTAACCACGCATAGAAAGAACAGATGGTTCAATCAAAAATGTGAAGAAGCAGTCATTAGGAAGAAGAATGCCAGACATGTATGGTTAAATGATATCAATAACATCCAAAAGAAAGAGCATTATAGAAATGAATGTAAAGAGGCTACAAAAATAGTCAGACAGCAGAAGCGAGAGTATATGAGTAATATAATCAAAGATATGGAAACTAATCACCAGAAAAATGAATCCAGAAAATTTTTTAAAGAACTGAAGTCAATGAAACGAGGGCACCAACAAAACACATATGGTTTAAAAGACAAAAATGGGAATATGATAAATAACAATGAGGAAATGTGCAACACATGGAAAGAATATTTTATTGAATTACTAAATTGTGAAGCTCCAAGTAACATTTTCCCACAGGAAGAGGTTCTAACATGCGAACTACAAATTGAAGAACCTACATTTCAAGAAATCCTACATGTAATCACACGACTTAAAAACAATAAGGCAACTGGGACTGATGGAATTGCTGCTGAATTTATAAAGGCAGGTGGCCATGCATTACATCTAAAGCTATACGAACTAATAATAAAAATCTGGAGGACAGAAGAATTACCCCATGACTGGAAAGAGTCATTATTGATACCTATCTTTAAGAAAGGAGACAAGTTCCAATGTGGAAATTATAGAGGAATATCACTACTGTCCACAAGCTATAAGATACTATCCGCAGTATTACTAAATAGACTAAAACCATATTCAGAAGACATATTAGGTGACTATCAGGCGGGTTTTAGACAAAACAGATCAACAATAGATCAGATATTTATCTTACGACAAATAGCCGAGAAACATTGGGAATATAAAAGAGATCTCCATAACATTTTTGTGGATTTTAAAAAGGCTTATGATAGTGTCCATAGGAGTAGTCTATGGAATGCTATGCAGGAATTTGGAATACCAAGGAAGTTAATCAACATGACCAGACTATGCATGGAAGATACTTATAATATAATAACATATAAAGGCAGGAAATCAGACCCCTTCCAAATAACATCTGGCTTGAAACAGGGTGATGCACTATCGCCGCTACTCTTCAATCTGGCTCTAGAGAAAGTTGTAAGGAAGGTAAAGGAGGAATGTGATATTGGAGGAATATCCAAGCTGCTTGGTTATGCAGATGATATAGATATTATAGGGCAAAGTGAACAAAAGACATTGGAAATATTGACTCACTTAAAGGAAAAAAGCCCAACAGATGGGGCTGGTTATCAACCAAGATAAGACAGAATATATGGTAATTTCAAGAGACGGAATGGCTAAAAACTCTGGCCACATACAAATAGATAATATGACCATTAAAAGAACGGAAACATACAAATACCTGGGTACAATCTTCAACTGCTCCAACATCATAAGGGAAGAAATACAAACTAGAATCAACTCTGGAAATAAGATATACTATGCACTACAACATCTACTAAAATCAAAGCCGCTATCTCGTAACACCAAAATCACAATATACAAAACACTGATCAGACCAGTTGTGCTGTATGGCTCTGAAACCTGGAGTACAACGAAAGAAGACGAAGCCTTGTTACAAACCTTTGAGAACAAAATTTTAAGACGCATCTTTGGACCCATTAGGGATACACAAAGTGGAGAGTGGAAAAGAAGAAGTAACAAAGACATTTATGATCTGTTTAAGTCTCCGCTAATCACTGGTATCATGAAGGCTAATAGACTACAATGGCTGGGGCATATAGAAAGAATGGAAGATAATAGGGAAACAAACCTCGCTTACACTCAGGAAATAAATGACCGTAGACCCCGAGGTAGACCAAGAAGGCGGTGGAGAGATTATACATGTACAGACCTGCAAGCACTTGGAATCAACGACTGGCAAGAGAAGGTCCATCAGAGAGACGAATGGAGACGGATTGTATCTGCAGCAAAGAACCTCAATGGCTCGGAACGCTGAAGAAGAAGAATAAATCGTACATTCTATGGTTTGTGTCTTCGTTATTCAAATTTATTTAGCTGTTTATCATGATAATCTGATGTTGGAGACATGTTTGTAATATTGCTATGTCAAAAAGTCTTGCCTTAATTGTGAGAAGTATCGTTCTGTCTGTATGTGCCTAGAATCCATTACTATTGATCGATTTTTGTTTACTAACATTTCTATTTCTCGCTCATGATAACGTCCTCCCAAGTTAGGGATCGTAAACTGATTAGAAACATTAGACGTAGACAGTCAACATTTTTGGGCATTTTATGATAAGAAATGAAATGGAGAACTTGGTGACAACTGGCAAGATCGAAGGGAAGAGACCAAGGGGAAGACCGAGAAGTAAATACCTGTTTGGCTTGGCCGCATGGCTTACTATAGACAGGGACGCGGAGCTGATCCACGACTCTAGTCATCGAATGACATGGCGAAACATGACCGCCCACGCTTATCGGCATGGCACATGATGAATGGATGGAGCTAATCAGATGTAATCTTCCCTTCCTCTGTAGCTAGCATCCGATTGTTATGTTTCCGATGCTTCTAGAATATACAAATGCATATTATTAGCTTCTCAAATCAGATTGCTGCATGCTGTAAAGTTCCTACGTTCCACATACCAATCATTAGACACCTCTTCCAAACGGTGGTTTGTTGTATTATGACATTTTAAAGTGCAGACTATATATGAAGTTATTTGTGTCGTTTTCTTCGCAATATTGTGTCGTTATGTTGTGGTGTTGCGCTGTTTTCCCCGTGATGTTGTCTCGTTACGTTGTGGTGTTGCGCTGTTTTCCTCGTGGCGAATTCAAATCCATGACCCTAGGGCCGGCAGACGATAGTGTTAGCCACTGTGCTGGCGCGGATCCCCACATTGCAGCGTGGTCGTATTGAGTTGAGTTGAGGTGAACCGACATCACTGCACTCAGGACATTCTCATACGCGCTCCGTCCCCTCGTTCAACAGCCAGCGAAGAGTCATAATGCAAATCGTTCCCACCACTATATGATTGAAAGTTCTCCTGGTCTTCCCTCTCGGGTTCGAGATTCTCCCCAAACCTCTGCCAATCTCCCGCAATTTCATTCTTTCCACATACGAGTTCTCAACCTGTTCTCCCACTCTCTCCACCTGATGCCACAGATGCTCGACCACCTCTCCCTTGCCCATAGGTAATATGCCACCAATAGGTGCATGTTCTGCCAGCCTATAAGCCTGTTTATATGTGTTGATAACCTTTACGTCACATTGTTTATAACAGTAATTAAAATTAAACACCACCTCAGCGATCAGCTCTCCCACCCCGCCCCCGGAAACACTTCGCTACCCCAAGTGGTCGCAACTCACAGGTTAGGAATCCTTGTATTTTTTTAAAGTTTCATATCCTTTACAGGACGTTGCAGTCAACACCAGCATTTTTCAGCTGTTGTTGATGTTCTTGGCAAGATTACGCTCAGTAGTTTGCCATTGCTTTCGGAGCTACCGGCTCACATACCCTGTAAGTAACCAACGCGACGCGATCCACTGCCGAATCTCGCGCAGCTGCGTTACTCACGTGAATATACGGGATTACGGAGAAAGTCATTAACACCTAGGCCAGGGAGACCGGCAATCGTTGTATTAGAGGTTTCATTTTCCCCTGCTATTATACATGCTCCATGGCGAAGGGGTTACGGACACAGTTCGTCAGCCCACATCACACAGCAGCGGGCGATTAGGCAGCTGACCGCCTTGCGTTGATTTGTTTTAATGAAATGGTATGGGTGTCGGTCGTTTAGAAAGCAATGGCAAACTACTGAACGTAAACTTGCCCAGGAATCACAATCAGCGAAATCATGCTGGGGTTGACTGCCACATATCCTGTGAAGGATATGCAACAAACATCATACACAGCAGAATAACCTCAGATGCTGGTGGTCGACTTTGCCGAAGGGTGTCACGCCCTAGCGCTTAAATTGTTTGTGGTGACCGTGGTAGGGAGTTCGTTCCGCAAGCCAGTCAGTTAGACTTAAATATTCAATTCTCGTCGCCTACTTGGGAACGTTAATTACAAGTAAATCAGAAGTCGGAGACGGTTCGCCTGATGGCGATGGACACTGCTAATTTGAAAAGCTAATCCACTTGCAAAAATCAGCCCCAATGCACTCCCTAATAAGCAACCTTTAGCAATAGCAGCACGCGTGTAGACGACGTTTGGGTTCAAACAGAGCGGACGAGAAAATATCTCAGCTGGCAGGAGTTGTCTGTTTCTCCATCATATCATATGGTTTGTTTGTTTGTAAGGTTTGTTCGTTCTCACATGACTTACTGACTTGCTATAAGCCGTAGTTGTTCCCGCTGAAGGCACGAGCTTGGCTGAAATCAAAAGGCCAAACAATCCCCGAAAGCGTGATTTGCCTCTCAAAGTGATTTTTCATTTCATCGATTTAGTTACCAGTATTTCCCAATTGGCCCTACGTGTTTCAAATTATTATGGTTTTAATATCATCTCTCAACCTTGGCATGTGAAATGTTGGGAAAAGAACCAGGTTCGTGAGCGGGGGTCACCTGCAAATTATGGTTCTTGTTACGAGGAGAACAGCGAATTTAATAAGTAATCTTGTGGCGCATTGAACTAAATATCTATTTACTGATGATATATCTATTGAGTGAGCTGTCGACGTTGCTGAAAGGATAAAGCGTTCTAGTTCATAAACTTCCGGGGCACTGACGGCGGGGTAGCGGAATCAACTTCTACCCTGGGCAGTTGGACGTCAACCTTGACGTCTAGTTCATAAAATAAAGCCATGGCAAACTACTGCCTAGAAAATCAACCTGGGGTTATGATTGATCGTGACGTCCTGCACAAGAGATGTTATTTTATTTAAATATGTTGAGTTGATTGAGTTAATCTGTTGAGTTATTAACAATGCGAGTGGGTAAAATCTGTTGAGTTATTAACAATGCGAGTGGGTAAAATCTATTGAGTTATTAACAATCCGAATGGGTAAAATCTATTAAGTTATTAATGATGCGAATGGGTAAAATCTGTTGAGTTATTATCAATGCGATAGGTAAAATCTATTGAGTTATTAACAATCCGAATGGGTAAAATCTATTGAGTTATTAATGATGCGAATGGGTAAAACCTGTTGAGTTATTAATGAAGCGAATGGGTAAAACCTGTTGAGTTATTAACAATGCGAGTGGGTAAAAAGCAAAGCCAGTCCATACGTCTCCACTTTAATATGTTTATATCAGATCCTGTTTTGTTTTCTGGCATGTAATTTAGATTCATGTAATGCACCCATCTTTCATGATATACAATCTCTAGCGTACAATGCAGATTCATAATGCACCCATCATTCATAATATACCATCTCTAGCATACATTGCAGATTCATAATGCACCCATCATTCATAATATACCATCTCTAGCATACATTGCAGATTCATAATGAACCGAACATTCATATAATACAATCTATAGCATACATTGCAGATGCATAATACACCTATTATTCATAATATACATTCTCTAGAATGCATTGTAGATTCATAATGCACCCATCATTCATAATAAACAATCTCTAGCATACATTGCAGATTCATATTGTACACATCATTCATGTCATACAATCTCAAACACGAATTGCAGATTTATTATGCTTGCACCCATCGTTCATAATATACAATCTCAAGCATATATTGCAGATTCATATTGTACCCATCATTCATGATATACAACCTCAAACACGCATTTCGGACTTATTACGCATGCACCCATCGTTCATGGTATACAATCTCCAGCACGTATTGCAGATTCATAATGCACACATTATTCATGTTACAATACAACCTCTGACATACATTAAAGATTCGCCTGATGCACTCAGCATTAACGATATCATACAACCTCTTTCATACATATGATACATGAGATTCACGCGATACCACCTTCATTCACGTATCATACAAGCACTCGCCTGTAATCTATTTCCTCAGGCAGCCCTGGAACCGGCAAGAGCACTTTCATCAAGCAGTTTCGTCTCCACTATGGAGATGGGTTTCCTCCCAGCGAAAGGCGCCTTTTCCACGAACAGATTCTACAGAACGTGGCAACCGGACTTGTCCATTTGGTGGAGCACATGGATCGCATGGGACTCAAGTTCGCCTCGCCTCAGATCCAGGTTTTTGTTTTCTCACGCATATAAGTTGTGCCTCCGTCTGCCAGCTATCTCTGTGATTGCCCGACTCTGTGTGCGTATGTGTGTGTGTGTGTGTGTGTGTGTGTGTGTGTGTGTGTGTGTGTGCGTGTGCGTGCGCGTGTGTGTGTGAGACAGACAGACAGACAGACAGACAGGCAGACAGACAGACAGACAGACAGGTGGACGGACGGACGGACGGACGGACAGACAGACAGACAGATAGACAGAGCATGTGTGCACATCTGTGTGTGTGAGTGTATGTGTGCGTGACTGCGTGCGTGCGTGCGTGCGTGTGTGTATGTGTGTGTGTGTGTGTGTGTGTGTGTCTTTTGGGGGTTTGATAATGGTTTCTTTTCTAAAATGAATCTTATAAGCGTGACTTAAACAATTTTTACAAACGGAATACAGGCTTGGCCATGGGAATCCCATGGGAAAAAAGGGGGATTTTCTGAATAGTGTAGGGATGGGATCTCCCCCGATGGTGTTTCCACCTTGTCGTGGTGGGGGAGCTTGAGTTTCTCAATGACCCTGAGAGCTATGCCGGCGGTAGCGTAGCTACCAGCAGGGCCTCCCAAGCCGGACAGGTCAAAGGGTAGAGAACAGACAAAGAGAAACACCCTGGTCCTCCAGGTTAGGGGTTGAAGCGTGGGGTTAACATCCCCACCTTTGTAAAAACCTTTCTTTGTTACGAAACAAATACATGAGCCTCGATATCGGACTGACTTATCTGGACAACGACCTTGGAACGTTAAAGGACTTTTGAGATTTGGAACATGGAATGTACGGACACTATATCGAGCTGGAGCGGCCGAAGAACTAACCCGGGAGCTGATTGAATATCAAATGGATATAACAGCAATTCAAGAAATAAGGTGGCCAGGAGAGGGTACTTTAGAGCAAAATGGAATGATTATAATATATGGAGGAAACACCCAAAATAAACATGAATTAGGAACAGGATTTGTCATTAAAAAAAGAGTTATGGGGGAACGTTTTAAACTTTAAAGCTTTTAATGACAGGATTAGTAAATTACGAATAAAAGGTAAATGTAAAAATATAACGATGATTAATGTACATGCACCTACTGAAGAAAAAGAAGATGATATTAAAGAAGACTTTTATAATGATCTGGAAGATGTCATAGAAGAAACCCCCAAACAGGACATCCTGATTGTGCTGGGAGACTTCAATGCAAAAATAGGTAGAGAGCAAACTAATAAAAAAGTGGCCGGTATGGAAAGCCTACATACAACTTCAAATGATAATGGATGGAAAGTCATCAACCTGGCAGAAGCCAAAGGACTGCAGGTTAGCAGTACCAGACTACAAAGAAAGGATATACACAAACAAACTTGGAAATCATGTGACAAGAGAACCTATAATCAAATAGATCACATTTTAATTAACAACAGAAATGCATCAAACATACAGCAAGTCAGAAGTTATAGAGGAGCTGAGTGCCACAGTGACCACTTCCTCGTTGGAGCAAAATTTAAAATAAAACTTAAGAGAGCTTTCTATACTAAATTACAAAGATTACACCCAACATATAACAGAGAAAAACTGCAAGACATTACAGTCAAAGAGAAATTTACAGATGAAATAAAATGTAAACTTGAAACTCTGCAAAACCCTTTGGAGGAAAGCATTGACCAAACTTGATTGAACATCAAGAATACAATTCAGTCTACCGCAGAAGAATGTCTCGGTGTGTTAACCACGCATAGAAAGAACAGATGGTTCAATCAAAAATGTGAAGAAGCAGTCATTAGGAAGAAGAATGCCAGACATGTATGGTTAAATGACATCAATAACATCCAAAAGGAAAAGCATTATAGAAATGAATGTAAAGAGGCTACAAAAATAGTCAGACAGCAGAAGCGAGAATATATGAGTAATATAATCAAAGATATGGAAACTAATCACCAGAAAAATGAATCCAGAAAATTTTTTAAAGAACTGAAGTCAATGAAACGAGGGCACCAATAAAACACATATATATATGATTTAAAAGACAAAAATGGGAATATGATAAATACCAATGAGGAAATGTGCAACACATGGAAAGAATATTTTATTGAATTACTAAATTGTGAAGCTCCAAGTAACATTTTCTCACAGGAAGAGGTTCTAACATGCGAACCACAAATTAAAGAACCTACATTTGAAGAAATCCTATATGTAATCACACGACTTAAAAACAATAAGGTAACTGGGACTGATGGAATTGCTGCTGAATTTATAAAGGCAGGTGGCCATGCATTACATCTAAAGCTATACGAACTAATAATAAAAATCTGGAGGACAGAAGAATTACCCCATGACTGGAAAGAGTCATTATTGATACCTATCTTTAAGAAAGTAGACAAGTTCCAATGTGGAAATTATAGAGGAATATCACTACTGTCCACAAGCTATAAGATACTATCCGCAGTATTACTAAATAGACTAAAACCATATTCAGAAAACATATTAGGTGACTACCAGGCGGGTTTTAGAAAAAACAGATCAACAATAGATCAGATATTTATCTTACGATAAATAGCCGAGAAACATTGGGAATATAAAAGAGATCTCCATAACATTTTTGTGGATTTTAAAAAGGCTTATGATAGTGTCCATAGGAATAGTCTATGGAATGCTATGCAGGAATTTGGAATACCAAGGAAGTTAATCAACATGACCAGACTATGCATGGAAGATACTTATAATATAGTAACATATAAAGGCAGGAAATCAGACCCCTCCCAAATAACATCTGGCTTGAAACAGGGTGATGCACTATCGCCGCTACTCTTCAATCTGGCTCTAGAGAAAGTTGTAAGGAAGGTAAAGGAGGAATGTGATATTGGAGGAACATCCAAGCTGCTTGGTTATGCAGATGATATAGATATTATAGGGCAAAGTGAACAAAAGACATTGGAAATATTGACTCACTTAAAGGAAAAAGCCCAACAGATGGGGCTGGTTATCAACCAAGATAAGACAGAATATATGGTAATTTCAAGAGACGGAATGGCTAAAAACTCTGGCCACATACAAATAGATAATATGACCATTAAAAGAACGGAAACATACAAATACCTGGGTACGATCTTCAACTGCTCCAACATCATAAGGGAAGAAATACAAACTAGAATCAACTCTGGAAATAAGATATACTATGCACTACAACATCTACTAAAATCAAAGCCGCTATCTCGTAACACCAAAATCACAATATACAAAACACTGATCAGACCAGTTGTGCTGTACGGCTCTGAAACCTGGAGTACAACGAAAGGAGACGAAGCCTTGTTACAAACCTTTGAGAACAAAATTTTAAGACGCATCTTTGGACCCATTAGAGATACACAAAGTGGAGAGTGGAAAAGAAGAAGTAACAAAGACATTTATGATCTGTTTAAGTCCCCGCTAATCACTGGTATCATGAAGGCTAATAGACTACAATGGCTGGGGCATATAGAAAGAATGGAAGATAATAGGGAAACAAAACTCGCTTACACTCGGGAAATAAATGACCGTAGACCCCGAGGTAGACCAAGAAGGCGGTGGAGAGATAATACATGTACAGACCTACAAGCACTTGCAATCAACGACTGGCAAGAGAAGGTCCACCAGAGAGACGAATGGAGACGGATAGTATTTGCAGCAAAGAACCTCAATGGCTCGGAACGCTGAAGAAGAAGAAGAGAAGTAGGGATGGGATGGAACGGGATGGGACAGGCATAAATTACCAATGGATGGGGCATAAAAACATGTCCCATGAACAAGCATGTTATTCCAATGGGAAAGTCCCATGGGACGGGATGGGATGGGACATGCATAAATTACCACGCAATGTAAACTATGTCCCATGGACAACCCTGGGAATATATATATATCCTTTTACAGGACGTTGCAATCAACACCAGAATTGTTCAACTGTTGTTGATGTTTTTGGCAAGATTACGCTCAGTAGTTTGCCATTGCTTTTTGAGCGACCGGCTCACATACTCGGTAAGTAACCAACGCGACACGATCCACTGCCGAATCTCGCGCAGCTGTGTTCCTCACGTGGATATATGGGATTACGTAGAAATATATATATATATATATATTTATATTGATACAAAGACACACAGAAACTTACATACTTACCTGCCTGTATGCCTACCCGTCCGCTTATCTACCTACACGCGCGCGCGCGCACACACACACACACACACTTACATTCACATACAGAGACAGACAGAAAGACACATGCATAAACAGACAGAGACAGACAGACACACACACATATACGAAAACAACAGATAGATCGATCGATCGACCGTCGGATCATCAGACATATAGTCAGATAGTCACGGAGACAGAAATAAATAAAGACAGACAAGCGTAGAATGAGACAGCGCATTGTGTGAATTGAATTGCAAAATACGAGCCATTTATTTCACTCTATCATATCTGCGTCATTCTTTCCAATCCACCAGGACTGGTAGTCGATATCCTTCGATGTATTCACGTGATCGTGCTTGCATAAGAATTGACATTATACTTCAACTCTTGCTTCCGTTACAGCTATTATCAAACAAGTTTAGAAAGAAACACCAGCGAGTCTCATTGGTTAACCTATTCAAAAAGTTCAAGGAAGCAGACGAACAGGCTGAGAGAATATGCCCAGGTGTGCTGTTTGTTTCTCACATCAATATCATCATCATTATCATTATCATCATCATCATCATCATCATCATCATCATCATCATCATCATCATCATCATCATCATCATCATCATCATCATCATCATCATCATCATCATGTTCACCACCAATTGGCATATGCGTTTATGTCTCTCCACAGATCTCGGTCCCTGGTGTTCTCGATCAACTGCTGATGATACTCCTCTATGCCACGTTTTCAGTCCATGCAACATCATTTCTCTCGGTCTGCCTGTCTATTTTCCCACTGATCTTTACAGTCGTCCCGATGTTTTCCAATGCCTATTTTCTCATTACATGGCCAAAGAATGTCGTTTAAAAAAATATTTCTTATAGTTGAATATAATGTTCTAGTTTCGTTGGCCTCTTCCAAGCAATCGTTAATTACTCGGGCAGTCCAAAATATTCACAACATTAACCTCATGAACCCTATCCCATTTGCTTCAAGAGCTTCCTAATTTGTTCATTAACTTTCAACTATTCACTGTCAAACGGGTTCTATATAGCATCAATAAAGCCACATATATTATACAATCCAAGTTTGATAATCCACTGTTGAAAGAAGAAAAACAAAACGGTTACATTGTGTAACGAAGGACCTGTTGTCATACTAACATGCATATATGTTTACTGTTGTGTGTGTGTGTTTTTGTTGTTTTTTTGGAAACCACATAATGTACATCCTGCATAACAATACCTTTTGTATACATTAGCTCAGTATTAACAATAAATAAATCATCACAAATTGAAAGTGGAGGCAGCTGACAGCTTCGCAAAAACAACATCTGATTGACAAAGTGGAGGTTGAAGAAAGAAAGCACACAAATTCAAAAAAGACACTTATACAACTGCATTAAACAACTAAACAAAACGACACTTATTTGTACAATGATCACTAAACGTTCTCTAATTAGAAATAGTATACACAACTTCTCTAGAAGACTCACGGTTTACAGATAAATGTCGGTTTACAGATAAATGTCATTTCTCTAACTTTTAAATGTTCCTGTAACAGGGACAGCGGAAAAATAAAGATGAAGATGGGTATATTATGCGATGGGGCTTCAAATAAAAATATTAAAAGCGTGATAGCATTTACAATAACCATGCCATTGTCTTGTAACCTGTCAATGTTGTTGTTAAAGATGTCAAGAGTGTTAAGCATGTGACATCACGGTACAGACGAATACAGTGGCGCCATAATGACTGTACAGATGGCCGTCCCACGTTTGACATGCTCCAGATAGTTGCGGCGTTCTGTTATCCGTTTGTTTTTAATCAGTGAAGGGGTGAAACCTTTAGAAATGCATCGGCGCATGAAGGTTCAGTATGGTGATGCATACCTGTCCCAGCAAGTGTATGAGTGGAGTAGGAAGTTACAAAACGGCGCGTCTTCTGTGACAGACAGTTCACGACCGGGTCAGGGACACCGAGTAGTGACCCCAGAGTCGATTGCAGCCGTTGAAGACTTCGTACAGGAAAACCGCCGACTGACTGTGATATTTCCGCACATCTTGAAATCAGTCCACAACACATCATCCTACAATACTGCAAAGTGTTTGCAAGGTGGGTGCCACGACTGCTTACCCCAGAATAGAAACGATGACGCATTAATGCGTGTCAAGAACTTCTGCAGTGCTTTAAAGCTGAAGGTGATGGTTCCTTATCAAGAATTGTTACTGGAGATGAAACCTGGGTTCACTAAAACGAGCCGGAAACGAAGAGAGCGAGTAAGGAATGGCGCCATCCATCCTCACCGAAACCAAACAAGTTTTGCACGCAGCCATCTGCAGGGAAGGTTATGCCGACTCTCATTTGGGATGAACAATATGTTATTTTATAGCACTGAATGCCAAGCGGGTAAACTGTCACCAGTGATACGTTTACAGATCTTCTCAGGAATCATCTTCGACTCGCAATCAAATCCGAACTGTATGAACTTTGAGTCATTGGGAGGAACGACTTTTCAGTCCGATGAAGAGGTACAGCAGAAGATGCATGAGTGGTTACGCACGTGACCAAGAGAATTGTTTTCTACAGGAATCAAAACACCGTATAAGCGCTGGAGGACTTGCATTGAACCCAGGGCTGACTATATCGACAAACGATACATGTTTTCTTTACGTTTCCAAAATATGGTTTTTAAAAATAAGGGTTTTCATTTAAAGCTCCTTCGTATTATACATATTATAAGATAAGCCTTTTGGGGTTAAGAGAAAAAAAAATATTGAAGGGAGCAGGCTAAAGGCTTCTAAACATAAGTGAAACGCTGGTGTTCTTAGACCATACAGAGAAAAATGTTCCTCATAGTATAGTAATGGCCCTAGTCTTATCTATAGAGACAGAGAAAGCACTAACAGAGTTAGAAGCAGTGAGCTCTTATAGTAACATTAGTTGTTGGGGAGACATACATATACTGGCATGGATTTGCTCTCATAGAAGTGGATGGGGGAAAATAAACTATTAATAATTTAACTGGAATGTCCTTTCTCTGGAACCCACATGCAAAAGGATTAGTGGGAGATGTAACACAAACGGAAAAGAGAGTTAAAGCAAGATATGAATCAAATGTGGAGGACGTGGAGGACGCTGCAGGGAATGGAAAGAGAATAGCTCGGCATGTACTTGTTCAGGGCCCATGTACCGTTGGGGCAATAAAAGGCCGAGTGGCGACCCCTTTGACAAGCTCTTCAAAATCCTTCATGGCAGACAGAAGCAGTGTTGGCAAGTAAGCCATGTGCACATATGGAATGGCGCCGTAGACAGCAGATCATATACTCCAAGCCAAAAAAATGTTTTGCATATCCTTTACAAGACATCGCTGTCAACATCAGCATCTTTCAGCTGATTGTTGATTTCTTGGCAAGATTACGCTCAGTAGGTTGCCATTGCTTTCTGAGCGGCCGGCTCGCATACCCCGCAAGTTACCGACGCGATTATATCCACTGCTGACTCTCACCGTCGTCACGTTAACTACGAGAGTATACGAGACTACGGAGAAAAGTCGATAACCTCTAAGCCAGGAAGCCGGTTATATACTCCAAGACTGCCCCAAATATGACATATGTAGGCAAACTTTCTGTCCTAGAGGGACGAGAGTGGAAGATA
The DNA here is from genome assembly GCA_963921405.1 of Cepaea hortensis. Classification (NCBI taxonomy): domain Eukaryota; kingdom Metazoa; phylum Mollusca; class Gastropoda; order Stylommatophora; family Helicidae; genus Cepaea; species Cepaea hortensis. Next base: position 88,502,451 of record OY992878.1, on the reverse strand, counting down.
AACACTATGGACCACTGGGTGAACTAATAACGACAGTTAAATTCATGAAAGAGACAACATTGTAGTAATAGACAACATTGTAGTAATAGACAACATTGTAGTAATAGGCAAATTGTAGTAATAGACAACATTGTAGTAATAGACAAATTGTAGTAATAGACAACATTGTAGTAATAGACAACATTGTAGTAATAGACAAATTGTAGTAATAGACAACATTGTAGTAATAGACAAATTGTAGTAATAGACAACATTGTAGTAATAGACAGCATTGTAGTAATAGACAACATTGTAGTAATAGACAACATTGTAGTAATAGACAAATTGTAGTAATAGACAACATTGTAGTAATAGACAACATTGTAGTAATAGACAACATTGTAGTAATAGACAACATTGTAGTAATAGACAACATTGTAGTAATAGACAACATTGTAGTAATAGACAAATTGTAGTAATAGACAACATTGTAGTAATAGACAACATTGTAGTAATAGACAACATTGTAGTAATAGACAACATTGTAGTAATAGACAACATTGTAGTAATAGACAACATTGTAGTAATAGACAACATTGTAGTAATAGACAACATTGTAGTAATAGACAACATTGTAGTAATAGACAACATTGTAGTAATAGACAAAATTGTAGTAATAGACAACATTGTAGTAATAGACAACATTGTAGTAATAGACAACATTGTAGTAATAGACAAATTGTAGTAATAGACAACATTGTAGTAATAGACAAATTGTAGTAATAGACAACATTGTAGTAATAGACAACATTGTAGTAATAGACAACATTGTAGTAATAGACAACATTGTAGTAATAGACAAATTGTAGTAATAGACAACATTGTAGTAATAGACAACATTGTAGTAATAGACAACATTGTAGTAATAGACAACATTGTAGTAATAGACAACATTGTAGTAATAGACAACATTGTAGTAATAGACAACATTGTAGTAATAGACAACATTGTAGTAATAGACAACATTGTAGTAATAGACAAATTGTAGTAATAGACAACATTGTAGTAATAGACAGCATTGTAGTAATAGACAGCATTGTAGTAATAGACAACATTGTAGTAATAGACAAATCATTTGTAGTAATAGACAGAACATTGTAGTTAATAAGAGCAACATTGTAGTAAATAGAGCAACATTGTAATTTTTTTTAGTAATAGACAACATTGTAGAAAAGGCACAAATTGTAGTAAAGAGCAAACATGTAGTAATAGACAACATTGTAGTAATAGAGCAACATGTATACAACATTGTAGTATAGACAACATTGTAGTAATAGACAACATTGTAGTAATAGACAACATTGAGTAATAACAACATTGGTATAGACAACATTGTAGTAATAGACAACATTGTAGTAATAGACAACATTGTAGTAATAGACAACATTGTAGTAATAGACAACATTGTAGTAATAGACAACATTGTAGTAATAGACAACATTGTAGTAATAGACAACATTGTAGTAATAGACAACATTGTAGTAATAGACAACATTGTAGTAATAGACAACATTGTAGTAATAGACAACATTGTAGTAATAGACAACATTGTAGTAATAGACAACATTGTAGTAATAGACAACATTGTAGTAATAGACAACATTGTAGTAATAGACAACATTGTAGTAATAGACAACATTGTAGTAATAGACAACATTGTAGTAATAGACAACATTGTAGTAATAGACAACATTGTAGTAATAGACAACATTGTAGTAATAGACAACATTGTAGTAATAGACAACATTGTAGTAATAGACAACATTGTAGTAATAGACAACATTGTAGTAATAGACAACATTGTAGTAATAGACAACATTGTAGTAATAGACAACATTGTAGTAATAGACAACATTGTAGTAATAGACAACATTGTAGTAATAGACAAAGTGTAGTAATAGACAACATTGTAGTAATAGACAACATTGTAGTAATAGACAACATTGTAGTAATAGACAACATTGTAGTAATAGACAACATTGTAGTAATAGACAACATTGTAGTAATAGACAAATTGTAGTAATAGACAACATTGTAGTAATAGACAACATTGTAGTAATAGACAACATTGTAGTAATAGACAACATTGTAGTAATAGACAACATTGTAGTAATAGACAACATTGTAGTAATAGACAACATTGTAGTAATAGACAACATTGTAGTAATAGACAACATTGTAGTAATAGACAACATTGTAGTAATAGACAACATTGTAGTAATAGACAACATTGTAGTAATAGACAACATTGTAGTAATAGACAACATTGTAGTAATAGACAACATTGTAGTAATAGACAAATTGTAGTAATAGACAACATTGTAGTAATAGACAACATTGTAGTAATAGACAACATTGTAGTAATAGACAACATTGTAGTAATAGACAACATTGTAGTAATAGACAACATTGTAGTAATAGACAACATTGTAGTAATAGACAACATTGTAGTAATAGACAACATTGTAGTAATAGACAACATTGTAGTAATAGACAACATTGTAGTAATAGACAACATTGTAGTAATAGACAACATTGTAGTAATAGACAAATTGTAGTAATAGACAACATTGTAGTAATAGACAACATTGTAGTAATAGACAACATTGTAGTAATAGACAACATTGTAGTAATAGACAACATTGTAGTAATAGACAACATTGTAGTAATAGACAACATTGTAGTAATAGACAACATTGTAAGTAATAGACAAATTGCAGTAATAGACAACATTGTAGTAATAGACAACATTGTAGTAATAGACAACATTGTAGTAATAGACAACAGTGTAGTAATAGACAACATTGTAGTAATAGACAACATTGTAGTAATAGACAACATTGTAGTAATAGACAACATTGTAGTAATAGACAACATTGTAGTAATAGACAACATTGTAGTAATAGACAACATTGTAGTAATAGACAAATTGTAGTAATAGACAACATTGTAAGCTAACGAATGAAGCAGACACAAACAACAAGGCAAAGGCTGTAAAAGCAGTATTTGTTTATTATTAACATATGGGGGAAATGGTGTATCGGTGGTGAAGTGTGTCCATGGTGAAGTGTCTCCGTGGTGAAGTGTCTCCGTGGTGGAGTGTCTCAGTGGTGAAGTGTCTCCATGGTGATGTGTCTCCGTAGTGGATTGTCTCCGTTATGAAGTGTCTCCGTGGTGGTTTGCCTCCGTAATGAAGTTTCTCCATGGTGGAGTGTCTTTGTGGTAAGGTGGTGAAGTGTCCCCGTGGTGAAGTGTCTCCGTGGTGAAGTTTCTCCGTGGTGAAGTGTCTCCGTGGTGAAGTGTGTCCGCGGTAAAGTGTCTCCGTGGTGAAGTGTCACCGTGGTGAAGTGCCTCCGCGGTGAAGTGTCTCCGTGGTGGAGTGTCTCCGTGGTAAGCTGGTGAAGCCGTCTGCCTCTCCATACGAAGATCTCGGGTTCCCGTTCAACTCCGTCATTCAGTTCACCAAGTTTGTACGGAGACGTCTGAAGTTCGTGGTCGGAACTACGGAAGTCCTTCTCTGTGCGACCTGTTCGGCGCGCCGCTCTGCAGAAAGAAGTCCGAGCCATATTGGATAAACCCAGTGCAATGAACCCTTACAGCCTGTAATGAAGCCTAATGTTTGTTTCTCCCTCTAGCGACCTCGAGAGCTGAGCTAACGAAGCGCATGTCCTCTCTAGACGTATACAAGCCAGAGGTGCCAAACGTGGACAACATGCACACCCTGTGGGCCGATCCAGCCATTCAAATGTGCTTTGAAAGGAGGCATAAATTTGAAACCGACAAACTTGCTCCAAATGCTGAATAGTAAGTTCATGTAAAGGTTTCAGCTGGGTTCAATAAAAGCTTCCGTCAACGCCGCATCCACAGGTTGCAGTGTGATGCTGGTGTTTTTAGGCCACGTTTGCCTTATTAACTCCTGATGTAGGATTAAAAACTCCCCCATCGCTGATTTGCTACTCCTTATATTACCAAAAGCACTGAGCTTTCTTTACTCGTCTCATCTTTGGCAGAATGTACCCACTGTAATATTTGCTACAGTATATCATCCAGTCCCGGACAATCACGACTTGTACACACTTTTCAACTTATTAATGTAAATCCTCCAGTCCCGGATATTTACGACTTGTTAACTTGTACCCACTGTTCAAATTGTTAATGTAAATCCTCCAGACTCGGACAATTACGACTTATGGCCTCTGCCCGAATTGTTAATTGTAAATTTTCCAGTGCCTTACAGATTGAAGAAAGTGTACCCACTGTTCTAATTGCTACTGTAACTGCTGCAGTTCCAGCCAATTATGTGCTGTAAAGCCTCCAGTCCCAGACAGTTATGACTTTAAATCACACCCCTGGCAGTTACTGTAACTTCTGCATTCCCAGATCCATTTATGACTTTTAATCGCTGTCCTAGTTGCTGCTGTAACTAATTCTGTCCGAAACAGTTAGGACGTTAACTCACTGTGCTAATAGTTACTATATCTTCTGCATTCCCAGACATTTATGGATTGTACTAGCTGTTATTATAATTAATTCAGTCCCACAGTTTTGACAACTGGGAAATCTAACAGATACGTTTGAATAGGACAAAGGGGTATTAAACAGATGTGTTTTGTCACCTTCGTTAGTTAGTTAGTCGACAGATCATCTTCATTGCACATCGAATCATTCAGTCTGTACGTGCTCGCATCCCCTCCTCAGCAAATCCCGCAGCGTGTGGCGGCTCATGACACCAGTTCAGTGTTGATTTATTAATCTTCTTTGGCTTCCTGCGTAGTGTTCTTGTTTGGCCACACCACTTCTAACTTGCTGTTCTCGCAGCCTAACCATGGTTGTAGACTCACAGTCATCGCTTGGTTCTCGTAAACGACTAGCTTTTCGCAGCGCTTTCAGAATGTCAACCTGGTCCATGGCTCGTCCGCCTTCCACAGTAGCCTTATCTGCGAGCCTGTCAGCCTGCTCATGTCCTTGTACACCCGCATACCCTTGCACGAAAATGAAACCAATCTTTTCCAACCGAGACTGCTTCAGAGACAGTAACCGCTCTCTTCGAATCCAGCCCATCTCTATCTTCTTGAGCATGCTCATTGAGTCATCAAGGAAACATTCCCTAGTGAATGTTAGTGTCTCGGGCCATGTTATTGCTTTACTTACTGCCATGACTTCCATAGTCAGGCTACTTGTGGTCAAAGTAAAAGCACCAGAATCTTCCTTTACAATTTTTCCTCCAGCCTGAGCTGTAAAGGTCCATGAACTTCGCACTCCTCGAACGACCGACCCATCTGTGTAAATGACAGTATCATCCTCTAAAGAATTCTCGAAGATCAGAGTCTGTACTTCCGCCTCCACAGCAGCGGGATTTTGTTATCTGCATTTCCTGTCTAGTTGGATGCACACTGAAAAGGACGTTCAGAAATCTGTTGGCACTTGCACCCACTCCTCGCCAGGATCTAAGTCCTCAAGTGAACACACCTGTTGAAGAATGTCTTCGGCTCGACCCATCCACGACTTCCCTCTTTTTAACCTGCTGCCCTTTACCTTCTTAATCTCGCTATGCAGTGGACGTTCTGTGTTTGCGTGACTCTGAGGTAGGCACGTGCTCTGCAAATTTGTATTCTGTCCCCCATGGTTGGAAAATCAAGAAGGTAGCGCATCGCCCAGCGTGATGTATCTCTTGTACATCCAAGAATAATACGCCTAGCTTCGTTCTGTATCCTTTCCATCCCGTCCATCTGCTTATGGCTGAGAGTCAGAATTGCCATCGCATACTGCAAAACAGAAAGGACCAGACCCTCGTAAAGAAGACATAGATGTCGCTGCTCACAGTTTGCCGCCGCCATCACCCGCATCGCAGCCAAACCCCGCGTGGAATTTCTTATCATCTGGTCTATGTGCTCAGTATAAGCGAGGCTTCGAAAAATCGTATCCCCACGTAATGCATTGCCTGCGTTCTTTTCACAGTCTCTGAACCCAGATTTACGGTTGGCGTTGGGGTGTTGACAATATGGTTATTCAAAGAGAATCATGTCACTGTTGCCTTTGTTGGGTTGACCATTGCCACAGCTTCAACACACCAAGTGCTTATGCGATTGAGTTCGGTTTGTAGTTCCACAGCAACCTGATCTCTATCCTTACCCTGACGATACACTAACACATCGTCTGCATACTACAATGTCCTCCCCGGTCCTATGATTTGCTCGCTGGTGATTCTCACATCGTAGTTGTTGAACAGCACAGGAGATAATGGTGATCCATGTGGTAGGCCAGGATATATTTTTGTTGGTTCCGAAGTCCAGCTGCCACATCGAAGAAATACTTTACGTTGGAAAAGGGCTGCAGCGATCCAACTAAGGAGGAAAGGACTTATCTTGAGTTCAAGAAGCTGAAGCATTAAAAAATCCAATGGTACTCTGTTGTACGCGTCCTCAAGATCAATCGCTGCAGCAAATGTTTCAATGCCTGAGAGGAAACCTTCATAGACATCATGGGCAAAAACTGCTGCATTCATCCAGGTTTCTCTTTTTGGATGGTACCGTCCCAGGGTAGGTTGGAAAACACCTTGCCTCTCTAGCTGGCTTGATATTTTTCTGGCAATTAACTTCTCCAGCAGCTTGCCTATGGTATTCTGCATTGTCATTATCCAATATCCCTGAATCTTTGTGTGGTCTTTGCCAGGCTTCGGCAAGAATATCAGATAGCTGTGTAACCATTCCTCCTTGATGCCAGCACTCCCTATACTGTTGTTGTACATGTCTGCTAGTTCCTCTAGCTCGTTGTCGGTATACATATTGATGTCGTCATACCTTATGCCATCTGGCCCTGGAACGCTGCTTTTTTTAATCGTCGAAGCACAGCCTTGATTTCTTTCACTGCCACTGTGTCTTCATCCGAAATGTGCTGGGCCATACATCTATCTGAGGTAACCTCCTTGGCAAGATTTCGGCCTCTTATGTCTGTTTGATTGCTCTGCTCAAGATAGCGTTGTTCTCGTCAGTCCTCTGCCAGATGAGGTCAGCACCTTGGATGTCACGAATACTCTTACTCTTGACTAACCCATTCATGCTTTTATGTCGTCGCCAGAACAGTTTCAGTGACTTGTCTGTGCTTACTCTTCTACATAACTCTGCTCATTTTTCACTTTTAACCACCTTAACCATTTTTTTTTTTTTTAAATTTTTTTTTTACAGCTTACTTTTGTGTACATCTCTCTTTCTAAGTGCATGCAAGGTCTAGGATGGGCAACTCTGTTCTTCTTGGCGTTTTGCCATTTACTAAAGCAATACGCTTATCCACCCAGGCCTTTTCCACCTCCAAATTCCGCCAATGTGGCTGCTCCCAGCTTTTTTTCCTGCCCTGAAGCTTTCTGCGCTTTTCGCGCCTTTTTTTTTTATTCACCACATCTTGCCCTGTACTGTCATACTGGAAAGTCTTGACTTGTGCTGCCTGGTTCTGCCTTTCTCCACCAATGTACTGCAAGGGTGGTGTTCGCTGCCGTGGTACCCTAGGACACCCCACCTACACACTGTAGTGAGTGAAGGAGAAACCAGCGCCAGGTCAATAACACTGTCCTCATCACCCGGACAACTTGCTGTCCTGGTGACACAGCCACTGTTGATACAAACCAGGTCAATGGTTTCAAGTGCAACCTCGAGGCCCCCCCCCCCCCCCTCTGTATCTTGGAGGAAATGTTTCCCCATGATCTGCCTTTAGCGTTGAAATCGCCACAGAAAAGAACATTCCTCTCGTGACCTAATATGTCACTTAAGCACTGCCACTTCTGGGAATCAACGCTCGCGTTACAGGCATAAACATTAAACAACACGACTGGTAGACCGGAATTTACTCTAACCGCCTGTATTTGTATGTCGTCACTGTCTCATCTCGGCATATCCAGCTCTGAAACCACTGTACTGTCGCGAATGAGAATCGCCATTTCCAGGTGTCGCCTGTTGTAGAAACATTGGAAGTCGGCAGTATGGAGTGAATTAACACCCAGTCTCGTCTCCTGGAACGCTACAATGTTGTTCCTGAAAACCGGGTTCTCCACAATAGAGCCTCATTGTTTTGCGCTGGCACAATTCCAATATAGAATACGAGTATTCCTGAGGCACAGACGGTCCACCTTGTCTGCCTTGTCGCTTGATGCTAGCCCCCCGTCGCATTGTTAGGTTGACTGCCCTCCGCACGGAGCAAAAACGCTGTTCCCTCATGTTGATAAACCAGACACCACAGAAACACACACGCTGAGAAAATTCTTTCAAGGATTGCTTCGTTCAGATGCACGAACTCCGCAGCATCGGCGAAGATCTTGAGAAGACACTCCTGATTTATGTCCTGGCGCACAAATTACACGCATGAGATGAAAATATCCATCTCCTACGCGAAAAAAGGAGCGGTCACAATACAACACAACCGCCCGCCGCCATCTTGACCGGAACTCAACCTTGATTATTCTGACTATGGACTTGATTATGAAGACACCATTGGGAATCACCAGAAACGAATTTAATGGACTCTTACAGTGCAGCTTGATGAAATGGCCTTCAATAACGACAATGACCTTGTGTCCTACACACGAATTCGAAGCGATTGAATTAAACACACTTGACAGGAGGTGACAACAGTTACCTATAAAAACATGCAAAAGGGGGATGACAAGCAAATAATTATCAAATCTTTCGTGCTAAAACTTCACTTTCAGCAGTGGAATCCAGCACATAATTGGGTAGGCTGGCGTTCTGGCAGCGGCCTTATGCATGTATCCCTTTGAAGGCTGTTGGTTTGTCAAGACTCTTGTCTCTGTTCCACTGTTCACGTGGGGCAGTGAGGAGCATTGTGTGTGATATTAATAGGCACAGGAATGGAGCATTATGGGACGACCTTTTGCTGTGAAGTTGGAACCTCGACTAAGTAACTTATAACTAACATAATTAGGTAGCTATGTAGACAAATACGGGGGAACAGCTAGAAATATTAAAATAAGAATACACACGGTAAGAGTTTTCGCAACACGAGGAAATTTTTGAAAGTCAAAAGAAATTAAATCTACTCGCAGCACCAAATTTAGAATATGCAACTCTGACGTCAAATTAATGCTGCTGGATGGATTAGAAATGTGAAGAACGACTCAAACAATTACTAATAAACAAAACACATTCATTAATTGGTACCTGCGCTGAACAGAAGGGCTTAACTGGTATGATCCCTCTCTCGTGTCTTCACTTTACAGTGGTAGACGTGCTTACTTATCACAAGAGCTATGTCGACGGTAGCTCAGCTACTGGCAGGGTGCCCATGTCGGACAGGTCAAGGGATAGCAACTTGACGAAGAGACACACACATATACTCCTTTGTAGGCAGACTGGAGACAGTTAAAGACTAGTGAAAGCACACCCGAAAGATTGTTTGTCGAAATCAGATGTACTAAGCCACAGGCTTTACGAAATAGCGCAACAAAACGCACTTGATGATGCTACAACTGGTATAACAGAGTCACTCAAGGTACGACATGACAGCATCATGGGACTTATAAAGATAACTAGGCATACTCCAGAAAATCAAGTGGCGGAACAGTCGCTGACGCTTTTTGGGACTCACATTGAGAATGCCTGTTAGGAGTATAACTAGAAGTCCTTCCTTTGGATCCTACATGGCAAAAACATTAATAACAGTCAGAGGTAAAGGACTCCTGTTCTCACCATGACTCGTATTGGGAATGTAGTGATAGCTCCATATGTTTAGACCAGCACTCGGTGGGTGCTGTGGTCAGTATCACGCTTGATGCCTTTACTTCCGAGAAGATTTGCTGGTACCCATTTTAGGCTGGGTCAACCTGGAGCCTGGTCATTGAAAAAAACCTCTTCGTCTCCATGGGAATTCAAAAACATGAGTGCCGGGCCGGCGGGCAGACGTACTGGTCACGGACTGGCCACCGCGCTACTGCACTTCTCAAAACAAATAGAGGAAGACCTATACCACATGTAGAAGAGAATTAGCATCACCGAGAATTTGTTGTATCGGGTGGGCAAGCAGGGAGCTGCAGGAGATGACACAACATATGATAGCTTGGCATGAGTAGAGAGCCTTAGCTTTCTTGAAGAAGAAGAAGAAGCTCAAGAATTAAATGTGTTCTGATTTCTTTCCCGTAAAGCTTTCTGCTTCACATAGGCCGCATTTGCAGCGAAGATTACTTGGCCAGCGTGCAAGACATTTTATACATAAGATGGCCAACTCTTGGCGTTGAGGAGCACAAGTTTCTAGTGGACAGCTTGCTCTATAGGTAAGTATGCCTCTCACACTGTGGACATGTCTAAGAGTCGATTTCCCCATGTGGGAATGGAAGCACCTTTTCTGGCGTTGTCCATGCGGCAGGTGTGTTTAAGAACTACAATGTGCCGGATGTGTTGGAAACCCCATTTTTCTCAAGATGTTCCACAGTTTATGATGTTGAATACACTTGAAGGTTGACTGGTGTCTATGAAACAACTTGTCAAAGCATAATGTACTTTTGTATGCGTGAGAAACATTGACAGTAAGCATCAAAGCTGAGAAACATCTAATGGCGTCTGAGTGTCAGAGACAAATGCAAAGAATAACTCAAACTCAAACACCATAAATTGATTAGAACATTTAGGCGTTTGACAGTCAGGATATTTATATTACACGTTATGCATGTTATAAATAGAAATAAACTTGAGATATTATAGACAACTGGTAAGCTTGACGTGGCAAGAGCAAGGGGAAGGCACGGAACACATCAATACCTGGATGGCTCTGTCACGTGGTATAATTGGGTAAAGAACATAAACTCGATCTGAGACTTGCGACCCTGTGAGTTGGAAAATTATGACCACCAACGCTTATCGGCATGGCACATGATGATGGTGTTGGTGACGATAATGAAACAAGTATGAAGATCTACACTGTACTCTATGCATTTCTCAAGGATGGTTCTGTGGGTGGGGAGATGGTCCGTAGTAACTGTTTAAATATTACAGAAGATTCTTAGACTGCCGTGGATCAAACAAGAAAAATGAGACATTAATCTGCAAGACATCGTACGACACTGGTTTATTTATCCACGTTATCGCACATAACGTCAATCAAAATGTGATAGATTATTGATACACGACGTCAACGGAGGCGGGATGTCTGACTAATCACATAAATTCAGAAAAGACAATGGGGGGGGGGGGGGGAAGTTTTGCAATGGACAGACAACTGGATGATAACATGAGAAGGTGTACAATGAAATACGTCATGAAAACAGTTAGGTTTTGGTGAAGTAGACAGAATGAAGAGATGCTAGACAATTTGACATCCTGACATTGAGGATCGTCCGAAATGGAAATGATTAGCAATACACAGTACAGAAGGGTGTGAACACACGCGTCGACCGATTCTTTACAGAATGGCTACAAGAAGAAGAAGAAGAAGAAGAAGAAGAAGAAGAAGAAGAAGAAGAAGAAGAAGAAGAAGAAGAAGAAGAAGAAGAAGAAGAAGAAGAAGAAGAAGAAGAAGAAGAAGAAGAAGAAGAAGAAGAAGAAGAAGAAGAAGAAGAAGAAGAAGAAGAAGAAGAAGAAGAAGAAGAAGAAGAAGAAGAAGAAGAAGAAGAAGAAGAAGAAGAAGAAGAAGAAGAAGAAGAAGAAGAAGAAGAAGAAGAAGAAGAAGAAGAAGAAGAAGAAGAAGAAATATTTCACTACAGATGATTTGAGCCAAGGGTGCTATAATGGTTAGTGTGCATGCCTGCCAAGACAGTAGTCCTGGATCACTGTCCATCAGCAGTGGAAGGACTGATTTTGCCAACGAGTGCAGCACTCGGGTGGATCCAGCTTTAGAAAACATAAATGGATGCCAGACAATTTTATGGGAATTGTCCGACGAGGAAAAGTGACGAGGGTGAATTCTGGTCACACCAGCTCATATTTGGTGGCCTAGAATATGTGAAGGTCTAACGTGTCACACCCCCCCCCCCCCGAGTGGTAGTGTATGCAATGGGACTGCCTTTTATATTTCACAAACGACCATACTTTGAAATGTTGACTAAAGCTGCTATATGACATGGTAGTATACCAATGCAATAGTATTCTAGTCTGGGTTATGTATACCTTGAAATCAGTTCTTCCCTCATCTTGTCTGACTGAAGCAATCTTGCTGAGATCAGTTCTTTCCTCATCTTGTCTGAATGAAGCAATCTTGTTGTAATCAGTTCTTCCCTCATCTTGTCTGATTGAAGCAATCTTGTTGTGATCAGTTCTTTCCTCTTCTTGTCTGACTGAAGCAATCTTGTTGTGATCAGTTCTTCCCTCATCTTGTCTGACTGAAGCAACCTTGTTGTGATCAGTTCTTCCCTCATCTTGTCTGATTGAAGTAACTTGTGATCATGAATACTGTTTCGCTTGCAGGCTGATAGATGTGGCAGGTCAGAGAAGTTTGCGAAAAAAGTGGATCCACTTTTTCGACGAAGTAACAGCCGTAGCTTTCTTTGTTTCTCTGGCAGGATTTGACGAGTTTCTGGAGATGGACCCTACTATGGTTAGAATAATGTTGTTGTTTAAGTGTTTGTTTCTGAAGATGGACCCTACTATGGTTAGAATAATGTTGTTGTTTAAGTGTTTGTTTCTGGAGATGGACCCTACAATGGTTAGAATACTGTTCTGGATTAAGTGTTCGTTTGTACCAACATGGAGTCTCTGTGGCTATTGGTTACGTCGCCTGTCTCGCGCTCCGAAGGTTGTGGGTTTGATTCCGGCCTACGTCGTTCGGTTCTACGGAGATTCCTGAGGGTCGTCGCAGCGCTGCTGAGTTCGTGCTTTGTGTGATACCTTCGGCAGACCACCCTGCGAAAAGAGACCGAACTTTATGGGATAAAACTCGGTGCAATGAAGTCGAGCCTCTTGCCTGTAAGACCCTTTTTGTACCAACAGAACAGGGAGGTGGTGTTTCAGAGATGGTCTGAATGTATACTGATAGAACTGAAAAACATGATCATCAAGTTTTGAGATAAATGATTACAAAGAGTCAATCAATGCTTAAACTAGAATTGTGGAACTAGTCCAATTATCTAGGGGAAGAAGTTACTACGTGAGCTGGTTGGTTGGTTGGTGAATCTATTGGATGAGACTCCACGCTTAGCAGAGAGTGATGACAGACATTTCATTAAGATACCACTGGTACCATCAGCATGGGGACTCTTCGTTGGCCACTAAATAAGGGGACGGGGCACTTGTGGGAATGTCCCGAGGGTAGTAATGTTGATCTGTGAACTCATACTCATACTCTAGGAGACTTAGGTTTTAAAGCTTACATTCAAAGCAATTGATTGTTTGAGCCCTGAAAAGAGTTGGCATTAATCGGAGTCACAGACTGTCCTCTCAACCCTGTTCGACAGTACCATCCTCACACGGTGACTCTGTTACAGCGGGTTCCTCTTCCTCTCCAAGTTCAGAAACCACAGAGGTTTGTAAGACCAAAACTGTTACTTCACACCTGCGGGGAAGCTACCATGATGCAACCATATCACGATTTAATACAGCACATTGTTGTTGTTGTTGTTGTTGTTATTGTTGTTGTTGTTGTTATTCGCATATCCTTTACAGGACATCGCTGTCAACATCAGCATCTTTCAGCTGATTGTTGGATTGTTGATTTCTTGGCAAGATTACGCTCAGTAGTTTGCCATTAATTTCTGAGCGGCCGGCTCACATACCCCGTAAGTCACCAACGCGGCGAGAACCGCTACCGATTCTCGAGCAAGTTACGTTCCTCACGTAGATATATGGGATTACAGAGAAAGTCGTTAACCCCTAGGCCAAGGAGACGGCATTACAGCACATAAGTTATATATAAAATTCCTAAAAACAAATCACCGGGTCAGGATGGAATAACCATAGAAGCTATTCAGGCATGTGGGAAAACAGGAGTTCAATGGCTGACAAGACTTTTTAATATAGCGTGGGAAGAAAGAAATGTCCCAGACGATTGGCAACAGGCAATAATAGTACCAATATGGAAAAAGAAAGGCAATATGAGAGAGTGCGAAACATACAGAGGTATATCACTCCTGAGTCATATAGGGTAAATGTATTCAAAACTATTGGAACAAAGAGCTACACCCAAAGTTGAACAACAGTTAAACAAAGTACAATTTGGCTTCAGGAAAGGTAAAAGTTTTATTTATTTTTTTAAAGTTTTTATTTTACATATCAACTATCATCCATACTGACACATCCAAACATACCAATGTCCGCAATACGACATATAATAAACAGCATAGTTACGCCAATCCTATGCTACCAATCTCAAACTCAGACATTATCAAAATTAAACTTACGCAAAATCAATGCCTGTGAGATGAGATGCCTGAGGAGAGCTGCCAATTTAACAATTCGAGACCGAATAAGAAATGCTTTTATCAGACAGACAGTGGGATCAACACATTTATCGAACGAATAGAAGATCAAATGCTTTGGCCATTTCGTTAGAATGCAACACCATCAACTACCAGCATTGGCCCTACATCAAAGATCATCTGCGACGAGAGCAAGAGGACGCCCGAGAGGAAATGAATTGACGACATCGAAGACATTGTACAATCACACGGAATGACACTGTCACAAAATAAAACCTTGCGTTTACCCAGCTGATTATTATAGAGGCGTTCTGATTAAACGGACTATCTGCCAGCGACAACTATTTTACTAACAGTATAAACAAATCGGATGTCAATATCCCAGGACAATATTTGTAGCTGCACGTGTACCTCTCTAACGGATTTGGAACACTCGGTGGTGAGTGAGATGGATCCCGGCTTCGCTTTGACAGTTTGTCAACATTTGAATACAGATGGAACCCGTGGGATCATGGTGGCAATCGGATGTCGCCCATCACATGTCGGGCAAAATTAACAGTTGCAGATGTGTAGACGAAGTGAATGAGCTGAATCATACATCGCTTTGACAGATTATAAACAAGTCGGATTGGAAGCGGAAGTACTCAGCTCGGAAGAAAACAGTCCGTCTGTCATTAGAGTTTCCAGACATCAAACAGAAATGGCAGCGGTGATTGTCACCAGTCGACAGAAGATTGACGGCTTGTTATTGGCAACTGTTGTTGGGAGTATACAGGAACTCGCTGGCTTGTTTTGGGAATCTAAACAAGTGATGACAACTTTGACAGTGACTAGGCCAGGGAAAATCGATTCTTGACAATGGATGATATGCCCAAATAACACCTGCAGGACGTCAATCATGTCACGTGACCAATTTTGGAGGTTTTGCCATAAACCATGATTGGGAGAAAGAGAGTTGACCAAAACCGTGGATTATGATGGACGTGTTTGTGAGAGAGCTCTAAAGTGTTAGATTAATTTAAGATTAACTAGCATGTGTCGTTATGGCAAAGTGTAGTAGCCATCCCGGGAATGAGGCGGTTTTGCATAAGGTAGTCAATATAGTCTATTAGTTCTAATTAATATAGACTGTAGCCTTGTTAAAACTATAGTGTGATGATTAGCACTGTTAGTGGAAAACTAGTTAGAGTAGAATAGTGATATTGGCTCTGCTAGTTAGTTAGTTAGTTAGTCGACAGATCATCCTCGCTGCACATCGAACCATTCAGTCCATAAGTGCTCGGATCCCCTCCTCAGCAAATCCCGCAGCGTGTAGCGGCTAACGACGCCAGTTCTGTGTTGGTTTATCAATCTTCTTTCGCTTCCTGCGTAGTGTTCTTGTTTGGCCACACCTCTTTTAATTTGATGCTCTAGCAGTCTGGCCATTGTTGTAGATTCACAGTCATCACTTGGTTCTCGCAAAAGTCTCACATCACGTAGAGCATTCAGAATGTCAGCCTGGTCCATGGCGCGTCCGCCCTCCACAGTAGCCTCACCTGCGAGCTTGTCAGCCCGCTCATTTCCTTGTACTCCCGCATGCCCTGGCACGAAGATGAAACTAATCTTTGCCAGCCGAGACCGCTTCAGAGGCAGCAACCATTCTCTTCGGATCGACCCCTCCTCTATCCTCTTGATCATGTTCATTGAGTCGCTAAGGAAACAAGCCCTGGTGAATGTCTGTGTCTCGAGCCATGTTATTGCTTTACTTACTGCCATGACTTCCATGGTCAGGCTACTTGTGGTTTCAGTGAAAGCACCAGAGTCCTCCTTCACAATTCTCCCACCGGCCCGAGCTGTAAAGGCCCATGAGCTTCTCACATGTCGGACGACCGACCCATCTGTGTAGATGACCGCGTCACCGTCTAGCGAATTCTCGAAAATCAACGCTTGTACTTCAGCCTCAACAGCAGCCGGATTTTCTTGTCTGCATTTTCTATCTAATTGGATGCAAACTGAAAAGGATGTGCAGAAGTCTGTTGGCACTTGCACCCACTCCTCGCCAGGTTCTAAGTCCTCAAGTGAACACACCTGTTGAAGAATGTCTTCGGCTTGACCCATCCACGACCGTCCTCTTTTTAACCTGCTGCCCTTCACCTTCCTAATTTCACTATGCAGTGGATGTTGTGTGTTTGCGTTAATTCTGAGGTAGGCGCGTGCCCTGCAAACTTGTATTCTCTCTTCAATGGTTGGAAAATCAAGAAGGTAGCGCATCGCCCTGCATGCTGTATCTCTTGTACATCCAAGAATAATGCGCATAGCTTCATTCTGTATCCTTTCCATCCTTTCTATCTGCTTATGGCTGAGAGTCAAGATTGCCATTGCATACTCCAAAACAGACATGACCAGCCCCTCGTACAGAAGACATAGATGGCGCTGCTCACAGTTTGCTGCCGCCATCACCCGCATCGCTGCCAAACCCCGCTTGGCCTTTGTTATCACCTGGTCTATGTGCACATTATAAGCAAGGCTTCGATCAAACCGTATCCCCAGGTAATTCATTGCCTGCGTTCTTTCCACCGTCTCTGAACACAGCATTACAGTTGGTGTTGGATTGTTGACAATATGATTATTCAACGAGAACCAAGTCACTGTTGCCTTTGTTGGGTTAACCATTGCCCCAGCTTCATCACACCAAGTACTTATGCGATTTAGTTCGGTTTGTAGTTCCCCAGCAACCTCCTCTCTATCCTTACCCTGACGATACACTAAAACATCATCGGCATATGACAATGTCCTGCCAGGTCCAGTGGTCTGCTCACTGGTGATTCTCACTGTGTAGGCGTTGAACAGTACCGGAGATAATGGTGATCCCTGTGGTAGGCCAGGATATATTGTTGTTGGTTCCGAAGTCCAACTGCCACATCTAAAAACTACTTTCCGTTGGAAGAGGGCTGCAGCGATCCAACTAAGGAGGAATGGACTTACGTTTAGTTCAAGAAGCTGAAACATTAAAAAATCCAGTGGTACTCTGTTGTATGCGTCCTCAAGATCAATCGCTGCAGCAACGGTTTCAGTGCCTGAGTGGAAACCTTCATAGACATCCTGGGCAAAGACTGCTGCATTGGTCCAGGTTTCTCTTTTTGGACGGTACCCACCCAGGGTAGGTGGGAAAACACCTTGCCTCTCTAGTTGGCTTGATATTTTCCTGGCAATTACCTTCTCCAGCAGCTTGCCTATTGTATTCTGCATGGTTATAATTCGATATCCCTGAATTTTTTTGTGGTCTTTGTCAGGCTTCGGCAAGGGAATCAGATAGCTGTGTAACCATTCCTCCTTGATGCTAGCACTCCCTATACTGTTGTTGTACATGTCTGCTAGTTTCTCTAGCTCATTGTCGGTACACCTATTTATGTCGTCGTATCTTATGCCATCAGGACCTGGAGCACTGTTTTTTGATCGTCGAAGCACAGCCTTGATTTCTTTCACTGTCACTGTGTCTTCATCCGGAGTGTTCTGGGCCTTGCATCTGTCTGAGGTGACCTCCTTGGCCAGATTTCGACCTCCCATGTCTGTCTGGTTGCCCTGCTCAAGGTAGCGTTCAAAGATGTGGCTTGTGTTGCTAGGGTGAATAGAATACTGAGGTTGCCCTCTGTTTATTGGTCTTTCCTTATCATAGCCTGATTCGGACGTAGGTGAGAAGCTATAAGGCTCTCTGAAAGAGTAGTTAGCTGTAATATAACAGAGCAGGGTAATAAGCTTACACCCAGCCGGTAGGATCAGTGACTAGTGCTCTCACATGATGTGTTGGTTTTCCCACAGGTTCCCCACCAGTTACTAGGAAACTCAACACTGGTTTTGAAGAAGTGCACTCCAATTGGACGACCACCAGTTGGACTCTAAAATGATTCTTACGGAAAAGGAATAACGTCCGAGAAGAAAGATGGTATATGTTTACGCTGGACTCATACTCAGAAGGGTTCACCATGGCATGGCCCAGAAGAGCCAGCCAATATAACGACTCCTGCGTGGTATGGTTCACATAGGATGGGTGATGATTGTTGATATATCACACATCGGACAAACATTGTTTACGGAACGAGAACATTAACGGATAAGTCACATCGTGTGCTAGATTCCAGTGTAATATTACATAGGACATATACTTGAGCCTATATGAACACTAGTTAGGATCAAGTGTAGAAACATTAACAGCAAAACCTAAATACACTACAAAGGATTTGTGCATTCTTTAGGTCCGATAGGAACTTACAAAGTTAGTTGGCAACCAGTCCGTAATCAATCTGTACTTACAAACAGTATCTATTTCGGATGATCATGAAGATGGATTACCAGGTGGCTACAGATGACAGTCAGTATCCGGCAAGAGGGTTTCAACACTGGGTGAGGTGCACTGGTTATGATTTAATGTGCTGTGGTGTGCCCTTGCAATGAAGAAACTATGCTATTATCTGAAAGTCTGATCATACACACAGTATAGAACACATCACGCATTTTCTTCGCATACACATCTCATATACGTTACACTTTTCTTTTAATAAATTAATCTTTATTAATTTTTAGAAGCAAGAGTTGTTGAGTATGTTGCGTTGGGGAAGTATGAGAGGGGGCATAGTACGACAGTGAGAGAGTGATAGGAAAAGGTGTCCACGGGCTGATGGAGAGTGTTGGACGGAAGCTGGTGGATTCTCCAGGATATTGATAGGGAAAAAAATATTATAATGTGGGTGTTGACTCTCTTCACTCCAGGGACGACACTTTAAAGGAGGACACGACAGACACTATCCAGTGCCACCCATCGGTCACTGGAACACCAATTATTCCTCTCCACAACGCTTGAAGGCAAAAGTGGAAGATGATGATGGTGACATAAGGACAGCTTGGGATTAGGCTTAGGCTAGTAACGTTTCCTCCACTGGCTGTAGGTATTTCGTTGTGAATTGACTTCACCCCAATGACTAGAAGAAGACTTCGTGATAGAACAAAATAGCAAGATGAGGACTCGCAATATGCTTACATTTAGTAGAAATTAAACGTGCAATGTTTATAAATGTATCAGAAATTAAACTTGTATTCTGTTAAACTTTAGTAGCTAAAATCTGCGGGGTAGTACTACCCTTTTAACTCATCTAATACATGAATCGAATCCTATTGGATGAAGAGACGAGGAAAAGAAGCTGGCGCAGGATATGATGCACACGGCGAAAACCTGTTCATAATAAAACGGTAGAATAGGTTGCCTTGACTGTGTTGCCTTGACTGTGTTGCCTGGACTGTGTTGCCTGGACTGTGTTGCGTGGACTGTGTTGCGTGGACTGTGTTGCCTGGACTGTGTTGCCTGGACTGTGTTGCCTTGACAGTGTTGCCTTGACTGTGTTGCCTGGACTGTGTTGCCTGGACTGTGTTGCCTTGACTGTGTTGCCTGGACTGTGTTGCCTTGACTGTGTTGCCTGGACTGTGTTGCCTGGACTGTATTGCCTTGACTGTGTTGCTGGACTGTGTTGCCTGGACTGTGTTGCCTTGACTGTGTTGCCTTGACTGTGTTGCCTGGACTGTGTTGCCTTGACTGTGTTGCCTTGACTGTGTTGCTGGACTGTGTTGCCTTGACTGTGTTGCCTTGACTGTGTTGCCTGGACTGTGTTGCCTGGACTGTGTTGCCTGGACTGTGTTGCCTGGACTGTGTTGCCTGGACTGTGTTGCCTGGACACTGTTGTGTTTTTCTTTAGCAAAATTTACTGATCGTCCGTGTTACTGAGGCCGGCTAGTATAGCCAGGAATTGTAACACTGCAACATAACATGCAAGTCATAAGAGGCTATTAAAGGAGGATAGAGTTAAACTAAGTCTCATCCTGTAGAAAACGTTGTTGCAAAATCCAAACAATCATAAACACATCTACAAAAGGCTTGGCGTGAAATGCAACGTGGAGGGGCGGTCGACCCCGCTTGAAATGGCAACTATTGAATGTGTTGGGAAATTAAGGCGATCGACCTGATCCTGGCGACATCACCCTCTGAGAGACGATATAAATAAGGGTCTAGCAGTATTTGTCCAGATGGCCTGCTTTATTTTCTGTCTTTAAAATGCTCCATTGGAAGATGAATGTCAGTAAAGGAAGAACTTCTATTGATATTTATAATGTCATCATTTCTAACTCTTGTCTGTTCTAGGCGGCGCAATGGCGATGGAGTTATGAACGCAGTCATAATCCCGCATACCGAGTTAGAAACACAGCTGCGGGCGATTTAGCAGCAGATCGCATTGCGCTGGTTTTCTTACAATGTGATGAATGTCGATCGTTCAGAAAGCAATGGCAAACAACAGAGCGTAAACTTACCAAGAAATCACAGTCAAAACATGCTGGGACTGACATCCTGTAAAAAATGTGTATCTAACTTTTCTAGCGAAGCCGCCATTTATATTCACAAGCATTTCAATCCGTATATGAAGAGTATCATCATCTCTTGCTGGTTAGACAGCTTTCATGTGTTGCAGTTCATAGTCGCATGTTACACAACAGGATGTGTGTTTGTTTTCATTACGGTATACTAACTATAGCTGCTGTGTGCTAGGGAAGGTTATTTCCAGGCTAAGAGATAACGACCGCTTGTCCGAACAGTTAACACGCTGTAGTTCCACGCTGTAGTGCCTCGCTGGGGTGTAAAACAAAATACCCGGTCATACCGGGAGCCGTGACAGCGCAGTGGCCATCGTGTGTTCGAATCCCCATTCAGTCAGATTTTATAACAAATGTACGTGGGCTCCGAAGGTCGACCTAACTTAAAATTAGTACCGGAAAATGTCATGGGAAGTAAAGGCGGGCCGCTTGATATTGACCACATGACATATCGGGTGCCGATTGGTTTATAACAATTTGGGGCTGTCACCATTAGCCCGATACTTGTCAAGACCTGTACAAGGGTTCTGTGATTTACTTTTACTTACCCAGCCTTACCCAGGCTGACGTTCTTACACCTCGACCACTAGAAAACGGGATTAATGCAATAATTTCACAGAATTACCATCATCAACCAGTGCCATGTCGGCTGGTGTGGGCGATCATACTTCTCAACAAATTGCGATCTCCGACGGCATAGATAAATTCATGTGTTGACTGCCTTCCATGTCATGACACAAGGCTGTCAAAAATGTTCTCACGATGTCTTCCTCTGTCTCTCTTTCCACAAATCTTTCCGGTTATCACAATATGTCCCAGTTTTTGTCTTCTCATAATATGGCCTAAATGATGACTGCGTCTCTCTGATGTTTGTGATAAGTTGTCTTTGCCACTTAGCCCACCTCAAAATGTCTAGATTGTTCATTTTGGCTGTCCAATTAATTGTCAGCATTCTTCTATAAAACCACAACTCCACCGATTCCGGTATTTTATTTTTCGCCTGTTAACTAATTGTACAGGACTCGAAGCCGTACGTTACAACTGGATATATATAACATGCAAGAACTCTTTTTCTGACTTTCAAAGGATAAGAACAGTTTTGATTAAATGCAGTTTTTGCTTGTCCTATTCTGTTTTTTGATTTGTAATGTCTGTTTCTTTATTCAAAGAATACAAACTCTATGTACATGTACACATGCAGGACATGTGTTCAGTTAGACAAAACACAACGTACAAAGTATAGTTCTAGTTGCTGACCGCAGAGCCTTTTCATTCGCACAGAACAGTCTCCAGGATAGCTTGCTAGCGTTCAGTGAAGTCATCCACAACCATTATCTAGACAGGACTGACTTCATCCTTTTCCTCAACAAGAAAGACCTGTTTGCCAGCAAACTGAAATCTTCATCAATATCAACATGCTTTCCAGACTACACCGGTTAGTAACTGTTTAACTATGTTTAGTCATTGTCTCCACATATCATCATGATCATCATCATGATCATCATCATCATCGTCATCATCATGATCATGATCATGATCATCATCATCATTATCATCATCATCATCATCATCATCATCATCATCATCATCATCATCATCATCATCATCATCATCATTATCGTCGTCGTCGTCGTCGTCATCATCATCATCATCATCATTACCATCCGAAGACAGGTATTGGAGTCGCCTAACCATGTTACTCCAGTCCAAAATGCACTTCAGTGTTCTGCATAACCTCTATGGTGAAGTCTGTCTGTGTGATGTAGTTGTTTCTCTCTCTCTCTCTCTCTCTCTCTCTCTCTCTCTCTCTCTCTCTCTCTCTCTCTCTCTCTCTCTCTCTCTCTCTCTCTCTCTCTCCTCCTCCTCATATTTTAAACGCATATGTCCTGATAGAAATTGCTGTAAAAGGCAAGGATCGCAAGTCCCTCGTGTGGATGTGCACAGTAAGAAAAAACTACATTTTCTCCAGATGAACAAGCTTATGCAGTTTCCATATGTGTAAATAAATACATATTGACAGGTTGACAATCTTCCTGTATTCACCTTATCTATTAACTGTTGCAGAATCCGGCACTTATCAGACATAGATTGTGGCCAGCCATTTCTTAGTTGCTTGATTAATTAGGTATTCTATATGGTATTTATTTATTTATTCCCACATGTACACTATTTTATGTATCTCTAAACTGATTCAGTGCCGAAGGATAATATATCGCCAAATGTGACCTCCCATTTGGACAGAAGTACAATATATCGCCATACTAGGGTCGTGTTATCTGTTTTGTTTCGTAGTATCTTCCGCATTTTCAATGCTCAGCGAATGGAAGTGACATTACAATACTTGTTCGTTTGATTGTGCAGGATGTCTGGTCCAAACCTATTTTTGTGTTTGGTATTGAATCATTTAAGTTTCAACTTAATTTTACTTATAAGCAGATGGTGATCTGAATCAATGTCATGTCGGCATCTCTAAATACTTCTAGGTCATGTGAACATGATCTAAATATTGTATCGTTCTAATACAGGTTCACAGAATGTGGAAGCAAGTTTGAAATACATTAAAGAGCAATTTCATCAAAACAAGCCCGAAAACAAGCAATTGTACACGCACGTTTGCTGTGCTCTCGATGTGCCCTCAATGAAGGACCTTCTGGCCACATTTCTCGAATCTATTCTAGAAATGAACATCAAGAAATCCAAGACTTATTAATGTTGACTACGCGGACAAGCTTTCGCATACAGCATGTCAACATTTAACAGGAAAGTGTATTGTGTGTGCGTGCAATCATGAGAGTGTTTTCAATATCTAGCTCATTGTATGCCAAACAATATATCAGATGTTTACCAGTGATTACGAAATAACATAGCATGTATTGATAAGTGATTACCAACTATCATAAATGTTATATGGTTGTCTGTGATTACCAAATAACATACCATATATTGATTCACGATTACTAAATAATACATCATCTGTTGATCAGTGATTACCAAATAGCATATCATATGTTGATCAGTGATTACCAAAATAACATATCATATGTTGATCAGTGATTACTAAATGACATATAATATGTTGATCAGTGATTACCAAATAACATATCATGTGTTGATAAGTGATTACCAGATAACATATCATATGTTTATCAATTACTACAAACAACACATCATATGGTGATAAGTGAGGACTACCAAACATGTTATACATTTATCAGTGGCTATCAAACATTATTTACGTGTCTAGCAGTGACTATCAGACATATCATACATTGATAAGTAACTAACAAACTACATATCATGTGTTCTACAGCGACTAATAAACAACATATTATACGTTGATTAGTGACTGCCAAACAACATTTCGTAGTGCAGGTCCTATATGGTCGAAAGCTGCCTCTTCATGTCTTACTTGTTCCCAAGTGGTATCTTTTAATCTCTCCAGAATGTTTCTAATTTCCAACAAAAACTGACAATAGCTGCCGATTACCTTAATTTTCGCACTCCTGCATTTCCTATTTCTTTTGCAGCTTCACCCGAAAAGCTTTCCCCCCGTCTCTCGGTATTTCTTCAGTCCCCCAGACTGTGCTAAATAATGTGTGAAGTAGTTGAGTTGGGGTATTTATATAAGCTGTTAATAGTTTTGCTGGGATACCATCTAGAACAGCAGTTTTTCCGCCCTTCAGGAATGTGATAGCTTGTCTAATTAACTTTTTAAATGATTTCTCACAGTTAATATTCTGCTTACCTTCTGTGTGCTGGATATTGGGGAAAGGGGAAGGGGCTGTCTTTTTGGACTGGTCAATTAAGAAACTCAAAGTATTCAACGGGTCCATTTATTTCATCGTTAACGTTCTTGAGAACTTTCTCATTACTATTTTTTATCAGTCCACTTGATTGATTATATTTTCCTCGTTGGGCTGTACTTTTGTTATGAGCTCTGATTTCAAGCGCTATGGGTTTGCTTTTGTTTAAATGTGCCATGTGTGGAATGGCTCTCGTCGCTTCAGAGGTCACAGATTGTGAGAATTGTATGGATATTTTGCCCTGGCCATGCGGGGGTACGGGGGAATGAACAGGCTGATAGGCTAGTAGGGAATGCACCTCTTGGTGGTAGTTTGCCTATGGGCAAGGGGGGGGGGGGGGTGGCCGTGCGCTTGTAGGACCAGGTGGAGAAGGCAGAGGAACAGATTGAGAACCCATATGTGGAAAGAATGAGATTGCGGGGGATCGGCAGGGGTTCTGGAAGAATCTCAAAACTGAGAGGGAAGACCAGGAGAACGTTTAATCAGATAGCGGAGAGAACGATTAGTAGTATGACTCTTCGCTGGCTGTTGAACGAGGGGACGGAGCACGTTTGGGAACTCAACTCAACTCAACTAAATGTGCCATTTTTCACTTTGCTCTCTTCTATTGTTTAAGGGTTTCGGCCGATATCCATGCTTAAGTTCTCGTCCATTAAGCGATTCCTTCCACGTGTTTTTAACCCGATGTTCGCACTATACTCACCATATCTATTAACTTTTGCAAAACCATGGACAACTTATTACAGGCTGTGGCCATTTATTTCTTAGTTGCTTGGTTTCTTAGATATTCGTCATTGCATGTATTCCCTTGTGTAGAGTATTTTACGTATCTGTTAAGTTTCAACTTAATTTTACCTACGTATCAGAGGATGGTGATCTGAATCTATATTTGCGCATCTAAAAACAGTTACGTTGTGTAGAGATGATCTAAATTTCTTGTGAATACACATATCATCAATGTGTTTTTCTGTAATGTGTCCTCGTGACATCCACGTTGATCTATGTATACTTTTATGAGGAAAAACAATTCCTCCTATGACATGTCGATTCACTGCGCAGAATTAGTGAATAATTCTCACTTTTAATTATTAATCCCAAGTCTATTCTGTTCATAACTGGTGTTATCAGATCCTGTCTTGGCATTTTGGCCTCTCATGTAAATGTTCATATCATTTTTCCTTTGGTTGCCTGTAGTATTTTGAAGTTTAGTGTACAATTCCTCATTAATTTATTCAACCTTGTCATATGTTGTTCAGAAAGACTGTACACTTGCCCAGGAATCACGAACAGCTCAAGAAAATTCTGGGGTTGACTGTTAAGTCATGTAAAGGATATGCAACTAACTTACTAACATATGTTGGTGCGTAACACTGTATCGCAATCATATTTTCTTTGTTGTATTTTATGGTTTTAACTGTTGCTGTTATTATTCAAAACATCACTGCTTCCCATCGAAAATTAATTTAGCTGCATCTTCAGATAGTGTAATAAACCTAGTTATAATGGGATTTTTCCCCGCATGGCTTTAGAACAGCACTGTTTCACCTGTGTTTAAAAGCATTTTGTCTACTCTTTTCCGTCTTGTTTCGCAGAATACCAAAATGTTATCTTATAATAATTTAGCCAGTTCGCACATGCTGACTGCGAGTAGGTAGCTACCTACCTGGAACTAACAGCTAATTAAAAGGTAACTAATGACTGCCTACAGTGAACTAAAAGGTGGATACGTGAAAATAATAGTTGGCTACACAGATCCAATACTGATTACATGGTAATAAGAGCTGACTAAATGGAACTAATAGCTGATTCCACGCAACTAGTAGCTGGCTACTTGAAACTAACAGAACTAAAAAAAAAAAAGGACCAAGGTCTAAAACTGACCGTTAAATTCAAGGCTACGGTTGAGTTATTAGTGTAAGTTCCCGAAATAACATATCCCCATATGAATAAAACCACTCTTCTGGCTCTGTGGCGAAGAGGGCTAAGGACGCAATTCGTAATCCCCCATACCGCGCTCGCAACACAGCTGCTGACGATTTGGCAGCAGACTGCCTTGGGTCGTTTTTTTAAATATAAAATAATATGAATGTCGGTCTATGGCAAACTACTGGACGTAAACTTGCCAAGAAATCACAAACAGCCACACACATACAAAAAACGATGGGGTTGACTGCGATGTCCTGTAAAGTATATGGAACTAACTTGTTAACTACTCGTCACAATTTTTAGCACAGAACATATACAATTGTGAATCGCTGTGCTCTGTGATGAAGTTTGAGAAATGGAGGAGCATCTATGTAACCTAACAACTGGACACCAATATTTGACAGCGTCTCGCACTCATTGTCCATGGCGTGTGGCTTGGGTGATCATGTAAGGTTCACTTGTTATCCATCCCTTGGAAGATAGACGTCTAACCCTAAAGTTCGACATTAAGGTCATGAAAGCGGCTTGCGTCTCTATCTATAAGATGTATTTTTAATGACTGCGCAGTGTTTGAAAATATTGCCGGTCCAAGTTGTGTATTCACCTTCTGTAAAGTTCATGCAACATAATAGTTAAATACAAAACTAGGACCGGCAATATTTTCAAACACTGTGCAGTCATTAAAAATAACCCTGTATTAGAGTGAGGTTGATGTAGAGACTGTTCTTCTAATACTTTACATCAAAGTACCCTCTCCACATTCTTTTCTTTGTTGCTCTCGCTCGCTTTGAACTCAAGTGTAGTTCATACACGGGCTACTACTTCTAGTACACTCATCTGACATTTTTTGTTTTAGTGTGGATTAGCTTGACCTATTACCAGTGTCCCTCGTCATCAGGCGAACTCACTCCGACTTCTGAGGTACTTGTAATTTACGTTCCCGAGTCAAGGACGAAGCGTCAATATTTTAGTCCAACTGACCGATGTAGGGGTTGAACCCACTACCTCGGCATAAGCACACCGGATGTTTAAGAACAAACGCTCTTATCCATTCGGCCATGCTGAATCTCCACCATCTCCACATGATTCAGCACAGCACACACGGACCGGCTGGGACTGGCTGGACTGGTCACGTTACCCCCACGGGTTGTAGGTGTCTCACTGTCAAGTAGGCTCATGAAAATGGAACTTCATACACAACTATAAGTAAAGACAGAGTTCTTTGCACGTATATTGAGAAGAGAGGCAGTGAGGAATATCGTGAGGGCTGGATCATCTATAAAAGAGAGAAAGGCAAACAGAGAGAAATATTGCTTGATGGCCTAAGGCGATGGCATGGAGGAATATCATCAGAACTGATCCATAAAACCAAGACTTGAGATTTGTGGTGAGACATGGGCGCTTACGCCATTTTGCAAAGCACGTAATGACGAGTATTGTCAACATACCCCATTCTCTAACCCTGCCCCGAGAGAGAGGTACAGTTATGAGTATGTATATTTTGCTACTTTATATAATTTCAACATATATGTGTTTCATTGTGTATTGATGCGTCTGTCGTTTTCATTTTGAAGATAGAAAGTGATATGTGTGGAAAGTGATATGACTTATAACAATTTTAAAACAATATCGTTAACAAAATGAAATGTATTTAATTAAATCTTAAAAACAAAAACAGAAGCCTCTTGTCTGAACCCCAAATAGTTTATTAAGATATGCTAAGAATTAAATTGAATTTCCTATCATATAAGATGTACCAGGGCAACTGGAAGGGTACGAGCCTTACCCTAGTGCGAGGAAATGCAAGCTGAAGATTAAATGTCCTGTCAGGGAAGACCAGACCCTAAGCCTTAAACGGCAGTTGGTCAGGGATGGAAGCTCCGAGAAGCTGACAGTTAAGAGCATTACTTTGCTAATCAGGCAGCTTCTGCAACTGGTCTTGTCCGAGACGTGTTGGTGTTACCTTTCCTCTGGAGTAAATTAGGCAGGCCGAGAAAGGGATAATGCTGCATGGGCAACACATGGTCTCTAATTTCAGCCCAGGATGTATGCTATGGAGAGGTATAACTGCACTTTACAAACCAGTCTAGTCTATAGGATGTACCTGCATGTTAGACTCGTCGATAACATGAAAAGAAATATGAAGGGGCAAAACAACGTTATCTTCTTCGTTCACACAGATACATTACTATAAATGGACGGCGTGGCTGGGAGGTTTTGGCATCTGCCTTTGGGTAAACAATTACTTGGTTCCTCCCAGAATAAGGTTAGGAATATTTACAAAAGCCATTAATTTCCAAAAAATCAGACGTCCGATTATTGTCATTGGAAGTACGATTAAGAAATCGCATAGTTTTATTGGATTTCATGTTTTATTTAATGTCTCCACCTGATGTTTACTGAGGCTAAAAAATATCATTAAACTATATGCTTTTCAGCCCTTCAATATGGCGGCTTCATTTGATGTTAATGAAATGTTCATCTGCAAAGTTTTATTACCGTCTTAAATATGCTCAATAAAGTTCACGCAATAATCATTAATACGTTTGAAAACATTTTATGGTGTTGTTGTTGTTGTTGTGGTGTGTGTGTGTGTGTGTGTGTGCGTGTGTGTGTGTGTGTGTGTGTGCGCGCGCGCGCTAGCGTATGTGATTGTCTAAGACCACCAAGGATAATTTCTCTCGGTCTGTCTTCGTCTCTTTTATTAATGATCTTCCCAGTCGTCACAATGCTGCCTAGTGCCTTTCCTCATTATATGAACAAAGAATGCTGTGTGTCTCTTTCTTATAGTTGTGTGGAATAATTGTGGAAGTAAACAAAGCCATCCAGCAACTCACCAGCGGCAAGGCACCTGGTCCTGACTCCATCCCAGCATAGATATACAAGGCAGGCGGGCCGATCCTAACAGAGCAGCTTCACCAAGTCTTTACAAACATATGGGTGAACGAGACCATGCCACAAGATTTCAAGGACGCGACAATAATCCACCTTTACAAACGTAAAGGAAACCATCAATCCTGTGACAACCACTGAGGCATCTCCTTGTTTTTAATTGCAGGGAAGATACTCGCCAGAATTCTTCTCAATCGCCTCACGGCCCATCTCGATCAAGGTCTTCTTCCTGTGAGTCAATGTGGCTTCAGAAAAGAACGTGGAACTGTTA
Organism: Cepaea hortensis; assembly: GCA_963921405.1. Classification (NCBI taxonomy): domain Eukaryota; kingdom Metazoa; phylum Mollusca; class Gastropoda; order Stylommatophora; family Helicidae; genus Cepaea; species Cepaea hortensis. The sequence goes on along the minus strand of OY992878.1, from coordinate 88,472,780 downwards.
ACATGATTTTCGCTACAAGGCAGCTGCAAGTGAAATGTCAGGAACAGAACTGCGAAATGTTCTCCACTTTCATCGACCTTACCAAGGCTTTTGATACAGTCAGCAGAGAAGGACTGTGGAAGATTATGGCAAAATATGGCTGTCCACGAAAAATTTCATGATGGTATGTAGGCAAAAAAAAAAAAAATTGTGTTGCGTATCCCTTACGGGACGTTGCAGTCAACACCAGCATTTTCAGCTGCTGTTGATGTACTAGGCAAGTGTTACGTTCAGTAGTTTGCCATTGCTTTCTGAACGACCGGCCTCTATACCTTTTTCGAAAAAACCAGCACCGCCGTGTTTCGAACCCGGGTATACGGGCTCACAAACCGCGTTCGCAAGCCCTTCAGCCACAGAGACCGGCTACGTAGGCAAGAGTACAGGAAAATTGTGAACTGTCTGAGCCCTTTCCTGTCACCAATGGGGTGAAGCAAGGATGTGTCCTGGAACCAACACTGTTCACCCTCATGTTTTCAGCTATGTTGAATGCTTTCGATAACAACGACATTGGAATAGACATAAACTACCGCATGGATGGAAAGTTATTCAATCTCAGAAGGCTGAAAGCTAAAACAAAAATTACAGCGACACTGTCAGAGAGCTCCTGTTTGCTGATGATTGCGCTCTATATGCCAACTCAGAGGCAGACGTGCAACACAATGTTTCAGCTTTCTCACATGCCTGTGTCAACTTTGGGCTCAATATCAACTTGGAGAAGACTGTAGTTATGTACCAGCCAGCTCCAGGAAATAGTCACACTGTGCCGAATATCAAAGTGAATGGTCATAGTCTAATTGTTGTAGACAAATTCACCTATCTTGGCAGCACTGTGTCACAAGCTGCCACAATTGATGACGAAGTGAATGCAAGAATCTCCAAGGCCAGCACGGCCTTTGGCAGACTGTACAAGAATGTATGGGACTGCAAACAAAGCTGAAAGTCTACAAAGCAGTTGCATTATCCACACTGCTATATGCTTGTGAAACCTAGACTGTTTATTAGCGACAGGCTAGGAAATTCAACCACTTTTACACAGTTTGCCTTAGGAAGCTACTGAAGATTAAATGACAAGACAAGATCCCAGACACTGAAGTCCTAGAAAGAGCGTCCATGCCCAGTATCCACACTCTACTAATGAAGAATCAGATTCGCTGGGCTGGTCACTTAACTCGCATGCCAGATCACAGGCTCACTAAACGCATTTTTTACGGCGAGTTGCGTTGTTGTAAACGCTCCCAAGGCGGCTAGAGAAAACGCTTTAAAGACACTCTGAAAATCTCACTGAATGCTTTTGGAGACTCCTGGGAGACTGCAGCCAGAGACCGAAATTTGTGGCTTGTATCATTACGCAATGGTGCAGTCACGTGTGAGGCAACCAGGACTGCAAGAGCTGTGAAGAAAAGGCAGGACAGAAAAGCCACTGCAAGAAATCCTCCTCCAGAAACGTCAAGCATTCTTTGTCCACATTGTCAAAGAACATTTCGAGCCAAAATAGGCCTTATCAACCATCTTAGACCATCACGGCTCCATACTTTCAACCCCACTGGATGAAATTAATGGCCATCATCATTCTTGATGGACAAACAACTTAGTTGTGTATCATGTTCTATTTTCATGAGCCCATTTGCTTGTACATATGTACACATCAAGAAAGTTATCATCATCTTGTAGTAGATCCTTTGCAGAAAGTCGTTCTCATCACAGCAGCCAACAAGTGTCTCGATGTCTGGCCAGTTCCCCTGCCTCGTGTATCCTCATGCCCATGGTGTCTACAGTGTTCTGTGCCCTTCGTGTTGATCGACCCATACCTCTTCTTCCCGGAACATGCCTTCCACCACTGTTCCCTTCACGCTAGCATGACGTGTTGATCGACCCATACCTCTTCTTCCCGGAACATGCCTTCCACCACTGTTCCCTTCACGCTAGCATGACGTGTTGATCGACCCATACCTCTTCTTCCCGGAACATGCCTTCCACCACTGTTCCCTTCACGGTAGCATGACGTGTTGATCGACCCATACCTCTTCTTCCCGGAACATGCCTTCCACCAATGTTCTCTTCACGCTAGCATGACGTTTGGTGTAGCCAAAGTATATCAATGTCCGAGATATGACACTGTTTATGAGTCAGTTTTCTTGAATGTTCTGATCGTGTAGAATGTTTTTATTTCTTCTTTTTGATACACATTCTAGGAACGTTTCTGTTACACTTCAGTTCTAAAGCTGCGTTTTTCTTCTGTAGAAAATATCCCCCCCCCCCCCCAAGTAGTTTCCTGCTATGGGTGTTTGATGTGATGGCGCCATCCAATTTTGTAGGCCTGAGAGCAGGGGGGATAGGTGGCCAGTCTTTCCCTCACTTTAGCCAGCGACGAGACCAGGCGTCGAACATACATCCGACCGTGCTCAAGACATTGTCATATTAACCAGTCCTATTCACACACGATGTAAGCACACGAATTCACCAGTCCTGTTACACAAGATTCCCCACAGAAGCATCGGGAATTCATTTGGAAATGTTAAAATGAATGTATAACAAAGAAGACTGTTTAAAATGCCTTAACAAAGACATTCCCAGACAGTGACATGTGGGCATCAGATGATGACCTATGATTCAGTCTTGGGTTCATGGAACTGCACCAGTTAAAGGGAAGTCATGCAGTGATCGTCTCTGGCACCAGCAGGTGCTTACAGACATTCATCTATGGTTGTAATTCACGGTCTGCCATTTTAAACAGAAATTTGACAAGAAAGGAGAAAGTAAAGAGCCCCTTTTCACGCTATCAGCTGTATTGGGTATATAGCGAAAGCCCCATATGTTTAGGTCCATCAGCACTCTATGGGTAACGAGAACTGTAGTATAACGGCCACATTTACTTCCAACGAAATAGTCTGGTATCCATTGTAGATCTGAGAGCCCAGGTCACTAAAAAGAATGATTCCCATCTAACGTGAATTCGAAAACATGACGATCAGGTCAGCGTGGTCATTGGTACACGTGATTCCCACCTAAGGTGAATTAAACATGATCACAGGGCCAGCGTGAACATTGGTACACGTGATTCCCACCTAAGGTGAATTAGGAAACATGATCACAGGGCCAGCGTGAACATTGGTACACACGATTCCCACCTAAGGTGAATTAGGAAACATGATCACAGGGCCAGCGTGATCATTGGTACACGTGATTCCCCACCTAAGGTGAATTAGGAAACATGATCACAGGGCCAGCGTGATCATTAATACACGTGATTCCCACCTAAGGTGAATTAAGAAACATGATCACAGGGCCAGCGTGATCATTAATACACGTGATTCCCACATAAGGTGAATTAGGAAACATGATCACAGGGCCAGCGTGATCATTAATACACGTGATTCCCACCTAAGGTGAATTAGGAAACATGATCACAGGGCCAGCGTGATCATTGGTGCACGTGGTTCCCACCTAAGGTGAATTATAAAACATGACCACGGGGCCAGCGGGCAAACGTGGTCATTGGCAAGTCTGTATATTTAAGGTCTTCTCTTGTCTAATTTCCCGGTTGTCTTCCAGTGTCAAGCTATAAAGTTTCTGTAACAGAGAACCTTGTGAGACCAGCGACTGTGCTATTCAATCACTTGCAAGTCTTCGTGACTCTGCTTTCGCTGTCAATGATATTGTTGCCACTTGCTTCCTGAGCTCATAACTACGAGCCTCTCCTCTTGAAATGTTAAATGTTCTTCAGAAATATGACACTTCTGTTGCTGCAAAAGCCGACATCATTATGTAGATAGATTATGTTTGGCACAGTAGTTAACGCACTTACCCGCAAAGACAGGTCTAGGCTCAACTCCCAGCAGGGGCAGGATTGTTTTCTCTGACCAGACCGGTTCTGGGGTTGACCTAGCCTTACAGTAATGTGTAACAAAGAAATTTTCAGGTCAGTTTTTGTGAAAGAAAGGTGGCGAGAAAGGAAGTGGCTATCCCAACTCATTATGACTTGGCCTAACATTTCACACCCTTGCAGCCTATCTGTCATGGAACTATCTTGAGCTTGATGACATTGCTATTAAGGTAATATAAATTGGAAACAAATAGGTATCTTAAGCTCCTGCGAGAAGAAACGTACTAAACATCAACACGTTGCACATACCTTACAAGGAGATCCATAGTCCCGAAATACAGGTGAAAATCCGAAATCAGAAGCACTCAATAAATATATAAAATGAATAATAAAATAAAACACACACAAACGCGTACAATATGACACACGGGACGGCCGACGTTTCGATTCTCAGAATCTTTGTCAAGGAAAGGACAGCACGGATAGGACAACGAAATATAAAAAAGGACAAAAAAAAAAACAAACCACTACGTATCACACGTATATACCCGTATGTGGTATATATCACACCACATGTGATACGTAGTGGTTGTGTGTGTGTCCTTTTTTATATTTCTTTGTCCTATCCGTGCTGTCCTTTCCTTGACAAAGATTCTGAGAATCGAAACATCGGCCGTCCTGTGTTTCGTATTGTACGCGTTTGTGTGTGTTTTATTTTATTATTCATTTTATATATTTATTGAGTGCTTCTGATTTCACATTTTCATCTGTATTTCGGGACTATGGATCTCCTTGTAAGGTATGTGCAACGTGTTGTTTAGTAAGTTTCTTCTCGCAGGAGCTTAATATACCTATTTGTTTCCAATTCATATTGTCATATCCTGCTGCAGCCGCTGCCTATTATTTCTATTCCATATTAAAGTAATAGTGTAAAAATGTGCAGTCAAAATGTCATATCAATAATAAAGGGGTGGCAGTTACTAGGAGGTTACGATGTCTGCCCCAGTTTCGATCTCAGCACAGGGCTGGACATTTTTCCCCCCAATAACCATTGGTATCTACAAGGGGAAGACAATAAGTCACAAATGGCTGTAGAAAGATAACTAAATATGATAACAACTTGAAACCAGTTTATTTTTATACATACATTGCCTCTTTATTTCTCAACATAATTTCCACCAACATTGATGCACTTATCCCATCGTTTTATCAGTCCTCCCAAACCGGCTGCATAGAACTGCATGCTCTGTTTTCTAAACTATGTTTTCACATCACATTCAACTTCGGCGTCATTAGCGAAATGCCTTCCGCCATGTGGGTCAAAAAAGGTGAAAATCACTAGGGGCTAAGTCGGGGCTGTAAGATGGATGTTCCAGAACTTCCCACCTTGGTTAATTTTCTCCTGAGTTCATCGAGCCGTATGTGGTCTGGCATTGTCATGAAGAAGCAACACTCCTCTAGTCAGCAGTCCTGGACGTTTTCTTCGAATTGCATCATGAAGCATCAATAGAACTTCACAGTACGACTCAGAATTCACATTGTCACCTTTCTTCTTTAAATTGGTTAAACGCACTACTTGACAATCCCAGAACACTGTCAGCATAACCTTCCCTGCTGATGGCGCAACCTTGAATTTTTGGACACAAGGTGAAGAAGGAGGTTTTCATAGCATTGAAGAATGCTTTGATTCGGGCTGGTAGTCAGCATAAACAGGAAATAAAAAACGCACAACAGCACGTTGCGCTTTGGTTGTACACGCCGCAAGTACAGTCACCATTTTATTTATGCGCTGCGCATGAGACACCTAGCACCACCTGACGAGCGGGAATATAAAGTTCGATGTTGCCGTCAACTAATGACACCTGTAGAAAACACCAACTGCATTTACCTGCCATCCCACAGAACTGTGTGACTAAACTTATTAACTCGCCCTCGTAATTGGCACCCACTATATCTTGTGAAGTGTTATCGAATACTAACCTTTCTCAGATTAGGGTGCAAAACAGGAGGTCCTGTGTGCAAATATTAAAAATCCCATAACAGTTTGAAATCGTAAAGAGTAGGACATTCAGAACTATATCAACTAAAACGAGAAAAAGAGTGTTGAGGTGCTACATAGAACCTATACTTTTGTATGGATATGAAACATGGACAATAAAGCAGTCAAGCTGATGGCTGTGGAAATGTGGTTTCTGAGGAAAATTCAAAGAATATCATGGACAGACAGAAAAACCAATGAACAAGCCCTTCAAGAAACAAAGAAAGATCGTAAACTGATTAGAGTCATTAGATGTAGAAAGTCAAATATTTTGGGCATGTTATGAGAAGAAATGACTTGGAGAACTTGGTGACAACTGGCAAGATCGACAGGAAGAGACCAAGGGGAAAACAGAGAAATAAATACCTGGATGGCTTTGCCACGTGGCATGGCCGAGATAGGAACACAGAGCTGATCCACAACTCTGGTGATCGAGTGAGATGGCAGAACATAACCGTCCACGCTTATCGACATGGCACATGATGGATGGAGGACATTCAGGTCACTGCTTGGCAAAATTGTTTAGAAAGAAAAACCTAGCCATGAGTACTTTGGATGGAAGCTGTCTGAAGGATGAAAACCTGACACAAATGCATGCCAAGGGTGGACACACTGACCCTTGAGGGCATAACTGGGTGAAACACATTCTACCTGAACAAGGGATACAGAAGAATATCATTAAACGGATGCATCACATTTGTTGGTTCTTGTACAGCCAAAATCAGTATTCTAAACATTTTGATTGAGGTGAAGACACAAAGTCAACTTATCACAAACATCAGAAAGCGCCAATTATAAGATTTTGGCCACATTATGAGAAGACAAACACTGGAACATACTGTGATAAAGGAGAAAAATTTGTGGAAAGAGAGAGACTGGAAGACATAAAGAGAAAATTCATGACAGCCTTCTGTGATGGCATAGAAGGGTGTCAGCACACAATCTGATACATTCCACTGGAGACCGCAAGATATGGAAAGCATGATCGCCAATGCCAGTCATCAAGGGCTATGATGAAGAATTGCTGTCATACTCTGATCATTGCTTAGATTAACATTGTATTCAGTCTATCATCACAGGCATACATTGATACTTCTATAAATCACTACATGGAATTCATCATCCCCGGGAAGGTTAACCCAGTCAACAAATGCCAGCAGAAGTCGGATGTGTGGACCTAAAGGTGCAATATCGCACCTCTGCTGTAAAACTGGCACAACGCAATTACGTCTGAAAAAACAATAACGAAGAAGAAGAAGAATTCATCACAACACTTGGGAAACTGCTGCCAAAGACTGAAAGTCGTGGTGTACATCATTACACAAGGGTATAGTCACTTAGGACTGCAAGAGCTGTGAAAAAAAGGCTTGAAAAAAAAAATCATTGCAGGAGATCCTCCTCCTGGAACGTCAAGCATTCTTTGCCCACATTGAGCCAAAATAGGTCTTACCAGTCATCTTAGAACTCAAAGCTCCAAACTTTCAACCCCACTGAATGAAATGAATAGTCATCATCATTCTTGATGGACAAACAACACATGCCAAAAGTTATCGACGCAAGCTTTGTGTCTTCGCCATCAAACTCCTAGACAAACAACATACATTCAATGATAAGATCAACATCAACAAACTGTCCAGCAAGAAAGAACAATGGCTGTGTTGTAAATGTTTAATGAAGTAAAGTAACGGACCCTTCCAACATTGTCAGCTCTACTGGATATATGGTGCTAGTCCCACACTTGTATCGACCAATCGGCACTCAACAGGTCATGTGGTCAATATCACACCAGCTACCTTGACTGCCCATAAAATTTTCTGATTCCCATTTTAAACTGGGTCAACGTGAACCCCAGGTCAATTTCTTAAAAATCCCTCCCTCACTGGGGATCCAAACACAACAATGAAATAATGTACAAGAAATACCAACATTATATTGATGTTTCTTGTTCATACGATGAACTTAAGATGGCAAATCATGATTGTTTAAATCAGCAAGTAGCGCAAGGCACTGATTGTTTCCAATGGATATAAACTTTTCTATGAACAAGGAAAAGCTCAATTCACTTGTGTGTGTCATCTTGAACAAATTTAGTAAGTAGTGAGATCTAGACTCGGTTATAATAAATCTGCATACATAAATATCTCTATTGATAATGAAATTTCAACACTGTTCTTTTTTCGGCAGTTGGTATGAGGCATCTGCCGATCAAAAGCAATGGCAAACTACTGAATGTAAACCTGCCCGGTAAATCACAGTCAATAAATGCTGGGGTTGAATGCAACGTTATGTAAAGGACATGCAACTAACTTTCAGCAACTAACTTTCAATGTGCCATTGTAATGACATACATCAATGTTCAAGATAAATCCAATGTACAGATTCCTTCTAGGGAAGAAATGAGGACAGTTGACGACTGATGTATTACTCAATTTATAACACAATATACTTACTCCTTTATGTGTTGCTAGCTCAACACCATCATGTGCCATTCACATTGCAGTACAATTTACTAATTAGCCAATCATATTTAAACATTATTTTCCTTACTTTTTTAATTATTACTGAGTTAGTGCCATTAATAAATGAAAATATCTGACACGCTTCACTTAGCTTTGGCCAAATATTCTGTTCAGTCCATAGCCACAAGCGCACAAGGCTGATTCACCAATTTTGAATTTTGGTGCATGTGGTTGTGTAATCTATTGTGTCCTGTTCTGAGGCGCAGAATAATGATTTGTTCTGGTCTGTTCATAAGATGGTAACCATCTTGAGCTGGTGTTAGCCGCTCACATAAGCCATCACCTTGGGGCTCCAACAGACAGAGTCGCTAGCCTGTTCAATGTTCCAAGGACCAGCATGCCTCTCTGCACAAGTCAAGTTGCACTACTGGTCTTGCACACCTTGCGCGTTTCTGGGCTCTAGAAGGGGGAAGGAGAGTGTGCAAATCAATTCCTCTGGAAGTGGTACTTCTATACCCAGCTGAGAGGAAAGACTCTACTCCAACATTACTTCTATAGGTGCAAACCATTTACAGAGCTCAGATGGCCTGCCTGGCAATGCAAGACTTCAAGAGTTAAAACACAGCCTTCCAGAAGATGCGCAACCATTCAACCAACCTTGAAGACCAACTAATGGACACGTATGAGCAATGTATAAAACTGAGCCAAGGTGTAGTTTGAACACTAGCTGGACGTATTCAACTGTTTAATATAACTACAGGTGTATGGCAATTACATGTACTATCCCCATTATTTATCATACATATGGACAGAATAACAGTAAATGCAAGTTCAGAATTCAATAACCATATAGAGTGAACTACTCATTAATGATGATGAGAGTATCACAAACTCAGAAGAAAATACTATTTCAGATGATCTATTTGTCCTTTGATGATGTTTGTGAGACATACAGCATGAAATTAAATACACAAACATTAGAGGTCGTAAATGTCAGAACAAAAAATCCAGCAAATAATCAAGAATACAACACAATTCTTCAGCAAGTCAGTGTTCAAATATCTTGAATGTGATCTACGATCTAGAACAAACATTACTGCACTCAGGATAATGTATCTTAGATGTATGATTACACATGAAGCTGCAATGAACAGACAAATATAAATGTGTTGAAATTGCAACTGCAACATTGTGCCAGTTGTCACTACTGTGATAACATTTAAACATCCCACTTGTCACAAAAACACAAATAATCAATAGTTTTTTTCTTTCTGTTTGTTACATATACCAAACATGAACAGAGATTTAAAAAAAATAGAGCTTATAACATGTACAAAAATGTTCTCAAGAGAAATTAATGGTGTCACTAAAGAGAATAGAATGAAAAATGCAAACATGTGACAGACTGTATCTGGATATCCAGAAAAACAGAATCAAATGGTCTGATAATCTGACAGTGTCTCAGCTGGTGCCAGCAGTAGAAGCACGTAATAAACAATATGATGATTTGAGGACAAGGGCAAGACCAAGGACAAGACCAAGGACAAGAAAATGATAGTGTGTAAGAGACACAAAGAAATACGGCCTCACAACATGAAGTGCTGTACAACTTTTCAAAGAGAACACATTTCTCTTACAATATATAACTTCTACTCTAAACAAGAGGAAGAATGTTGAAGGACACCAAGCTTCCACTGGATAGAAATAGATAAACAGATTACAATCCAAATGAAATAGAATGATGTTCAATCATATCTGGCATATATTTATGTTAACTCTCCAGAAGCCAACTTGCTGGCGACCAGAGATGGCTTTCTGGCATGTATGTTCTCAGGTGTAGGAATCGTCATACCCACATCCTCCGACGTGATAATTTTCTCTGGAGGTGGAGGTGGTTTCACTTTGGTACTTAATTTGGCTTTAGCCATGGCATAGTCTCCAGAGTCAAAATATTTTTGCTGAAAAATAAAATTGATGAAATACTGATCACATTCTGCATTTTTATTTTGGTGAATTGTATGAGTGTTAGTTAAAAGAGTAAATCATCATTAAAATGCTGGTGTTCCACTGGCATAGCTGTTACAAACAAGTAGGAAATTTAATGCAATTTGTGTCCCTCTGATAATGTATGGGTTATTTTATGTTGCCAATTAACAAATGCAAAAGCTGAATAATGAAAGCTAGATTATAATTTAAGTCCCTGCAGTAAATAGCTAGAATCGACTGACAAACTGACTCTGATAGAGAAGTTTTTAATAAACAGCAGGAGCCCATAATAAGTCAGTAAGTCAAGGACCCTTTTGCGTGTCTTATCTTGTATTGGGCACATGGTACTGAACCTGTATTCGTATAGACCAGCGGAGGCAGATGTGGTCAGTATCAGGCTAGCTGCCTTTACTTTCCAAGACATTTCCTGGTACACAGTTTAGGCTAAGATGACCAGGTAGCCCCGGTCCATTTTAACAACTGGAATCCACCCTAAAACAGATTGAACTCATGACCACCGGGCCAGAGGGTGTGCATGCAGCCACCATGCCACCATGGCTCCCAGATTCCATAATACCAATACAGAAACAAAGATAATGAAGGAGACTGAGAATTATACAGTGGAGAAAAAATATTTCAAATCTGTGCAAAGATTAAATAACAATAAACACATTATCTTTGCAAACAACATGACATATAAAAGGCTAGTAGTTTAAAATAAAAGAATAAGGTTATGCCAACATGAAGTGCTCTAAGCCAGTACTAAAAAGCTATCAAACGTTATCAAGAACATAATACAGTGTTTGCTTATCTGGTAGGTGTTGTGAGAGAGCAGGCAGACTGAGGCCTATTTTAGTGGTCTGTGGAGTTCAAGAATACAGCTAATGCCTAGCATAAATAACTTTGCATCAAGTTTTAAATTGAAAGAACAACTAATGCATCAAAAGTTAACAAACGAAAGTAATATTAATGTGTATAATCACTTTTAAAAGAACAGAATGGGTGTGTGCATATGTACACACAAACATCTATCAAGTCAACTGTTCCATCATCCATTTCCTGTTTATGGTGAAGTCTCTTAAAACATATATAAATGTTCAAGCATTTTCCCATCATGTTTTTTTTTTTCATATAATCACAGTGGAAATGTGGTTTATGAGAAAAATGCAAAGAATACCATGGACAGACAGAAAAAATAATGACCAAGTCCTTCAAAAAGCAGGTGAAAACTGCAAACTGAATAGAGAAATTAGACATAGACAAATTTTTAGGGCATGTTATGAGAAGAAATAAACTAGAGAACTTGGTGACAATTGAGGGGAAAAGAACAACGGGAAGACACAGAAGTAAATACCTGGATGGCTTGGCCACGTGGTATGATTGAGACAAGAACACAGAGCTGATCCACGACTCTGGTGATCATGTGAGATGGCGAAACATGCCTGCCCACGCTTATCAACATGCGGTTTGTGAGCCTGTATACCCGGGTTCGAAACACATCGGTGCTGGTTTTTTCGAAAAAGGTATAGGGGCCGGTCGTTCAGAAAGCAATGGCAAACTACTGAACGTAACACTTGCCTAGTATATCAACAGCTGCTGAAAAAGCTGGTGTTGACTGCAATGTCCCGTAAGGGATACGCAACAATATTTATATAACTTTTAATGGTAGAATTTTTTTTAATGACCAGGGCTACTAGGCTGACCCAGTCTTCTTCTTCCTCTTTCAATCGCTTGAAATGTGTAACTGCAATGATGTCTCTTGTATGAATTTAACCGACCCAGTGTAAAATGATACCATAAGGAAGTAAAGGCAGCCGTGTGACACTGGACATATCACCCAGTCAGTGACGATTGGCTTATACAAACACAGGTCTTGTATCACATCCCCAATGTCCCTTCAGGCAGGTCAAATGGTTTTTTTACTTTTAAACACCAACGAGTATCAAGGAGAGTATCTGCTGCTTCAACATAGGACAACTGTCTTGTCTTGATCTTTTCAAGGAGTTTCCATAGAAACTATCTCAAGTAACAGGACAAAATTGTCATGACAGAATCACTAATGCAGAGCTTGGGAAGAGAACTAGACAGGTTCCAGTGAATTAAGTGGTGAGGGAAAAATGTTACCGCTGAATAGGAAACACATTGAGAAAACCTGATAACAGTATAACTAGAAAACAAAATAGGAAACACAGAGAAAACCTGACAAAAGTATAACTAGAAAACAAAATAGGAAACACAGAGAAAACCTGACAACAGTATAACTAGAAAACAAAATAGGAAACACACAGAAAACCTGATGACAGTATAACTAGGAAACAAAATAGGAAACACACAGAAAACCTGATGACAGTATAACTAGGAAACCTGATAACAGTATAACTAGGAAACAAAATAGGAAATACAGTGAGAAAACCTGATAACAATATAACTAGAAAACAAAATAGGAAACACAGAGAAACCCTGATGACAGTATAACTAGGAAACCTGATAACAGTATAACTAGGAAACAAAATAGGAAATACAGTCAGAAAACCTGATAACAGTATAACTAGAAAACAAAATAGGAAACACAGAGAAACCCTGATGACAGTATAACTAGGAAACCTGATAACAGTATAACTAGGAAACAAAATAGGAAATACAGTGAGAAAACCTGATAACAATATAACTAGAAAACAAAATAGGAAACACAGAGAAACCCTGATGACAGTATAACTAGGAAACCTGATAACAGTATAACTAGGAAACCTGATAACAGTATAACTAGGAAACCTGATAACAGTATAACTAGGAAACCTGATAACAGTATAACTAGGAAACCTGATAACAGTATAACTAGGAAACCTGATAACAGTATAACTAGGAAACCTGATAACAGTATAACTAGGAAACCTGATAACAGTATAACTAGGAAACCTGATGACAGTATAACTAGGAAACCTGATAACAGTATAACTAGGAAACCTGATGACAGTATACCTAGGAAACCTGATAACAGTATAACTAGGAAACAAAATAGGAAATACAGTGAGAAAACCTGATAACAATATAACTAGAAAACAAAATAGGAAACACAGAGAAACCCTGATGACAGTATAGCTAGGAAACCTGATAACAGTATAACTAGGAAACAAAATAGAGGGAGACCTAAAACACAAAGAGAAGAAAATCCGAGACAGATAATAAATGTGAGGACGTAGAGGCAGTTGCACGAGATACTAAAAGATAGGACGACTTGGCCTGCGTAGCTTTAGGGTAAAGGGTAGAAAAAGAAGGATGAGTAGTGAAGGATCTTCTCAAAGTTTATGCAATTGTCTGAGACAATTAATGTGCACATTCTCTGGCAATTCAGCATGTTGTATGCTTTGATTTAAATAACCTTCAACAATTGTCAATGATGACCATCTAGCTGTTTATTGTACCAACTGCAATATTTATAAGATGAGCATGATTATATAGCAGTAATATGAACACCAGAAATCCCACAATGATTTAGACCAATGAAATGTATGGAAACAAATTTACTGGCATTACAACTGGAGTTATGAGCTGTGGTAGAGCAGTGGCTAGAATGTCTGCGTGGTCATGAATTTGAACGCACATTGAGGCAGGTTTTGACAATTGTCCTGGCCTACCAGGTTGGCACAGCCTAAAATGGCTACCAGGAAATGTCTTAGGAAATAAAGGTGGCCAGTATGGTACTGTACACATCACCCACTGAGTGGCGATTGGTCGATAAAAATATGGGTTTGGCACCATATGACCAATGTGCCTAAAGGCATGTAAAATGAACCTTTACTTTACATAGCACATTAGCTTACTAAGAATAAGTGTATGAGTATGTTATAAATATTAATGGAAGAATGACACATTCAGAAACTTCATACCAGTCTTTGAACTGCATGTCATATGACAGGGCATACAGTCAAACATGGAGTTGGGCCCATATGCTGTTGGTAAACAAACAATAAATGTGAATATTAAGTACAACTTACTCCTCCTTTGTGAAGCCTTTTGTTCAGAAGGGCAGAGCCACCCCCTCCTTTAGCTAACTGTGGGTATTTGGACTTCAGTTTTTCTTCCTCTAGTTTTTCAACCTGTTTATAAAAAGCAACATGTACATAAATAAACAAAGAAATTGATAATTCTAACAAATGTAGAATGTGATTCTTTCAAATGTAATTTTAGTAACACCTGCTTTGAAACTTAAAAAGAGATAATACACTGCACTGACCGTAGAATTGTTGATGCCTGTCTTTCTACCTTTACACACAAACTATAACTGAACTTTCTTGTCACTTGCATTTGTACAAATGTGCACATTTAACATATGTACATAAAGCAACTGCTGAAGTAGTTGTATTCTCATCCTTTCAAAATGATTTCTAGAACTGAAATTAATATAGGTTGTCCTCTTTGCCCTGAGTTCACATAAAGAAGATTACTATTTGTGCAATCCATCATGCATATGCCAAATTAAACATATTACATTTGTGCATTATCACTTTCATTTCTCTTTTTCTCCAACTCTTGATTCTCCCACATCAATGGAACACAAAAACTGGTCATGTTGAAGATGAATGTTTTCTGTTATCACTGGTTGGACTGCACACAGGTTAACTTATGTGTAGCAAGCGAATCCCTATACACTGATTAATGATCCCTTTAACTACCAAAACACTTAACATCTCGAACGAACAGCAGGGGACAGACACCCGGAGTCATGACCTGGACGGGCCAGCCCATAGAGCAGTGGTTCTCAACCGGTGGGGAATTCCCCCCCCCCCCCCCCAGGGGGAAATTTTGGGGTTTTCAGGGGGGGAATGAAGATTATTTCAAGATTGCGTTAATACAAGAACCACTTACTTGATCTTGTTTTTCCCTTCATACTTTATGGTTCTGTGTGGATGGATTGGCGTCTCACCCTTCTAAAATTCATTTTTATAAAGTAAGTAGACCCACAAATCACGTTTTATGTGGACTTCTAGACTTGTTTTAGTATGTGCTATTAAATTTAGCATCAATTATTACGTATTCTGTGTAGGGGCAGGGGGAAATTTTTAGGGAGGAAATACGAAAGGGGGGGGGGGGGGAAATGATGTTCTAAAAATATGGTGAGGGGGGAATCACGTCCTAAAAATATGGTGATGGGGGGCACGGGCCAAAAAAGGTTGAAAACCGCTGCCCTAGAGTGTCAAGAAGGTAGAGGGCCAAAACATTCTGGGAAGGTAGGCTTCTTCTGATGATTCATGCTTGCTCTGCGGTGGAGTTTTTATCACTTCTGTACTCCTTCAGTCTTGTTTAATATGTTTACTCTTTCAGTCCTACTTGTTTTAAATGTTTCTTTCCTAGTTGCTTCTGTATTATAGCTATTTTAAATAATTCTACCTAGTTGTTACTTTGTTTCTGTCTTAGTAGTTACTTTAAATGTTTCTAACAGAGGTGTTGCTTTACGTTTCGGTCTCTGTTGCTACTTTAAATGTTTCTGCCTCAGTTGTTACAATATATGTTTCTGTCCCAGCTATTGTAAATGTTCCTGCCCAAGTTATTTTAAATGTTTCTGTCCTAGTTGTTGCTTTAAAGGTTTCTGTGTTAGCTGTAAATTTAAATGTTACTGTTCTTCTTGTTACTTTAAATGTTTCTGCCCAAACTATTACTTTAAATGTTTGTGTCAAAATTGTTACTGTAGCTCATTCAATTCCAGATAGTTATTACTTTCGCCTTTTCTGTCCCAGGGTACTATTATTTTAAAAACAATAATTACATGGCACTACAAGAGTTAATGCAGTACAATATTAATATCTATTAGTTGCTGCAATCAAATATGCAACAAGAATGTCCAAATAAACCACTCTTTGTTCACGTCTCATACCAGATAAGCAGATCCACATGGCCGAATGGGTAAGAAAGCATGGTCTTAAACATCCGGTGTGCTGACGCCGAGGTAAGTGGTTCAATCCCTACACCAGACAGCTGGACTAAAATGTTGACCTGTCGCCCTTGACTTGGGGATGTTAATTACAAGTACCTCTGAAGTCGGAGTGGGTTTGCCTGATGGCGAGGGACATTGTTAATAGGGAAAGGGAAAATAGGGAATATTTCACACGCAAAATTCAGTCCATCACTACTATAAATAGTGTATATGGCCTACGCTTGAGATCAAAGTGAGCGAGTGCAAAAAACAAAAACAAGAACAAAACCAAAAAACCCAGATAATATGGTAAACAACTCAAAATTCTCCTCAACGTGGTCATTTTTTTTATCTACTGGAAGAATTGCAATGTATAGATTGTACTGTTTCTTTCACAGGTGAGACAAGTATGAATCTCCCAAGGACAGCAGTTATCACATTAAACATGAACAAATCTTGTATTCTTTTAACAAAGAATCAGGAGTTAACAACCACAAACATACTTCAGTAATTAGGAAATATACTACCTCTGAAGTCGGAGTGGGTTCGTCTGATGGCGAGAGACACTGTTAACAGGGAAAGCTAAACCACATGCAAAATTAAGTCCAGCACTACTGGATGTAGTATTATGGACTACGCTTGAGTTAAAAGCGAGTGAGCGCAAAACAATAAAAAAGGAAATATACTAGGGGGCTTCAAATCAAAACCTTAACAGTGTGATAGAAATTACATTAACCATGCCATTGTCTTGTAACCTGTCAATATTGTTGTTAAGGATGTCAAGAGTGTTAAGCATGTGACATGGTGCAGATGAACACGGTGACGTTTTAAAGTGACAGTTTAAAGATGACCACCCTACTTTTGACATGCACCAAAGAGAGGTAGCGTTCAGTGAAGGGGTGAAACCTATAGAAATTCTTCAGTGAATGGAGGTCCAGCATAGTGATGCATGCCTGTCAGTCCAGCAAGTATATGAGTGGAGTAGGAAGTTTCAAAATAGCATGACTTCTGTGACAGACTTCACGACCAGGTCAGGCACACAGAGTAGTGGCCAAGATAATTTTTTTCTACAGGAATCCAACACTTTATAGGTGCTGGAGATGATGCAATGAATGCAGTGGTGACTACATCGAAAAATGATACATTTGTTTTTTCCTTTTTCAGAACATATTCACCAAAAAACAAAAACAAACATTTAAGGTTTTCATTTGAAGCCCCTTTGTAACATCCTTAAATGGAGGAACAACTACATTAATGGCAGAGTCAACAAGACAAAATAGATTTAATTAACCTCATTAAAGCTTAAAAAACTATCATTAGGAAATTTACGTTACTGTTAGTGTCTCTGATAGTTAACACTTTGCCGACCAAATTCGACGATTGCCGAATTTCCGGTTATATGCCTTGGTGACCAATTTCGACGATCGTCGAATTAGTGACTTGCGGTTTTCAGACGGCCTTACCAATAGCCACCGAATCTAGATTGATCCGGTTGTTTTTATTATTCCAATATGGCTGCGTCCATGACTGATACTGTTTAGAGCCGTTTGGAGCGCATTTTTAGTGAAATTTTGTTAATTTTTGTCGCAAGTAAAAATTTAGCATTTTCACCATATCTGATGACGATAACCAGGCTCGTAATATATAGGATTCTGACCCTGCCAGCGAATTTGGAGCTGAAAGCGATGTTTCCTGGCTAAGTAAGGACGCACAAGTGAATAATATCGCGACTGAAAGTAGCGACAACGATGTTGGAATTGATGACAGAGGTGAAGAAGGTATGTCTGAAGAAAGAAGTGGGCATGGCACAAGAGACCAGAACATTTCTACAGCTGAAAATGCTGTTTGGAAATAGAGAAAGGCTCCTCAAAACAAACTTATTGAGCTTGACAATCTTCCTCCATACAAAGAACAACAGGGCAATGTGTCAGACACAACTGGGTTTATGTCCATTGATTTTTTCAAGCTGACACTGCCATAGATCTGATCACCTCTCTCAGTACACAGGAAATGCCAAGTACACAAAGCTTACTTGGGATCATACTGATACAGTTGAAATTTCTGCTTTCATAGGCCTTCAGATTGGTATGGGAATGTGTTGTAAACAGCAGTTTTAGACTACTGGTGTCAGAATTTTTGGCTGAAGGAAACAGCATATTCGAAAGCCATGAGTCAGAACAGATACCAACCATCCATCATGTGCCATGCAGATAAGCGTGGGCGATCATGTTCTGCCATATCACTCGATCACCAGAGTCGTGGATCAGCTCTGAGTTCCTATCTCGACCATGCCACGTGGCTAAGCCATCCAGGTATTTACTTCTTGGTCTTCCCCTTGGACTCTTCTCTTCGATCTTGCCAGTTGTCACCAAGTTCTCCAATCCATTTCTTCTCTTAACATGCCCAAAAAATTTGACTCTCTACGTCTAATGTCTCAAATGGGTGGCGGGGTAGGGGTATCCCCTATCAAAGGAGAAGGTGTCTCCTTACCTCCGCTAGCCTACGGGACACCCTTGGGCAAGGTGGAGTACCCATTTAGCCTCCCGATCAGGGTTACATGAAGCCATGGGTGCAGGTGGTGGATGAGGTTAAAAAGCAGCCAACAGATAGCTGAGGGTTATGGTCTCTAGCTTCACAATGGTAGGCAGAGGATTTCTTTTTTTTGAGGAGACAATGGCTATGGTCATTGACCATATGGTTACTGCTAAGAAGGAAAGCAATGGCAAACTACCTTCTTTACAGATGCCAAGAACATTATGTTTTACGATATCATCGACATTCAGAGAAATAGCGTAAATGGGTGCTCCATAGGAGCAGCCTCGCCCGGTAAGGATAGTCAGATACCAACAGCTTCACAGAAATCTTAATTTCAACAATAATGATTTTAGAATTGAAAGAGGACAGCCTGGGTATGACCCCTTGTTCAAGCTCAGACCCCTACTAGACATCATATTGCCTACATATAGGAAACACTACACACCGGGACGGGAGTTATCAATAGACGAATCCATGGTGAGGTTCAAAGGCAGGATATATTTCAAGCAATTCCTGCCTGCAAAGCTGACAAAGTGGGGATTCAAATTATTCGTACTTACTGATGCCAAAACCCAGAACTGCCTGAAACTAGAGATTTACACTGGAAAGGCAAATAATGAAAGTTGTGTTGGGACAACTTCCAAAGTTGTGAAACGTTTTCTTGATGGATATGGCTACAAAGGGCATATTCTCTATTGTGATAGCTTTTATTCAAGCCCAGCTTTATTTCAAGAGCTGAAAGCAATGCAGATTGGTGCATGTGGAAAAGTATATGAAAATAGAAAGCATTTTCCTGATATGTTGAAGATACACCAATTTAAAAAAACACACACACACACAATACTGTATAGAAATTAAGAAATTTTTTTTCACTTTATTCAATTTTTTTTTTTTAACTTTCAATGTTGAAATATTTGGTCAATTGTTAAATAAGTGCTCCTATTGAACTTATTTTATTCATCGCCAACCATATCCCTAACATTTTATAGCTTTAACATTGAACAAATTCACTAAAAACTAGGAAAAGATGGTTTTAAAATATCTTATGAAATTTCTAGTTAGTTAGTTAGTTAGTCGACATATCATCCTCATTGCACATCGAACCATTCAGTCCATAAATGCTCGGATCCCGTCCTCAGCAAATCCCGCAGCGTGTAGCGGCTAATGACACCAGTTCTGTGTTGGTTTATCAATCTTCTTTGGCTTCCTGTGTAGTGTTCTTGTTTGGCCACCCCTCTTTTAATTTGCTGTTCTCGCAGTCTGGCCATGGTTGTAGATTCAGTCATCACTTGGTTCACGCAAAAGTCTTACTTCTCGCAGAGCATTCAGAATGTCAGCCTGGTCCATGGTGCGTCCGACCTCCACCGTAGCCTCACCTGCGAGCTTGTCAGCTCGCTCATTTCTTTGTACTCCCGCATGCCCTGGCACAAAGATGAAACTAATCTTTGCCAGCCGAGACCGCTCCAGAGACAGCAACCATTCTCTTTGGATCCACCTCTATCCTCTTGATCATGAAATTTCTATAAATAGCCAAACAAATTCAAGATGCCCCCCCCCCCCCCCCCAAATCATGCGACAAATTTGCATAAAATATATTTTTTTCATGTGTAGCAACCATTTATAATGGTGCTCTGAAAATTTCAAAACCCTACATTCGTTTTTAATTTTTTTTTAATGAATTTAATTAAAAAAACCAGTCATTTTAAAATAAATCCGCAAACACCCTTGGTAATGGGAGAAAATAATGCTCTGGACTGCTGGTCATCCAAGTGTTAAGGAGGAAACACCCTTGGTAATGGGAGAAAATAATGCTCTGGACTGCTGGTCATCAAAGTGTTAAGGAGGGAAACACCCTTGGTAATGGGAGAAAATAATGCTCTGGACTGCTGGTCATCAAAGTGTTAAGGAGGGAAACACCCTTGGTAATGGGAGAAAATAATGCTCTGGACTGCTGGTCATCAAAGTGTTAAGGAGGGAAACACCCTTGGTAATGGGAGAAAATAATGCTCTGGACTGCTGGTCATCAAAGTGTTAAGGAGGGAAACACCCTTGGTAATGGGAGAAAATAATGCTCTGGACTGCTGGTCATCCAAGTGTTAAGGAGGAAAACACCCTTGGTAATGGGAGAAAATAATGCTCTGGACTGCTGGTCATCCAAGTGTTAAGGAGGAAAACACCCTTGGTAATGGGAGAAAATAATGCTCTGGACTGCTGGTCATCCAAGTGTTAAGGAGGAAAACACCCTTGGTAATGGGAGAAAATAATGCTCTGGACTGCTGGTCATCCAAGTGTTAAGGAGGAAAACACCCTTGGTAATGGGAGAAAATAATGCTCTGGACTGCTGGTCATCCAAGTGTTAAGGAGGAAAACACCCTTGGTAATGGGAGAAAATAATGCTCTGGACTGCTGGTCATCAAAGTGTTAAGGAGGAAAACACCCTTGGTAATGGGAGAAAATAATGCTCTGGACTGCTGGTCATCCAAGTGTTAAGGAGGAAAACACCCTTGGTAATGGGAGAAAATAATGCTCTGGACTGCTGGTCATCCAAGTGTTAAGGAGGAAAACACCCTTGGTAATGGGAGAAAATAATGCTCTGGACTGCTGGTCATCCAAGTGTTAAGGAGGAAAACACCCTTGGTAATGGGAGAAAATAATGCTCTGGACTGCTGGTCATCCAAGTGTTAAGGAGGAAAACACCCTTGGTAATGGGAGAAAATAATGCTCTGGACTGCTGGTCATCAAAGTGTTAAGGAGGAAAACACCCTTGGTAATGGGAGAAAATAATGCTCTGGACTGCTGGTCATCCAAGTGTTAAGGAGGAAAACACCCTTGGTAATGGGAGAAAATAATGCTCTGGACTGCTGGTCATCCAAGTGTTAAGGAGGAAAACACCCTTGGTAATGGGAGAAAATAATGCTCTGGACTGCTGGTCATCCAAGTGTTAAGGAGGAAAACACCCTTGGTAATGGGAGAAAATAATGCTCTGGACTGCTGGTCATCCAAGTGTTAAGGAGGAAAACACCCTTGGTAATGGGAGAAAATAATGCTCTGGACTGCTGGTCATCCAAGTGGAAACACCCCTTTCTATACCTTGAGGCAAACTGGGTATATGGTGCTAGTCCCATGTGTTTGGTAAACCAACAACTACTTGATGGGTGATGGGTGATGGGTGATGGGTGATGGGTGATGTAGCCACCTTTACTTTCCAGAACTTTTTTCCTTGTACCTATTTTAAGCTGAATTGATTGAGAACCCCGGTCAATTTTTAAAAATCCCTGCCACTATGGGGATTTGAACTCATGACCACCGGGCCAGTAGGCCGGGGAATAGAACCCACATTTCATAATGTGTAAGGTCTGAATCTTAACACTTCAGCCCACCAACTCCTAAACCTTTACAAGCCTCCCAGTCTATCAGCTGCACATGTCTAGAGAAATTCACAGAACTTCCTGATGTAAGTTATCCTTCTTCTTGTATTTTAGTTGTCCATCAGCATAGACCTCAAGCATTTCACTCTCCATCTCTTGGTATCATGAGCGGTACCTAGGGGTCTCCATGATGAAGTGTACTGTCTGCCTTATGCTCCAAAGGTTGTGGGTTCATTTTGGGACTCTAGAATTTCGTTCTCAAGTAGTTTTTTCAGAGATCCCGGGGGGTCATCTCTGGAGCTATGCTTTTAGCAGACGATTAGCTGCTCTGTGGAGAAAGACTGAGTGGAATGAGATAAAACTTAGGTGCAATTAAGTGGATCTTCTTGCCTTTTTAACCCTATTTTAAGTAGCCCTTTCTAAATCTTTGAAAATGATTAATCTGTATGTAACACTCTTTTCTAAGTCCCCCCCCCCCCCCCTTATATTTATATTCTCCTGCAGATACTGAACAGCAAAGGTGACAAAGAAACACCAGTCAATCCTGTCTTAGATCAGCTGATACCCAAGCGTTCTGTAGTGATGAAACTGAATGAGGAACCCATCATGAATGACTCACAGAAAAAATCAATAACCTCCTCAGTGAAGGAAACAGAGAATGGACAACAGGTTTGCAGAAGTACCCAAGGAGAATATAAATGCATTCTTACCAGACCTTTATAAGACACAAAGAAACTCTCTAACACTGGAAACAGAAAATTAAAGGAAACCTCCACAATAGGTGAAAAGATAAGGCCTACTGGATAAGTAAATTGCAAATAATGGAATAACTATGGCAGGCCCTTGTCAGGATTGGTCATTGTCAAGACTAACGATAAAAAACTGAAATAAGCAACCAAAAACAGCAGGGCAGGTCAACTGATTTTTGCAGGTAGTTGTTAGGTCTAACACAAGAAAGCGTCAACCAGAACTATAGTGGGTCGTTGTTAGGACTAGCACAAGAAAACATCAACTAGAAATGAAACAGCCAATCAATATCAAAGGGGGGAGGGGGGATGAGACAGCACTAATGTGGAGGACAAAGCTAGCCGCCACAAAGGAGGAAACAAAAATATAAATAATAACAACTTTAACAATAAAAAATTATGATAATATTCATAATTTATTATTAAATCTTGCATGTCCTGCGCAGGACATTGCAATCAACCCCAAGCCCAGGTTGATTTACTAATAAATTTTATGTTCAGTAGTTTGCAATTGTTTTTTGAACAAGAAGTCAGTGTTAAAGTCCAACTGACCGGTGTAGGGACTTAACCTAATTCCGCACTGAAAGTTAAAGCGTAAGCGCATAAATCCCCTGTGACTGCGCTGACTTCTAATATTCATAATAATAAAATAATAGTAACAATAAGAACATAACTTCAAAGATACCATTAGCAAATGAAAAGTAAGAAAGCTCCTATGAGGCCATATCTTCTTCTTCTTCAGCTTTCCGAGCCATTGAGGCTCTTTGCTGCAAATACAATCCGTCTCCATTCGTCTCTCTGGTGGACCATCTCTTGCCAGTCGTTGATTCCAAGTGCTTGTAGGTCTGTACATGTATTATCTCTCCACCGTCTTCTTGGTCTACCTCGGGGTCTACGGTCATTTATTTCCTGAGTGTAAGCGAGTTTTGTTTCCCTATTATCTTCCATTCTTTCTATATGCCCCAGCCATTGTAGTCTATTAGCCTTCATGATACCAGTGATTAGCGGAGACTTAAACAGATCATAAATGTCTTTGTTACTTCTTCTTTTCCACTCTCCACTTTGTGTATCCCTAATGGGTCCAAAGATGCGTCTTAAAATTTTGTTCTCAAAGGTTTGTAACAAGGCTTCGTCTCCTTTCGTTGTACTCCAGGTTTCAGAGCCATACAGCACAACTGGTCTGATCAGTGTTTTGTATATTGTGATTTTGGTGTTACGAGATAGCGCCTTTGATTTTAGTAGATGTTGTAGTGCATAGTATATCTTATTTCCAAAGTTGATTCTAGTTTGTATTTCTTCCCTTATGATGTTGGAGCAGTTGAAGATTGTACCCAGGTATTTGTATGTTTCCGTTTTTTTAATGGTCATATTATCTATTTGTATGTGGCCAGAGTTTTTAGCCATTCCGTCTCTTAAAATTACCATATATTCTGTCTTATCTTGGTTGATAACCAGCCCCATCTGTTGGGCTTTTTCCTTTAAGTGAGTCAATATTTCCAATGACTTTTGTTCACTTTGTCCTATAATATCTATATCATCTGCATAACCAAGCAGCTTGGATGTTCCTCCAATATCACATTCCTCCTTTATCTTCCTTACAACTTTCTCTAGAGCCAGATTGAAGAGTAGCGGCGATAGTGCATCACCCTGTTTCAAGCCAGATGTTATTTGGAAAGGGTCTGATTTCCTGCCTTTATATGTTACTATATTATAAGTATCTTCCATGCATAGTCTGGTCATGTTGATTAACTTCCTTGGTATTCCAAATTCCTGCATAGCATTCCATAGACTATTCCTATGGACACTATCATAAGCCTTTTTAAAATCCACAAAAATGTTATGGAGATCTCTTTTATATTCCCAATGTTTCTCGGCTATTTGTCGTAAGATAAATATCTGATCTATTGTTGATCTGTTTTGTCTAAAACCCGCCTGGTAGTCACCTAATATGTCTTCTGAATATGGTTTTAGTCTATTTAGTAATACTGCGGATAGTATCTTATAGCTTGTGGACAGTAGTGATATTCCTCTATAATTTCCACATTGGAACTTGTCTCCTTTCTTAAAGATAGGTATCAATAATGACTCTTTCCAGTCATGGGGTAATTCTTCTGTCCTCCAGATTTTTATTATTAGTTCGTATAGCTTTAGATGTAATGCATGGCCACCTGCCTTTATAAATTCAGCAGCAATTCCATCAGTCCCAGTTGCCTTATTGTTTTTAAGTCGTGTGATTACATATAGGATTTCTTCAAATGTAGGTTCTTCAATTTGTGGTTCGCATGTTAGAACCTCTTCCTGTGGGAAAATGTTACTTGGAGCTTCACAATTTAGTAATTCAATAAAATATCACTAATAATATAAAACACAATAATATAAAATTCACTAAAAAGAAGTGGTCACTGTGGCACTCAGCTCCTCTATAACTTCTGACTTGCTGTATGTTTGATGCATTTCTGTTGTTAATTAAAATGTGATCTATTTGATTATAGGTTCTCTTGTCACATGATTTCCAAGTTTGTTTGTGTATATCCTTTCTTTGTAGTCTGGTACTGCTAATCTGCAGTCCTTTGGCTTCTGCCAGGTTGATGACTCTCCATCCATTATCATTTGAAGTTGTATGTAGGCTTTCCATACCAGCCACTTTTTTATTAGTTTGCTCTCTACCTATTTTTGCATTGAAGTCTCCCAGCACAATCAGGATGTCCTGTTTGGGGGTTTCTTCTATGACATCTTCCAGATCATTATAAAAGTCTTCTTTAATATCATCTTCTTTCTCTTCAGTAGGTGCATGTACATTAATCATCGTTATATTTTTCCATTTACCTTTTATTCGTAATTTACTAATCCTGTCATTAAAAGCTTTAAAGTTTAAAACGTTCCCCCATAACTCTTTTTTGATGACAAATCCTGTTCCTAATTCATGTTTATTTTGGGTGTTTCCTCCATATATTATAATCATTCCATTTTGCTCTAAAGTACCCTCTCCTGGCCACCTTATTTCTTGAATTGCTGTTATATCCATTTGATATTCAACCAGCTCCCGGGTTAGTTCTTCGGCCGCTCCAGCTCGATATAGTGTCCGTACATTCCATGTTCCAAATCTCAAAAGTCCTTTAACGTTCCAAGGTCGTTGTCCAGATAAGTCAGTCCGATATCGAGGCTCATGTATTTGTTTCGTAACAAAGAAAGGTTTTTATAAAGGTGGGGATCCTATGAGGCCATATATAGGAAATAATTCAATTACAAAGAACAGAAAGGAAGATGCATAACTCAACTCCGACTAATGCAGAGGAAACTGGTGAAAACTTTCTTTCACAAAAATGAACCTTCATAGGCTAACCCAGTGCTGGCAAAGCAGAGAAATACCACATGACATGGACTGTGCTAATATAATGACACTGCACAAGAGGAAAGGAAACAACTGACTCTGTCATAATTACAAAAGCACACCGCTCTTAAATACAACAGAAAAGACATTTGTTCACATGATATAAACAGATCTACAGAAACTTGCTGAACAGGTTCTTCATGAGTCACGGTGTGCTCTTCCAGGGCTGGGTGCACAAGTACAGACAAGATTGTTACACTTCAACAGCTGCATGAGAAGTGCAGAGAAAACAGGAAACCGCTCTTCTTCCTTTTCTTCTACCTTTCATCCCCCAATGGAGCATAGGTCTACAACCAACTCACTCTGAGCTCTTTGTAGACTTGTTCATGATTGGCTGGAGTTTGCAGCTGAAAGTTTCAACAGGATGAGGTAGCCGGTGTCATCCAACTCTCCTAGTCACCACTTACAACGTGCATGTTACAGTATTGCCATTCTTTGCTTCCCTTATGGGCCCAGTAACACCTGGGTGAAGGAGACCTTTGCTTGCTTGCTTGTGTTCATTGGCTTGAGCTCCAATGCGAAGTCCTGTATGTCGGATGAAGGCATCCTGTTGTCCAACATCAGTGTGATGTCATACAGGACCTGAGGTTTGCGTGAGTATCCGTTGTCCCATGTCTGGCTTATTGGTATGCAGACTGGTGGTTCCTCGCCGTACAGGCAGACACTCTCCGACTTCGGAGGAAAAGGAGACCTTTACTTGTGGCATTTATTGACTGCACCAAGGTTTCTGACACATGCACTAGAGAGAACTGGAAGTCCCCAACCTTGCTAAAGTTATCAGTTATTGGGGTTGGAACTCTTCACTGACTACTGGGGATGGGGACGGAGCGCTTATGGAATGCCCCGAATGCTGTGATGTTGATTCTTAAATCAATCAATCAATCAATCAGCTTCCCTCCATGAAGATATAACAGTCTACATCCAGTTTGGGATTGACATGGCTGAATGGATAAGAGAGCTCAGTCTTAAACAGCTGGTGTGCTGATGCAGAGGTATCAGGAACCACCAGTACACCGCTCAGTTGGACTAAAATGTTGACTTCTAACAGTTCTGGAGTCAAGAACAGAGCCATTGCTTGCTCTGATCCTGTGTGATAGCTACATATCTAACAGTTCTGAAGTCAAGAACAGAGCCATTGCTTGCTCTGATCCTGTGTGATAGCTACATATCTAACAGTTCTGAAGTCAAGAACAGAGCCATTGCTTGCTCTGATCCTGTGTGATAGCTACATATCTAACAGTTCTGGAGTCAAGAACAGAGCCATTGCTTGCTCTGATCCTGTGTGATAGCTACATATCTAACAGTTCTGAAGTCAAGAACAGAGCCATAGCTTGCTCTGATCCTGTGTGATAGCTACATATCTAACAGTTCTGAAGTCAAGAACAGAGCCATAGCTTGCTCTGATCCTGTGTGATAGCTACATATCTAACAGTTCTGAAGTCAAGAACAGAGCCATAGCTTGCTCTGATCCTGTGTGATAGCTACATATCTAACAGTTCTGAAGTCAAGAACAGAGCCATAGCTTGCTCTGATCCTGTGTGATAGCTACATATCTAACAGTTCTGAAGTCAAGAACAGAGCCATAGCTTGCTCTGATCCTGTGTGATAGCTACATATCTAACAGTTCTGAAGTCAAGAACAGAGCCATAGCTTGCTCTGATCCTGTGTGATAGCTACATATCTAACTGTTCTGAAGTCAAGAACAGAGCCATTGCTTGCTCTGATCCTGTGTGATAGCTACATATCTAACTGTTCTGAAGTCAAGAACAGAGCCATTGCTTGCTCTGATCCTGTGTGATAGCTACATATCTAACTGTTCTGAAGTCAAGAACAGAGCCATTGCTTGCTCTGATCCTGTGTGATAGCTACATATCTAACAGTTCTGAAGTCAAGAACAGAGCCATTGCTTGCTCTGATCCTGTGTGATAGCTACATATCTAACAGTTCTGAAGTCAAGAACAGAGCTATTGCTTGCTCTGATCCTGTGTGATAGCTACATATCTAACAGTTCTGAAGTCAAGAACAGAGCCATTGCTTGCTCTGATCCTGTTTGGAATCATTTCTGCTGCTATTCTGAGCTGTCCAATTAATGATGGCATGGGTGGTGTCTTTATTAACACAAGGTCAGCATGGTCGAATGGATGAAAATGCTCGCTCTTAAACTTCCAGTGTGCCGATGCTGAGGTAGCAGATTCAATCTCTACACCGGTTAATTGGACTTAAATGTTGACCTCTTGTCCTTGACTTGGGGACATAAATTACAAGTACCTCAGAAGTCAGAGTGGGTTTGCCTGATGGAAAGCTAATCCCCATGCAAAAATCAGTCAAGTGCACCAGAATTAGTAGCATGGTATAAGCTATGCTTGAGTTCAAAGCGAGGGAATGCAAAAAAACAAAACAAAATGAAATAACACAAGGTCAGGCGGGTTGCTGTTCAATCTTGCTTATCTGAGATTAAAGACAAAGACAGTGAAAACTCTTTACAAGACACATTCTTTTAGCTGATTATACAGCCATTGTTGCACACAGTGAAGATATCCTGAAAACACTGATTAATAACTAGGCAAATACTTGTTTATATATCCTTTGATAATAAGCATAAAAAACTAATACTATGCCAGAGTGCAGTTACACCTTTGAATATCAATTTGAATGGCAACCCCTTTTAACCATTTAAGAAATGAACATACCTTGGTTTCACTGTTACTGAGACACTCATTATATGAAAAATTAGGCACTATATTTGGCAACAAAACTGCTACATTTAGAAAATTAACTAAAAAATGACATGGGACAACAAGAAACTAACAGCAAGTATTCTCAAAATCCTATTGATGAATGCTAAGATTCACTAAGCCAGCTGTGATTTGTATGACCAGAGCAACAAGATATGATAGTCAGTTTAAAAGTACCGTGGTAGACAATTTAAATTACTATGGAAATGTGTGTGTGTTGTGTACTTCAGCTTGAAGGAATTGTTTTGTTTTATTTTATGTTGTGTGACTTCTGCAGTATGCAATTCATGAGATGCAGTAAATTATTTCAGGCAATAAATTGTGGAGCTTATAGTTTTTGTCTTCATTAGCCAAACTCACTTTGGGAAAACACTGTTCTGAACCTGTGATTATGTTCTTGTGAAGCTGACCAACTGATCGTTTATACTGATTTACTCGTATTTTAAACAAGTTTCAAATTGCAAGCTTTCAGGGGGTGGAAGACTACAATGCAGATCACCAGATCATGAACAAATTAATAAAGAAAAGGAAACCAACTCAGCCAACCTAAATTTGAGGAAGTTTGACATGATGTGCAGAAAGTTATAAGGAGTCTGGATGACTGACATAACAACGCCTTTCAACTAGGAAAATCTCCAGAATTCATCCCTGGTAGGTTAGAATTATGTATGAATCAGTAAAGCCAGCACAACTAGCACAGGAAATGAAATATCATCCTCATTATCATCATCATGTGCTCTGCCAAATGGCATAGGCGTTCATGTCTCTCCACAGATCCTGGTCCTTGGTGTTCTGGATCAATTCTGTCTACTGATGTTCCTCCATCCCATCGTACTCCAGTGCCTCTATTCTCCATATAATAATTAAATATATGACCAAAGAACAATTCAGAACATTGTCTCTTTCAGATGTATATAATAATGTTCTACTTTAATTAATATTATTAATATCTTGATCTTGCAGTCACTCGTATGTTAGTTGTGGCTATCCAATGTATTTGCAACAGTTGTTTCAATCAAATACTATAAGAATAGTTGTATTATTAGTTAATAATTATAATATTAATTCATTCATTCAATCAGTAGCATGTCCTTTGCAGAACCTCGATCTCATAACAACCTTCCGGAAAACTTCTCAATCATAAGCAAGATGTCCTGCATCCGATACACCCATCTGGAGATCATCCGCCACATTCCGCACCCATCCTCTCTTTGGCCTTCCTCTTCCTCTCTTCCCAGGCATATACCCCTCCATCATTGTTCTTTCTAAACTTTCGTGACGTTTCAAGTTACCAAAATATTTTAATTTTCTTTGGTTTATAGTTTATCGTCTTTAATAGCCAACCTTCTTCAATATTCAGCTCTTGAAGTATGGATACATTTGTTCTTTTCTTAATCCAAGATATTCTTAGAACTCGTCTATAACATTTATATTCAAAGGTATTTATGTGCTGTTAAGCTTGTCTAGTAAGTGCCCAGGTCTCACGGGTGTATGTTGCAATGGGAAAGATGCATGCTCTTAAAATGATAAAATCTGATTTTTGTAGTTCTATCTTCTCCACAATTTATTTTAGTCTAAGTCTATACTAAATTTTCCACCACCTCCACTTTTTCCTCATTAAATAATAATTATAATAATTAATATACAATTAAACTAATTTAAGTGTAGTAAAATTTGAAATTCTGAAAAATGCACCTTCTGTGGATTGTCTTCCTCCATATTCTCTGTCTGGCCGTGTGCTGTTGATCTCACAGCTATGTCAGAAGCCATTGTTGTTGTAGCTGTACAAGTGTAGGAACACTGTGTTGGTAACAATGATGTAGATTAAAGGCGCCCAGATAACTTACATCAACAAGTACATACTCCAAGTAAACACCGACATGGTTCTCTAGCTATCCCGCACTGAGATATAAATGGCAATGACGTCATTGCAACAGGCGGTGTTGATACGGAACAATTACCTTTTATAATTATACTAGCTGACCCTGCCCGGCTTCGCCCAGACCCTGGTGGGGAGCATCTCATTTAATTCACATAAGTAGTCATATAAGTTCTCGTTCCCGTTACCGACTGACTGTCTGTCTGTCTGTCTGTCTGACCCGGCCCGGCATTGCCCAGCTCCTGGTGTGGAGCATCTCATTTAATTCATATAAGTAGTCATATAAGTTCCCGTCTGTCTATCTGTCTGCCTGACCCTGCCCGGCTTCGCCCAGTCCCTGGTGGGAAGCATCTCATTTAATTCATATAAGTAGTCATATAAGTTCCCGTTACCGACTATCTGTCTGTCTGTCTGTCTGACCTGGCCCGGCATCGCACAGCTCCTGGTGTGAAGCATCTCATTTAATTTATATAAGTAGTCATATAAGTTCCTGTTCCCGACTGTCTATCTGTCTGTCTGTCCGGCTTCATTAAATTCATAAAGAACGTTCTTCCACACACCATCCATTATTTTTAATGAAAACTCTTTCTAATCACCTGCATGACTACAGTAACTTCTTAAGCAAAAAAAGATGAGTTACAATGTTATACATTGTGCATCATTTTTATGAAAACTTTGAAAATGCCTTACAGATTGTATCATTATTTATTATAACTCATATGCCGGTACATAACTATGGACAAAGAGTTTATAAATCTTTGAAAACGATGCCACAATATGACTATAAGTTATACAGAAAAGTTATGCCCCTTGAAATAACTTTTACAGAGTTAGGTCCCCTGAGATATATGAAATTATGATGAAAAATGAAAAATGAAATAATACTGAGTAAGCAGGCGATTTCACACTAACAAAATATCACAGTTGACAGCTCTGGAATGAAAGGCGTGTAGAAAATTTCATCTCAATCGGATGGGCCGTTCGCGAACAAATAAAGGACATACGGACAGAGATACGGACGCACATCCTAATTTATATATAAGACTAGCTGACCCGGCCCGGCTTCGCCCAGACCCTGGTGGGGAGCATCTCATTTAATTCATATAAGTAGTCATATAAGTTCTCGTTCCCGTTACCGACTATCTGTCTGTCTGTCTGTCTATCTGTCTGTCTGTCTGTCTGACCCGGCCCGTCTTCGCCCAGACCCTGATGGGGAGAATCTCATTTAATTCATATAAGTAGTCATATAAGTTCCCGTTCCGACTATCTATCTGTCTGTCTGTCTGACCCGGCCCGGCATCGCCCAACTCCTGGTGGGGAGAATCTCATTTAATTCATATAAGTAGTCATATAAGTTCCCGTTCCCGACTGTCTGTCTGTCTGTCTGTCTGTCTGTCTGTCTGTCTGTCTGTCTGTCTGTCTGTCTGTCTATCTATCTATCTGTCTGTCTGTCTGTCTGACCCGGCCCAGCCCATGGTGGAGAGCATCTCATTTAAATTATATAAGTAGTCATATAAGATCCCGTTCCCGACTATCTGTCTGACTGTCTGTCTGTCTTGGGTAAATGGAGGAGGGAGGAGGAAGAGGGAGGTGGAGGAGGGAAGAGGAGGGAGGAGACAGGAGGAGTAGGGAGGAATAGGAGGGAGGAGGAGGGATTAGGAGGAGGAGGGAGGAGTAGTGTGGAGGAGGAGGCGAGGAGGAGGGAGGAGGAAGAGGGAGGAGGAGGGAGAAGGAGGGAGGAGGAGAACGTAGGAGGAGAAGGGAGCAGGAGGAGGAGAGGGAGGAGGAGGGAGGAGGAGGAGAGAGTAGGAGGATGGAGGAGGCGGAGGGAGAAGGAAGAGGGAGGAGGAAGAGGGAGAATGAGGAGGGAGAAGGAGGAGAAGGAGGGGGAGGAGGGGAGGAGGAGGAGGGAGGAGGAGGAATTTGAAGGGAGGAGGAGGGAGGAGGTAGAGGGAGGAGGAGGAGGAGGGAGGCGGAGAGAGGAGGAGGAGGGAGGAAGAGGGAGGAGGAGGAATGTGAAGGGAGGAGGAGGGAGGAGGTAGAGGGAGGAGGAGGGAGGAGAGGAGGTAGAGGGAGGAGGAGGAGGGAGGAGGCGGAGAGGGAGGAGGGGGAGGAGGAGGAGGAGGGAGGAGGAGTGATGAGGAGGAGGGAGGAGGAGGAGGGAGGAGGAGGAGGGAGGAGGAAGAGGGAGGAGGAGGAGGAATGTGAAGGGAGGAGGAGGGAGGAGGTAGAGGGAGGAGGAGAGGGAGGAGGAGGAGGAGGAGGAGGGAGGAAGAAGGAGGAGGAGGGAGAAGGAGGGATGAGGAGGAGGAGGGAGGAGGAGGAAGAGGGAGGAGGAGGAATGTGAAGGGAGGAGGAGGTAGAGGGAGGTGTAAGAGGGAGGAGGAGAAGGGAGGAGGAGGGATGAGGAGGAGGAAGAGGGAGGAGGGAGGAGGTAGAGGGAGGAGGAGGAGGAGAGGGAGGAGGAGGAAGGAGGAAGGAGGAGGGGGAGGAGGAGGGAGGAAGGAGGAGGAGGGAGAAGGAGGGATGAGGAGGAGGAGGGAGGATGAGGAAGAGGGAGGAGGAGGAATGTGAAGGGAGGAGGAGGGATAGGGAGGAGGGGAAGAGGAAGAGGGTAGGAGGAAGAGTGGAGAGGAGGAGGGAGGATGTAGAGGGAGGAGGAGGGAGGAAAAGGGAGGAGGGAGGAGGAGAGAGGAGGAGGAGGGAGGAGGTAGGAGGAGGAGGAAGAGGGAGGAGGAGGGAGGAGAAGGAAGGAGGAGGAAGAAGGAGGAGGAAGAGGGAGGAGGAGGATGGAGGAGGGAGAGGGAGGAAGAGGGAGGAGGAGGAAGGAGGAAGAGGGAGAGGGAGGAGGGAAAGAGGAAGAGGGTAGGAGGAGGAGGGGAGAGGAGGAGAAGGAGGGAGAAGGAGAAGGAGGAGGAGGGAGGAGGGGGGGATAGGAGGAGGGAGGAGGCAGAGGGAGAAGAAGGAAGGAGGAGGAGGAAGGAGGGAGAGGAAGGAGGGAGAATGAGGAGGGGAGGAAGGAAAGGGAGGTGGAAGAGGAGGAGGAGGGAGGAGGAAAGAGGTAGGGGGAGGAGGAGGTAGAGGGAGGAGGAGGATGGAAAGGGAGGAGGAAGAGGAGGAGAAGGGAGGAGGAGGGTGGAGGGAGGAGGAGGTAGAGGGAGGAGGAGGGAGGAGGTAGGAGGAGGAGGAAGAGGGAAGAGGGAGAAGAAGAGAGAAGGAGGAGTGAGGATGATGAGGGAGAAGGAGGCAGGAGGAGGAGGAGGGAGGCAGGAGGAGGAGGAGGGATAAGGAGGGAGAGGGAGGAGAAGGGAAGATGAGGGAGGAGGGGGAGGAGGCGGAGGGAGTAGGAGGGAGGAGGATGGAGGAGGAGGGGAGAGGAAGAGGGAGAAGAAAGAGGGAGAAGGAGGAGGGAGTCGGGAGAGGGATGAGAGGGAGGAAGAAGAGGAGGAGGGTGGAGGGAGGAGGTAGAGGGAGGAGGAGGGAGGAGAAGAGAGGAGGAGAGAGTTCGCCATTCCGAATTCATACTCGTCTAGTTCTTCCCTTCTACACGACTGTAGATAACTTCCTTACACATAAAAAGATGAATTGTTATTGATATTGCCGTGGCATGGAGGAATATCAGCAGCAGAGTTGATCCAAAAAACCAAAGACTGAGATCTACGGAGAGCCATGAACGCCTACGCCAGCCGGCACGGCACTTGATGATGATGATTGCCGTGTGACGATTCTGTGTAGTCACGTCATTTTCTTCCCTTTCCCTAGCGTTTTGGTTCGGGGATTCTTTCATCATCATCATCATATATTTACGTACGTATTTTGGGAGGGGAGGAGGGAGGAGGAGGAAGAAGAAAAAAAAACTATGACAGTTGACAGCTCTGGAATGAAAGGAAGGTGTGTAGAAAATTTCATCTCAATCGGATGGGCCGTTCGCGAACAAATAAAGGACATACATATTTACATATTTACATACATACACTTTGTTTTATAGATATAGATTATCAATGTTAGTTCATAGTCATTACTATTTTATACTATTTTATCTCTTTACAACTTACACACATGTGTACATTTTTCTGTACATGTATTATTTCTATACACTATTTCCACATGAATCCACACTGTTGTTTGTTTAAGTAACGCCTCTGTATTTTCATTTGCTGCATTTTCATCTGATTTTATCTTCGTACGAGTGTAGGGCCTATATACCGGCGCTGTGGCGAAGGTGTTAAGAATGCAATTCGTAATCCCGCATACCGCGTTCGGAAAACAGCTTCGGGCGATTTGAAAGCAGACTTGCGTATGGTTCCCATACAAAGGTGTGAGTGCTGGTCGTTCAAAAATATATGGCAAACTACTGAACGTAAACTTACCAACATTTTACAAAAAGACAAAAACACGCAGGGGTTGACTGTCACGTCCTGTAAATGATATGCAATTAACTTAACTAATGTATATCTAGTTGTCAGTATCACGCTTCCAGTCTTAAACTGTAGCAGAACATTTTCTGGTACTAATCTTTTGAGGCTGCAGATGAGTTGAGTCAAGAACCGACATCACAGCAGCCGGTATATCCCCGTGTGTGCTCAGTCCACATCTTCAACAATCATCGAAGAGTCCCAATGTTAAGGGTATCAGTTGAGTCTGATTATGTGTCCGCCTGTTCAGTTTTCTCGGCAAACTGAGTGTCGGCCATATTCTCTGCTCACTCCTTCAGCAATGATAGTGTATCTGTTCGTCAGTACTATACACATGATCCTAAAGCCAAAGGGCCCCGATCTGCCTAATAATACTAATAGTGCATCAATACCCCACCCAGCGCTCTCTAGCTTTGATTAAAAAAAACAACAACATTAAAGCATGCTGTTGCACGAAATGTGCATGTTGTCACCCTTTTCAGTATGGTCTATGAGTCAGTTACAGTCACGACATGGTGTGCTGTTTGTCCTCCAGTCTGAAGAACTGACCCAACCTTTATTCTCAGACTAGATGTGTGGTGTCATATGCCACACAGTTATGTCAGAACATTTGTAAATAAAAACCTTTCCCTCGCATCCATAGTCTTTCGTGTGTTTGATGTATGTATGCACTAAACACCGCCCAACGACCTTCGCTATGAACCCCCAGGAACTTCTTGTATCTCTTAGAACACAGCCATTCGTGCAGCTGCATATGGGTGCGAATTGCTGTTAATAAATTTGTGCACCTCCCATTCAGCGTTGCCTGCTGGCCAATCCCTGCACTCCCGGTCTAGCGTGATTATGACCATGAACAAGTCTGACATTTCCTATGGCATTCCGACCCACTCCTCTCCTGTTTACTTGTTTTCAAGCATATACATACTTCTGTGATTGTGTCCTCTGTCTGAGCCATCAACTATTTTCTTCGTATCACCTATGGTCCTTATCTGTGTCCGGGGCTTTATACAGGAGCAGTTCCTTGTCCGCAGCCACTCGAAAATATGACTTTGCCTGCAGCAACTTGAGCCTGTCCGCAATCGTTGGCAAAGCTAGGGTATCTCATATACACTAGGGTATCTCATATACATATCTCATATACACTAGCGGCGTGTGTCGTTAGGCTGGATCAACCCTGGAACCATTTAGTCTCTAAGAATATTTCTGCTACAGGGATGAGGATGGTGTGAGCAGAGAGCCGCTGGACCCGCAGGCAAATAGTTTAGACGTAGCACTACACGCACTCTCATACACACCCCCGCATACACACATCAGATCACACACACGAGAGAATAGGAATGCGAGGGAAAGGTTTTTATTTACAAATGTTCTAACATAATTGTGTGTATTTTTTCATGTCCTCATCATCGTGTGCCATGGCGGTTAGCAAAATCAAATATCACATTAGCACAAGCAACAAGACAAGGAAAAGAAATAGGAAAAAAAAGAAAGAGAGAAAGAAAATTACACCCGGTCTCTCTATGCGACGCTTTGGCAATAGCAGTGGAGGAAAAAAGAATAGGAAGAATTATTTCAATGTGGTAAAAACCAGCTATGACCCAGTAGTCGTTGCAGCTGCAACGTTGCCTTTTTGGGTATCCTGTTCACAGCTTACAGATCTGCAATAACAGACCATTATTAAGTCATTGACACGTTTACACCGTCTCTGTAACGTAACTGGACTGGCAGCGATGGAGACAAAAGCGTCTTCCGCCAGGTCATCATCACATTGACAGAACTGCATGCCCAACAGCAAGATGCATTCATATGCCGACCAATATGACGCAATAGTGTATGTACATCGATGATTCTGTGCACCGACCAGTATGACCCAATAGTGTATGTACATCGATGATTCTGTGCATCGTTCTGGCTTGGGATTCTCAGCTAGAGTTTTTTTTTTTTTTTAAAGGCGAGGGTGGGGGTTGTTTCTGAGAAGAAAGGAGTTTAAACTATAGGTCTACAACCTGAAGTATGAAGATGGATGTGGCATGGACCACTGCAGCTTTAAGAAGCGCTAGCGGGTTCTCGCGATCCAGTGTAAAATTTGGGTATCGTATAAGTTCACAAGGAGCATGAGTAGAGTGGGTACAACTTTTCTTTTTCAAAGACTTACAGAGATACATTGTCCGGGTCGTGATAGAGCTTGAGGAAACAAGCCAGCAGATCTGTTGACTTCAAGAGCGACAGTATGTGTAATACTCAAATAGTCAAGGCGCAAATACTGAAGACACATTATTAATTATATGAATGACTGCTAATTAAAGATACAAGAACAGTTAGTTACATGTCCTTTACAGGACGTGTGGCAGTCAACCCTAATATTTTTTTTTGGGGGGGGGGGGCTGTTCGTGATTCCTGGGCAAGCTTATCTTCAGTAGTTTGCCATTGATTTATGAACAACTGGCACCCATACCATTTCATAGAAAACCAAAGCAGCTGTGTATGTGGATTTGGGGGATTACGATCTGCGCCCGTAACACCTTCGTCACGGAGCGCATATACAGCATATTTAATGATGTTTGTGTTCGGATTTGAAGCCGCATTTCAGAAAATGAAGAGTATCTTATGCATAAGTCACTATCACTGAATGTAAGAGAGTGCTGAAATGCTACGCAGAACCAGTTTTGCTGTATGGCAGTGAATCTTGGAATGTAAATGAACAAATTAAGAAGAAATTAGAAGCAACAGAGATGTGGTTCCTGAGACGAATGTTGTGAATTCCTTGGACTGCCAGAGTAACTAATAATCATTGCCTGGAAGAGGCTAATGAAACTAGAACACTATATATATACAACAATACGAAAGAGACAAACGGATTTCTTTGGTCATGTGATGAGAAGAGAGGCATTGGAGAACATCGTGACAACTGGAAAGATCGAGGGGATTCGAGGCAGAGGCAGACCAAGAGAAATGATGCTGGATGGATTTATATCTGGCTGGAGGAATATCAGCAGCAGAGTTGATCTAGAAAACCAAAGACCGAGATCTGAGGAGAGCCATGAACGCCTACGCCAGCCGACTGGGCACTTGATGATGATGATGTGTTTGGATTTATAGTGACGTACGAGAAGACGAATCCGAGGTGTTTTCATCCAATGTGTTACTGCAACGATCATTATCTGCGCCTCACGGCATTTACCGAGGCAGATTTACCCGTGGATTAGCCCAGAATGATGTGGTGTCGATTCTTAGAGACAAGCAATTTTTACTCCATGTTGGCAACATTGTAACACTGTCCGCATTTGTGTCGGCGAGTTCCGGTTTGACGAAAAACGTGTTTACAGTATACAGTGTACCGAGAATATACTTCAGGTCAGATACCCGTACCAGGAATAATATAATAATAATAATAAATAGTCGTTTGTTATTATGGTTCTACCTAAAAAACAAAATATATATTATATGCACATTATCAATAAGCTTTAATCCTTTATTGTATGTACCTGACGAGATGCTGCGAAATATGCCAGGCAATATATTATATAGCAATTTTGGTCAATATTTAAAAATTGGGTTTTTA
The DNA here is from genome assembly GCA_963921405.1 of Cepaea hortensis. NCBI lineage: Eukaryota > Metazoa > Mollusca > Gastropoda > Stylommatophora > Helicidae > Cepaea > Cepaea hortensis. The sequence continues at coordinate 88,433,893 of OY992878.1, read as the reverse complement.
CTTATGAAATCATACCAGTTAGATAGAGCTTGACAAGACGAATCCAACGGTATCTCAACGACGAGTCTACGTTAATTCTAAGCGGAGTTATGAATTTTTTGGTGACGTTATTTAATACCAGGAAGTGCAATGATAACCTAAGAGATATAAGTAAGATTTTATCGCGGCCCTAAAATTGGAAGCTGAGAAATTCTGCCTTCTATTACTGTGGCTTGTTTATTTTTAAACGGACAACGTTGTGCCATATATCATTGCGTCCAGGGCGGCGAGACCTAACTTGACGTATTTTTTATTTTTCGATAGGATGTGCCGTGGTCTAATTAACAATTTAAAATGACCGCCAATTGTTTATTAATTGCCTTCTATTACTGTGGCTTGTTTATTTTTAAACGGACAATCAATCAATCATGTGCCATGCCGGAAAGTGTGGGCGGTCATGACTCGCCATTTCACTCGATCACCAGTGTCGTGGATCAGCTCAGTGTTCAGTCCTCATGCCATGTAGCCAAGCCATCCAGGTATTTTCCTCTCAGTCTGCCTCTTGGTCTGTTCCCTTCGATCTTGCCAGTTGTCACCAAGTTCTCCAATCCATTTCTTCTCATAACACATCCTAAAAATTTTGACTGTCTACGTCTAATTTCTCTAATCAGTTTACGATGTTCATTTGTCTCCGGTAGTACTTGGTCATTGGTTTTTCTGTCTGTCCATGGTATTCTTTGCATTTTCCTCAGAAACCACATTTCTGCAGCCATCAGATGTTTTTCAGCTTGACTGCCCATTGTCAAAGTTTCACATCCATACAAAAGAACAGGCTCTACGTATCCCCTCAACACTATTTTTCTTGTTTCAATTGACATCTTTTTATTGGTCAGAATGTTTTTCATCTTGCTAAAGGCTACTTTCGCCATGGCGATTATTGTTCTAATCTCTTCAAGGCATCTCCCATCAGATGTTATGACTGTTCCAAGATAATTGTGCCGATTCACTTGTTGAAGAATATTTCCATTTATATATATTTATATATAGTGCCATATATCATTGCGTCTGGGGTGGCGAGGCCTAACTTGACGTAATGTTTATTTTTCGATAGGATGTGCAGTGACCTAATTAACAATTTAAAATGGGCGCCAATTGTTTATTATTTGCCTTCTATTACCATGGCTTGTTTATTTTTCTATCATCTATTGTGGGGTTAGATAAAAATGTCTCCAACAGACTATCATAATGTAAATAAAACAGAAAATGAAAGATGCAAAAATAAAAGTTACATTAACATTGGTTGTGAATTTAAACCCCCCCAAAAAAAATTACAAGGAAAAAGAAAAAAAAACTCTCACAGTATTTTATTTAAATCGGATTATTTATTTATGTACTGCTCTGCCTGAAAAAAAAAAGTATTCAAGTAATCCTTACATGTTGGTATAGACATGTCTGAAAACTGACTTTTAAAATAATTTTCAGACATGTCAAATGGTGAAGAGAAGACTTTACAAACGGTACAGATAACTACTATAAATTAAACTTCTAATTCTAATCTATTCTGTTTAATTTTAGTAATTAAACTGACGGTTCACATTATAACATAAACAAAGGATCGCCTATAATAGTATTACTATACTATAGCGTCGGTGTCGTCATAGATAGAATTTTGCTAAGTGGATGCGCTATTCAGAGTCTATTCATTCTCAATATGACTGGCTATGCTGCTATACTAAAAACAAATTTCCTAACGAAGAATGAATAGGGGGATGTTGCAACTCTGCACATTATGTAAAATTGAACGGGGAACTAAAAAATGCAATAAAAAGTTAAGTTTTCTTTAATCTACAAGGAGTTATAAGTCAAATTACCTTACTATTCGTGAATATAATCCCAAAACTGCAATAGAAAATAGTTTCTGGGCATCAAAACTTTGCCGCTCAGCAGAAGGACCAGTACTTAAAATATCAGAATAGCTTCCCCTTTCATCGTACCATGCTGCTTTTGTTTAATTGACATTTAGGTGGACATGGTCACAAACCGGAAGTGATCGTTGGACGCAACAAAAAGTTCGCGAAATAAAGAAAAACCAAACCGGAAACAGCCGGGAAAGTTCGATAATTCTGACATTGCTAATAATATAATAATTTATTTATTTTTGATTGTAAAATAAATGTATTGTCAACATAAAAAAATAAATAAATATGAGACCTGCATAGCAATGCTGTAGTTGAATAAACGTTTGTTTTTATTTCATGAGGTTGAATTTTTTTTTACATATTACATTATATATATATTTACACACACAATTAATTATTATATTATATATATAATATATATATATATTAGAGAACAGGAAGCTTACTGCCAAAACAAAAGTCCTTGTCTATCAAGGAGTCAAATTACAAGTTCTCTTAGTTCAAATTCTTAGTTCTCTTCTTTATGGCAGTGAAACCTGGACAACTTACTCACACCAAGAGAAACGTTTAAACAGCTTTCATATGCAGTGTCTGCGAAGAATTGGTATTATGTGGTAAGACAAAATCATAAATACTGAAGTATTGAAAAGATCAGATTGTGTGACGGTTTATTCCATGCTCAGTCTTCGTAGACTTAGATGGATAGGACATCTTAGGAGGATGGATGATGGTAGAATACCAAAGGACATCTTTTTTGGTGAATTACAGATGGGTAAGAGATCTCAGGGTCGGCCTCTACTACGATACAAAGATGTATGTAAGCGGGACATGATTGATACTGGCATTGCTAATGCACATTGGGAGCAAGTTGCAGCTGAACGTGTTGCATGGAGGGCAAACATCAGAAATGGAATAAAGACAAAGGAGAAAATTATTGCAGATAAGTCACACACCGAGCGTTTGAGACGTAAGATGGTGCATGATGGTGGAAATGACCACGTGTTCACATGCACCCACTGTGAACGAACATTTACAGAATGAATTGGCCTTATCAGTCACATTCGCTACCGACATGGGTAAAAGTTATTATGCCTTTTTGAAGTACAAACTATCATCTGTCAAGACGGCAAGGTGCCAATGAATGAATTAATATATATTATATTAATTATTATATAACTACATATCATATACGGCCGGTCTCCCTGGTGAAGGAGTTAGGGATATTGTTTGTAATCCTGTATACTCTCATACAAAACACAGCTGCATGAGATTGAGCAACAGATCGCGTCGGTTTAGGTTACTTACGGAGGTAAGTGAACCGGTCGCTCAGAAAGCAATGGCAAACTACTAAACGCAAACTTGCCAAGAGATCACAACAGCAAAAAATGCTGGTGTTGACTGCGACGCCCTGTAAAGGATATGCAATTAACTAACTATATCATATGAATTTGTGTGAATGACTTGATTGTAACATATCAACTGAATAGTCAGAATAGTAAAAGTTGAGCAGTATAGTATAGCAGGTAGATTTAGATAATAAAAAGTATCGGACCCTTTTACTTTAACACATTGAATAAGTCCATATTTTTATAGGCCAATCGGCACTCGGTGGGTGATGTGGTAAGTATTACGCTGTCCGCCTTTACTTCCAGAGACATTTCTTGATACTCACGTCAAGCAGGCTAGACCTGGGAGTCTAGGTTAATTTTTTAAAAATCTGCCCTAAAGCGGATTATTCTTCTGCTTCTTCTTCGTTCATCCAGAGTTTTTTTTCCGGATGTGATTCCGTTGTGCCTGTTTACAGCAAAGCTGCGTTCTTGCGCCGTTAGGCCGACACATCCGACTTCTGCGGGCATTTGTTGACCGGGTTAAGCATCCCGGGGGTTTCTTAGGACGTTTTATTCTCACTGTTGTGGTGTTATCCCCCATCCCAGCTGTCCCATATAGAACAGCCAAAGACATCCTGGTCAGCCCTCAAGGGAAGGCAGGGGCAGACCATGGGCATTCCCTGCCATCCAAGGAGGCTTCCATACTTGCAGAGCCAACACATAGTGCTCTGGTACTGGGCTCACCCAAGGAATCGTCACGTCCTGCACATGGCTGCTTAGCCTCACTTCCGTATTTTGGGCCTTCCGTTCACCATAGGCTGTTCTTCCGGAAACCAGAAGAATGCAGTCTGCAGATGACATCCACACAGTGAGCTTTCGATTCGGACTTTCCACGTAATGGATTTGCTATCCAAGCAATATTCCATTTCGTGCCACTAGGACACTTTTCCACCTTTTATGAAGCCCACACAGTGAGCTTTCGATTTGGACTTTCCACATAATGGATTTGCTATCCAAGCAATATTCCATTTCATGCTTCTGGGTCGCTTTTGTAACCGACATACCTGTGGTATGAAGTGTGGCAGTCTGAATACTTCTTCATGCACCTTTAAATGTCAACCTGTATGTAGTTAAAGTAAGCTGCGGTCAACTTGAGCTTGTTGATATCTCCATAGAGCTTGTCCTCAAATGAAGCAGGTGTGGGCCAAAATATCTTTCTCTGTTCTGCATATGTTGTGCAATCCTGCAGCAAATATCTTGCTGTTATTTTTCCAGTTCGACAATTACATTCATCGGTATCTCCTATCTTTAGTTTATTGAACAAGTGGTATTTCAGCCTGTTATGTCCTGTGCGGTCTGAAGATTGCTACTTGTTCTCTTCGGTCAAGTTTGTAATATGCATCATCCTTCTGGTGGCCTGGATGCTCTGATTCCCATTTGGTTCTATAAGTGCTTTTTATCAACCTCTTTGCCTCATTATAGGTTATATCTATGTCAGGCTGTGGTAGTCGTCCGCCCTCTTTTGCCAGTCTGTCAGCCTCTTCATTTCCAGGTATACTGCAATGTGATGGGATCCACTGTATTACAACTTTTTTTGATTTCTGGCATAGACCATAGAGTGCTGCTCTTAGGTCAGTTAGTTCTGTGCTGTTATTGCTCTTCAGTATTGAGACAGCTGACTTTGCATCTGTGAAGATAGCTATTTGCTTCTCTTTATTTTCCTCCATTAAGAGCATTTCTGCTGCAGTTTTCAGAGCCTCTACCTCTGCTTTGAAGTTACTTGAAAATTTTCTAGTTGCCACTGAATGTGTTTTTTTCACTCCGTTTTTTAAATTTAGGAGAATTCCTCCTCCTCCATTCTCTATTGAATTTTTGGCTGATCCATCTGTATATGCATTGGTCCAATTGCTGCTTGGGTAATGTTCTTTTATGTAGTTTAGGGTTATTTCTCTTCTTTCAGTTTCATGCTGAGTGTTCTTTTTCTCAATACCAGGAATGTTTTCTATCATCTCAGGCAGTTGCTGCTGTCTCCAAGCTGGGAACTTGTGTGCATTGTAAATGGGTTTGACTGTTGATATGTTAAGTATAGGATCTGCCCTAATCTTTCGTTTTGCAGTTTCTACAAAGTTGCTATGCTTCAGTCTTCCCTTTCCAAAACCATTAAACCTTTTATACATAGGGTGGTCTGTCAATCTTCTAAATTTTTCTGCTTGTTGCTGGGCTCTACTATCTCTTCTATCCTGCATTGGTTGTAAACAAGTGATCTTTTCTAGTTCATTAATAGGCGTTGTCTTCAGGTTTCCAGTTATGATTCGCATTCCTTGATTTTGGACTCTACTTATTTTGTTAAAGTTTGACTTAGCTGCTGTTGCCCAAGCTGCAATGCCATATTCCAGTACTGGCTTCACCCGTCCAGTATATAACTTCTTGAGAACTTTCTCATCTGCTCTCCATGTTGTACCAGCAAGCATTTTCATGATTGCCATTCTTTGCATCGCTCTTGTTCGATTTTTCTCAACCTGTGTTTTCCATGTCAGGCGACGATCAAAGGTGACTCCTAGATAGTTTGGATTTTCTTCATGGGGCAATATTTTTCCATTCAATGCCAGCTTAGGTTGTTGAGTTTTATTTGAGAGGGAGAACACTGTGCATGCTGTTTTCTCCTCACTTATCTTCACTAGCCATGATTTTGACCAGTCCTCTAGCGCTAATAGAGCTTGCTGTATTCTGCTGTTAGCTGTACTAATATATTCTTCAGATGTCCATATGGCTAGGTCATCTGCAAAGGAGGATGTGTGTACTCTGGCTGGAAAATTTTCCGTGATGTCATTTATATATGCTAGGAATAATGTTGGTGAAAGAACTCCTCCTGGGGGGGACACCTTGCTCCAACAGCATCATTTTGCTGGTTTGTCCTTGTACTTTTGTCCTGGCAGTTCTGTCTCAAGGTAGTGGCTGATCCATTTGTACATTTTCCCACAAACATGCATTATTTGCAGTTTTACTTTCAGTCCTTCCTTCCATACTTTATCAAATGCTTTTTCTAAATCTATCCAGACCGCTAGTGTGTGCTTTTTCTCTTGGAAGGCATCCTCTATTTCCTGAGCTATATAGGTTATTTGATCTTCTGTGGATCTGTACTTTCTTAATACTGCTTGGTGTGGTGTTAAGAGTTGGTTTTCTTCCAGATGCCATGTCAGCCTGCCATTGATAATGTGTTCCATTAATTTTCCTACACAGCTAAGTAGACTGATAGGTCGATAGCCATTTGGTTCTTCCATGTCTTTTCCTTTCTTTGGGACTGGTATTAGTATAGCTTCCTTCCATGCCTGTGGGACTATTCCTCTCTTCCAGCTGTAATTTAGGACTGCTAGTAGTTTCTTTTTTGCCTTAGTGCTTAGTCCTATTAGCATTTCATTTGTGATTCCATCCTTTCCTGGTGATTTCTTCTTTTTTAGGGTATTCATTGCCTGTTCCATTTCTTCCATTGTTAGATTTGCCATCATATATTCTGCTGCTGTCTCTGTATTACTATGATGTATCTGTTTGTCTTTGATTGCTTTCTTCTGTTCGGTTGTAATATCAATGTGGTTTGCACTGGCATAGTGTTCCATTAGTGCATTTGCAGCCTTTTTTCCTGTAAGCAAGGCATTTCCTTGTTTAATTGTTATTTGTTTGTTTCTAGGTCCTTCATTGTTCATGGCTTTCACTAGTTTCCATAGTTTGTTTCCATCCCTGTCAAAGTTCAGGTTTTCTGTTGTTTCCCTCCAACAATCTCTTGTTGTTTGATTTACTGTTCTTTTATATTTTGCTGAGATGGCTTTGAGAGAGATGTTCGCTTCAGTTGTTTGTTCTCTCTCTGCTGTCTTCCTGGCATCTTCAGCTTTGTCCTCCAAAATTTGTAGTTCATCAGTCCAGTATGGTTTGTAATTTTTCCTCGCTCCTCTAGGAATAGACTCAGTGGCCGCCTGTATTATTGCTCTGTTTAGATTTTCTACCATTTGCTTCATGTTGCCATATCGTGTATTTATGTTTTCACAATATTTGTCTGTTAGTATGGCAAATCTGTCCCAATCTGCTTGTTTGTAATTCCAGCGGGGCAAAGGCTTTTGCTCCTGTGGAACATACTCCATATTCATTACAAGCTTGATTGGTCTGTGGTCACTTCCTGCTAATTGGTCAAGCACATGGCGATCAATTTTGTGGAGGATGTCTCCTGTGCAGAAAGTTAAGTCTGGAGTAGAAGCTCGGTGTGTCATCTGCTTTGTTGAATAGATGGAGATTTGAGTCTATTTCCCAGTCCTCCACTTCATCTCCTCTTTTGTCAGTATCTGGGTATCCCCATCTTTCTGAACGGCTATTAAAGTCTCCGACAATAATGCAGTTTGTGTCAGTTATTTTCATGTTTGAGAGCGTAAGGTCCTTGTCTGCTGGGCTATACAGGTTGTAAATTCTTATTTTCACATTCTTTATCATTATATCAACACCTATAATTTCCGTTTGGTTGTCAGAGATCACAGATACTTCGCTGCAAGGTATTGTATTTCGTGTAAGTATTAGAACTCCTCCTTTGTGTCCTTCGCGGTCAAAACGTGTGGCCTGGTATCCTCCGACTGAGAATTTGCGATTGGCATTCAGGTGTGTCTCTTGAATAAATGCCACATCTATTCTATCTTTATGAAGACGCTGTGTTAGGGAGACTTTCTTGTTATAAACTCCTTCGGCATTCCACTGTAGTATGTTGAGTGTCCGGGGTGTTTGGTCAATAGCTCGTAACCTACTCCTCTGTGCCTTGACTCCACAGCACAGGGGAAGATGACCACCAGTAGTCATGGGTGGACCCCCTTGAGGCAGGGGGCCCGGCACAATCACCGCCTGATGGGACTTCGCGGGATTAGCATCATAACGATTAATTTTAAATTGTGACATCATGAATCAAGTTACGTTGCACTGCTTTGTCAAGCCTGTGGCTCAGTACATCCGATTTCGACAAGCATTTTTAGGGGTGCTTTCCCTAGCTTTTGACTGTCCCCAGTCTACCTACAAGGCAGCAGGTTTGTGTGTCGCTTGGTCTGGTCCCTCTCCCTTGACCTGTCCGACATTGGTGACCCTACCAGTAGCTGTGCTACCATCGGCATAGCTCTTGGGGTCATTGGAACGCGCAAGCCCCTCTACCTTGTCACGGTGGACACACAGCAGAGGGGAAGCGGATTCAAACCCATGACCACCCAGCTGACAAGTTAGCATCTAATCACAGTGCTGCCGTAACTCCCATACTGTATGGTCTAACAAAATAACCTGATTATTGTCTAATAGGGTCAATGATTTAGTAAAGTGTTATTTCTTACTTGGCTCATATTTCAGTGAGCAGAAGCCCATGACTTAGTGCCAAGCCTACACATATCATTGTCATGGAGAATGGAGAGCTAGGGGTTGCTGATGAGAAAGTGGTGGTAGGAGATAACAGTGCCAGGACAAAGTTTGGAACTCGATATTTAACAGATCCACAGAATGTGTTTCAGCATAATGCATGGTATGTACGATGTAAGCTGTTCTGTCATTTATTACAATTATTTTTAAAATTATACAATTGAACAGTTTTGTATGTCTTCAAACCTAATCCCACTGTACCTCATTCAAAAACCTACATAACTTTTAAGTGAAGAGATTAATTAATGTAACAAATTACTAATAGTAGCAAGTGAAATCTGTTAGAACACAGAGGAAAACGCTTAGTTGCCAGTTTGCACACTGAAACTTTACAGACTGAGAAACCATTTTCAATTTGTGGAAATAATTTATTAATAACTGGGTTGTTTCTTAAATCCTTACTTAAAATGGTATATTGCTATTTCAAGGCAATTAGAGCAAGTGCCATAATTTCTTTTCGAGATATTACACTATCTGATTCACTATCTGAAATAAAAAATGCTGCGAGACATTCACATTATCTACTAATGACTGGATACTTTTATATTTTAGCACATTCATGTTGGTAGTTTGGGTGGAGATTGGGTGAATCCAGGTGTGGGGTGACAAAGCATGGGAATACACACATACAGAATTCACTGCCTTGGTCCTTTCCTTGATTGAACTTCACTGACTGGTGTATGAGCTATATGTTTGAGAATTGGCGTTTGGGCAGAAGAATGTCATTGCGGGTTTAGATGCTGGGTTAGGTGTGGCTATTGCATCTTGGGGAGGGTACAAGATGGATACAAGGTGTAGGATTTGAGTGAATGTGGGTTATGGTTCAGGGTGAGGACAGGTTTGCTGAGTCGGGTGCAGAGTCAGAGTTGGGGAGAGAAATTTGGTTGGGTTGCGAGGACAGGTAGAAGTCACGGGTGTGACTGGGTTTACATGATCAGGGTGTGAGGATGGACATGAGTCAGGGGGAGGGTGGGTATTGAGGGTGTTTATGGCATCAGGATGGCGTTGCATGCAGTGTCAAAGTACAAGATGGATGTGGGATTGTATGTCAACTTTGAAAATGTTATGAAATGTGGCCATCTTCTTTATTTATTTAAAAAAAAAACAGTAGTAATCATGTTTTCACCACAGTAATTATAAATAAATGGTCAGTATGCAGGTTAGATTATCAAAATTTATATTGAAAGATCAAAATCACTGCACTTCCATTCAATATATTAAAATTATATAAGGTCTTTAAATTCTAAGCTTGGCACAGTGATTATTCTAAAAAATATTTGCTCTTTTGATGGTAAAATCACTTTTCAAATATACTAAATGCACTAAAATACACTTGAAGGTTGCAAAATATTCATAATTGCTCTCTGAACACTATTGCTAATATCAAATCGATGTGAAATATAGCTGTGAACGATGATGCATTGAATGCATAGCATGTAGAAAAAAAATAAATATTTAGCTTTTAGTAAAACAGTTTATCAGACTTGCGTTAAATATATTACAAACGCTTTCCATACTTTATATAACACATTATTTTTGTCAAAAAATAGGAATAAATAAGTGACATACCTTTAACAGTATATTTAAATCCGAGAATATAAAATATATAGATATCGATGATTATGCGAAAAGATGACAATTATGCTGCTTACTGGAAACCTTTATTTAAATTCAACACTTGGTGCATCGTTGTTTGTCTTCTTTTTTGTGTGTGAGATTTAAAAGCACATGAGGCCTTGTTTAGATAGGCCCATCATGTTTTATTTCACATATAAAGATTCTCAGGTGTTTCAGTGACCAGAGGAGGTTGAAATACTTATTTGAATTAACATAGAGTTAGCCTGCCTTTATTAATGACATGCAGTTAATAGAATTAGAACACCTTTCTTGCCTCTATAATAGATTTTGATCTGTCATTATTAGATTGATTGATTTAGGAACCGACATCACAGCATTCGGGACATTCCCATAATTGCTCCGTCCCCATCCTCAGCAGCCAGCAAAGAGTTCCAACACCAATAGTACCAGTAGCATTATGATTACATGTGCGTCTCGCCTTTCCTCTAAGCATCTAGTATCGGCCAGATCCCCTCGTCACTCCTCGCTGTCGCATTCTTGCCAGACCATGGTGATCCATTTGCTCCTCCGAGGTGTACACATGCTCCCACAAGGCAGCAACCACGTCTGCTTTATCATGTATCAATACTCCACCAAGTTTTGCTGAGCCAGCCAATCTGTCTGCCTGTTCATCCCCAGCACACCAGCATGCCCCGGAGAAAAGATCCAGATGATGCTTACCACCCGTGACTTCCGAAGTGAAGCAAACCACTCTGCACGAAGCTTGCCTGTCCTCACCCTACTCAGCATGCTTTCTGAGTCAGTTACAATCACGATGCGTGTATGTATCGTGTTCTCCAGAGGAAAGCTGCACTGACCCCATCCACCTCCATTCTTAAGCTAGATGTTGTGGTATCATACGCTAGGCTCTCCTGCACCAAACGTCGACCATTAGCTTTTGCTAAGAACCCCCAGGCTTTTCTCCTACCTCTCAACACCGACCCATCTGTGTAGATAATCACATCACCCGAGCGAGCATTATCCTGAATTAGTTGCTGGATTTCCACTTCCATGGCCCCTGCTGGCCACTCCCTGCACTCCCGGCTCAATGTGATTATAACTCTGCACATGTCTGACTGCTCCGCTGGCACTCTGACCCACTCCTCTCCTAATGTTCTCCAAGAGGCACACCTGTCTGATCGTATCCTCCACCTGAGCCATCCATGATTTCCCTCTTATTAGTCGCTGACTCTTAACAGCGTCCAGGGCCTCATGCAAAGGATGATCTGCGTCTGCAGCTACTCTGAGGTATGCCTTCGCCTGCATCACCTTGAGCCTGCCAGCAACAGTCAGCAGACCAAGGATGTAACGCAAACACACTACTGGGGTGTTTCTGGTGCATCCCAGAATGACCCGCATAGCTTCGTTCTGTATGTGCTCTAATTTCACCAGCTGACACTTTGAGACAGTGAGCAGTCCTAGTCCATAATCAATCACTGAGACGATCAAGTGCTGGTATAGTGTGAAAAGCATTCTCTGCTCTGTGTCCATTGCAGCCATAGTTTTAAGTGCATTGAGTCCCTTTTGAGACCTTGTCACAACTGTCTCCACATGGTCCTTGAAGGACAGGCTCCTGTCAAATGTGATACCCACATACTTCAGTTTGTTCTCTCTGTTGACGCTTCTGCCATCTATCACGAGGCTTGGGACATCAGCTCTCACAATCCTGTTGTCCAGAGACCACTACAAAACAGCCACCTTTTCCGGGTGGATGACAGCACTAATTTCAGTGCACCAGTCAATCACTTTGTCTACTGTCGCCTGTAGCTCCTGGGCTGTTTGCTCTCAGTCTCTCCCCTGCCTGTATGCAAATGTTAGTATCCTTCCAGCCCCTGGTGCTTCTAGGTTTGCAATCTTGCTCGCATACACTTTAAAGAGCACCGGTGAGATTGCAGACCCCCTGTGGCAGTCCCGGGGTTAAAATATATGGCTCTTGAGGTCCATGCACCCAGACGGAGAGCAACCCGACGAGAATGCAGGACGGCTGCTATCCAGTTCCCAAACCAGGGATTGATCCCCTTCTCCATCTGTCATTAATAAAGGCAGACTAAATGCAGCAGCAAAGCATGGTCAGAGGATCTGGTCCACTGTCATCATTCAGAGGTAAAGTAAGATGGACATATAATTAGATTCCAACGGGTACCAATAGTATGGGGGATCTTTGCTGGCTGTTGAAGATGAGCACTGAGCGCTTATGGGAATGCCCCGAGTGCAGTGATGTCGGTTTTTGACTCAACTCAATTCTACTAACTGAAACACAACTTCAGCATTGCACAGTAAGATAATGTAAGCAGTGTTTCATACGAATGCTGTGATGTCGGTTCCTAAATCAATCAATCAATCAATCATCCTGTGTCATGCTGTGGATCACAACAATCTGTCTTCGATGTTCTTAATAAGCTCCACAGCTGATCATCTTCACTGCTGACCCAGCCAGCATGATCTTTCTCTGCCAGCCTGTGCCTCAAATGCACTCGATCTTTCCAGTTGTCATAGCATTCTCCAGATTCTATCTTCTCATATTGACTTTCTAGTTATACATTTTGTCAGGTTTCCTCAATATGTGTCCTATAAAATGCCAGCAGCTTGCTCTCACCTCTTCACTCACTGATATTTATTTAATTCGCTCCATAAGCTCCACATGGGTGATTCTGCTGCAATATTTTAGCCCTTCTATTCTACGGTCTCTGTGGCTGAAGGGCTTGCGAACGCGGTTTGTGAGCCCGTATACCCGGGTTCAAAACACGGCGGTGCTGGTTTTTTCGAAAAAGGTATAGAGGCCGGTCGTTCAGAAAGCAATGGCAAACTACTGAACGTAACACTTGCCTAGTACATCAACAGCAGCTGAAAATGCTGGTGTTGACTGCAACGTCCCGTAAGGGATACGCAACAAAAAAAATTCTACGCAGGCATCAGTTAATATTTGTAGTTTTTTAGCCATTGTTTTAGTTCTTTTTAAGTACACTTGTTAAAGAATGCTTATCTTCGTGATCGCTAAAGCTAGTCAGCAGGGCGCTTAATGATTGTGCATGTCTTCATTGGACTATTTTGTGAGAAATTTTAAGTTTAAAAATTACCTGTTAGAAATGTTTCTACATGGAGTGATATGTATTTCAGATGTAACAACATGATTAATTTAAGATTAAATTGTAATGAAATAAAGTTCTCTTATTATGCTTTCAGGGATAATGCTGTTTGGGATGAAGAGCAAGAAGTTGCTGCACAGAAAATTGCAAATACTCATGCAAAACATGCAGTTTCCACAGACAAGAGAGGTATGTGAATTACTTCTGTGTTCAATAGCCTGTTACTATTACACGTGGGTTGCCACATGGATCTGCCATGTCCCTAGAGCTTTTTAATGTCTACACCAGCAAAATCGCAGTTATTGAGGCACCAGGTGTGGGTAGAATCTTGGACATTTGCAAATGATGTACTGGTGTACAGACAGGGCCAGTTTGGCAGAAGACTTGGTGGTGGCAGTAAACAGGGTGGCATAGTGGTGCAGGGACGCAGGGGTCATTATACACCCAGACAAGGCATCGGTTGTGTGGTACTCCCTGGATAACCGGATTGTCAAGGTATCAGATGTCCCAAGTATTATATTGAATGGATGTCCTCTTAGTAGAGAGAGTAAATTAAAGTTAGTTAGTTAGTTAGTCGACAGATCATCCTCATTGCACATCGAACCATTCAGTCCATAAGTGCTCGCATCCCCTCCTCAGCAAATCCCGCAACGTGTAGCGGCTAACGACGCCAGTTCTGTGTTGGTTTATCAATCTTCTTTGGCTTCCTGCGTAGTGTTCTTGTTTGGCCACCCCTCTTTTAATTTGCTGCTCTCGCAGTCTGGCCATTGTTGTAGATTCACAGTTATCACTTGGTTCTCGCAAAAGTCTTACTTCTCGTAGAGCATTCAGAATGTCGGCCTGGTCCATGGGGCGTCCGCCCTCCACAGTAGCCTCACCTGCGAGCTTGTCAGCCCGCTCATTTACTTGTACTCCCGCATGCCCTGGCACGAAGATGAAACTAATCTTTGCCAGTCGAGACCACTCCAGAGACAGCAACCATTCTCTTCGGATCGACCCCACCTCTATCCTCTTGATCATGTTCATTGAGTCGCTAAGGAAACAAGCCCTAGTGAATGTCTGTGTCTCGAGCCATGTTATTGCTTTACTTACTGCCATGACTTCCATGGTCAGGCTACTTGTGGTTTCAGTGAAAGCACCAGAGTCCTCCTTCACAATTCTCCCTCCGGCCCGAGCTGTAAAAGCCCATGAGCGTCTCACATGTTGGACGACCGACCCATCTGTGTAGATGACCGCGCCACCGTCTAGCGAATTCTCGAAAATCAACGCTTGTACTTCAGCCTCAACAGCAGCCGGATTTTCTTGTCTGCATTTTCTATCTAGTTGGATGCAAACTGAAAAGGATGTGCAGAAGTCTGTTGGCACTTGCACCCACTCCTCGCCAGGTTCTAAGTCCTCAAGTGAACACACCTGTTGAAGAATGTCTTCGGCTTGACCCATCCACGACCGTCCTCTTTTTAACCTGCTGCCCTTCACCTTCCTAATTTCACTATGCAGTGGATGTTGTGTGTTTGCGTTAATTCTGAGGTAGGCGCGTGCCCTGCAACCTTGTATTCTCTCTTCAATGGTTGGAAAATCAAGAAGGTAGTGCATCGCCCTGCATGCTGTATCTCTTGTACATCCAAGAATAATGCGCATAGCTTCATTCTGTATCCTTTCCATCCTTTCTATCTGCTTATGGCTGAGAGTCAGGATTGCCATTGCATACTCCAAAACAGACATGACCAGCCCCTCGTACAGAAGACATAGATGGCGCTGCTCACAGTTTGCTGCCGCCATCACCCGCATCGCTGCCAAACCCCGCTTGGCCTTTGTTATCACCTGGTCTATGTGCACATTATAAGCAAGGCTTCGATCAAACCGTATCCCCAGGTAATTCATTGCCTGCGTTCTTTCCACCGTCTCTGAACACAGCATTACAGTTGGTGTTGGAGTGTTGACAATATGATTATTCAACGAGAACCAAGTCACTGTTGCCTTTGTTGGGTTGACCATTGCCCCAGCTTCATCACACCAAGTACTTATGCGATTGAGTTCGGTTTGTAGTTCCACAGCAATCTCCTCTCTATCCTTACCTTGACGATACACTAAAACATCATCGGCATATGACAATGTCCTGCCAGGTCCAGTGATCTGCTCACTGGTGATTCTCACTGTGTAGGCGTTGAACAGTACCGGAGATAATGGTGATCCCTGTGGTAGGCCAGGATATATTGTTGTTGGTTCCAAAGTCCAACTGCCACATCTAAAAACTACTTTCCGTTGGAAGAGGGCTGCAGCGATCCAACTAAGGAGGAATGGACTTACGTTTAGTTCGAGAAGCTGAAACATTAAAAAATCCAATGGTACTCTGTTGTATGCATCCTCAAGATCAATCGCTGCAGCAACGGTTTCAGTGCCTGAGTGGAAACCTTCATAGACATCCTGGGCAAAGACTGCTGCATTGGTCCAGGTTTCTCTTTTTGGACGGTACCCACCCAGGGTAGGTGGGAAAACACCTTGCCTCTCTAGTTGGCTTGATATTTTCCTGGCAATTACCTTCTCCAGCAGCTTGCCTATTGTATTCTGCATGGTTATAATTCGATATCCCTGAATTTTTTTGTGGTCTTTGTCAGGCTTCGGCAAGGGAATCAGATAGCTGTGTAACCATTCCTCCTTGATGCTAGCACTCCCTATACTGTTGTTGTAC
Organism: Cepaea hortensis; assembly: GCA_963921405.1. Lineage (NCBI taxonomy): Eukaryota > Metazoa > Mollusca > Gastropoda > Stylommatophora > Helicidae > Cepaea > Cepaea hortensis. Next base: position 88,417,845 of record OY992878.1, on the reverse strand, counting down.
ATGTCTGCTAGTTTCTCTAGCTCAGTGTCGGTACACCTATTTATGTCGTCGTATCTTATGCCATCAGGACTTGGAGCAGTGTTTTTTGATCGTCGAAGCACAGCCTTGATTTCTTTCACTGTCACTGTGTCTTCATCTGAAGTGTTCTGGGCCTTGCATCTGTCTGAGGTGACCTCCTTGGCCAGATTTCGGCCTCCCAAGTCTGTCTGGTTGTTCTGCTCAAGGTAGCGTTCAAAGAGGGCTTTGCCCTTGTCCTCGTCAGTCCTCTGCCAGATGAGGTCAGCACCTCTCATGCTTTTATGTAGTCGCCAGAACAATTTCAGTGACTTGTCTGTGCTTACTCTTTGACACACCTCTGCCCATTTTTCGCTTTTAACAACCTTGACCAGTTTTTTGAAATAGCTTACTTTTGTGTGCATCTCTCTTTCTAAGTGCAAGCAGGGACTAGGATGACCAGCTCTGTTCTTCTTGGCATTTTGCCATCTCCTTACAGCACTACGCTTATCCACCCAAGCCTTCTCCACCTCGACACTCCACCACGGTGGCTGCTCCCAGCTTTTTTTCCTGCCCTGAAACGTTCTGCGCTTGTCACGTCTTATTTTACTCACCACATCTTGCTCTGTACTGTCATACTGGAACGTCTTTACCTTTAGCTTGTGCTGCCTGGTTCTGCCTTTCTCCACCAGTATGCTGCAAGGGTGGTGGTCGCTGCCATGGTGTCCTAGGACACCCCATCTACACACTGTAGTGAGTGAAGGTGAAACTAGCGCCAGATCAATAGCACTGTCCTCATCGCCCGGACGGCTTGCTGTCCTGGTGACACAGCCACTGTTGATACAAACCAGGTCGATGGTTTCCAGTGCAGTCTCGAGCTCCTCCCCCTGCGTATTGGAGGAAGTGTTTCCCCATGATCTGCCTTTAGCGTTGAAGTCACCACAGAAAATAACATTTCTCTCGTGGCCTTGTATGCCACTTAAGCACTGCCACTTCTGGCGTCCACACTGGCATTGCGGTCATAAACATTAACCAACACGAATGGTATACTGCAATGAACTCTCAACGCCTGTATTTGTATATCGTCACTGTCCCAACTGGACATGTCTAGCTCTGACGCCATCATGCTGTCGCGAACGAGAATCGCCATTCCCAGATGTCGTCTGTTGTAGAAACATTTGAAGCCGGCAATTTGGAGTAGCTGATCGCCCAGTCTCGTCTCCTGGAGTGCTACAATGTCGTTCCTGTAAACTAGGGTTTCTAAAATAGAGCCCTGTTGTTTTACACTATCACAGTTCCAATATAGAATATGGATATTCCTGAGTCCTAGACGGTGACACTTGAGTCTAAAACGCCTCAAACCACCACGCTTACCTTGCTTCTTTCTCCCTGCGCGGCTACCACGCCGCTTCGGTATGTTGACTGCTGACCGCTCAAAGAACACACGTTGTTCCGCCATGTTGAAAAAACGTAAACACAGACTGAGAAAACCACACACGCTGCTGAAAATTCACTCAAGGATGGCTTCGCTCGATGCACGAACTCCGTAGCACCCGCGCAGATCTTGAGTAGAAACTCCTAGTTTTACATCCTGGCACACAAATTACACGCAAGAGATGAATAAATCCATCCCCTACGCGAAAAAGTTAACGAATACAAAACAACACGGCCGTCCGTCGCCATCTTGAAACCGGAAGTTGGGTATCACCTTTGACAGGTGTTTGTCTTTTAAGGATCATGTGGAGGCTTTGGTGGTGAAGGCTGGTAGGGGACTTAATGCATTGAGGGCGATGGCAGCAACCGAGGTAGAGCAGAGGATGCTTTAGAGGCCCTTTCAACAGTTAATAATTTCTGTCATTGAGTATGGTTTGGGGCATACAAACATGTCCTTTAAAGCTGGCTCTTTGACAGTATCAAAGAGCCAGCTTGAAAGGTTGGAGCACATACAGAATGTTGCCATGTGAGTAATCCTGAGGTGCACAAATTACACACCAATTATATGCATGAGGCATATCCTGGCACTATCAATAATGATGGATATGCATAGGGTCCTTCAGGCCAAATGGTACCTGAGAGTTGCCGCAGACAGGGATCACCCCCTGCATGAAGCCATGGATATGGTCAAGGATCATAAACTAAGATGAGGCAGGTCCTGGATGACACAGGCAGAACTACCTATACATCAGGTATGTGATCTAGAGGCCATCAATCGTGGAAAAGAGTTGGTTGAAGTTCCGGAAGACATGACGGACTGGTACAGTGTAATAGTAACACTGGGCTGTGAGTGCAGAGAATGGGCAGCGGGTCACTGAGTTTAAAGTGCAACAACTGATCCAGAGTAACACACATCAAGGTGACATAGTCATCTACACAGATGGGTCAGTGGTGAGAAACAGATGTAGTGGTTGGGGTTTCATTGCAAAGGCTATTGGACGAATCTTGAAAAAGGAGAATCTGGCATGTGAGACTACAATCTCCAGCATGAGAATGGAGGTGGAAGCAGTAACAGCAGCATTCCATTTGTTAGAGGAGACCACTGCAACACACATTGTATTCATTACAGATTCATAGAGTATGCTTAGTAAGGTGGAGAAATGAATGTTTCATGTGAGAATTGTATGGATATTTTGTCCTGGCCATGCGGGAGTGTGGGGGAATGAACAGGCTGATCAGCTGGCAGGGAATGCGCCTCTTGGTGGTAGATTACCTATGGACAAGGAGGACGTGGGACCAGGTGGAGAAGGCGGGGGAACAAATTGAGAACCCATATGTAGAAAGAAAGATTGCTGGGGATCTGCAGGGGTTCTGGAAGAATCTCAAAACTGAGAGGGAAGACCAGGAGAACTTTAAATCAGATAGCGGTGGGAACAATTAGTAGTATGACTCTTCGCTGGCTGTTAAACGAGGGGACGGAGCATGTATGTAAATGTCCTGAGTGCAGTGATGTCAGTTCTTAACTCAACTCAACTCAATTGTCTGTTCATTTCACTTAAGGTTAATTATATCATTGCATTTGTATGAATAATAAATCAGACGAGACACTTCATAATTGTCATGACCCAGATGTAAGCACAAGTGATGGGTCATTACTTAGAGGTGATTATGAATTACCAGCACACATTGTGGCGTGAAAAAGGAAACACGAGCCAGCGGCCGTGTCACCATCACGGGGGATTCGAATGGTGGCTGTGGTCGGGGCTGGACTAGTCACGTTCCGATGATGGCAGTGGCCATTCATAGTGCTGCCTTGTTTCAGAGTTTATTTTAAATTTGGTTGTGATTGAACGTTTGTGTGATAGTTTGTTAGCTTGTAAGAAATATAGATAAAACTTGTGAAAAGGAAGAAGGAAATTAAACATAGAAAAGGAACCTGTCTCGTGTGATAATTGGACTTGGAGTTCGTAGATGTATTGTGGCGCTAACTGATAATATAATCCTTAGCCCATGCATACCAATACCTAATTTGTTCAGTGACCAATTACTAATTGAGCTGGAAAATGTGAGGAGGCATATCCTAATGCAACTGTCTGGGTCCTGATTGATAACATCATAATAGAGGAACCCGCCTGCATGAGGACACTGTGCCAGAGTACTAGGGCCAGTTGAACACGTGATATAGCAATGGCTCAGCCCAATAAACTGGGTCATGTCAACTAACAATATTACTACCAATGACATAGCCTTAACCCCAAGTTGGGTTATGTCAATAATATGTAGCAATATTTCCAGAAACTACCACATGTCTGCAGTCTAGCCTTTCAGGGCAAAACAACCTGTATGTATTTAGATGTCCTTGACACACTGTGGAAGAATCAGAGGCTGATGATTTTCTCAAGCATGCTAGTTGTGTACGCATCTGCACCAGTTTCTCAGTTGCTGTCTATTTCCTCCCTGTTTGATTCTTGATTGCTTGAGTTTCAGATTGGCATCTCAGGGCTGCAGTGATTGCGTCTGTTCCTATCCTCATTCTGGAAGTTACTGTGCATGCTTCACATTTCCCAGTCTATGAAGAACAGATTAAACACTTTAGGTCTACACCTGACTCTATTCCAGGACAATAATCATGAATTGCCTGGTCACCAGGCATGGGCGATCATGCTTCTCCGCATCATGTTATCTCCAGCAGCATGTATTAGTTCATGTGCTGACACCCTGAAGTGCCATGACATCAGAATGTTCTCTTTACTGTCTTCCTCTATCTCTCTTTTCACAAATTTTTCCAGTTGTTGCAATATGTTCTAGTCCAAAGAATTTCATGATTCTTCTAGTTAGTTAGTTAGTTAGTCGACAGATCATCCTCATTGCACAACGAACCATTCAGTCCATAAGTGCTCGGATCCCCTCCAGTAAATCCTGCAGCATGTAGCAACTGACAACACCAGTTCTGTGTTGGTTTATTAATCTTCTTTGGGTTCCCACAGAGTGTTCTTGTTTGGCCACACCTCTTTTAATTTGCTGTTCTTGCAGTCTGACAATGGTTGTAGATTCACAGTCATCACTTTGGTTCTCGAAAAAGTCTTACTTCTCATAGAGCAATCATAATATCAGCCTGGTCCGTGGCGCGTCCGCCCTCCACAATAGTCTTACCTGCAAGCTTGTCAGCCCGCTCATTTCTTTGTACTCCTGCATGCCCTGGCGTGAAGATGAAACTAATCTTTGCCAGCCGAGACCGTTCTAGAGACAGCAACCACTTTCTTCGGATCCACCCCATCTCTATCCTCTTGAGCATGCTCACTGAGTCGCTAAGGAAACATGCCCTAGTGAATGTCTGTGTCTCAAGCCATGTTATTGCTTTACTTATTGCCATGACTTCCATAGTCAGGCTACTTGTGGTCTCAACAAAAGCACCAGTCTTCCTTCACAATTCTCCCTCCGGTCTGAGCCATAAAGGTCCATGAGCTTCTCACATGCCGGACGACCGACCCATTTGTGTAGATGACAGCATCACCACCTAACGAATTCTTGAAAATCAACGCTTGTACTTCTGCCTCCACTGCAGCCGGATTTTCTTGTCTGCATTTTCTGTCTAGTTGAATGCAAACAGAAAAGGACGTACAGAAATCTGTTGGCACTTGTACCCACTCCTCGCCAGGTTCTAAGTCCTCAAGTGCACATACCTGTTGAAGAATGTCTTCGGCGTGACCCATCCATGACCTTCCTCTTTTTAACCTGCTGCCCTTCACCTTCCTAATTTCACCGTGCAGTGGATGTTGTGTATTTGCGTTAACTCTGAGGTAAGCATGTGCTCTGCAAATTTGTATAGTCTTCAGTGGTTGGAAAATCAAGAATGTAGCGCATCGCCATGCATGCTGTTTCTCTTGTACATCCAAGAATAATGCGCATAGCTTCGTTCCTTATCCTTTCCATCCTTTCTATCTGCTTACGGCTGAGAGCTTATTATTCTTCTATAAAACTCATCTCTTAAGCTTATGGGGATTTTTTGCTTATCTGTTAATTGATCAGGATTTATTGCATAAAATATTCATTCCAGGACAAACCCATTGCCAACAAACCAAAACTGATTACTACTGGTATGAAGAAGTAAATGAAGTATTGGGACAGAATCTGTGGTACATCTTTCTTATTTTGCGTAAAACATTAGTTAACGTTAGAATATACATACACATGTATAGGTAGTGATAATATAAGTTAGAGTGACAGCCAAACCAGGAAATTTGGCTGGAGTTGGCCTCATTATGAGAGAGGGAGGGATGCAGGGAAAACAGAGGGAGGTGGGGAGAGAGAAAGAAAGTAATGCACTTTACACACTTTACGGTTTTGTCTCTTGAGTAATTTAATCAGTTTAATATTCTTTATTTGTTAATTTTGCAGATGTGTATGAAAAAGAAGCTGCTGAAAACTGGAACCGGTTTTACAACATTCACACAAACCATTTTTTCAAAGACAGACATTGGTTGTTTACTGAATTTCCTGAATTGTACGGACCACAAGTGTTCACAGAGAGTAGCATCAAAAGTAGTACATCTACTGAAGATAATTTAGTCTCATCGCTTTCATCATCAACCTTAGGTGTAGAAAATGATCAGGTAGATAATGGAAGTGCTGGAGAGAACAGATCTTTGAGTGCAATGCCTGAACAAGCAACATTTCATGGTAGTGACTCTGTAATTCAGCAAACATCTGAGGAAAATATACCTTCCTTCCGGTTGCTTGAGGTAAACAAACATTTTAATGTAAAATTATTTGACATTAGTAAATTATTAAAACAGATTTGATTTGATGCATTGTCCGATATGGATATATTATTTCAAGATGTCAACGACCATTGGGAAATATTAAAGAAATCAGTCAACCAAGCTGCATAAACAACCATCCCAAAAATAAAGATAATAGGACGCAAGAAATGAATGATGGAAGACATCTTAAAACTCATGGAAATAAGAAGAAATAACACAAATAACAAGGAAAAATATGAAGAGATTCACAAGAAAATTAAGAAGCTATGCAAAGAGGCAAAAAGAAATATGGCTTAAGGAAAATTGCAAGGAAATTGAAAACCAACACAACACCCTGAATACCAAATTAATGCACAAAAGAATTAATGACATCACTAACAAAAGAACACACACATCAACGGGTTGCCTAAAAACCAAAGATGACAAAATCATAATAGAAAAAGATAAGATTTTACATGCGTGGTCAGATTATGTAAAAGACCTTTATGATGATACAAGAGAATAACAATATGATCATCGGAATAATAATGAAGGACCTTCAATTTTGAAGAAGGAAGTTCAGAATGCTCTTAACCATATGAAAACTGGCAAGACCCAGGGTACAGATAACATTACAATAGAAATGATCAATGCCTTAGAAGAATATGGATTAGACCAAGTCACCATACTGCTGAACGCAATATACGATACTGGAGATATACCTCCTGAATTATGTAATTCTATGTTTATTGCAATCCCACAAAAATCAGGAGCCTTGGAATATGATCAGCATCGAACAATTAGTATAATGAGCCACATCACGAAGATTTTGCTGAGAATTATCATGCAAAGAGCTAGGAAGAAACTACAACCCGAAATAGGAGAAGAACAATGTGGGTTTGTAGAAGGCAAGGGTACAGTGTATATACTGAGAACAGTAATTGAACGTTCTATAGAAGTAAACAAAGATCTATGTCTTTGCTTTATTGACTACACAAAGGCTTTCAATAAAGCGAGACATGCCAACATGATAAGGATGCTTGAAGATCTGCAAATTGATGGGAAAGACCTTAGACTTGTAAAAAAACATATATTGGAAACAACAAGCTGCCATCAGAATTGATAACGATGTGGGTCAGTATCAGCCTATTAAAAGAGGTGTGAGACAGGGATGTGCAATGTCTCCAGATCTTTTTTCCTTGTACAGTGAAAATATTTTCAGAAATATAGAAGATATGGAAGGAATCAACATTGGGGGAGGATACATCAATAACATTAGATATGCAAATGATACAGTCTTGATTGCAGACAATGAACAGGACCTGTGACATTTAGTAGATGCGGTTGTTGCACACAGTGAGCAACTAGGGTTAGAATTGAATAGTAAGAAGACTCAGATTATGGTCGTCACTGGGAAGAAGGAAATACCACAGTGTGATGTACGAGTAAATGGGTGTATTCTTAAGCAAGTGAATCGGTACAGTTATCTCGGAACAATCATAACATCTGATGGGAGATGCCTTGAAGAGATTAGAACAAGAATTGCAATTGCAAAGGTAGCCTTTTGCAAGATGAAAAACATACTGACCAATAAAAAGATATCAATTGTAATGAGAAAAAGAGTGTTGAAGTGCTACATAGAACCTGTACTTTTGTATGGATGTGAAGTGTGGACAATGAGCAGTCAAGCTGAGAAACGTCTGATGGCTGTGGAAATGTGGTTTCTGAGTAAAATGCAAAGAATATCATGGAGAGACAGAAAAACCAATGAACAAGTCCTTTAAGAAACAAATAAAGATCGTAAACTGATTAGAGTCTTTAGATGTAGACAGCCACAATGTTTTGGGCATGTTATGAGAAGAAATGACTTGGAGAACTTGGTGACAACTGGCAAGATCGAAGGGAAGAGACCAAGGGAAAGTCCTAGAAGTAAATACCTGGATGGCTTGGCCACTTGGCATGGCCGAGATAGGAACACAGAGCTGATCCACAACCCTGGCGATCGAGTGAGATGGCAGAACATGACCGCCCATGCTTATTGGCATGGCATATGATGGATGGATGGAAGTTATTTACATAAATTGTATTCTGTCTTCTCTTCTGCTGCCTTTCATCTCACAGTGGAGGATATAAACTTAATATAGAGCATTCCATATACACTGTGAAAGAAATAACTCCTCATTGCTATTCAGTTCTTGTCCTTCCATGCAAATTACTGTCTTTCATGTGTTTGTTATTGGTTTTATTTCAAATCATGTTTATTGTACATCGTAAGGTTCACTTTTATCAGAATAAAACATTGGTAAATCCTGTATAATCTCAGTTGCCTAGAGGTGGCATTATGTATTTTCGTGAATAATGCAATTAGAATTGCCCAGAAATTTCTGATATGGGGCTCTTCATTTTGTTGCTGTCTGACACTTAAATTGAACAATGCCGTCTTTCTTTTTTCTGGTTTTGATTAAATTTGACCTATTTTAGTGTTACAATCACTTCTCAAACTAAGGATGAGATGCCAGTTAACTTAGAGACGGTCCTAATCATGTCTTGCCATGATGCATCTTCTCCTGCTCTCCTTTATGCAGACTTTGTACATTGTGCCTGGGTTATAAAGATGTTCTCCAGCTAACCTCTTCCTCACTTGTGTAAGATATTGCCATCAATAATTTTCATTACAATTACCATTGTGCTGTAAATATGGCAGTCACAACAAAATGAATTCATATATTTTTTATAGTAATTTTTGTTTTTGTTCTTTTATTTTGTTTTCTAGTATAGGGTCTATCTTTTCTGCCATCATGTATTTTTTTTTCTATTCTATTAAAAAAAATAGAGATGGGGTGAGTCCAACACATTTTCCTAGGCTCATGAGCAAGAAATGGACCCATAAGCACAACTAACTACTGTGACAAAACCGTGTGCTCAGTTTTAATTATGCTGCCTCAGGTTGACAGTGGTTGTTGTCTCTGGAGTGGTCACGGCTGGTTAAGATTAGTTTCATGTTCATGCCAGGGCACGCGGCTGTACATGGAAATGAGCCGGCTGATAGGCTTGTAGGTAAGGCTACTGTGAACATCGGACGAGCCATGGGCCAGGCTGATATGCTGAATGCTCCATGAGAAGTAAGTCATGTGCAAGAACCAAGTGATGACTGTGAATCTACATCCATGGTCAGACTGCGAGAACAGCAAGTTAAAAAATGTGTGGCCAAACAAGAACACTATGCAGGAAGCCAAAGAAGATTAATCAACCAACACAGAACTGGTGTCGTTAGCCCCTACACACTGCAGGATTTACTGAGGAGGGGATCTGAGCACTTATGGACTGAATGGTTCGATATGCAATAAGGATGAACTGTTGACCAACTAACTAACTGTTCTTATTAATGGTCCAATTTTTCAGGACCTTACAGAGTTGCTGGCAAGATTTGTTTCTATAATATGAATAATTGGTATTTAAAAAATACTCTTGTTAAACTGTTGCAATTCCAATATTATTCTCAGAACTTACATATTTTCAGTTATGCTTTGCCCTAAACTGAAAAATCTGAAAACTGTATAAATGTTTTCTGCAATTTTGAATGTAAATACTCATGGGAAGATCTGCAGACTGTATTGTTCATATATGTTCTTAGAAGGTAATTGATAACGGAAGTTACATATTCTGATGCACTGATTTGCATCATACAACTTGTCACTTTGCTGTAATTCAGTCCAAAGTTTAATGGTGTTTTGTTTAATTCTGTAAAATATATCGATTGTATAATTTTCCCTAGGTTGGCTGTGGCGTTGGCAATACCGTGTTTCCAGTTCTAAAAACTAACAAGTAAGTGTTGTAGTTAAAAAGAACCAAGTGTTTGGGTAGAAGTTCATTATTTTATAAACCATGAAAATATTTTGTGTTGCATGAGTGAAGGTAACCAGTTTCAATATGTTTTTAGAAATACATATTTACATTATTAGGTAGAAAGTCTTGTTAAAATGGAATTAATGACAAGTATAGCAAAAAAGTCTGTGAATTATAATTTCCATACTCTTTGAACTGTAACCACCCAGTCTGTAAAACACATTTTCCTAGGCTCATGAGCAAGAAATGGACCCATAAGCACAACTAACTACTGTGACAAAACCGTGTGCTCAGTTTTAATTATTCTGCCTCAGGTTGACTTGCTGTCTAGAGTTGACTTGCTATTTCGGGTTGACTTGCTGTCTCAGGTTGACTTGCTAACTCTGGTCGACTTGCTATCTCACATTGACTTGCTGTCTCAGGTTGACTTACTAACTATGGTTAACTTGCTGTCTCAGGTTGACTTGCTGTCTAAAGTTGTCTTAATCACTTTTGTTGACTTGTTGCCCTAGGTTGACTTGATGTCTCAGCTTAATTTGCTGTCTTGGGCTGACTCATTGTCTCAGGTTGACTTGCCGTCTCAGGTTGACTTGCCGTCTCAGGTTGACTTGCTTTCTCAAGTTAACTTGCTGTCTCAGGTCGACTTGCTGTCTCAGGTTGACTTGCTGTCTTAGATTAACTTGCTGTCTCAGGCTAACTTGCTGTCTTGGGTTGACTTGCTGTCTCAGGTTGACTTGCTGTTTCAAGTTGACTTGCTGTCTCAGGTTAACTTGCTGTCTCAGGTTGACTTGCTGTCTCACATTGACTTGCTGTTTCAAGTTAACTTGCTGTTTCAGATTAACTTGCTGTTTCAGATTAACTTGCTGTTTCAAGTTGACTTGCTGTCTCAGGTTGACTTGCTGTTTCAGATTAACTTGCTGTCTCAGGTTAACTTGCTGTTTCAGATTAACTTGCTGTCTCAGGTTAACTTGCTGTCTCAGGTAACTTGCTGTCTCAGGTTAACTTGCTGTCTCAGGTTGACTTTCTGTTTCAGGTTATCTTGCTGTCTTGGGTTGACTTGCTGTGTTGGATTGACTTGCTGTCTCAGGTAGACTTGCTGTTTCAAGTTGACTTGCTGTTTCAAGTTGATTTGCTGTTTCAGGTTATCTTGCTGTCTTGGATTGACTTGCTGTCTCAGGTTGACTTGCTATCTCAGTGCTAAGGTTGATTTGCTGTCTCAGGTTGACTTGCTAGCTCTAATTAACTTGCTGTCTTGGGTTGACTTGCTAACTCTGGTTGATTTGCTGTCTCAGGTTGACTTGCTGTCTCAGGTTATCTTGCAGGCACTAAACATGCAATAACCCTTACATCCTTTAAGAACTTTAACTTGCCTTGCTAACTAACATCTGTGTTCATGTTTATCTACATTCTCCATTCTGTGGTGCACTTTATATTCCAGTACTGATCTACTTCTATGCCATGATGTGGGACTGTCTCACTGCTTGTCCCACCTGCCACTCAGTCGTGTACTTATTGTACAACTTGTTACAACTCTAAACTGTGGTTCAGTCCATTAGATGGTCAGACAAGTCAAGTTTCCAAGTGACTGAATATACAGAAGTAACAAGCATGCTTGGTCATATGTAAGTTCAATAACTTGTGAAATACACCAATAGTATTGTGTTTCAAACATCTTATTGTTGTAATTGTTTTCTTGCAGAAATCCGAACCTGTTTATTTACTGCTGTGATTTTTCATCTCATGCTATTGACATAGTGAAAGTAAGAGGTATTTGTTTTATCTGTTCACTCAATGTTGTAATTATTTTACAATGTGATTAACATATCTGCTTAGTAAGCATTTATAGGTAGAGTTTAATTATAGTTTAGCGTATTGTAGTGTTTCTTAGGTGAGGAACCTGTCCTACTACTAAGCATGTCCATTGTATGGTAGAGTGATCACTAGATAAGCAGATTCGCCACAAATATGTTGAATAAGTGGCTGCTGATGAACGGCCACCGGCGGGTAAGAGGCAACATATATAAAACATCTTCCCACTGCTGCCTTACAAGATCCGTCTCTTTAGACATGGACTAGTAGAGTTAAACCATACACAAATGACAGAAGACAAAGGGGAACCACCATTGTACATCCTTACCCTAGTACATTATGATTCAAAAACTTAGATTTTAGATACTGTTCATTGTCCTATGTTTCAATATCTGTCTGTGACGCACTTATCAGAACTGAGTAAACAAATGGTACACCACCTACATGATAATATCCATGTGTGTAATGTTTGTCTTATAGGCACATCCAGATTATGATGAAAGCAGATGCCAAGCCTTTGTTTGTGATCTAACTTCTGAAGACACACAAGTCCCTTTCCAGTTAGAGAGTCTAGACATTATTGTCATGATATTTGTTCTATCGGCCATCACTCCAGAAAAGTAAGTATTCTTTATTCTCCAATTACCACTTCAGATTTTTAAAGTGTTTAATATTCAACAATAGCAGCTGAAATGAATCAGAGTGGATTGCCATGCATCTAGTTAGTTAGTCGACAGATCATCCTCATTGCACATCGAACCATTCAATCCATAAGTGCTCGGATCCCCTTCTCAGCAAATCCCGCAGCGTGTAGCAACTGACGACACCTGTTCTGTGTTGGTTTATTAATCTTCTTTGGCTTCCCGCATAGTGTTCTTGTTTGGCCACACTTCTTTTAATTTGCTGTTCTCGCAGTCTGACCGTGGTTGTAGATTCAGTCATCACTTGGTTCTCGCAAAAGTTTTACATCTCGTAGAGCATTCAGAATATCAGCCTGGTCCATGGCTTGTATGCCTTCCACAGTAGCCTTACCTGCAAGCTTGTCAGCCAGCTCATTTCCTCGTACATGTCCTGGCACGAAAACGAAACTAATCTTTGCCAGCCGAGACCCTCCAGAGACAACAGCCACTCTCTTCGGACCCACCCCATCTCTATCCTTCTGGTCATGCTCATTGAGTCACTAATAAAACAGTGAATGTCTGTGTCTCGAGCCATATAATTGCTTTATTTACTGCCATGACTTCCATAGTCAGGCTACTTGTGGTCAAAGCAAAAGCACCAGAATTTTCCTTCACAACCCTCCCTCCGGGCTGAGCCGTAAAAGCTCATGAACTTCTCACTCGTTGAACGACCGACCCATCTGTGTAAATGACAGCATCACCCTCCAAAGAATTCTCGAAGATCAAAGCCTGTACTTCTGCCTCCACAGCAGCCGGATTTTCTTGTCTCATCTTCTGTTCAGTTGGATGCAAGCTGAAAAGGATGTACAGAAATCTGTTGGCATTCGTACCCACTCCTCGCCAGGTTCTAAGTCCTCAAGTGAACACACCTGTTGAAGAATGTCTTTGGCTTGATCCATCCACGACTTTCCTCTTTTTAATCTGCTGCCTTTTACCTTCTTAATTTCACTGTGCAGTGGATATTGTGTGTTTGCAAATTTGTATTCTGTCCCCAATGGTTGGAAAATCAAGAAAGTAGCGCACCACCCTGCATGCTGTATCTCTTGTACATCCAAGAATAATACGCATACCTTCTGTATCCTTTCCATCTGCTTACGGCTGATAGTCAGGATCTACAAAACAGAAAGGACCAGGCCCTCGTACAGGAGACATAAATGGCGCTGCTCAGTTTGCCGTCGCAATCACCCGCATCGCAGCCAAACCTCAAGACTTCGATCAAAGCATATTCCCAGGTAATTCATTGCCGTGTTCTTTCCACCGTCTCTGAACCCAGATTTACAGTTGGTGTTGGAGTGTTGACAATATGGTTATTCAAAGAGAACCATGTCACTGCTGTCTTCATTGGGTTGACCATTACCCCAGATTCCACACACCAAGTGCTTATGCGATTTAGTTCTGTTTGTAGATCCACAGCCACTCGATCTCCATCCTTACCCTGACGATACACTAACATATTGTCGGCATATGACAATGTCCTTGATCTGCTTGCAGGTAATTCTCACAGTGTAAGCGTTGAACAGCACCGGAGATAATGGTGATCCCTGTGGCAGGCCCGGATATATTGTTGGTTCAGAGGTCCAACCACCACATCTGAAAACTACTTTCCATTGAAAGAGAGCTATGGTGATCCAACTAAGGAGGAATGGACTTATCTTGAGTTCAAGAAGCCGAAACATTAAGAAATCCAATGGTACTCTGTTGTACGCATCCTCAAGATTAATCGTCGCAGCACATGTTTCCATGCCTGAGTGGAAACCTTCATAGACATCATGGGAAAAAACTGCTGCGTTGGTCCAGGTTTCTCTTTCTGGACGGTACCCTCACAGGGTAGGTGGGAAAAACCCTGCCTGTCTAGCTGACTTGATATTTTCCTGGCAATTATCTTCTCCAGCAGCTCGCCTATTGTATTTTGTATGGTTATTACCTGATATCCTTGAAGTTTTCTGTGGTCTTTGCCAGGCTTCGGACATGTATCTGATGTTTCCTACTTTGGTATCACTAGACGTGTTTGTCATTAATCCCTTTGTTATTCAGCAGCAAAAGATTAAGAAAAACAAAATATTCCTGTAAAATATAGAGATAACACCAAAAGAAATGATTGCTATAGTTACTATTGAGCAAGAATGTAACAACATTATGTGTATTAAGAAGCAACTATGAAAGGAAACATTTCAATTTGGACACATGTTAGCTTCAAGATTATGGCATTAGCTTTGGCAGATTTGTGTATGAATAATTTAGGACTGGAAATGGCCTGATTTTGCTTCCTCACTACACTTTTCACTCTACCACTACTGCCGCACATAGACAGTTCATATTACATTGTCTTGTCATAATGTGGCCAAAATGCTGTCTAGTGGCTGCAGATGTTTGTCTAGTTGTATATTGGTTGTTGAATCTTATGTTTTGTAAGTTGTTGATTATATTTCAGAATTTCTGCTTACCATTCATCAGATAGCAGGTAGTTTGGTGGCTGCAATGTCCTGCATCCATCTCCATGCAGATTGACCCATGCCTCTTCTTCCAGGAGCCATGCCTTCCATCTTTGTCCATTTCAAGCCGCTGTAACATTTAATATGGCCAAAGTATTCTGAGACACCATGCTGTTTATGGGCCACAGATTTATTGTTGGCTTCCATTGCTTTGGTTATCATGAGTTTTTTGGGATGCATAATGTGGCAGTTTTCTCTTGTTCTCCACATTTACAAGGCTGTGGAGAACATCTTCAGCCTTTAGCAGACTTTTACTTTGCAGGGTAGGTGAGTTCCTTACTTTGTAATGCTCTGGCTAACAGCAAAGAAAACCCCAATGGTGTCCACTTATCCCAGAGGACATTTACTAGTCAATTAGTGATGCTGATTTTGTGCTTATAGTCTTCATAATTTTCTTCTTTCTTCGCCTTGCCTTACCCAGAACCTAGGAGGTAATTGGAGCATGATCCTCCATTCTGTACTCTGACTTGGTTTGACATGTACTTGTCATTGCTAGCTTTTCCAGTTTCTGTTTGGATATATTGTGTCTATGTTCTAATATTACCTTTGCAGAAAGTTTTGTTCTGTTAATGTCATATGCACAGTCAGACGGTAGATTGACGCCTGAGCTCGTAGCAAAATAGAGTAAGGGGTTGGTCACCTATTCCACCGTGCATTCAGGCCTACAAAATGTGATGGTGCTATCACATCACAGACCTAGAGAAGGGGACGGCTTTGGGACACATTGTTTTAAAAACAGTTTTGGTCATCCCTAAATTCTTGGAACTGTTCAACACATGTTATGTTGGATAACTAAGTTGATCTTGACACGTGAACTATACTAGTGGAGTTTAACATACTTTTGGTTTCATTTTTACAATTTATAATTTAAATGAATATAATAGGAAGGACTTGGAGGCAACAGAGATGTGATTTCTGAGACATGTTACAAATACTTTAGACTGCCAGAGTAACTAACAATGAGTACCTAGGAACGGCTCATGAAAGTAGAGCATTATGTACACATATAAGAAGGTGATAATGTGTTCTTTGGTTATGTAATGAGAAGAGAGGCTGTGGAAAATATGACTGGAAAGATCAGTGGTTGAAGAGGCAGGGGCAGGCAGAGAGAAGTGATGCTGGATGGACTAGGACAGTGGCATGGAGGAATATCATCAGTGGAATTCATCCAGGACACTGAGGACCGAGGTCTTTGGAGATCTACAAACACGTAGATTTCTACGTCAGTTGGCAGGGCACATAGGAAGATCAGTGATTGTTAACTTTTAAAGGGTGTGAAATTTTTCTGTATCTTTTGTGGATGTTTCTGTCTTTTTGTGTTTTCGTATATAGTTGTATTGTAAATATGATTATTTCAACAATTTTCATTTCAAGACTACATTGGTAAAGAAAACATTTAAAAAGTATAACTACTGCGAAAATGAAACAACAAATGTCTGAAAGTATACTAAGTATGCCTGGATCACTAGACAAAATGACACATTTGGGACAAGAATCCAGACCTGATCCAAGACTGATGATCACATGAAATGTAAATCATGATCCTTCAATTATATCAGCATAAACATTAATGATGATTTCTGGTTTTCCATTATTGGCCCTAAATACTGGCTTTCCAGTCGTTAAGTGTTAAGAGGTGTTTGTATGACCCCAGACACTGTTTGATCATCACACCCTTACTTTGGAGATATGATCTTTAGTTGTTATTCTGAAGATGTCTAAAACAATTGTCTGCATTGCTTGAATTTTCCTTCCTACTTTTAAATGTTGGAAAAGTTAACAATTACAGTTTCAAAATTGTGTAAATAATAAATGCATCTTGTTTAATTATAGTTATCATATTAAGTTTTCATTATTGTCAGAATATCTTCACAGGTATTTTAATACAGGCAAAATTGATGGGTCTTAAACACATACATTTTCATGAGTTATTAGTTAGCAACTATGTTTGGCCAGTAGTAAGATTCATAGAATAGTTTTTGTCAAAGAAAATGCACAAAAATATAGGTCACTAGCAACTGTCATTTACTGCCAATATAGTACCTTGCGGTGTATGGCAGAGGGGTCTTTGAGCCTGAGGAATTAAGGCCGCCTGGCTAGTGCAGTCGCAGCGAACTGTGCAGGTTAGGATTTTCTTTTTGCTCCCGACAGACAAAAATCCCACACCTTAACGAGGGATTGAACCCGGGTTTCCCGAAGGAGAGCCCGGCGTTGTAGCCACTCGGCTAGCCACTCCTCTAGCAACACTCAGTTTTAATTGGATTTTTTAAATAGCGAATACAGTAAGTGAAGTAATGTATTATTTATTGTGTGCAGAATGCAAAGTGCAATTAACCGGTTAGCATCATATCTCAAGCCTGGTGGAACTCTTCTGTTCAGGGATTATGGGCGCTATGATATGGCTCAACTCCGATTTAAGGAAGGTAAGTAAATGATAGAAGGACAAAAATAAAAGTAATTGTCAGAAATATGCCTATTAACATCTTAAAATAACTAATCTTCTGTCTTCTGGTTTACAATAATAGGCTGATAGGCAAAATAAAACCAATATTAAGATTTACATTAATTTGCAGGAGCTGCACTGATAATATCCTGAGCATGGTTGGACGAGGGTTTGATGCCCGCGCTCATCATCTCTCTAATTGAAAGAAAGGCTGGCCACCTATTCCTCCGAGCAATCAGGCCTACAAAATATGATGGTCCTGTCATGTCACAGACCCATAGCAGGAAATTTATTCAGATCAAAAGAAAATATCCTCCTGCAGTCAGCATTGTTCTTATTTGCTAAAACATCCTAGCCTGGGCAATACAAGTGCAAATGAGCTGTATGAGAGGAAACTCTTTGAAGATTGGAATGGTGTGAGCAAGGCTGAAGAATGTTGCTTGCAAGTAACAGTTGACATTTACATTTGCTGTACTGCATATATTTTCAGAGAGCATAAATGATGAGGGACAGTAATCATGACATTTAAAATAATATAAAGACATTGAAAACATGCTTGTATAAATCTTTTATGTAAATAAAGCAATGGATGAATCACCAAAACAGCGAGAAGTAGATTGTGAACTTTAATAGAACAGTTACTAGAAACAAAATGGACTACAGGCTAAAGCCGTTGTCAAGACAGAACAAACACAAACTGACACAACTACATGAAAAACGCTACATGAAAATACAAAGGTTACTTATCTGTATCCTTGTTGTGGCTGAATACATCTTAAACAATCAATGTGTTTGATGACCATCAGTAGATTGAATGAGCCGGATGTGTGGTTAAGACAGGTTAATGGATTAAAGTTCAAAAACGTCACAAGCCCAGGGATTGGCCTAGTCACTGAAGGGAGAACACCCGCTAGAGGGAAGTAGAAGCGCTTATCTGAGCTAACGGTGAAATAGTGATTAGTAGTGGAATAAATAAATAAAAGCTGGCATGTTAGTGAAATTGATAGGGAGCTGTGCTGATAATGTCATGCAGGTTCGATGCCTGCGCTTGCTGCCTGCTAAGGGAGGGAAAGATTGGCTACCTAATCCCTCATGCATTTAGGCCTAAAAATGTGAAGGCCCTATCACATCACATACTACATCACAGAGGAAACTGCTTCAGTACAAATGTATAAATATATATACAAAAATGAGTGAATCATGATGTTAATTGTTTCAATGGTAACTAGAATTTATGTCACATTACTTGGGACTCACCCACATGCACTATGTCTACCTCAGCTAATGTTGGAGTGTAGGAATGTTAATTGATTCAGTGGTAACTAGAATTGATGTCACATTACTTGAGTCTCACCCACATGTACTATATCTCCCTCAGCTAATGTTGGAGTATAGGAATGTTGATTCAGTGGTAACTAGAATTGATGTCACATTACTTGAGTCTCACCCACATGCGTTATGTCTCCCTCAGCTAATGTTGGAGTATAGGAATGTTGATTCAGTGGTAACTAGAATTGATGTCACATTACTTGGGACACACCCACTTGCACTATATCTCCCTCAGCATGTGTGTATGTTAGTGTATGTATGTGTATATGTTTGTGTGGGTATGTGTGCATGCATGCAGTGTGTGCGAAGTGTGTATTTGTATATTACTGAGTGTGTACATAACTGTGAGAGTTTGTGCAAATGATGTATGTATGTATGCAGGTATGTATGAGTGCGTGTATGTTTATGAATGTGCATGTGTACGTGTGTCTGCCTGTCTTATAACATGGTAATAAGCATTGTTTATGTTTACAACATACATTTGACAATGTTTGTTTCCTATGTAAATGTAACATTCACAATTGATGAATGAAAGATGAGTAATTGGAAGGGCCGAATGTAAGACGGGCCTGCGTGCCCAATTTGTTACCCTTTGAAAATAAAGATCGTTCGTCCTTTCAGCTAATGTTGGAGTTTAGGAATGTTGATTCATTCAATGGTAACTAGAATTGATGTAACATTACTTGGGACTCACCCACATGCACTATGTCTACCTCAACTAATGTTGGAGTGTAGGAATGTTGACTGATTCAGTGGTAGCTAGAATTTATGTCACATTACTTGGGACTCACCCACATGTACTATGTCTCCTCAGCTAATGTTGGAGTGTAGGAATGTTGATTGGTCTCCCATAACACACTGATTATGAATGTGCCTATCCGATCTTCTCTTGGATCATGTTTGCTACTGTCACAAAAGATGCCAAATGCCAAAAGTCTTAGTCTTACACTCTTATTTCATTACATTTCAATTATTATATTTCTTATTGGCACTATATGTTGTGGGATTCTCCATGTTATTTGTCTTATGAACACATTGTTTACTGCAAACTAAAATTAGTTGTTTCTACTTCATTCAGGTCGGTGCTTGTCTGAAAACTTCTATGTCAGAGGTGATGGTACACGAGTTTACTTTTTCACACAGGGTAAGTCTGTGTCTCATTTTGACTGCTAAGACATGATCATAACATAATTACATAACATACATTTACTTGTCTTAGGGGCCCTCATAATACACTGATGGCATGTTCGCATGGCCGAATGGGTAAGAACGCGTGTTGTTAAACATCCATTGTGCTGATGCTGAGGTAAGTTGTTCAACCCCTACACCGGACAGCTGGACTAAAATGTTGACCTGTCGTCCTTGACTTGGGGACGTAAATTAAAAGTACCTCTGGTTCCAAATGTTTCTGTATGTAGCCAGGTGCAGATTTAGGGTGAGTGCCCAACCTTGCATAAATACCCCAATAGCTTGTGCATTCATCATCTCTGCAGCAAAAGTCCAACTCCTGGCCTTCACGAGGCGGAACTGTTTTAACTAACAGGAGTCTCTGGCTCCAAAAAATAACCAGAGTACGCTCTAGATGTGTGTGCAGGTACATGCATGCGCAGACACGCATGTGCGCGCCTACACATCTAAACTTAAGACCACAGTCTCGGGAGTCTCTGTGGTGAAGTGGTCAAGCCGTTGGACTCGGGCTCCGAAGGTTGTGGGTTCGATTCCGGGCCGCATCCTTCGGTTCACGAGTGAAATTTTTTGGAGACTCCTGTGGGTCATCACTAGAGCTATGGAGTTTGTGCTTTGTGTAATGCTTTCCACGCTGTAAAAAGAGAGAGCCATATGGGATAAAAACCCGGTGCAATGAAGTCAACCATGTCGACTTTTAAGCTACCTTTTTTAAGACCACAGTCTGCTCTAGCAAAGGAAAGGTGCTGAAGACAGAGGCAACCAGCCAGGAGGCGCACCACAGAAATCAGGATGCCATGAATTACGCCATGAAATATGTCGACTACTGCTAAATGTTCGGGTGCTCGCCCTGCTTTGGACCACCAGGCAGGTGCAGTTCCAGGCCCTATGCCTGGAATAGGTCCAACCACAACTACTGGAGGTCCTTCTCAGATGTCCTGTGGAGCCAGGGGACCTGAGAATAGAGCATCTGGCCATTCCAAACAAAGACCAAAAATAATGCACTGGAATGCGGAGGGAGTCAGCAACAAAAAAATAGAACTAGAGAACATCTTGGACCAAGAAAAAGTGAGCGTATGTTGCTTGCAAGAAACTCACCTCAACGAAAATATAACCTTCAAAATCAGAGGCCACCTGTGTTACAGGCGAAAAGGTGGGATACTGACCCTTGTAAAAAATAACATCACTGCTTCCCAAATAGAAGTTTATATGGAAGGGGCTGAGTATCA
The DNA here is from genome assembly GCA_963921405.1 of Cepaea hortensis. Taxonomy (NCBI): domain Eukaryota; kingdom Metazoa; phylum Mollusca; class Gastropoda; order Stylommatophora; family Helicidae; genus Cepaea; species Cepaea hortensis. The sequence goes on along the minus strand of OY992878.1, from coordinate 88,396,662 downwards.
GACACTTAAACTTAAGACGGGCAATACAGACCTAAATCTGATTAACTACTACTGTCCAAGTGACTGCCCAAAGGCACTGGACACACTACCATTAAAAGAAAAAATGATTGTGTGTGGCGATTTCAACAGCCACTCGCAGAGCTGGGGCTAGGATCACATGGACAAGAGAGAGAGACTGGAAGACTGGCAGGATGAGAATAGATTCATCTTGATTAACAAGCCGTCTGACCCACATACCTTCTACTCGAGATCATGGCACACCACAACTACACCTGACCTGGCTTTTCATTCACAAGACCCGGAGTGGAACATTAAATGAATTGTTGGAAAACAACTTGGTGGCAGTGACCATCGGTCAGTCTTTCTAACTGTAGAAAATGAGCTTGTGAGTGAAAGCAGCAACCTCTCGAGGTAAAACTACAAGAAAGCAGACTGGTCTTTCCTCGTTTCTTAAGAGAGCTATTTTCTTATTATCAATCAAGCGCTGCAGAGTCTCGCTGTTTGCCGCAAACCAGTCCTGCCTCTTATCCACAGTGCCATAAACCCCTACGGCAGTTTTATAGTTTCCTTAAGTTGACCCCACTTTTCATTTACTGTACAATTTTCTGGTGTATCAGTGAAAGCGTCTTCAAGTTGCTTTTGAAACTGAAAACACTTTTCAGGATCGTGAGTGTTAATAATATTAATCCTGGGGCTAGATTTGTGTTTAGATGTGTAGATTCTCTTTGGTCTCAGTTTAACCCTTGCAACAACCAAAGAATGATCCGTATCACAGTCAGCACTGTGGTAACTTCGAGTCAATGATATATGGTTCAGATGTTGTCTCCGTGTGATGATGAAGTCCAGCTGGTGCCAATGGCCAAATCTTGGATGTGTTTTTTTTTCATAAGATGACCTTATGCATCTCTTTTGTTTTAAAAGAGTTTGTAATACATAGGTCATTTCTGGTGCAATGCTCCAGCAGCCTTTGCCCATTTTCATTCATGCGACCGATGTTGTATTTTCCAAGGAACACTGGCCATGAATTCGAGTCCTTGTCCACACGAGCATTGAAATCACCGAGCATATAAATGTAGTCAGCTTTTGGAACTGCCTTGATCATGGAGTCTAACTCCTCATAGAACGAATCCTTCACATCATCAGAGGAATCGAGTGTCGGTGCATATGCAGTAATAATGGTGGCAAAACCACAAGAGGTTGCCAAGTGCATTTCATTTCCTCCTGCTGGAATTTCAATCATTCCCAGTAGCGAATTCTTCACTGCAAAGCCCACACCGTGTTACCATTTTTCTGCCTGCCCTCTACCCTTCCAAAAAAAAGGTGTAATTGTTTTCCCTGAGTGACCCTTCCTCAGCGAGACGAGTCTCCTGCAGGCCAGCAATATCAATGTTAAGACGATTGAGTTCGGCATCAATCACAGCCATTTTTCTCACATCGTTAATATTGGTCAAGTCAGTGGAAAATCCTGGACACATGGTTCTCACGTTCCAGGTTGCAAGCCGTAGCTTGAGGTTTCTATTTTTCTTTTTATTAGTACCTGGTGCATTGGTTTTACAGCCTGCGATTCAGATTTTGTCCTAGCTCCAAGCACCTATTGAAGCAGGCAGGCTGTGGAGGATCAGCACCCAATTGGCCGGGGGCTGCCCAGCTTGAGGCGGGCGATAGCTAATCAGTGACACCTGTAGGTGTCTCCCACCATCAGAGGCAACGCGTGACGCCCCATGTCTACGCCAATTAACAGGGACTTATAACCCGTAACAGTTGCCTCTCGCTTTGATTCTGAGACCGGTTAAGACCAGGGATGGAGTTATTGCCTCTCCATAGCACAAAGCCTGGGCTAAAATATAGAGATCATGTGTTGCCCATGCAGCATGATCCCTCTCTCGGCCTGCCTAGTTCACTCCAGAGGAAAGGTAACACCTCTACATCTGGAACAAGACAAGCTGCAGAAGCAATGCTCTAACTGTCCGCCTGTCTGAGCTTCGATCCTAGACCAGCCGCCAACCAAGGCTTAGGGCCTTGTCTGCCCTGCCATGACATTTTGTCTTTAGATTGCATTTCCTCGCACCAGGGTAAGGCTTGTACCCTCCCAATTGCGCTCTTCCGCCCGAAGCCGTTGGCACTATGTGGGGTGTCGGGTTTGGTAAGCGCCGCCCAACGTTCAGCGCTAACAGAAAGCAGGTAATACCGTCTACTGTTATACGGTAGCTCAGTCATATCTGACTAAGACCTGACACAAAAGACAAGATAAAGAACCAACATACCTTGGAGTAACATTTGATGATAAGCTGACATGGAGAAAGTACATCAACAAAGCAGTAGCAAAAGCCAGAAGGAAAATAGCCATCCTGAGAAAGCTAAGTGGAACCACATGGGGAGCCAGTGGGAAAATACTTAGAAAAGTATATCAACAGAGCATACAACCACACCTGGAATACAGGTCAACTGTGTGGTGTTCAGCATAAAAAACCACACTACAAGTGCTGGACAAGGTGCAAAATCAAGCACTTAGAGTCACCACAGGAGGGATGAGATCAAACTCTATAGTGGAAATGGAGAAGATGGGGAAGACACAAGCATTGAGAGAGCGCAGAGATAAACACTAATACAAGCAGAAAAGTTCCTCAGCTTGCCAGGCCACCCTATGAAGAACATATTTGAAAACTTAGCTATGGGGCGGTTGAAAAGAAGTAGTTTTATCCACCAGGCCAAACGACTCTGCAGAGAAACCACCGATCTGCCCACAGTGATATCCCCCTGAAAACTATTCCAGAGCGAACTCCATGGAAAGATGAACATGGACTATCACTACAAATCCAGACAAAAGTGAGAGGAATATTTGACAAGGAAGAACAGAACAGTGTACAGCGCAGAACAGCCACTCTCAGCTTTCTTGAAGAAGAATACCCACAGGACCTCTGGATCCGAGTCTACACAGATGGGTCAGCACAAAATGCTGTTCGAAATGCAGGAGCGGGAGTGTACATAGAATATCCAAATAATACTAGGGACACGGCCAGAGTACCAACAGAAAAGTACTGCCATAACTATGATGCTGAAATTTAGGCAATCAATATAGCAACAGAGAAATTAATAAATATCAGCCATGGTACACAACCTGTGGTGCCATTGGCAGATGCAAAATCAGTACTCGAGGCCCTCCTGTCTGGGAAATTACCAGTACTAAGGACACTACTTTCTGAATTTGGCAGTCAGCATAAGGTCACCATACAGTGGATACCATCCCACTGTGGAGTACCTGGAAACAACAGAGCTGATCGATTGGCTAAGGAAGGAGCCAAAGAAGAACAGTCTGATGTGCCCGTTACATACCACCAAAAGAAAAGGATGATCAAATCAGTCAGAAAGCCACCAAAACCTACTCAAGATGACTACCACGTTATGGATAGACCAGAACAAGTCATTATTCTGCATCTCAGAACAGGACACAATAGATTACGCAACCACATGTATACAAAATTCAAGATTGGTGAAACAGCCATGTGAACATGTGGACTGGCGTCGCAGACAGCAGAGCACATACTCCAAGACTGCCCAAAATATAACATATCTAGGCAAACCTTCTGGCCTAGAGAGATGGCAGTGGAAGATAAACTCTTTGGACCACTGAGTGAACTAAAAAAGATAGCTTCATACAAGAGACAACATTGGAGTTATACACATATTTCAAGCGAACGAAAGAAGAACAAGTACCTCTGTCTGAAGTTGGAGTGGGTTCACCTGATGGTGAGGAACACTGTTTATAGGGAAAGCTAATCCACACACAAAATTCAGTCCATCACTACTATAAATAGTGTGTATGAACTACACTTGAGTTCAAAGCGAGCAAGCGCCAGAAAAAAAGAAAAAAAACACTGATAAACACTATTGTTAGGCTTTATTAAAAAATCAGAAGTCAAATTTGGTTTGGCCACTCTTCATGACTACCACCATGACATTGTTCAGCAGAAACCAGTATCATCTCATCTCAGGTAAAGGTGGGTTCATAGTAGGTACTGCCATTGGGGTGTGAAGTTAGACTGTCACAACAGGAAGACATTAAAATGGACAAACAACAGAGGGGAGGAATGAAACTGTGACTGAGTCACATGTCAGAAGTAGTTCTAGAACTTTATTCATATCTGGGCACTGATAGACAACAAGAAATAAGAAGCTGATTGTGGTGTCTCCCCCCCCCCCCCCCCCCCCCCCTCAACCACCCACCCCAATTATTTTCTTGTGTTTCACTTCTGAAATGCTGAATAGACATCAAACATTTATTTGACACTCAAAGAGAAAACAAGACAAGTTAAAAGAAATAATTGTGAAAGCCAGTACAAGTAGTTCTCAACAATTAATATTGCTTTACATTTGGTTCCAGACGAGCTGAGGACCATGTTTGAGCGAGCAGGCTTACAAGAGAAAGAGAATATAGTTGATCGACGTTTGCAGGTCAACAGAGGTCGTCAGCTTAAAATGTATCGAGTTTGGATTCAGTGCAAATACGTTAAACCTTTAATATAGTTAGTCTTGTAATGTTAATTGTAATGTGTGTGTGCAAGCATTATGTGTGTATGTTTGCATGTGTATTGAATAACAGAGTCCATGGGAATATCGATACATGAAGCCCATAAGCGGGCACTCTCCCGCTGTTTATACTTCACCTCGACACCGCAAGGTACAAGAGGAACAAGATGAGATGATGAGACTTGTCTTGAGCCTTGGTTATATATCTTCCTGCAATTGCTGTCTTTGATAATTACACAGCCAGGTGTGTTTTCATGATGAACTCAACTGTTTTTTGAAGTTTCTCTTTAGTTCCATAAAACCTCGGTTATACATTCTGCTAGGTTGTATTCTGGCCGTTTCTTGTTATTGTTAGTCTATTAATGTCTATTAATGCCTTCATGATGATTTTTAGTAGAATGATATTTTGTTTGAGGTGACTAAAATATCTTGTCATTCTAATATTTTGCTGTCAACAACATCTTTTTTATATTGAAGTGTTCTTTATTGGAACATAGGTCCTCGACTAACTAATGCCAAGCCGCCTATCTTTTGCTATCTCCTGCAACTCCTTCCACGCCCTCCCCATATGATTAATCTCTGTCTCTAATTCTCTTCTCCTGGTGTTTGTGTGTCTTTCTCTGTTTTATTTTGCTCTGTGGGTACCAAAGAAAGAAATTATTTTTATTATTACATTTTCTAAGTTTGACTTCATCATTTTCCTCACATCTTGATTCACTGGCATGTGTCTAGTTCTTTCCCTACATGAGTTGTTCTAGAACATCCTTATTTTATTCCAACCAGTAAACACATCCTAGTCTTCTGAAGGCCCACATTTCAAGAGCTCAATGGGACAATGTATTTCCAAACCCATCAATGTATACTACAATGTCACAATTGTACAATTTGTTGAAGAAAGGAGGCAGTAAAAGACCTTGACATACTGTTATGTTGTTTATACAGTTTAGATGAAATTATTTTTGTGTGGGATATATAAACCCTCCCTGTTGCTTTAAAAATGAACATCACAGGTAACAATATTTGCTAGAAAAAACTGAACTATTTGAATTAAGAGCAGGTCAGATTTTACTTTCAACAATGTTGGGACTTTTTGAAAAATAGCCACTGACATTGCATTTTAATTCTTTCTGCACTCGTTTTTACAATGAAGCATTTGATAACTGATTCAACACAAAATATCTTTGTTTATATTTTGATTATGAGTCACAATTTTAAAGCAGTTTTATCAAAAGTTACTCACTTGTCAGAATACCTTTTTTGTATCTCACAAACTGTAGATTTTTTTTTCTTTGTTTATTATTCAGTCTTCAAGTTATTTTCCCTAATTAGTTAGTCATATTGTAGGTGAGGTAAAGATGGTGGTGCTAGATAGGACATACATTGAAAAAACCTGAGAATAAGATAACTAGAAGGTCCATTACCTGGAACCGAGAGCACAAACAAAATACAAGAAAACCTAGAAACACACGGAGAAGAAAATTAGGCACAGAATTGTATTATATGGGGAGGGCATGGTTGAAGTTGCATGAGATAGGACGGCTTGAAGTGAGTTTGAGGGATCTATCACCCAATTGAGAATAAAGGGTGAAATTGATAAGTGAGAATATGATTGTTTTTGTTGTTGTTGTTGTAATGCATTGTAGTTACAGTATCCCAAAACAAGACATTATTTGAAGGCAGTCTTATTTTAGAGTAATGATTAGTTTAATTAGCTGCACTTTGCTCGTATCATTTGAAACATTCTTGTCTTTTTCTGTCTTCAGGCTAATTCTTATTGGACCTTCTGTGTTGAGGATATTTGGACTTTTTGTTAATCCTTTACACCTTTGAACATTTGTTGTTAGCATTTTCATAATTTTGTGTGACATGTGTTGTGCAAGTTTCTAATGGACACTAAATTCTATATTATAACTGTCATTTACTTGAATGAAAATAAAAATGCAGCGAAGGACACATTATTCAAAATATTTTATTGTCACATTGCAGGACAATAGTGATATGCATGACATACTAAGCAACATTCATTGAATGAAACATACAATGCATTTTAAAGAGAAGAAAAATGTAGCCCCATTGCATACTGCCTTTCGGGGTGTTAAATGTTAGTCCTTCACATATTCATATTCTTGGTCAATTCTCTTCCTTGCTGCCTTTGCTTTCCAGAAAATAATTTGCTGCCCATGTTATTATGTCGCCGCAGTCGCATCATGGTTAGCATGGTTTGCGTGTTGAGACAGTGGTCCATGTTCAATCCCCAGCCGAGATAGGATGATTTTTTTTCATCCAACATGGCTCTGAGGTCAACCTAGCCTCATAAAAATGAATACCAGACAATTTCCAGAATTTTCTGGGAATTGCCAGGGAAGAAAAGGCATGTAACAAGGGTCCCTTCACACCCCAACTGCAACATCTGCTAAGGGACTTTTTTTTTTTTTTTTGCATATCCTTTACAGGACATCGCTGTCAACAGCAGCATCTTTCAGCTGTCTGATGATTTCTTGGCAAGATTACGCTCAGTAATTTGCCATTGCTTTCTGAGCGGCCGGCTCAGTATCCCGCAAGTCACCAGCGGGGGTCAAACCGCTCCCAGTTCTCTCCCGATACGAGACTCTGCGTGATAAACGGGATTACGGAGAAAGTGTTGTAACCCCTCAGCCAGAGAGAGCTAAGGGACTACCCGTACCCATTTTATGAGGCCAGGTGGGCCCCAGAGCTGTACTGGTCAGAAAAATGTGAATCCTACCACAGATAGTCACACTTTGTGATACTTTGTAATTAGCTCCTTTTTACACTGACTTTCTCCAACCCTCTCCAACTCTTGGAAGGTAAATGAATAAATTAAGAAACAAGTAGAAGCAACAGAGATGTGGTTTCTGAGATGAATGTTGTGAATTCCTTGGACTGCCAGAGTAACTAACAATGATTGCCTGAAACAGGCTAATGAAACTAGAACATTATATACAACAATAAGTAAGAGACAAACAGCTTTCTTCAGTCATGTGATGAGAAGAGAGGCATTAGAGAGCATCATGACAACTAGAAAGATCGAGGGGAAGAGAGGCAGAGGCAGACAAAGAGAAATGATGCTGGACGAATTGAGACGGTGGCATGGAGGAATATCATTAGCAGAGTTGATCCAGAACACCAAAGACCGAGATCTGTGGAGAGACATGAGCGCCTACGCCAGCTGGCAGGGCACTTGATGATGATGATTCTCCAACCAAACCAGCTACATCTGTGATTGTCAGTTGCACAAATTTATGACCCAACTTTAAATCTGCTGTTGGAACTTATATATGGAAAGCACAAAACTGGCCTATTCAGTCACAATAACAATAAACTGACTTTGAGGAAATTTCTATGATAAAAAAACAGTTTAGAAAGCATCCTCATACTCAGCAATATTTGCAAAGTAGGTGCCAGAGAGCTGTGCCATGATGTTATTTATTCAATCCCTTTGTTGTCTAGTAATAAAGATGAAGAATAGGCGAAACAGGTTGCACATTAATACAAGAAAGCGGGACGCAGAGGTGTTTCCAAGGCACCAGGGCCGGGTTATACACTGGCCAAGACCTATTGACGCGTCCTCGTCGAGCGTCCTGGGCAACAGGTCCCTTCGGGGTCCTGGCTAAAGTCAGTAGGATCGCCGATTCCTCCGAAGTCGGAGAGTGTCTGCCTGTACGGCGAGGAACCACCAGTCTGCACACCAATAAGCCAGACATGGGACAACGGATACTCACGCAAAACTCAGGTCCTGTATGACATCACACTGATGTTGGACAACAGGATGCCTTCATCCGACATACAGGACTTCGCGTTGGAGCTCAAGCCAACGAACACAAGCAAGCAAGCAAGCAATACAAGAAAGCCTGGACATAAAAGTGTGCTAAAGGATCCTAAGACAGAAAGAAGTGGCATGGCTGATCATTGTTTTTCCATCAGTTAATGAAAACCAAATATTTGAAGCATGTGGATTATGTGCAGTGAGGCTAAAACCTATAAGAGAAAAATAAGAGAACTATTAGCAGTAAAGAGTTCTTTATGGGTTCTTACAATGTTTGTCATGTTGTGTCAGTGTGTGTGTGTGTGTTTGTGTGCTTACGAGAGCTTTGGCCCCAATGCCTATTTCGTTACTTGTGATCGTGTTCTAGTAAAGGTTACTGCCTACTTCTGTTTTTTTTTTATTTTTTGGGTGGTTCATTCATTTTATGGGTTCAGAGTGTTGTGAAGTAAGGCACACTAAGGTCAAGATTTCCCTGGATAGAATATGGCATGGAACAGCAACAAATAAATGTTCCCCCTACTGTGCTTGGTTACTGCAGCTGTATATACAATGTTAAACAGATAATAAATGTACTCAGTGTCAAGCGGACATGTGTATTGAACCACATGTTTGTTTTGGCATTTTTACATCAGCTAAAGATAATAGGAATGTATTGAGAAATGTCTATTGAACACTGTTTTATTTTATTACATTGTGACTGAATGGGCAAAATTGTTTTCTATACTAATAAAAAGGCACATCTATACAGCTTATGCAATCTGCTAGCTCTAATAAACAACATGAAAATTAGTTATCTAGGAATTAATAATATAAAAGCAATTTGCAACAAAACATTTTTGTAAAAAAATATAAATGTGTAAAATATTTAACAAATAACAATGCAATAAAATGCATAAAAAACATTTAAAACTGATATATATTGTTCATTCAAAAGACATTTGGCAATAAGACTAAATTGTGGTCAAGTTATGTGGCTGGAAAAATGATTACAGTAACCATTACTGTAGGAGCTCAATGCTTGCCTGGCACTTACTTTTTGTAAGGGAAACAACCCCATTCATATCTTGCTCTTGACAGAACCAACATGATGATAGTGAGAGCATATAGAGGGAAGAGCAACAAAAATAGTGTGTAATATTAAAAATGCACATTTGTTACATCACTCTTCATTTGAATCTCAGCGACAGTCAGTCATGGATATTTTTATAGTGGAGACTAAAACAAAAAGTACAAAGCAGATTTGTTCTCTTTGAGCATTCAGTGTATGTATTTTACATTGCTTTGACATTTCTTACCATTTATCTGTCATCCCCCATCTTGTATGGCAAACAGTGTCAGTGCACAAAGAATGGGGCAAAAGTTGCCCAAATAAATATTAACAATCATCGCAAGATTTTAAGCACATTCTTTGTACAGAATTGAAAGACAGCGCATGTTTGGTAGTCCTTCTGCATCCAAGAACAACCATTTCTGTGTAGAGTTTGATGGCTTCTCAAAAAGCTTCTGCAGGTCTTGCTATTGCCACTTTCTATAAGCGATATACCTTGCCATTAGCACCTTCATTATGATGCTTGCTTTTGTTGTCCATCTAAACAAACAAATATAAAATACATATATTAATTTCTGTGATATATCCAATCAGTTAACAAACAGATTTTAATTGATAGAAAAGAGTAATGTAATTTGTTGGCTGTTCCTTCTGTACTGCACATTTCATAAGCTCATCAGCAAAATTCTACATGAAAACTAACCCTTGTTAACTGTGCAGTCAGAAAACAACAGTAGAAATATGCCATGATCCAGTGGTTTGTGATGAGATATCTGAAATGAAATGGATGTGATACAAGTACTGATACCAGCAAGTCATTTATTAGAGTAAAAACAGGCTATCTGTGACTCAGCAGCAAAAATGAATCTAATTTAGACAATCTACAACACTAAGCAGTGTGTATAACAGCAGATACAATGACAGTCTCTGTAGAAGCACTGGAAGTTGAAATGGGAATCATGTTGTTAGAACTAAGAAGATAAGAACTAAGATTACATTACAGTAAAAGTAATCACAGATAAAACTCATGCAACATATCTTTTAATAGGACACAACCAGAAGTTTAACCTGGAGTAGGAGCCTAGTCTATTACTACCAGCTGGCGGGTCATTAAAAAACTGTCATTTAATGCCAACACACTTTGCGGTGTATGGCAGGGGGGTCTTGAGCCTGAGGAATTAAGGCCGCCTGGCTAGTGCAGTCGCCACGAACTGTGCAGGTTGGAGTTTTCTTTCCTAGATATAGAGGTTAGCTGTGAAAATCCAATAAGCAGACATCAATCAACATTGAGTGGAGATGAGTTATAGTGTGGTTGTTTTTGGTTGCCTCAATATAAAATTCAATATCTCAGTAACCAATAGAGGGAAAATGATGAGATTTAGCATATAACCTTATAATTATGTCCACCCAACAAAAAAATTTTTGTTCTGGAGATTGTACAGCAGATTTCAATGTTTGGTTATATGCGGTATATATTTTTTTGCCCCCGCACTCATTCCATCATTTTAAGAGTATTACCGTTTCAACAAGACACGCCCCCAAATTTTTGAAATTTGTCTGCGCGGATTTGCTTTTGGCAGACTGAGGGAATTTATATGGGGTAGGTTTAGAGGTGTCGTCAAACTGTGGGTTCTTTCATGAAACGTGATTATATAAATAAACTAGTTGGCTCGGCCCGGCTCCTGGCGGGGATCTATCTATCTATCTATCTATCTATCTATCTATCTATCTATCTATCTATCTATCTATCTATCTATCTAATCTACCTACCTGCCTGCCTGCCTGCCTGCCGGCCGACAGACCGACCAATATCTATCTATCTATCTATCTATCTATCTATCTATCTATCTATCTATCTATCTATCTATCTATCTAATCTACCTACCTGCCTGCCTGCCTGCCGGCCGACAGACCGACCAATATCTATCTATCTATCTATCTATCTATCTATCTATCTATCTATCTATCTATCTAATTTATCTACCTGCCTGCCGGCCGACCTAACGATATCTATCTATCTATCTATCTATCTATCTATCTATCTATCTATCTATCTATCTATCTATCTAGCTATCTATCTATCTATCTAGCTATCTTTCTATCTATCTATCTATCTATCTATCTATCTATCTATCTAATCTATCTACCTGCCTGCCTGCCGGCCGGCCGGCCGACCGACCGACATCTATCTATCTGTCTATCTATCTATCTATCTATCTATCTATGTATGTATCTAGCTAGCTATCTATCTATCTATGTATCTATCTAATCTACCTACCTACCTGCCTACTGACCGACCGACCCACCCACCGACTCACCCACCCACCCACCCAGTCAGCCAGCCATCCACCCACCCACCTACCTTTCTGCCTACCTACCTACCTACCTACCTACCTTTCTGTCTGTCTGTCTGTCTGTCTGTCTGTCTGCGCTATTAAATATTGATAAAAGTTACTGGAAAAAACGTCAGGACCATGTGTTGAAAGAGGAAGAGGACTATTGGAGAAAGGATGGATTGAATTTTATGCAACCGAGAGCAATCATCAACCTACTGGAATCGTCCAACACAGATTAAGGTATGAGCAGATCACAGACCTTAATCTACGTACACACTTACTGGGATATTTTGCTCCAACTTTTCAGACGAATTGCAGGCCCTAAACATTACAGCATCAGCTGAAGAAACAAGAAGGCAATGAAAAATAAGGTAAGAAATATATTCCTTCTACTTTCCTGTTAATTTATAAATTATTTACCCCGTGCCTCTGTAAATTCTCTGTCTTTACTAATATTACACATTGCACCCCTCTCGGGATTCTCCGTGGTGAAGTGGTCAAGCCGTCTGACTCGGGCTCCGAAGGTTGTATGTTCGATTCCGGGCCGCGTCCTTCATTTCACGAGTGCATTTTTTCGGAGACTCCTGAGGGTCGTCGCTGGAGCTACGGAGTTCGTGCTTTGTGCGACGCTTTCCGCGCTGCGGAAAGAAACTGAGCCATATGGGATAAACACCCGGTGCAATGCAGCCGAGCCTGTCGATTTTAAGCTAATTCTTTCATTGCACCCACTCTCATACGAATCCGGATACGCCTTTGTGTGTCAACAGAATTGACATGTCTCACATTACCGTAAAAATAACTTCGTTAGCGAGAAATCACTAGTTGTTCAGCAAAAGATCAAAGGAATGTCGCCGCTTTCAATGATTTAAGTTGTTTTTGGACCTTTCAAAGACATATTCCTTGGGTGGGGGTAAATATAAGACGGCTGGAAAATTTCATAACGATGCAACAGACAGTTTTCAAAATAATTGATCGTGAATGACGGCATTAATTTCCGGACAGACTATAGTCATTGTGTTGGGCAGCTAACTATAAAATACCTCAGAACTCTGGGATATCATGATTGGCAGGTAAAAGGTTTCGCAAGTTCCTTCTCTTGAGACAAAGTTAGTTAGTTAGTTAGTTATCAGTTGGGGTATCTTCGTTGCACTCCGGACATGTCCATAGGTGCTCAGATCCTCCCCCCAGCATATGCATCAGCGTCCGGTGGCTAATAGTGCCAGTTCTGTGTTGGTTGACGAGGCGCTTTGTTTTCCCGATGTACCTCTCGCGTCTGGCTGTGCCGATTCTTACTCCCAGGTCTTTCATCCTGGAAAGCGATGTGGAATCACTGGCGTCAAAATCCTCTGTTCTCGCCATATCTTTAAGGGCGTTAATAACATCGGCACGATCCATGGGCTGGCCATCTACAGGGGGTGCAGAGCCAGCCAATTTATCAGCTCGTTCATTTCCCTCGACTCCCGCATGTCCCGGGACGAAGATGAAGGTGACTTTGCGGACAACAGACTTCCGCAGCGACTCAGTCCACTGTCTACGTACAGATCCAGCTTCGACCTTCTGAATCATGCTCATTGAATCACTTAGTACACACACGTTGGTATAATGTTGTGATTCCAGCCATATGAAAGCCTGTGTAACTGCCATCACCTCCATCGTCGTGCTGCTCGTGGTCATGGAGTGGGCACCACTGGATTCTTGAACGGTTCGGCCCGCTGAGCGGGCTGTAAATGCCCACGCACTTCTCTGCTGCTTTACAACAGATCCATCTGTATAGATGAGCACTTCGGGGCTATCTGAGTGATCATAGATGAGCGCGTTAACCTCTGCATTGACAGCGGCAGGGTTCTGCTCTCTGCACCGTCTGTCGAGTGTGATAATGCAGGAGAAGGTACACTTAAAAGCTGGAGGCATCGGCACCCATTCCTTGCCGGGGTTGATACTGGTAGGACTGCAGACCTGTCCGACGACATCTTCCGCCCGACCCATCCATGATTTGCCCCTCTTTAGCCTGTCACCCTTTTCTCTGAATACAGCGTCATGCAGAGGGTGCTGCTCATCTGCACTTATTTTTAAGTATGCACGAGCTCTCCAGATCTTGATCCTGTGTTCCATTGTCGGGAAGTCAAGGAGGTATCTCATTGCTACACAGCTGGTGTCTCTCGTGCAGCCCAAAATGATGCGCATGGCTTCGTTTTGTACCTTTTCAAGTCTTCCAATCTGTGTAGGGCTGACAGTGAGGATGGCCAGGGCATACTCGATGCGTGAAAGCACAAGTCCTTGGAACAGAAGTAATAGCAGTCTTTGCTCGATATTGGCACTCGCCATGACTCTCATTGCTGCCACACCTTTTCGAGCCTTCGTTATGACATAATCGACATGATCTCTGAAGGACAGGCTACGATCAAGCCTCACGCCAAGATATGTCATTGTCTGGGTTCTACTCAGAATGCTCCCATCCATTCTTACTGCCGGCAGGTCTGTTTTCACAATATGGTTGTTTAGTGAGAACCATGTAACCGTTGCCTTTGCAGGATTGACAAGGGCATCGGCATCAGCACACCATGAGGAAATTCGATCTAGTTCGCCCTGCATATAGTTGGCAACCGCCTGTCTATCTCGACCCTGTCGATACACGAGGATGTCGTCAACGAATGATAGAGTCCTACCCCTCCCATCCAACTGTTGTTCAGTGATCGGCACCGTATACACGTTGAATAGTACTGGTGACAGTGGTGAACCCTGCGGCAATCCTGGACATATCGTTATCGGCTCAGAAGACCAACTCCCGCATCTTAGCACCACCTTCCTTTGGAGTAGAACTGCAGCTATCCATCGTACAAGGTGAGGGTGCACTTTCAGTCTGAGGAGGGTTTGCATCAAGTGCTCGAAGGATACTCTGTTATATGCGTCCTCTAAGTCTATGGCGGCCGCACATGTCTCTTCTCTGACCTGAAATCCTTCGTAAACATCTTGAGCAAAGACCGCCGCATTCAGCCATGACTCTTTGTTGCGTCTGTATCCTCCAAGTGTGGGCGGGAAGCAGCCGAGCTGTTCCAAGTCCCAAGCAAGTCTGTGTGCTACAATTTTCTCCAGTAGCTTGCCAACAGTATTCTGCATCGTAATGATTCTGTAGCCGCTTATCTTGGAGTGGTCTTTGTTCGGTTTTGGCAGCGGCAGCAGGTAGCTGTGTAGCCATTCTTCTTTGACCTGACCCCTCTGGATACTGGTGTTGAATTCTCTGGCCAGTTCTTCCATGTCATCATCTGATATCACCATTAGGTCACCATATCGGATGCCGTCTGGGCCTGGGGCGGTGTTAGGTGATTTCTTGAGCATAGCACGCAATATGTCAACTGTGATCGTCCATTCTTCGTCTGTCCCGACCCCCTCGCACAACTGAGAGAGTGTTGTTGTGGTCCTCTGTCTGGCGGGCTCGTCTTTCTGGTCAGTCTGTTCTATGTAGCGTGCAAGAAGGGCCTTACCTTTATCCGCATCCGACTTTTTCCATGCGAGGTCTGTGCCTTGAAAGTCTGGAATACCCCTACGTTGTGCAGCACCGTTCATGCTCTTGTGGAGGCGCCAGAATGTCGTAAGAGATTGCTCGGAGCACACCTTCCTGCAGAACTCGTCCCATTTGTCGGCCTTGGCCTGTTTGGCGCAGGATTTGAATAAAGTCGTCGTCCTAACGACCTCAGTCTTCAGGTTCGCCAATTCAACCTGTGGCATGTTAGCCTTTCTGGCCTTTTGCCAGTCTTTGACAGCCTGCCTCTTTCCCAGCCACACCTTCTCGACCTCTCCATTCCACCATGGTGGCTGCAGCCATCTTTCTTGTCTCCTACGGGAGGAAGTTAGTTTCCTTCTTCTGATCTTGCTTATGGCATCTTGACCAGTGGTGTCGTACGGGAAGGCATTGGTCTTGTTTCTTTGACTCATGGCCCCGTCATTCTTGATCAGGATGACACAAGGGTAGTGGTCACTATCGTGGTATCCCAGTGTGCCCCACCGGCACCTTGGTGCGATGGTGGGCGACACCAGAGCCAAGTCAATGATGCTGTCAGAGTCGCCTGGTCGAGTGGCCATTCTAGTGACCTTCCCATCATTCAGACAGATTAGGGCAGCAGATGCCAGGGCGTCCTCCAAATCTTCTCCCTGTCTATTGGTGATGCAATTCCCCCATTGACTGCCTCTGGCATTGAAGTCCCCGCAGTAGATGATATGCCTTTCATCCATATCGAACAAACTCTGCCATTGTCGCACGTCGACCTTCCCATTTCGCGCATAGACGTTAACGATTACAAGCTGCACTGGTGTCATTATTCTTAATGCCTGCACTTGCAGGGCATCGCTGTTCCAGGCGGACATATCGATCTCAGACACTAGTATGTTGTCGCGGACCAGAATGGCCTGTCCGAGGTGCCGCCTGTTAAGGAAACCCTGAAATCCCGCCACATTGACTGTTCCGTCGGTGAGGTGTGTTTCTTGCAAGACTACAATATCGTTTCCGTAGAGTAGTTTTTCAAGAATGGGTCGGCGTTGACTAAATGATGCACAGTTCCAGTACAGTACTCGAACATTTCCGATACCCAATCTGTCACATTTTAAGCGCCTTCTGCGCGCGCCCGCCCTCTTACCACGTTGTGTCCTAGCTGGTCGTCTGGCCGTCATGTTAGGCTTAACTATCGCCACCGGGCGCCGATGATACGCCGAAAGAAAACCGGACGCGCGTGCACGAACTCCGTTGCACGGTCCGAACTCCATTTCACCACGAAAAAACACTTAATCCATACACATTCGGAAAAAATTTCAATTTGTCTTGAGACAAAGGCAAGGGGAAACATTCATAGTACATTCCTGGTACGCTATAATTTGATAACACACATTCATTTAACAAATGAACTAATAATTTCTTTAAATAAACAATTTCTGAGGCAACAACTAGAAATATCACATTTTCTAAAGAAAAACCTGACTGCTGAATGTCTGAAACATAATAATATAAATTATTCAATAGTAGAAAAAACATGAACACCAAAGAATAACATATAGATTGTATGGATCCAGGTGATGAACGTATGGGGGAAACATGTTAAAGATAGCCCTAGAGGACTGCGAAGTAGGATTAAACAGTATATACAAACATGAAAATCCCTATACAGTATAAGATTATTGCACATCATCATCATCAAGTGCCTTGTCAACTGGTGTAGGCAATCATGCTTTTCCACATCTCCAACAGTTCATACACTGACAGCCTTCTGTGCCATATTAAGCTGTCAATAATTTTCTCTGTTGCTCTATCCACAAATCTGTCCAGCTGTCACAACATGTTCCAGTTTCTCTGTTCTCATAATGTAGCCAAAAATTAAAATTGCCTCTTTCTGTTGTTTGTGATAAGTTGTTTTTCAAAACAATTAAATTGCACAATTTGACTGTCTATGGAATTTTCAACATTCTTCTGTAAAACCACATCTCTGAGACCTCAAGGGATTTGTTTTCTCATTTACTAACTGTCCGGGATTCTTAGCCATTTGCTGAAACATACGTGCAACATAAGTCACCTAGTAATACTTAGGTAACAAGGATATACAAACCACACTACCATGTAAAAGAGATACCAACATAATCCACCATCAGATGTCTAGATGCCACATAATATACATCATGAACAATACACCATGTTTAAACTATGCACAGGTGGACACTACCACCAATAAGGACATCTTTATTGCCTCATACTGCCACATATTCCTGACTACATGCAAGAGACAGTCCCCTCCCCCACACACACACAAATGACAGAATACATCCTTAAAATCTGCCCTCTCTTATGAAGAGGCTCAACACCAGTTCTGGCATCACATAGCCACACTGTAAATTATTAGATACTCGGGGGTAACAAGCTGGATTTGCAATGGGTAACAGATTTTATTCAGAAGATAAAATGAAAAGATTGATACTAGAAGCCGTTTATGGTTAGGAATTCAGAAACAAAACATTGAGATTTAAAAGTGAAAGATCTGCAAGTGTGTAGACACTGAGCTTGCTTGCTTGTGTTCGTTGGCTTGAGCTCCAACGTTAAGTCCTGTATGTCGGATGAAGGCATCCTGTTGTCCAACATCAGTGTGTTGTCATACAGGACCTGAGGTTTGCGTGATTATCCGTTGTCCCATGTCTGGCTTATTGGTGTGCAGACTGGTGGTTCCTCGCCGTACAGGCAGACACTCTCCGACTTCAGAGGAATCGGCGATCCTACTGACTTTAGCCAGGACCCCCGAATGACTTTAGCCAGGACCCCGAGGACGTGTCAAAAGGTCTTGGCCAGTATATAACCAGGCCCTGGTGCCTTGGAAACACCTCTGCGTCCCTAGACACTGAGCAACTGTAGATTTCTGAAGATGTAGGGAATTTGATTTAGGGAGCTGCGGTAGCGTAGTGGCTCGACGTTCACCTGCCAAATTGGGGGTCTTGGGTTTGCTTCGCAGTTTTGATGTTTTAAAATGACCTGGACTCCCAGGACAAGCCAGCTTAAAATTGGTACCAAGAAATGTCTTGGGAAGTAAAGAAGACTGGCATGATAGTGACCGCATCAGCCACTGAGTGCCATGTGGTCTATACAAATACGGGTCTAGCTTCAAGTTCCCGGTGCACCTTAGGTGTGTAACAGGGACCTGGACTTATGTCAACTGACATACCGAGTTGAGGAGTCGAAATCAGCCACAGGCAGTTTGGAAGCAGACTGCCTTGCATTTATTGCCCTGGTAAGGGCATCTGTCATTCAGAAAGTAATGGCAAACTACTGAATATAACAATTGCCTAGTAAATCACAAACTGCCAAACAATGCTGGGGTTGACTGTAACATCCTGTGAAGGACATACAAGTAACTTTTAAGGTAAAAGGTAAAAATACATGCCTGTTTGTCTGTCATTAGTTTCTGATAAGCTTCCTCAGGAAGCTTGGGAAGAGGTCTCTTGGAAGCATTTGGTGACACGCCTTTATTGTGTTGACTCGAGGTGTGTGCTGTCAGTGATTTCCTGTCACTTTGCTGTAAACTCTGCCCCTCATGTCCAGTGTCTTTACTTTGCCTTGTCTGCCCATAAATAAAAATATCATTTAAAAATCAATGAGATAGTTTATGGCTATTTCATATGTCAGTCAGTCAATCACTAATCCTATCTATAGCTATTTCATAAGCCAGTCAGTCAAACACTAATACGTTTTATGGCTATTTCATATGCCAACCAGTCAAACACTAATCTGTTTTATGGATATTTCATATGTCAGCCTGTCAAACACTAATCCATTTTAATGGCTATTTCACATGCCAGCCATTCAAACAACCCGTTTTATGGCTATTTCATATGCCAGCCATTCAAACACTAATCCTATCTATGGCTATTTCACATGCCAGTCAGTCAAACACTAATCCGTTTTATGGCTATTTCATATGCCAGTCAATCAACACTAATTATATCTATGGCTATTTCACATGACACAGTCAGTCAAACACTGATCCGCTTTATGGCTATTTCACATGCCAGTCAGTCACACACTAATCCCACAAAGACAGAAGTAATATAGCCACACACATTGTTAGTGTAAGTATTGCTTCAACTGTCAAACATGGCTTGGGTGTCTGTCAGTAGAAGGTTCATTGCTCTTGACAATCTTTATATGAAATTGCAAATGGGAGGTCAGCATGACCGAAAGGATAAGAGAGCTCAATATTAAACATCCTGTGTGCTGATGCTGAGGTAGGGAGTTCAACTCTTGACTTCTCATCCTTGACTTTGGGACGTAATGTATAAGTACCTATGCAAGTCCTAATAGGTAAGAATCGTGTTCTTAAACATCCGTTTTGCTGATGCCGAGGTAAGCGGTTCAACCCCTACACAGCTGGACTAAAATGTTGACCTGTCGTCCTTGACTTGGGGACATAAATTACAAGTACCTCTGAAGTCGGAGTGGGTTCGCCTGATGGCGAGGGACACTGTTAATAGGGAAAGCTAATCCACATGCAAAATTCAGTCCATCACTACTATAAATAGTGTGTATGGACTACACTTGAGTTCAAGGCAAGCGAGCGCAAAAAAAAAAAAAAAGCAACAAAACAGTACCTCTAAGTCAGAGTGGGTTCACCTGATGGTGATGGACACTGGTAATAAGGAAAGCTATTTCACATGCAAAATTCAGTCCAGTGCTACTATAAGTAGTGTGAGTGGACTACGCTTGAATTCAAAGTGAGCAAGTGCAAACAAAACATTGCAAATGAATCTGGAAGTAGTGCTATCCTGTGTGCGCATGCATCCAAGAACATCCTGTGTGTGGGAGTGCATGCATGTGTGTGGGAGTGCATGCATGTGTGTGGGAGTGCATGCATGTGTGTGGGAGTGCATGCACACATGCTCTCTCTCTCTCTCTCTCTCTCTCTCTCTCTATACCCTCATCCCCCCTGCACCCTCCATATTGACGTCAACCAAAAAGGTTTGTTTCTGTATGTGGACTATTAATACTTTCCTCTTGTGACAGCGTTTGGACCGCTCTGACTATGAGAGGTAGTCTGGGTATTTAGGAACCAAATCATAACCTTTAGAGTAAGTGACATGTAGATACTGTATATACTGTCCATTGCCTTGGGGTAGAAATGCTAGGCACTTATAAATAATCAATGA
Organism: Cepaea hortensis; assembly: GCA_963921405.1. Classification (NCBI taxonomy): domain Eukaryota; kingdom Metazoa; phylum Mollusca; class Gastropoda; order Stylommatophora; family Helicidae; genus Cepaea; species Cepaea hortensis. Next base: position 88,376,297 of record OY992878.1, on the reverse strand, counting down.
TACCGTATGAAGCGACTAGTTTTCTTCTTCAGTTTTTCACAACCAGTTGTCTATTTTTATAAATCATGGGCCATCTGTGAGCTATTTCTGAACTTAGCATATAGAACCATGACATTTCAAGCTATTACTGAGCAAGCATGGGGATGCGCAGTGTGCAATGATGTCATTCAACATAGCATAACACAACATAAAATAACATAAGCATAACATAATATTTCAAGCTATGTTTGTCAAAATCATGAGCCATTTTGCTCTTAGTCTCTAAGAACTGCCGTCATAGCATTCCAAGAAAACTCATGGATGCTTCATTTTCCTCAGCAATTGTCATCAGGCACAGATGCTGACTGTTCCAGTAACCCCAGATTCTGACTGTTCCAGTAACATCAGATGATTGTTCCAGTAACATAAGAAGCTGATTTTTCCAGTAACATCAGATGCTGATTGTTCAAGTGACACCAGATGCTGAGTGTTCCAGTAACACCAGATAATTGTTTCAGTAACACCAGATGATGGTTTCAGTAACACCAGATGATGGTTATTCCATTAACACCAAAAGCTGATTGTTTCAGTAACACCAGATGCTTGTTTCAGTAACACCAGATGCTGATTATTTCAGTAACACCAGAGGCTGATTGTTCCAGTAACACCAGAGGCTGATTGTTTCAGTAACACCAGAGGCTGATTGTTCCAGTAACACCAGAGGCTGATTGTTCCAGTAACACCAGATGATTGTTTCAGTAACACCTGGTGCTGATTTTTTCAGTAACACCGATAATTGTTCCAGTAACACCCGATGCTGATTTTACCAGTAACACCAGATGCTGATTGTTCCAGTAACACCAGATACTGATTGTTTCAGTAACACCAGATGATTATTCCCAGCCCACGAGATGAACATGTAAGTGAAGATGAAGGTAATAGGATGATGGGAGCTGAAACCTGAGCCTAGGAGGTGAACATGTAAGTGAAGATAAAGGTAATAGGATGATGGGAACTGAAACCTGAGCCCAGGAGATGAACATGTAAGTGAAGATGAAGGTAATAAGATGATGGGAGCTGAAACCTGAGCCCAGGAGATGAAGGTAATAGGATGATGGGAACTGAAACCTGAGCCCAGGAGATGAACATGTAAGTGAAGATGAAGGTAATAGGATGATGGGAGCTGAAACCTGAGCCCAGGAGATGAAGGTAATAGGATGATGGGAACTGAAACCTGAGCCCAGGAGATGAACATGTAAGTGAAGATGAAGGTAATAGGATGATGGGAGCTGAAACCTGAACCTAGGAGGTGAACATGTAAGTGAAGATGAAGGTAATAGGATGATGGGAGCTGAAACCTGAGCCCAGGAGATGAAGGTAATAGGATGATGGGAACTGAAACCTGAGCCCAGGAGATGAACATGTAAGTGAAGATGAAGGTAATAGGATGATGGGAGCTGAAACCTGAGCCCAGGAGATGAAGGTAATAGGATGATGGGAACTGAAACCTGAGCTCAGGAGATGAACATGTAAGAGAAAATGAGGCACCAATGAGGATCTCTTGCTGGAACTCATCTCTTTGTTTAGACTTCTGAGCATAGGAAACAGATCACAGATCACATGGTAACAAAAGATTGTCATTTCAAGTAAAGCAATCACTGTATTTTCTTCTTCGCAATCATTGAAGATGCAAACTGGGGCTTGTGAGCTCAAATGTTACAAACATATTATTACAATGTTGTGGGTCAAGAAGAAGGAACATTTTACAAGATCTGAACATCAAAGAAAACTGGCTCGCAAACAGTATCATATATCGGAAACTAAAATACTGTCTCATCTCATCTTGTTCCTCTTGTACCATACGATGTCGAGGTAAAGTATAAACAGCGGGAGAGTGTCCGTTTATGGGATTTAAACATCAAGATTCTCATGGACTATGCTATTCTCTATATCTATTGCTTACGAGGTCAGCCTCTTCTGCTTTCATTTGGTCTGTACATCATTGCTTGCTGTGGTATACTGTTAGTTGGTAATAAGTTACATGGTCAAACCATTTAACTTGCTGCCTTCTGATAAAAATTAGCACTTCTATAACCCCCACTTTAGTCCTAATCTCTTCATTTCTGATTTTCTCTCTACTTGATACATTGAGTATTCTTCTCAGGAATCTCATTTCTGTTGTGATTTTGCTTTTCTCTTTTTCTGTTATTGTCCAGGTTTAGCACTGGTAGCATAGAGTTGGTAGGAAGATTGTGTTGTGCTTCTTAGTAACTATTGATACTTGTTTGTTCTTTAGTAAAGGTACCTTATTGCATCTATTTTCAATCTCATTTTCTGATTTGCCATTTGATGATATTATATTTCCTAAGTACTTGAAGCTCTTTACTTGTTTCAGTGGGTGTTCTTTTAGATTAATATTATTTTCTTCTTTGGTTATAGTCATTACCTTTGTTTTACTGATGCTAATTTTCATGTTATGTTCCTTACACACTGTGTAGACTATTCATGTGGTCTTATAATTCTGCTTCAGATTTTGCTATTAGTTCTTGATCATCCGCAAATAGGAGTTCTTTAATGATTTAATTTGCCGTTGGTTCTTCATCTGTGTTCTGTTCATCATGCAGTGTTCTTGCTGTCTCTGGCTGGTTTCTTTACATATGCTGTCTATATAGGCTATGAACAAGAGAGGGGACAGGACACAATCTTGTCATACTCTGGATCTTATAGTGAAAGGTTCTGAGTGTCCTCCAGTTGTTCTCACTATGTTGTTTTATAAGTTTCTACTTTGGACCTGTTAAATGTCACAGTGGCTTGGAAAGAACAGTGATGGAAGGCAGAGTTCCTGGTAGAAGAGGCTGGGGTCAACAGGCGTGATGATGGACACAGGACATTGCAGACACCTTTGACATGAGAAATGGCCAGAGATAGTCTTCCTGGAGCACTGTGATGAGAGCAACATGCTGCAAACGACCTGCTGCTTGATGATCATGATGAGGTAAAGCAAAGCCTGCTTGTTACTTTGACAACTTCCAGTATTTCCCAAGTATTTCCCAACATTCTACAGTACTTGATTATCAACTGGAAGTATGGTAAACATTTTATAAAAACACTCACCGTAATACTCTTTGCAAGAGAAACACTGTCCACAAGATCAGCATAATCACATTCACCATTATCCTGGGAAAACATTTAAAATATGCAAATTACATTACAACTGGAAAACATAGAAAAACTAACACATATAGACAGAATGATTATGGTGATCATTTCTAAAAATATTCAAGAAGTGTGTGTGAGCCTTTTGTTATTTTTACTACTGTGTACTTCCTGGTCTCCCTGGCTAAGGGGTTAACGACTTTCTCCATAATCCCGTATATCCACATAGGACAACGCAGCTGCGCGAGATTCGGTAGCGGATCGCATCACATTCATTACTTACGGGGTATGTGAGCAGGTCGCTCAGAAAGCAATGGCAAACCACTGAGCGTAATCTTTCCAAGAAATTGACAACAGCGGTAAAATGCTGGTGTTGACAGCGATGTCCCGTAAATAGGATATACGAAAAAAAAATGTGTACTTACTGTTATTAGTTGCATATCCTTTAAAGGACGTCAGAGTTAACCCCAGTTGTTTTTGGCTGTTTGTGATTTCTTGGCAAGTTTAGCCGGTCTCCCTGGCCTAGGGTTTAGCGACTTTCTCCGTAATCCCGTTTATCCACATGAGCAAACGCAGCTGTGGGAGAAACGGTAGCGGTTCTCGCCGCCCCCGTTACTTACGGGATATGTGAGCCAGCCGCTCAGCAAGCAATGGCAAACTACCGAGCGTAATCTTACCAAGAAATCAACAACAGCGGTAAAATGCTGGTGTTGACAACGATGTCCTGTAATAGGATATGCAAAAAAAAAAAAAAGTTTGTCATTGCTTTCTGAATGACTGGCACTCATACCATTTTATAAAAACCAAGGCAAGGTGGTCTGCTGCCAATTCACCTGCAGCTCTGTTCTGAATGCAGTCTGCAGGATTATGAACTGTGTCAGAAACCTCGTTGCCACAGCACTGGCGCTTGCTGTTATAGCACATTTATATTCTGCCCTGTTGGCCCCCAATGGAGCATAAGCCCTCCTATCTATTCCCGGCTCCTGCAGCTCCCTCCCTCCCTCCATGTCCTCCTAACATTATTCACATCTGTCTCTAATTCTCTTCTCCATGTGTTTGTACGTATCTATGTATTTCTTTTGCCCTGTGGGTCCCAGAAAAAGGACTGTCTAGTTCTTCTATTAACAGATGTTCTCAGTGCATGTGCTGTCCTGTGCCTTTTACTCATCTCTTGAATCGCTTGAACATGTTTAGTTCTCGCCATTAGCTCCTCATTGGTGATTCTGCCATCCCATTTTAGTCCTGTCCTGCGCAGGCACCAGTTAATGAATGTTTGTAGTTAATTAGTAACTGATCTCCATACTTCTGATCAATGCGGCAGTAATGATTTGATGTTACAGTTATGACAGCACATAGCCGTCTGGACAGATGATAGTTTGTAAAATGGAATTTTACTTGTCCATAACACAAAGCTGGGCTGAATTTAGAGACCATGTGTTGCCCATGCAGCGTGATACCTCTCTCGGCCTGGCTAGGTTTACTCCAGAGGAAAGGAACATCAATACGCCTGGAACAAGACAAGCTGCAGAAGCTGCTGGATCAGCAAAGCAATGCTCTTAACTGTCCGCCTGTCGGGGCTTCCATCCTAGACCAGTTGCTGACCAAGGCTTAGGGCCTAGTCTGCTCTGCTATGACATTTAGTCTTTAAGTTGCATTTCCTTGCACTAGGGTAAGGCTTGTACCCTCCCAATCGCACTCCTCCGCCTGAAGCCATTGGCACAATGTGGGGTTTTGGGTTTAACAAGCGCCACCAAAAATTTGACGCTAACAGACGCAGGTAGTACAGTCTACTGTCATACGGTAGCTCAGTCATATCTGACCAAGACCTGACATAATATTGCAGTTATATATTCTGTTTAGCACCAGATTTTATTTCTGTATGATTTCCTTAAATTTCCTAGTGTTAATGAAAGTCCCTCTTCCCGTTTGTCTGTTTATTTGAATATCTCATATCTGTTCCTCCATCTTTGTCTACACTGCTACATAAATAGGTGTATCATCCCATCTCTTGAAATGCGGTTTTTAGAGATCAGAAATAAAGATCATCAAGCTGCTTTGTGAGATAAGTTCTTGAATTTAACTTCTTGTGGTTTTAAGGATGTCGTCATAATTCAATTTATAGTCAGTAAGAATAATAAAGGTGACAAAAGTCATCCCTGTCTCACTTCTATTCTTAATTCAAATGCCTCTGTTAGTTTTCCCACATTGAGAACTATTCACCTCATGCCTCTATATGTTGCCTTTATAAAGTTAATGCTTTTCTGTGGGATCCCATGTGTCTTATCAATTTCCAAAGACATTCTCCATCAATGCTCTTTCTTATGGTTCAACATTTTATTGTTATTATTCTTCAGCCCACAGCTTCCCACTCTGTTAGTTATTTCTCTACCTCTTAAGATAGCATTAGGCTCACTCTTTCACTGTGAGGGGCATTTTCCTCTGTACAGTCTGTGAATAGCACTGTTTCACCTGTGTTTTGAAGCTTTCTGCCTGCTCCAGTCCATCTTGCTTCAAACAATCACCTGATTTAAAATCCAAAAACGCTAATCCTATAATATTTAATTTCCCATTCTATTTGTATTTTATCACAATGCATACATAGTTCTAACACTTTAAGTTCCAATTCTGGAGATTTTTCATGGTGAAAGGAGGTAAGTCAGTGATCCAGACTCCTTGAGACATTCTCCTCATCATGTCATACTTCTTCTAGGAGAGTAGCCTCCTTTCATCTTGGCTGGCTGAGTTATTGTTCTTGTATTTTCTGTAGATTTGTTCATGGATGGTTGGATTTTACTGCTCAAGTTTTTTACGAGAAGGGGTAGCCGATCAAAAAAAAAAAAAAAAAACTAACTATTGTTGTAAAATGTCTTCACTTAAAGCTACTCAGAGTTTTATTTAGAGACTATCATCATCATGTGCCACGCCAGTGTTATGGTTTGCCATCTCGCACGGTCACAAGTATTAGATCAGGTCTGTGTTCTTGTCTTGATTATGCCATTTGACCAAGGTAATTATGTATTTATCTCTTTCCCTTCCCTTGTCTTTTCCCCATCAAGTTTGCCAGTTGTCATTAAGTTTTAAACTTTATTTTTTCTTCTGTATCATAGCACGTCCAAAACATCTTCTCTGTCAACATATAGTTTCCTGTAGGTCAGCGTGGCTGAATGGATAAGACCATGCGTCCTTAAACATCTGGTGTGCTGATTCCAAGATAAGGGGTTCAACCCCTACACTAGACAGTAGGACTAAAATGTTGACCTATCATCCTTTACTTGGGGACGTAAATTACAAGTACCTCTAAAGCCGGAGTGGGTTCGCCTGATGGCGAGTGACACTGTTAATAGGGAAAGCTAATCCACATGCAAAATTCAGTCCAGTGCTATTAGAAGTAGTATGTATGGACTACGCTTGAGTTCAAAGTGAGCGTGTGCAAAAAAACATATAGTTTCTCTAATCAAGCTACAGTTTTCATTTGTTTCTTCAAGAGCTCTCTCATTTGCTTTTCTTCCAGTCTATAATATTCTGTGCATTTTCCAAGAAACCATATTTACACTGTCGTTACATTTTTCTCAGCTTGACAGCTTGGATACCATGCCTTGTTGAAACATATGAACAGTTCCAAGATAACTAGAACATAGTTAATTCATGAACAAGTTTTCTTTTAAAAAGGCTTGTGCTTTCATTTACTTACCTGGCCACATGGAATTGTGAGAAAATTGTCCCAGTTGGAAAGTTTCACCTGCAGAAAGAAAGCAGCTTTGACATAGATATAATGGTTAGTTTCAAGTCAATGAATATTCTAGTTGATTATTTTATTCTTCATTATTTCTCTTTCAAGGAGAGTTCCTCACACCTTACTATGCACCTTAGAGGTCAGTGTGTCTGACTTCAGCATGTATATGAGTAAGTTTTACTTCCTCTAAACTAGTATTTCCCAACCTTTTTTGTGCTACGCCCCACTTAAGCCTTTCTAATATTCTTATGCCCCTCCCCCACCCCCTCCAACATATACATTCTTCTTCTTCAGCGTTCCGAGCCATTGAGGTTCTTTGCTGCAGATACAATCCGTCTCCATTCGTCTCTCTGGTGGACCTTCTTTTGCCAGTCGTTGATTCCAAGTGCTTGTAGGTCTGTATATGTATTATCTCTCCACCGTCTTCTTGGTCTACCTCGGGGTCTATGGTCATTTATTTTCTGAGTGTAAGCGAGTTTTGTTTCTCTATTGTCTTCCATTCTTTCTATATGCCCCAGCCATTGTAGTCTATTAGCCTTCATGACACCAGTGATTAGCGGGGACTTAAACAGATCATAAATGTCTTTGTTACTTCTTCTTTTCCACTCTCCACTTTGTGTATCCCTAATGGGTCCAAAGATGCGTCTTAAAATTTTGTTCTCAAAGGTTTGTAACAAGGCTTCGTCTCTTTTCGTTGTACTCCAGGTTTCAGAGCCATACAGCACAACTGGTCTGATCAGTGTTTTGTATATTGTGATTTTGGTGTTACGAGATAGCACCTTTGATTTTAGTAGATGTTGTAGTGCATAGTATATCTTATTTCCAGAGTTGATTCTAGTTTGTATTTCTTCCCTTATGATGTTGGAGCAGTTGAAGATTGTACCCAGGTATTTGTATGTTTCCGTTCTTTTAATGGTCATATTATCTATTTGTATGTGGCCAGAGTTTTTAGCCATTCCGTCTCTTGAAATTACCATATATTCTGTCTTATCTTGGTTGATAACCAGCCCCATCTGTTGGGCTTTTCCCTTTAAGTGAGTCAATATTTCCAATGTCTTTTGTTCACTTTGCCCTATAATATCTATATCAACTGCATAACCAAGCAGCTTGGATGTTCCTCCAATATCACATTCCTCCTTTACCTTCCTTACAACTTTCTCTAGAGCCAGATTGAAGAGTAGCGGCGATAGTGCATCACCCTGTTTCAAGCCAGATGTTATTTGGAAGGGGTCTGATTTCCTGCCTTTATATGTTACTATATTATAAGTATCTTCCATGCATAGTCTGGTCATGTTGATTAACTTCCTTGGTATTCCAAATTCCTGCATAGCATTCCATAGACTATTCCTATGGACACTATCATAAGCCTTTTTAAAATCCACAAAAATGTTATGGAGATCTCTTTTATATTCCCAATTTTTCTCGGCTATTTGTCGTAAGATAAATATCTGATCTATTGTTGATCTATTTTGTCTAAAACCCGCCTGGTAGTCACCTAATATGTCTTCTGAATATGGTTTTAGTCTATTTAGTAATACTGCGGATAGTATCTTATAGCTTGTGGACAGTAGTGATATTCCTCTATCGAGGCTCATGTACCTGTTTCATAACAAAAAAGGTTTTTACAAAGGTGGGGATGTTAACCCCACGCTTCAACCCTCAACCTGGAGGACCAGGGTGTTTCTCTTTGTCTGTTCTCTACCCTTTGACCTGTCTGGCTTGGGAGGCCCTGCTGGTAGCTACGCTACCGCCGGCATAGCTCTCAGGGTCATTGAGAAACTCAAGCTCCCCCACCACGACAAGGTGGAAACACATATACATAATTTTTAATATTCTAAATTTAGGAAGAAATCACAAGGAAATTATTGAGCAAACACATTAAGTAAATTTTCAAAATATATCATTGAGAACTGAAATTCAAGTACAAAATAATTTTAATGATGTTTCTATATTATTTTAATTATTAGGAATTATTTATTATTTAAATTTAGTGAGATCCTTGTGCTTGATGCTTGCAGCTAAGTGATTTTATGTCAGGTTTCAATTTAGTTAACTTCAGTCTCAAGTCTCCCCGATTTGTTATATCCAGCCGATTTCTTTTTAAAATAATTTTTTTTAGCAGAAAATCATTTATGGCACTAAATCCACATTCAGCTAAATATGAAGAAGGAAACGGTAATAATAGTTCGCTTGTGCATTAGGATATTTGATTTTGGTTTCCTCACAAAGCCATGCCAACGCTCCTTTTATATTAAATAAAGTTTTTATTGACTCATCATTTTGCATTTCTGCGAGTTCTTCTTGATACTGCATATCTGAAATATCAGACAAATCCACTAACATTGGCTGCATCATCCATGTTGGGAAATCAATTTGTTTTAAATCAGAAAATATTTCTTTTAAATCAGCCGATAAAATTTTCAGATGATCAACAATAACATATATAGCAGTATCAGTCACTTCACATTTTTGGAGCCAATGAAACTTTTCAAAATTTTCATTGTAAATATATGTCTGACATAATTCAATAAAGATAATTAAACCAAATATCTTCGCTTTTGCATCGACAAGAGTATTATTTGTTCCTTGAAGTTGTTTATTTATTGTATTTAGTTTTTCAAAGATATCGGCTAAATAACTCACAAATACCTTATCATTGACCGTAAATAGATTTTTCATTTCAGGTTTGTCGCTTAAAAAAATCACTAAGAGTATCAAATAGTTCAAGCAGTTCCCTTTTGAGAGCCATCTTACTTCAGCGTGAAGTATAAGTCTCACATGGTCTTCATTTTGTTCTTCACAAAATAACTTGAAGAGACGTTCACATTTGGCACTAGCTTTAATAGCATTGATACACTTTATAACTACATTTAGTACTTCATTTGGAACAGGCGAAATGTTTTTAGCATCTGCACCATCTGCACCATCTGCAGCACAAGATGTTACATTTTACATTGGTATATTATTGACATCTAAGTAATTTTTTTATAGCTTACTATATATATCTTTGGAGGTAGTGGTGCTTTCTAATGATTTACAGAACAACATTTCTTCAACAAAATCACCTTTATCAATACATCTTACATAAGTTATAAGTACGGCCTCACTGTCTCTCAAAGTTGATTCATCCATTTGCACCGAGAATTTTCTTGTTTTCAAGTTGTATTTCAATATCCTCGCTCATTTCGTCTATTCTTCTGCTAACAGTATTGTTACTTAATGGCATAGCTTTAACATCTTTGTCACCTTTTTCCAGAACCATTTTAAGAAATGCTGATATTTATGGTTTGATTAAATTCTCCCCTATAGTATGACTTTTCCCAGATTTAGCGATGAGCAATGAAATTTGATAACTAGCCTCAAGAGTGCAATTGAGCATTATGAGCAGTAAATAGCGACTTTAATGTTACTCTTTTTTCAAAATGTTTTTTTAAAGTTTGAAAGTAATTCAAATCTGAATTAATATGAGCATTACGTTTTGCCTTCAAATGTGCCTCAAGACCTCGTTTCATTGATTCGTTGGTCAAGCATTGTTGACATAAAGGACAAAAAAGGTGACCGTTCATCATGGACAGTGGGTATGAAACCAAATTTTAAATAATCCTCCGAATACTGACAAATTATTTTCTTGCTTGCACCACTCATTTCACAATGGGCTGAAATGAATAAATATAAGATCAATTAAAAACTAAGCATTAAGCATTTCACACCATTCAGAACAAATAGCGCGAAACGCTTAGTGCCGGTCCAGTATAACCAGTAGTTCAACTCTAACGTCTAGCAATGAAATCATGGCTACTAACATGGCGGACAGAAGTTACTTATAATGGACTTTTACGCAGCTAAAGTAGCGACTGAGAGTCGCCATACGGTTAACTTAAACTCTGGACGCTTCCATTTTCAAATTGCCCCCCTTAACAATCAAATTTCCCCCCTGTGGGGCATGGGCCTCACGTTGGGAAACACTGCTCTAGACAGATTCCACCCAAGGCTCTATCTGCCCGTACTCTATCTGCCCCTGCTTTATCTGCTAATGCTCTATCTGCTATATCTGCCTGTGCTCTGTCTGCCCCTGCTCTATCTGCCCATTTTATCTGCCTGTGCTCTATCTGCCGGTGCTCTATCTGACATACTTTTTCTATCAATTTTGCCAGGGCAGTGGCCTTATGACCTACTCTTTGTAATATCCAACTGATGTGAGATTTTCAGATTTTCCCTTATCCCAGCAGGCTATGTATCTGATCTCACTATCCAAGAGATCAAGGGAGGAGTGTGATATCATTAGATACCAGTGGTCCTTAGAAAAATTCCCAGCCTGATCGAACTCAGCACCTTCTGAGTTTGAGGCAAGTACCTTAACCTCTCAGCAACAGCCCCCCCATTTAATTTATGTAATAACTTTTGTATGGAAAGTTAGAAAATATATGGATGGGAATGAATCAAGCTGGTCTGAATATACAGTGACTCAGTGAAATGCAGGAAAAAAAGTGTTCAGATAACCACTGAATCACTTACTCGTAAATGATGAGGGGTTTCCGCATATTTAGTTTCTGTCACATTGACTTTTCATATATAGCTGAAATTTAAAGTTAATTATTTCCACAGTTGTTAATACATAACTGTTCAGTAATACCATACATAATTATAAAGAAAACAATTTAAACGTATCATCATCATCATCATCATCATCATCATTAAGTTCCTCGCCGACTGGCATCGGCAATCATGCTTCTCCACATCTTGCGATCTCCCACAGCATGTATCAATTTGAGTGCTGACACCTGTCCGTGCCATGATGAAGGGTTTATCCAATGAACTGCTGGGATATCTGAGGCTGTAAACTTGCGGGAAGCATACATTAGAGCTGGGGGGGGGGGGGGCAAGATGGCACAGGGGTTTGCTGCTATCTTGCCAGCCCGGTGGTCATGTTTTCAAATCCCCACCGAAGCGGATCTTAAAAATTGACCTTGGCTTTTAGATTGACCGAGCCTAAAATGAATACCAGGAAATGTCCTGGAAAGTAAAAGCAGCTGGTGTGATAGTGATCACATCACCCATCGAGTTCTGATTGGTCTAGAAAAATGGGCTAGCTCCATTTGTCCAATATGCCTCAAGGCGTGCAAAAGTGCACACATCAGAGCTCTCTTCTTAACCCGATACTAAAAGATAAAACAAGTGGAGAAGAAGAACACATTTTAATATGCACATAAAGTACATGAGAACTTCAGTGTTCATATTTGTAATATTTCTACTATTACCTTCTTATGGTGGGCAACCAAGTCATGCAATGAACGATGAACTTTAGGTTCACCAATTATGATGAATTTTCCATTCCTTAGCTGGTCTATCATGTAATGACGACACCTTGTTTCAGCCCTACAGAATTTACATTTAAACAATTAATTGAAATTTTAACACAAAATTATACAGTATTCTTGTGTCTCGAAATAATAGTCAATATCTTTGAAATAAATGTATATATATTTTCTGTTCATGATCTTTAATATTCAACCACTGTGCCATCTTAGTCTTTAATATTACTGATTTAATACTAAGTATTAATGTTAATAATAGTGGGGAAACAAACTCCAAGATCCCCCCCTCCCCCGATGTGTCTCCATCTTGTCGCAGTGGGGGGGGGGGGGGGGCTTGAGTGTCCCAGAGACCCCAAAAGCTCAAAAGCTATGCAGACAGAAGCACAACTACATGCCGGACAGGTCTTGGGGTAGGCCTGACCAGGAGAGACACAACCTGCTGCCCTTCAGGTAGACTGAGGATAGCAGTCAAAGTCTAAATCAGGCACACAATGCCACTAAATTTTGGTCCGGACACATACTCTAAGGCTCTTAGCTGAGAGATATGGCTGAACGCCTCTAAGCCATAAACCCTCGAATGTGAGAGCCGGGCTGATACCCACCTACCGAGAAATGGAGGTGAGATACTGATCACGCCACATGCTCAGTTCAGATAATTGTTCGAAGGCTCTCAGCTGGGGGATATGAGGGATCCCCGGATGAGAGGGCCTGGCCGTCTCTCGCTCACTGACGCACGGAGGTAAGGTGCTGAGCTGGCAGCACATGTAGCCTACCTCATGAGCGGTAAAGCGGTTTAGTCACACGAAGTGGTTACGATGAAAGTCTGTACCTACACTCATAGAATGAGCGTAGTCAAAGGTGGAAGATTGTCTCGTTGACACGAAATGGAACGCTTGGCTAGCGAATCCAACATATGGTAGTCCGAAGCGAAAGCTCGATGAGTGGATGTCGTCCACAGACTGTACGTCCCTGGTCTGTGTGGGGAGTGACCAGTGGCAAAACGAAATGCCCAATACATGGACGTGAGGAATTAAAGCAGCCATGAGCAGGATGTGGCGCTTCCTTGGGTGAGCCCAGGCTCGGAGCACTATGTGCTGGCTCTGCAATTATGGAAGCCCCCTTGGATAGCGGGAAATGCCCATGGTCTGCCCCTGCCTTCCCTTGAGGGTTGACCGCGATGTCTCTGACCATTCTACCTTGACCAGCTGAGATGTAGGCGACACCACAGCAATAAAAGTCTAACGTCTCTCGAAACCCCGGGAAGGCAAACCCGTAAAAATACCAACTGAAGTCGGATGTGCTGGCCTACGGGCGCAAATAAATCAGGCACAATGCATAAACGTCAGAGTGAATAGTCTTTCGTGGTCGGAACAACTCTGACTAACTAGTCTTCTGAATGTCATTCACGTTCGGAACAGCTCTGACTAGCTAGTTTCCGACAGTCCCTTGTGCTAGGAACAGCTCTGTTACCGAGTTTTCCGAATGCCCCTCGTGTCTGGAACAGCTCTGACTAGCTAGTTGTCCGAATGTCCGTCGTGCCCGGAACAGCTCTGACTATATTGTCCTCTGGGTACAACGACAAGCACATGTCTGAACCAAAAACTCGCTGAGTGGATACTGTCTGAAGACAGGTCTGTGGTGAACGAAAGGCCCAATATATTGAAGTGAGGAATTAAAGCAGCCATGAGCAGGACGTGATGATTCCCTCGGTGAGCCCAGCACCAGGGTGCTATGTGTCGGCTCTGCAACTATGGAAGCCACCCTGGATGGTGGAAAATGCCATGGATTGTCCCTGCCTTCCCTTGAGGGATGACCGTGAAGTCTACGACCGTTCCAACTTGACCAGCTGGGATTTAGACAGTACCACAAAAGTGAGAGTCTCCCAGGATTGCTAACCTGGTCAAAAATGCATGCAAAAGTCGGATGAGTTGGTCCAAGGGTTTCGGCCCAAGTGTGCATAACAACACACCGCAATCACATCTGAAAAAACACTCCGGATGAACGCAAAAAAGAAAAAGAAGAAGAACTCCAAGATTATTTGAATAAACAAAATATTCATTCCTTGACATGCCTCTAAAATTAACACAATTTTCTTAAAATATAAACACGTTTGTTTGGATAGCGGGAAAAGTAGTTTGCAATGTACATACCTAAAAGAAAGCGTGTACCCAAAGCGGCTTTCACTAACTCGAATCAAAAAGCAACCAACAAGTTTGTTCTTCAGCAGTCTCTCGGCTTCACTATTTGTTGAAAATAAGAAAACAAATATATAATGTCAATATGGAAGGAATAATACCTATATAAATAAACAGTTCTCATTTGTGACATTTGTCATCTATAATCTTCAGGTAATACAGTCAAACCTCGGTTTTCGTTGATAATTCGTCCAAAAACAATCGACGAAACCGGAAACCGACGAAAACCGAGGCAATTATTTCCATATGAATCAATGTAAATCCAATTAATTCGTTCTAGACACTCCAAAATAAATACCAAAACACATTTTATAGAGAATAAATATAGTGTTTAATACTATTTTTCAGCCCCAGACATGGCTGAACTTGCACCTTCGCCATGTCTAGTAACACAATGTATGCCAGTGCACCCCTTGAATTTTTCAAACCATAATCTGTTGGCCTTTAAATCACTAAGTACACTAGCATTCATCCCAGTAATTTTCTTAATGAGATCAGCATACATCAGACTGACCTCTTCACATTTGATTGCCTCCAGAACAGAATTGCCATCTAATTGTTTTTGATTTATCAAATTAATAATAACTGTTCGACATCCTCAATTGTTTGCTATCTCTGTTTCATTAGCACATTTATGTCTTTCGCTACATTAGCCTCTTTTATTGTTTCCTTTTTCACCACAATGAAACTTATCGTTGATGATCACTTCCCTTACATGCGGCCCATTTCAGCAATCTTAATGCCACTCACGAAAAACAACGCCAAACTGAGCAGAAGTATGCGTGGGTCTCTTTGATTTTGCAACATTAGCAGTGAGGTAATATGGGCACATCAACGAAAACTGAGGCAAATTTTTCGCTGAAAAAATCTACGAAAACCAAAACCAATGAAAACCGAAAGTAAAGAAAACAGTTTTGACTGTATATACTAAAACAATGTTTCCTTCATTTACATGTGATTGGTTTGGCTGAAGCAAGCACATAATATTGATGTTTTGATTCACATTTTTACCCCTGGGGTTTGGGTTGGAGTTTGTTGACAATGAAATACCCAAAACCTGATGACAATGAAAAACCGGAAACCTGTTGCGGAAATATGACTAGGTCTAATCTCAGCCAGTATGTATATGCTATTCTGAATCATGACATGGTTATCTAGCATGCCTCTCCACTGGTGTGAAGTTCTGGTACCAGTCTTGTATGCCTCTCCACTGGTGTGAAGTTCTGGTACCAGTCTTGCATGCCTCTCCACTGGTGTGAAGTTCTGGTACCAGTCTTGCATGCCTCTCCACTGGGGTGAAGTTCTGGTACCAGTCTGGCATGCCTCTCCACTGGTGTGAAGTTCTGGTACCAGTCTTGCATGCCTCTCCACTGGTGTGAAGTTCTGGTACCAGTCTGGCATGCCTCTCCACTGGTGTGAAGTTCTGGTACCAGTCTTGCATGCCTCTCCACTGGGGTGAAGTTCTGGTACCAGTCTTGCATGCCTCTCCACTGGGGTGAAGTTCTGGTACCAGTCTGGCATGCCTCTCCACTGGTGTGAAGTTCTGGTACCAGTCTTGCATGTCTCTCCACTGGTGTGAAGTTCTGGTACCAGTCTTGCATGTCTCTCCACTGGGGTGAAGTTCTGGTACCAGTCTTGCATGCCTCTCCACTGGGGTGAAGTTCTGGTACCAGTCTGGCATGCCTCTTCACTGGTGTGAAGTTCTGGTACCAGTCTTGCATGCCTCTCCACTGGTGTGAAGTTCTGGTACCGGTCTTGCATGCCTCATTGCTGTCTGGTTTTGGATCGGGGTAAGGAGAGCTCTGCAACATTGTATTTTACTTTATTCAAGTGACATATTTCAGTATTTCCCTATATATTTTCTTCCTGAGAAAGACATGACTAGAATTGAACATAATACATTGTGGAAACTTCTGGTGACTCAGTGTTTTCCTTCATCTCATACTAAAAACATATTTCAAGTGTTAAATCAAATTTAGAAAAAAATTAAATGAGATTTAATTATGTTTCATGGATTTTCTCCTCTAATTTAAACATAATGTCAGAAGTCACAATTTAACAACATTCTACAAAATTATAAATAAAGTTAATTAGTTTTATAAGTATAAAACACATATCTGTGGTATTTTTTCTTCTTATAGTCCATGCCGTATGGAGTTGGTGATCATGTCCTTCCATAGCCCTGTCTCATGTGCTGTTAATCATTTCTGATGCTGATGTTCCTCTATCCCATGATGTTAAAACTGTTCAGCATCTTCTCCCTTGATCTCCCCCTACCACTCTTCCCTCCAACTTTTGCATTGTGGTGACATACTCCAGCTTTCCCTGTCTCATGACATGCCCAAGGAATGTTGACTATCTTCTTCTAAGAATAACCAGCTCTCTTTGTGAGGTAACATCTTTCAAGATATATTCATTACTCTTTCTGTCAATCCATGGTGTTCTCACAATTATTCGATAAAACCACATCTCTGCAGCCTCCACATGGTGGTCTTTCTGTCAATGCATGGTGTTCTCACAATTCTTTGATAAAACCACATCTCTGCAGCCTCCACATCATGGTCTTTCTGTCAAACCACGGTGTTCTCATCATTTTTCTATAAAACCACATCTCCGCAGCCTCCACATGGTGGTCTTTCTTACCTGCGTGAAATAATCCCATGGAACCAGTCAGCAAATCTATTTTGGTCCGGTATTATAACATTGTTGGTTTGTGTTTCCTTAAACCAGTTCACTGCAGCTTGTTTAGTCTCTGCACGACTTGATCCTTCAATCTGGCAAACAAAAGAAAATAAATAACTAAACATCACATGAACAAAATTATTATTTGTTGGAATCATTCACTAAATAGGAATTACATTTAAATGTATTTATAATTTCTGAAAATTGGCATTCAATTGTTTAAGAGAAAAACATGGAGTCAGTAAAAAAAAACATGCATTTGAACATATAAAAGAGCTAAATTTGAAGTAAAAATTAGAAATGATGTGAACATCTCTTTGAACGTTATTGAATTGCTATAGAAATAAACAAGTATATACATCTTTGCTTTATTGACTACACAAAGGCTTTTGATAGAGTTAGACATGTCAACATGGTGGATATGCTTGCAAATCTACAAATTGATGGGAAAGACATTAGACTTATAAAAAACATATATTGGAAACAACAAGCTGCCATAAGGATTGATAATGAAGTGGGACAATATCAACCTATTAAGAGAGGTGTTAGGCAGGGATGTGTAATGTCTCCAGATCTTTTTTCCCTATACAGTGAAAATATTTTCAGAAATGTAGAAGACATAAATGGAATCAGCATTGGAGAACGAAACATAAATAACATTAGATATGCAGATGATACAGTATTGATTGCAGACAATGCACAGGATCTGCAACAATTAGTAGACGCGGTTGTTGTCCACAGTGAGCAGCTGGGGTTGGAATTAAATTGTAAGAAGACACAGGTTATGGTCGTCACTAGGAAGGACGAAGTACCACAATGTAATATACAAGTAAATGGGAATATTCTTCAACAAGTGAATCGGTACAATTATCTTGGAACAGTCATAACATCTGATGGGAGATGCCTTGAAGAGATTAGAACAAGAATCACCATGGCGAAAGTAGCCTTTAGCAAGATGAAAAACATTCTGACCAATAAAAAGATGTCAATTGAAACGAGAAAAAAAGTGTTGAGGGGATACATAGAACCTGTTCTTTTGTATGGATGTGAAACTTGGACAATGTGCAGTCAAGCTGAAAAACATCTGATGGCTGCAGAAATGTGGTTTCTGAGGAAAATGCAAAGAATACCATGGACAGATAGAAAAACCAATGACCAAGTACTACAGGAGACAAATGGAAATCGTAGATTGATTAGAGAAATTAGACGTAGACAGTCAAAATTTTTTGGACATGTTATGAGAAGAAATGGACTGGAGAGCTTAGTGACAACTGGCAAGATCGAAGGAAACAGACCAAGAGGAAGACCGAGAGGAAAATATCTGGATGGCTTGGCCACATGGCATGGACGAGACAGGAACACTGAGCTGATCCACGACTCTGGTGATCGAGTGAAATGGCGAGTCATGACCGCCCACACTTTCTGGCATGGCACATGATTGATTGATTGATTGAACATCTCTTTGATTCATCTTGCACATACAGATTCTTATTTTATGTCTCTTTATAAATGATCAAATCATAGTATGTAAAACTTCCTTAGTTTTATGATGATTTAAAAAAAAAAAACATTTTTCTGACCCAGAAGATTTTACCGGAGATCATGAATGTTTTACTTTCACAGAGGACAGGAGATCATGAATGTATTACTTTCACAGAGGCAGTATACACAGTGGAGGAGGCTACTGGGGAAGTAAGATTTCTTTAGTAAGCTCTGATCAAATGTAAAAAATAAGATAGCACACTACACAATGGGAAAGATTCAAAGGGAAGAGTCAATCAAAGATCTCATCTTGCTTGGGATTGACGAGGTTAAACTACCTCAGTTTGCTATTATTGCCAACCATGATGTGCACATTTCTCAGGTTTTCTTCTTTTTCTGCCTGATATCTCCCACCCATTGGCCCATATCCCTGAAGCAGCTCTTACCAAGTTGTTTGTAGACTTGTTCATAATTGGTTGGATATTGCAGCTGAGTTTTCTGCAGGACGAGGTGGCCCTTCTTAGTTGCCTCCTACAACATACATGGTAGTTACTTTTCTTGACTTTCCTCATGGACTCTAGTAAAACACAGGCCAATGGTATTTTAGTTGTATGTATGTGGGGAGTTGAAGTCCAGAATTTCCCCAGAGAGGCAGACCCAGGAGATGGATATGATTGTGAAACTTTGACCAGATTGCATGAACATCAAGTCAAATGGGGTCAAGCCTAGACTAGAGTGCTACACAGAAGCCAAGGAAGAATAGTCAACCAACACAGAACTAGTGTCTCATCTCATCTCATCGTGTTCCTCTTGTACCTTGCGGTGTCGAGGTGAAGTATAAACTTCGTGAGAGTGCCCGGTTATGGGCTTCGTATATCGACATTCCCATGGATTCTGTTATTCCCTCCGTCCAACGTTTACGTGGTCGGCCTCTTCCTCTGTTTCCATCTGGTCTGTACATCATTGCTTGTTGTGGCATGCTGTTGGCTGGTAGCCTACTTGCATGGCCAAACCATTTGACTTGCTGCTTTCTAATAAAATCTAGAGCAGCTTTAACCCCCACTTTAGTCATGATTTCTTCATTTCTGATCTTATCTCTTCTTGATACGTTGAGTATTCTTCTCAGGAACCTCATTTCTGTTGTTGTGATTTTTCTTTTCTCTTTTTCTGTCATTGTCCAGGTTTGGCATTGGTAGCACAGAGTTGGTAGGAAGATTGTGTTGTAAAGTGCTTTCTTAGTAGTTATTGATACATGTTTGTTCTTTAGTATTGGTGCCATTTGTCCAATGAGTTGATTTGCCTTATTGCACCTATTTTCGATCTCGTCTTCTGATCTGCCATTTGATGATATTATACTTCCTAAGTACTTGAAGCTCTTTACTTGTTTCAAGGGATGTTCGTTTAGGTGAATTGTTGCTGTTTGTTCTTCTTTAGTTATAGTCATTACCTCTGTTTTGCTTGTGCTAATTTTCATGTTATGTTCCCTACACATTTCGTTTAGACTAGGAACTGGTGTCATTAGTTCCTATATGTTGAGAAAGGAGACAGAGGGGAGAATATGAGAATATGGACTAATAGTTCCATGTGCAATGAGGATGATCTGTTGACTAGTTAATATATATATATATATATATATGTCATATATACATATCTATGTATTACAAACTCTTTTTTTAAAACAAAAGAGATGCATAAGGTCACATGGAAACATCCAAGATCCGGCCATTGGCACCAGCTGGACTTCATCATCACACGGAGACAACATCTGAACCATATATCATTGACTCGTAGTTACCACAGTGCTGACTGTGATACGGATCATTCTTTGGTTGTTGCAAGGGTTAGACTGAGACCAAAGAGAATCTACACAGCTAAACACAAATCTAGCCCCAGGATTAATATTATTAACACTCATGATCCTGAAAAGTGCTTTCAGTTTCAACAGCAACTTGAAGACGCTTTCACTGATACACCAGAAAATTGTACAGTAAATGATAAATGGAATAAACTTAAGGAAACTCTTTGTAAAACTGCCGTAAAGGTTTACGGCACTGTGGATCATAAGAGGCAGGACTGGTTTGCGGCCAACAGCGAGACTCTGCAGCCCTTGATTGATAAGAAGAAGAAAGCTCTCTTAAGAAACAAGGAAAGACCAACGCGTAACACTCTGAGTGAGCTAAGGCAAGCTAGGAAGGATGTGCAAAAGGCTGCCAGGCAGTGTGCAAATGATTATTGGATCAAGTTATGTGAGTCCATTCAAATCGCAAGTGATAAGGGAGACATAAGAAGCATGTATGAAGGAATAAAGAAAGCCTGTGGTCCAGTGATCAAAAGAAGTGCACCATTGAAAACCTTGACTGGAGAAGTCATCACTGATAAGAAACAGCAGATGGACAGATGGGTAGAGCACTATTTGGAGCTTTACTCAAGTGAGACCAAACTAGCGGATAATGCCCTCAACGCCATAGAGGCTCTACCAACTCTTGACCACCTGGACACACTTCCCACCATAACAGAAGTTAAGTGTGCTATAAATGAACTTGCATCTGGCAAGGCTCCAGGTAAGGATGGGATTCCAATAGAGGTTATCAGGAGTGGGCAAGACACACTCACTATACAGATCCACCAGCTAATAGAGCTATGCTGGCGTGAAGGACAAGTCCCACAGGATTTCAAAGATTCAAGCATCATAACACTGTACAAGAACAAGGGCGATCGGAGCGACTGCAACAACTATAGGGGTATCTCACTTCTGTGTATTGTTGGAAAAGTATTTGCCAGAATTGTTCTGCGCAGACTTCAAGTCCTAGGAGATCAAGTCTACCCCGAATCACAGTGTGGCTTTCGACAGAACCGGTCTACCACTGATATGATATTCTCATTGCGACAAATGCAAGAAAAATGCCGTGAACAGAATCAACCACTGTTTATTGCCTTCATCGACCTCACAAAGGCATTTGATTTGGTCAGTCGTGAGGGTCTGTTCAAGGCACTAAAGAAGATTGGCTGCCCACCAACTCTTCTGTCTATTGTGGAATCGTTCCACACAGGCATGAAGGGTATAATCAAGTTTGATGGTGCAACTTCTGAAGAATTTGAAATCAAGAGTGGAGTTAAGCAAGGTTGTGTACTAGCTCCCACCCTCTTTGGAATATACTTTTCACTTCTACTGAAATATGCATTTCGTGATCAGGATGGTGGTATATACATTCACTCACGCTCAGATGGCGGCCTCTACAATGCTCAGAGATTGAAGGCTAAGACCAAAACTAGGAGGGTACTGATCAGAGAGTTGCTTTTTGCAGATGATGCTGCAGTTACGACCCACTCTGAGGAAGAATTGCAATGTCTACTATCTGCATTCTCCGATGCTTGTTCTGAATTTGGTTTAACAATTAGCAAAAAGAAGACACAGATTATGTCACAAGGTGCACATGGGGTACCATCAATCTTTATTGACGACGCCGAACTAGAGATAGTAGACCATTTTACATATCTAGGATCGGTGGTAAATAGCAAATTATCCCTAGATCAGGAAATCAACATCCGGATTGGTAAGGCAGCAACAACAATGAACAGGTTAAGAAAAAGAGTCTGGGAGAACAGGAAGCTTACTGCCAAAACAAAAGTCCTTGTCTACCAAGCCTGTGTCCTTAGTACTCTTCTCTATGGCAGTGAAACCTGGACAACTTACTCACACCAAGAGAACAATTTAAACAGCTTTCATATGCGGTGTCTGCGAAGAATTCTTGGTATTAAGTGGCAAGACAAAATCACAAATACTGAAGTATTGGAAAGATCAGGTTGTGTGACAGTTTATTCCATGCTCAGTCTTCGTAGACTTAGATGGATAGGACATCTTAGGCGGATGGATGATGGTAGAATACCAAAGGATATCTTTTTTGGTGAATTACAGATGGGTAAGAGATCTCAGGGTCGGCCTCTACTACGATACAAAGATGTGTGTAAGCGGGACATGATTGATACAGGCATTGATAATGCACATTGGGAGCAAGTCGCCGCTGAACGTGTTGCATGGAGGGCAAATATCAGAAATGGAATAAAGTCAAAGGAGAAAATTATTGCAGAAAAGTCACACACCAAGCGTTTGAGACGTAAGATGGTGCATGATGGTGGAAATGACCACGTGTTCACATGCACCCACTGTGAACGGACATTTACAGCGCAAATTGGCCTTATCAGTCACACTCGCTACCGCCATAGTTAAGAGTTATTATGCCTTTTTAAAGCACAAACTATCGTCTGTCAAGACGGCAAGGTGCCAATGTGTATGTGTATATATATATATATATATATATATATATATATATATATATATATATATATATATATATATATGTATACAAATAAAAAGCTAAACAATGATGTGAACTTTCACCTGTGTGCCAGTAGTTGCCACGAGTTTAGTTCGTTCTTGATTGGTCTGGTCTGTTGATACAGCAACACTGTCTGAGAATAAATGAAATATCAAAGTAAGATTAGCTTGTTTAAATGTAATTTTTGTTAGCTATTCATTTTAACTAGAAATATGTGCACTGTATTTAATCAAATTTACTTCAAAGCAATCATGAATATTTCAAAAAGCATCATAAAAATAAAATGCTGTTTCACTGTATATGAAAATAAACCACACATTTATAAATTATAAACTTTACAGTAAAGGACACAATTAACTAAAACCTTTTATAATAATTTTACTGTAGTGTTTAAAGGATATCAAAGACTTTGGCAACAGAACACAATCATCTAATGTGCTTTGTGAAACAAAATAATACTTTTGAAAAACAAAATAAATTTCTTATAGTGAAAATAACACCAGAAGCTAAGATATCAATTACAATTTGGAACTTGTAAGTAGAAATGCAGTGAATAAGATTTTATATAAACATAAATGAAGACAGAAAGCAAAAAAGGTGAAATAAATTCACTTGAGTTGAAAGAAACAAAGCAGATGCAAAGTTTCTAATGGACTTCTGTTCTAAGATACAACTGGTTATAGAGATAGTGGAATCAATCAATTAATAGTTAGTTGCATATCCCTTACAAGATGTTGCAGTCAACCCCAACAATTTTGGGATTTAAAAAAAAATGTATTGGTAAGTTTACGTTCAGTAGTTTGCCACTGCTATGTGAACGACCTGTATTCATACCATTTTATGAAAACCAGCACAAGGCGGTCTGCTTTCAACCAGGTAGAAGAAGAAGAAGGGAAATAATAATAATAATAATAATAATAATAATAAGAAGAAGAAGAAGAAGAAGAAGAAGAAGAGGAAGAAGAAGAAGATGAAGAAGAAGAAGAAGAAGATGAAGAAGAAGAAGAAGAAGAAGAAGAAGAAGAAGAAGAAGAAGAAGAAGAAGAAGAAGAAGAAGAAGAAGAAGAAGAAGAAGAAGAAGAAGAAATGATTCTCAGTACTTTTAGTGCTAGATTTTAATGCCCGTTCTAGCATATCCAATGCTTCTTTCTCTTGCTGTGCTGCTTTCTTGCGTCTCTGAAACTCTTTGCGTCCAAGGTATCCTCTGGCAGCTGTACAACAGAAACAATTCTTGTTAATATTTTGAAATCATATGCTTGTAATACATATATACATATGCCTGTAATACAAACAACAGATTGCATACTTTATTGCTGGCATATTTCATTGTATCTCACCAGCAACAGACTACAGAAATACACCAATGTAGAATAAAGCAATACAATGAATCCTAGTAGCTGAAATATACAAAGTATAGTCTCATGTTTTGATGTAGTAACCACAGTAGTTTTAAACTGATTATCATGTCTTTTTGTTTACACAGTTGCAGATTACATATGTGTATGGCCATAGCTTCTGCAAAATTTCTAGAAATTGTTTAGGAAGAATAGGTGATGAAGAGGGGAACTGACAAGCTCATCTTATATGTTGCAAGTCTAGAATATGTGAAGGTCTAAAATTCAAAATTCAAACCAAAGCTGCAGTATCAGCTATGGGACTAACTTTACCTTTTTATCCACCTATGGAGTCTAAAGTTCATTGCATATCCTGTACAGGATGTCTCAGTTAACCCCAACATTTTTTGTTTTTTTGTGATTTCTTGGCAAGTTTGCGTTCCATAGTTTGCCATTGCTTTCTGAATGACTGCCATTTATACCTGTACGAAACCAGAACAAAACGGTCTGCTTCCAAATCGGCTGCAGCTGTGTTTAAAAAGGCGGTGTCTGGGATTGCGAATTGCATCTGTAACCCCTTTGCCACAGCTTCGGTATAAGCCTTCAACAACATCAGACCAAGTCATTCTCACTTTCGCCATCTTCTGCAGCTTTCCTTATGTCCTCCCCATATTATTCTATCTGCCTGTAATTCTCTTCTCTTTGTGTTTTTAGGTCCCCCTCTATTTTATTTTTTATCCTGTAAGGACTGTGTGTTATACTATCATTAGGTTTTTGTCAGTGTGTATCTTATGTAAAGTCAGCACCACCCCCCCCCCCCCCCCCCCTCGATTTGTTGGAATCTGTATAGTTCTCTCCATAAGCTATATGTTAGTGATTCTGTTGTGCTAATTTAGTTCATCTATTCTGTGCAGGATCCAGTTATTGGATGTTTGTAGTTGATTCATAATTGCTTCAACCATTCTCCATGTTTCTGATCCAAATTGTAATACAGATTTGACATAAATTCTAAATTTGGTACCAGATTTAATTTCTTTTGACTTCCACATATTTTCTGATGTTCTTGTCTCTAAATGACATTTATTGCAATTTATTCCTTTACTGTACTGTCAATGGTCTAGGCAAGTGAACATTTCTGTGAATCCACACGACAGGACTCAAATGTTCAGTTCAGTGCAGATTGTCATTTACATGCAGACATGTCCGTTGGTGCCCTGATCTTCCCCATTTTGAATTCATGCATGTATTACACCTAACTGTATCAGTTTTGGCTTAAAATGCTATATAGAGTAAGCTCATATCTGCTGTTCTAGCTTTTATGTGTTCAAATATATTCTAACATTTTAATTATCATGTTACTTGAAGTCAAATATGATTATCTGAGGTTTTGTTAGAAAGTTATTTGACACTATTGGTGGACAGTTTCTTGTACACAATTAAGAGATTTACTCAATGTGTGATAAAAACGATAAATTCCCAGAAGATTCTGAAAATGATCAGGTACTCATCATATGATTGTGGGTTGACCCTAGAGCCCGATAAAAGAATCTTGCCACTGAACAGGATGTACCCCGGGCCACTGCCTTGGTAAGCAAGCACGCTAACTATCTGTTGTTTGCAGCTAGAAATGCATGAAATAAAGAACACCTATTCATGCCATGAGGGGTACTGGATACACGGTGCTAGCCCCATATATTTAGACCAAATGGCACATGATGGGTGATGTGGTTAATATCCTGCCAGTCACCTTCACTTCGCATGAAATTTCCTAGTACTTATTTTTGCTGGGTCGATCTGGGACCCTAGGATCAATTAAATAATGCCCCACCATGCAGGAGATCAGACCACCAGGCTGACAGGCAAACACGTTAGCCACTCCCCTACCGCAGCTTCCGTAAAATTGTAGTATGATCATTAAATTAAAAATTGCAAGAAGAAATAGTAAAAGATGATAATACCTTTCTGTATGTGTACAGCTGCTGTAATTACTTTATCCAATAATTCTGTCAATACTTCTGTGTGTCTGTACTTTAAAAAGACTTTTGTTTTCCTGATGATTGATGAAACCAATGCATTTATAGTTAGGTATTAGTAAAATAATAAGCCATCACTATAAGCGACAGTAAAATTGTTTTGTGAGAAAAGAGCACAACCAAATTAACTGTGAGAGCTGAGAACAGATGGACATTGTAAGAGACAAGTCAGTGAATGTCTTCTTTCTTTATGTTTCACCCTTTAGCCCTCATAGAGGCATAGACCCTCAAGCTATTATCCTATATGTAGCTATCCCATGCAGCGCCGTCCATGTCCTCCCCATATGATTCATTTCTGTCTCTACTTCTCTTCTCCGTGTGTTTTAGGTCTTCCTTTATTTCCTTTGCTCTGTGAATTCCAATGGTCTTTCCAGTTATACTATTCTCAAGTTTTTACAGTGCATGTCCTATCCAGCACCAGTGTTTTCTCTTCACTTCTTGATTCACTGGTATTTGTTTATCCTTCAATGAGCTCCACATTTATGATTCTATCACACTATTTTAGTTTCTCTATGTTGGCATGCACCAATTAATGATCGTTAGTAGTTTATGAGTAATATTTTTAGTGTTTTTTCAGTGTTTCTGATCCTTATAGTGAAACAAGTAGTTACAGCAAGTAAATTACGTATGCAATCACTTATTACCAGGACCTTAAGGGAAGCAAAGAATAGTAACACACTGTAACCTGCCTTACATGTTGTAAGAAGTGACAAAAGAGGGTTTGGCATGGGCTGGCTTCCCCATTCCATAGAAATACTATAGCTGCAAAATTCAACCAACCAGGCTTACCTACATTTCAATAATTAAAGTTTCTTGATGTGAACACCCTAATTTTTGTATGTTTTCCTTTCTTTTATTTTCTGTGGATAGTTTTATTGTTTGCTTTCTTGGACAATGCTTTTTTTGCGCCAGAATGTTAGTTTTTCTATTGTCATGTTTTGCTGGGTCCTTTTGTATTCCTGATTGTGCTTGAGTTACTTTCTTTGTCTTAATCATGGAAACAAAAGAAATTACACTGGGAAATTATTTTGATTTGACTGATTAATGAATCTGCATTAGACATTTAGAAGACAGATACAGAAAGCATCAGCAATAAACTTGTTTCTAATAATTTTAGTTCCTCTGCATCATGGGGTGTTGAGACATATGTCATTGCCAGCAAGACATTTATTTGGAAAACTCTGTTAGGTTTAAAATCAAAAGTCATTTAATTATGAGTAGTGGCTGTGTACATCCAACAGGAATTAATAATGTTATCAATGCCACAGTGTAAGACAGTTGTTACATCTTTCCAGTATGTTATTCATGTTTTTCTTTTCATTTTACCAAATTCAGCCTCTTTCTTGTAACTGCTTTTTCACATTATATAATATAACCATGCTACACCACACATTACCCCATCAACACTACACAGAGACAACCACACATATAAAACCACCTCACCCACACACACATGTGCTATCGTACTATCACAATGCACAACCCCACATCAACCCATCCTCAGCACACACGCACACACCCACACACACACCACCCCCACTGCACACCCGTCCGCCCACACACACCCCCCATAACCCACCCCCACACACACAAACACACCCCATCCACCACACACACACACACACGCAGACACACACACATGCACCACACACACACACATGCACTTATGTGGGCAGGCAAGGAAAATTGACAAAGATAAATGTAGATGTATTGGTGTTTGCCAAATACATTACACTAACTTTAGTGTGAAAAATATTAATTGTGCTATGAAATATTTTGTTTATTTTCACATTGGAAAAAGCAAAGTCTGTGAAATAGTGAACAGCATGCACTCAAAAAAGTCTAGGATTCTTGATTTTTTGGTAAGAAAATAAAGCTCTCTCTATTTTTATGTATCCAAATATAATCAACTTACCCAAGACACCAGCCAGTAATATTTGCATATTTCAGTATAGCAACACAATTATCTGCTGTTCCTGACATTTTCAGATCTACGAGTATTTTGTATCTGCAAAACAATTGTCATAAATTTATAGTAAAAGACATACAATTCCTAGTGAACATAGAAGATACATACTAATGCATCAGTCATGTTTGTATGGATTATAGGTATATTCATGTTCTGAAACTGAAGACTCAAGAACCCAGCTGAGCATCTAATAAATGAAACTGAAGACTCAAGAACCCAGCTGAGCATCTAATAAATGAAACTGAAGACTCAAGAACCCAGCTGAGCAT
This sequence comes from Cepaea hortensis, assembly GCA_963921405.1. Lineage (NCBI taxonomy): Eukaryota > Metazoa > Mollusca > Gastropoda > Stylommatophora > Helicidae > Cepaea > Cepaea hortensis. Next base: position 88,347,813 of record OY992878.1, on the reverse strand, counting down.
CTAATTAATGAAACTGAAGACTCAAGAACCCAGCTGAGCATCTAATAAATGAAACTGAAGACTCAAGAACCCAGCTGAGCATCTAATAAATGAAACTGAAGACTCAAGAACCCAGCTGAGCATCTAATAAATGAAAGTGAAGACTCAAGAACCCAGCTGAGCATCTAATTAATGAAACTGAAGACTCAAGAACCCAGCTGAGCATCTAATAAATGAAACTGAAGACTCAAGAACCCAGCTGAGCATCTAATTAATGAAACTGAAGACTCAAGAACCCAGCTGAGCATCTAATTAATGAAACTGAAGACTCAAGAACCCAGCTGAGCATCTAATTAATGAAACTGAAGACTCAAGAACCCAGCTGAGCATCTAATAAATGAAACTGAAGACTCAAAAACCCAGCTGAGCATCTAATAAATGAAACTGAAGACTCAAGAACCCAGCTGAGCATCTAATAAATGAAACTGAAGACTCAAGAACCCAGCTGAGCATCTAATTAATGAAACTGAAGACTCAAGAACCCAGCTGAGCATCTAATAAATGAAACTGAAGACTCAAGAACCCAGCTGAGCATCTAATAAATGAAACTGAAGACTCAAGAACCCAGCTGAGCATCTAATAAATGAAACTGAAGACTCAAGAACCCAGCTGGGCATCTAATTAATGAAACTGAAGACTCAAGAACCCAGCTGAGCATCTAATAAATGAAACTGAAGACTCAAGAACCCAGCTGAGCATCTAATTAATGAAACTGAAGACTCAAGAACCCAGCTGAGCATCTAATTAATGAAACTGAAGACTCAAGAACCCAGCTGAGCATCTAATTAATGAAACTGGAATTCTGTAATTAGTTATAGTTCTCTGTTTAGCATCAGGAAAATTCATTCAATGAGATTGGTACAAAAAAATAAACATTGAAGTATCAGCCAATAACATCATGAAAAGAAATGTGTCAAGGAATTTATAACAAGCTGCTTTTGTTATGGGATGAAAGTAGGCTTGAGGTAACAGTTGCTCTTCGTAGTACTCAGTATCACCTGTGTGTTACTGGGGATCAAACGTGAATCAAAGGATTGCAACACTGTGACCTACCATGCATGTCGTAAGAGGTGATTAAGGAGGGTTGGTGTAAGACTGGCTGCCTCACTCCAGATACAACTTGAGCAGCAAAACCCAACCAATCATAAACAACTCTAGAAATGGCTTGGCATAAGTTTGTATAGAGATGATGTTCCATTGAGAGATGAAAAACACCAGCAGTAGAATTCTCAGTATTATGTTTTTTTTTTCTGACCTCTGTTAAATTCTACATCAACACGTTTAGTCTCAAGCAAAGGGTGGTTTGTGATTGGCTCTCCCTCATGGATCCCAGCCCTCCCGCAATGTGTTCTCTAACCTTTCACATTTTGTCAGAGCATACTAAAGAAATCTGACTTCCCTTGTGTGCCAGTTCCCGTGTGTAGAAGCCTATTTAAAAGTAGTCCACTGATAAGTGCACAAATGTGTGTCACTTTCAGTGTGTGGTAGCCTCCTTAAACATAGTCCACTTAATGAGTGCACAAAATCACAATATGTGTCATGAGTGTGGGGTGGTTCCGATTTGCATTTGTTGACTTAGTTGTTTTGTCCTTTCCAGGTTTTTATTAAGAGAAAAACTATTCTGTTCAACAATGTTCATTATTCTGGTATGTCATTATTTAGGGATCCACAATCATTGCTGGATCAGGGTCCTAACACTATGAAGTAACAACCATTGTCATTCATAGCATTTATAGGTTTTCATATGGTTATGTATTGATTCTGGAGTACATATTTCTTTTGATATTAAATTCTCTAGGGATTAAGGTTCAATGTATTTGGTGAGAACCTCAAGTGTTATTGGTTCTTTGACAGATGATAGAGCTCCACGTGTCATGAGTGGGGGGGGGGGGTGTTGTGATTCCAATTTGCATATGTTGATATATTCACTCGCACACCTGAAATTATTATGCGCTTGATTCAGTTGCACATGCAGCTGGATATATATGTGTCATAGAAAAGGTACATGCTATTCAGATGTGCATTGTCACCCATATTTATTTAGATGTAGGTGGAAAAGATGTTAACTGCACCACTTGCTCATATACTGATAGCATATGTGTAGAATATTCTGCATGAATAGTATGAGGTGCTTCCTCTAATAAATACTTGATTTAACAGCTGTGTGATAATTTCCTACTCACCTCATATATGAATGCCTCTAGATGTGTTGACCAATATTCACTCTACACAAAATTCCACAACATTTCTTAATGACAACAATACAATGTATGAAGACTTCTTAACCAATATTCTCTCTACACAGAATTCCACAATATTCCTTAACGATAGCAACACAATGTATGAAAACTACTGAAGACTTCAAGAAATAACAGAAGTCGGGCATAATTTTGTCTAGTTATAACATTTCCATCATCTGCTGATTACAATTATCACATATGTATATCACGTCTATTCCTTCCACAATTATGCACACAATTATACTAGCAGATTCCTAGAAATATATATATTTTTTTTGCGCCTGCTCGCTTCAAACTCAAGCGTAGTTCATACACACTACTTTTTGTGGAGCTGGACTGAAATTTGCATGTGGGTTAGCTTTCCCTATTAACAGTGTCCCTTGCCAACGGGTGAACCCACTCCAACTTCAGAGGTACTTGTAATTTACGTCCCCAAGTCAAGAATGAGAGATCAACATTTTAGTCCAACTGTCTGTTGTAGGGGTTGAACCCCTTAACTCGGCATCAGCACACCGGATGTTTAAGAACATGTGTTCTTATCCATTTGGCCATGCTGACCTCCTTCCTGGAAATATGATTCTGATTAAACTTCATACTAACTAAGTAAACAGGCCGCAACTCAACATTTGTTGTGCTTGCTATTTGTTTACCCAACGGGTCACACCCGATGCATCTGCCTTGACAGATCTGCCCTGAATGGTCATGATCCAATATCAGGATTAGACTTGTCCCTTGTTTCACACCTGGTTTCACAAGTCCTGCATATTTCAGGGGATCTATACTTAAACCTACGCTCACGCTTGTTTGTTGTCTTCTACTAGACAGGCCATGACAATATGATTGAATCAGACAAATAAATACATTACATCATATGCCATGCTGGTAAACATGAGTGATTATGGTTCACACTCTCATACTATCAGAGAGTCTTGGGTCAGACTCGTTTTCTTGTCTAGATTATGCGATTTGGTCAGGCCATCAGCGTATTTATCTCTTTGTCTTCATCTTTTGTCATGAAGTTTGCCAACTGTGACTAAGATTTCAAGATTAAATGTCCTCATAATATGCTCAACAAATCCCAGACTGCCTACATGTAATTTCCTTAATACGTTTTTGGTTTTTATCTGCAACATCAAGGACTATCTCATTTGTTTTTCTATTCATGAATGGTATTCCATGCATTTTCTTCTGAAACCAACTTTCTGCTGCCGTTAGATGTTTCTCAGCATGTCAGATGACTGTCTAGATTCCACATGCAGGTAACAGTATAGGCTTTATATAACACTTTAACTCTGTTTAATATTTTAGTAGAGTATACTATCTGTTCCAGATGTATTGGTGTTACCTTTCCTAAGGAGTAAACTAGGCAGGCTGAGAGAGGGATCATGCTGCATAAGCAACACATGGTCTTAACAATTCAGCCCAGGCTTTGTGCTAAGGAGAAGTTCTCATGTCTGTTTTTAAGCACAAAAAGTCGAGTTGCTTAAAAGTCAACAGGGTTGACTTCATTGCACCGGGTATATCCCATATTGCTCAGTCTCTTTCCACAGCCAACTGCCAAAAGCGTCGCACAAACTCTGTAGCTCCAGCGACGACCCCCAGGAGTCTCCGAATAAATGCACTTGTGACCCGAAGGATGTGGCCAGGAACTGAACCCACAACCTTCGGAGCCCAAGTCAAATGGTTTGACCACTTCACCTTGGAGACTCCGAAATAACTATCTTCTGTCACGATGGCAAGGTGCCAGTACAGAGTATCCTATATTAAATCATTGAACATCATACAATTCTGGCTTGGTTACACTCAGAAGGAAGACAAGATTCAGTGCAAGAAATGAGAGCGTCCTCCAAAAAACTACATCACACAAACATGCCAGAATGTTGGGGCACATGTTTACACTGAGCTGAAGTGAGTTGCTGAGAACAGTGGAGGGACATGATCAGATGACCTCAACATTTGTCTTCAAACTACATGATCAGATGACCTCAACATTTGTCTTCAAACTATGATATTAAATAGTCTTACTTAGAGATATAATATATTAGGCTCTCATAACAATTGTATATATTTAATGTCAAAAATATTTGATTATTATGTAAATATATAGTTACATTTGTATATATGTCAGTCACTTACTTCTGTACAAAATTGTCAAAAGTTGGCCTAACTGCAAATCCTTTCCTGCGGATTTCAACAGTTTCAAGCATGCCTGTATACAAAAGCTGAAAGTAATAATAAAACAAATTTATCTATATGTAAATATAAATCATCATAAAATTGTAATAATCGTATATGCTAAATATTTTCTTGATTTGTCATTTTAAAGTTTAAATCTTTTTTTTTTTACTATTCAATTGCTTGGAATAAACCATAATCTCAAATTTTGTTTCCTGCACAAACTGTACTGTCTTCTGCCAATGTCCTTAGATTTTGACAAGTACGACTGTTTCATCTGGCCACAGAAAAGATCTTTCTGAGCTGTAATTGATACAGTGTTGTAGTGTGTTTCTGTAACTTCAGGTGCTTGCCTGTATGTATGTAGTGTTGTAGTGTGTTTCTGTAACTTCAGGTGCTTGCCTGTATGTATGTAGTGTTGTAGTGTGTTTCTGTAACTTCAGGTGCTTGCCTGTATGTATGTAGTGTTGTAGTGTGTTTCTGTAACTTCAGGTGCTTACCTGTATGTATGTAATGTTGTAGTGTGTTTCTGTAACTTCAGGTGCTTGCCTGTATGTATGTAGTGTTGTAGTGTGTTTCTGTAACTTCAGGTGCTTGCCTGTATGTATGTGGTGTTGTAGAATCCATCTTTAGCTTTGTTCATGGGTGGCTATTGGGTCTGCTATAATTTGTTTCCGAGTCTAAAGATAGTAACTTGTCCAGTCTTGTTAAATTGATTCTAGTCATCATGTGGTTGAACAGGTGACTCTCTAGGTGTATTTATTAGGTTTATTATTTGATAATTTATGACTGGAAAATCTGGTTATTGTGCCACAGTACCATCTTTGACCAGTTTGTCAGCCCCCTCATTTCCTCGTATACCACAGTGGGAGGGGATCCATTGCAGAACAGTTCTGTGTTGTTGACGTATTTGAGACAGTAGAATTAGTAGTTAAAGTAATAGCTAGGATAGAAATCAAAATATCAAATAAAAATCAAATCAAATCAACTTTATTTTAAAAGGGTCACAAATTGGGCACGCAGGCCCATCTTACACTCGGCCCTTCCAATCACTCATCTTTCGTTCATCAATGGTGCATTATACATTTACATAGGATGAAAAAAAAACATTGTCAAATGAATGTTGTAAACATAAACAATGCAAATTACCATGTTATGAGGCACATCTCCCACCCACCCACACATCACCCCACACACCCACCCACACACACTCCAAGGGACACATAATACCCCACCAACCGACCCATCCCCCTCCCACACACACTGCCCTCACCCGTTCCCCCAACCCACACACACCCACCACCCACACAAACATCCCCCACAACCCACACATCCTGCACCCACTCTCATACACATCCTAACCCACACACCCATCCCCCACTCACACATCCTCTATCCACCCACCCACACCCAACCAACCATTCCCCAACCACATCTCCATCGACACATTCCCCACCCACACACACATCCCCCACCACGCACCCACTCACATATCCCCAACCCATACACACACATCCCCATAGAAACATTTAGAGCAACAGCTGGAACAGAGTTATAAAAGTAATAACTGTCTGAGACTGAAGTAGTTAAAGTAACAGCTAGGACAGAAAGATTTAGAACAATAGTGTTGTTAGAGTAATAACTTTCCGAGACTGGAGTTAAAGTAATATCTGTCTAGAAGGATTTAAAGTAATACCTGTCTGGAAGGGAAGGAGTTAACGTAATAGCTAGGAAGCAAACATTTAGACAACAAAGCTATTAAACTCATCAATGTCTGACACAGAAAAAAATTAAAATAATAACTGAGACTGAAGGATCAATGTATACAGAATTGACTAGTACAATAAGAGTTAACTATTTCATAACCTGATATACAGCCAAGATGAAACAATAATATTGTATCATTGATTTTGTTACGATTAATTCAATAAATCAATCATGTGACATGCCGGAAAGCGTGGGCGGTCATGACTCGCCATTTCACTCGATCACCAGTGTCGTGGATCAGCTCAGTGTTCCTGTCTCGTCCATGCCATGTGGCCAAGCCATCCAGGTATTTTCCTCTCGGTCTTCCTCTTGGTCTGTTCCCTTCGATCTTGCCAGTTGTCACTAAGTTCTCCAATCCATTTCTTCTCATAACATGTCCAAAAAATTTTGACTGTCTACGTCTAATTTCTCTAATCAGTTTACGATGTTCATTTGTCTCCTGTAGTACTTGGTCATTTACGATTAATTACAATGTGATATATCTGTGTTTACTGAACTGACCTGAGCTCGAACATACTGGCTGTCAAGGTCACCAGGCTGCTTTAAGTGGTTGGGTTTCAGACACCTAACAAATATTGGAGTGGATGCAGTCATGCGGTCCATGAGTATTTTCAGTGAATTCTGAAATTTGAGTACACAAAACATGAATTTCATATACAATTTACCTGGTTGTATGTGTCCCATATGTTGCTAGTCTATGAAACTGAGTTATTATAATCACTATCATCATGTGCCACGCCGATAAGCATGGGCGGTCATGTTTCATCATCTCACCCGATCACCAGAGTCGTGGATCAGCTCAGTGTTCCTGTCTTAACCCTGCCACATGGTCAAGCCATCCAGGTATTTACTTCTCTGACTTCCCCTTGTTCTCTTCCCCTCGATCTTGCCAGTTGTCTTCAAGTTCTTCGATTTATTTCTTCTCATAAAGTGACCACCGGCTTCCTGGCCTAGAGGTTAGCGACTTTTCTCCGTAATCTCGTATACTCTCGTAGGTAACGTGACGATGGTAAGAATCAGCAGTGGTTCGAATCGCGTTGGCAACTTACGGGGTATGTGAGCCGGCCGCTCAGAAAGCAATAGCAAACTACTGAGTGTAATCTTGCCAAGAAATCAACAATCAGCTGAAAGATGCTGATGGTGACAGCGATGTCATGTAAAGGATATGCAAACATTTTTTAAAACATAAAGTGACCAAAAATTTTGACTGTCTATGTCTAATTTCTCTAATAAGTTTACAATTCTCATTTGTTTCTTGTAGGACTTGGTCATTATAATAGTAAGAGCTATTATAACAGTAAGAAATATTATAATAGTAAGTTATTATAATAGTAAGTTATAATAGTAAGTTATTATAATAGTAAGTAAAACATAAAGTAAAGGACACCAGTACCTGCCTGGAGTCATGCTGAGTGCTGGCCCTATATTTGTTGAGACCAGCTTGCACCCAGTGGGTGGTATGGTCAGTGGGTGGTGTGGTCAGTGGGTGGTGTGGTCAGTGGGTGGTGTGGTCAGTGGGTGGTGTGGTCAGTGGGTGGTGTGGTCAGTGGGTGGTGTGGTCAGTATTACACTAGTCACCTTTACTTCCCAGGTTGTTTCCTGGTATCCACTTTAATCTGGCTCAGCCTGGAAGCCCAGGTCAATATTTAAAATCTGCCTGGTAGAGATTTAAATACATCACCACTGGACTGGCAGGCAAGGACGCTAGCACTGCTCTACACTGCTCCCACTATAATGGTGGCAATAATGTCATGACAGTTTTCTGTCAGCCATGTTAGAATGTGATTAGCGCACTGGTTAATATACATTGGAATTTTTGATTCAATCTCCAGCAGAGCCAGGATTACATTCTTTTCATCCTGTACAGTTTTGAGGTTAACCTAGTTTTGTGAAAGAGGGACCAAAGAGGGAGAATTTTCAGGGATGGAAAACTGGTGGAGAAAAGAAATTGGTCAAAACACCTCATAATGCCATGATCTATCATTTGACATACTTAAGGCGGTATCTGTCACCTTACCTTTATAAATTAAATGCTAATTAATTAAAAAATATATTGATGTGAAGATTCTGATTGAGTATAGATACTGGTGTGTTCCTATTTTCTCTTAATGTAACAAGGAGAGACATGATAAGAAATGATGATATCAGGAAACAAGCTATATCCATGACAGCAAGTCATGTTATTTGGCCATGTTTCATGACTATTACAAGACAGTGTTTCATAAAAAAGCAATATTTTATATATGCAACTGAAATATAAATTAAAAAAAGGAAAAACGGCCTGCTCGCAAAAGTTTTATAAGTGGCATAAGTGAGACAATGAACTTCATAGTGAGTGAGGCAAATACCAGAACTGGTTCTAGAATGCTCTATATATTCTTGCTAACTGTAAGCAGCAAGTTGAGAAATACAAAATGGTGTCTGACATATTTTACTATAAAAAACATATTAAATAAATCAGAAAGCTGTTTACTCACAGAAACTAAGAACCTAGCTACACCTGAATGATCAGATTGTCTATTTATCACATAAAATACATCACATAAAATACATCACATAAAATACATCATTGTGTTACCTTAAACTGTCCCCCCACTGTAAGCTTTCTTGTAGCAGCATCTTCACTGACAGTCAAAGGTGTTAGATGTTTCTGTAAAAAATAAATAAAAATAGATACAATAAGCAATACAATTTACTGTTAACAGAAGCATATACTGTTGTTTCTACTTCATCACTGATGAATGATAGTATGCTAATTTCTAAGATGGGGATAGACATACTGAGAATTATTGACATTTGGAATTAAGCATTCCAACTTTTCGATAACTTCCTCCCTGTCAAATATTAAAGTAAATAAATGATTTAAGGTACATTGGGCATATGATGCTAGACCCATATTGTATAGACCAATCATCAGTCGGTGGGTCATGTGGTCAGTATCCTGCCAGCCTCCTTTACTTCCTGTGACATTTCCTGGTCCCCTTTATAGGCTGGATTGGCCTGGGAGCCCAGGCATCTAACCCATGACTACCAGCTGGCAGGCAAGCATCTGGCCACTATGTTACTGTCATCATCATTAAGTGCCATGCCAGCTGGCGTAGGCATTCATGACTTGCCACAGATCTCGGTTTTCGGTGTTCTGGATCAACTCTGCGACTGATACTCCTCCATGTCACCATCTCAATCCATCCAGCATCATTTCTCTTGGTTGGCCTTTGCCTCTCCTTCCCTCGATCTTTCCTGTCATCACGATGTTCCACAATGCCTCTCTTCTCATCACATGACCAAAGAAAGCTGTTTGTCTCTTTCTTATTGTTGTATATAATTTTCTAGTTTCATTAGCTTCATTCAGGCAGTCGTCATTTACTCTGGCAGTTTAAGGAATTCTCAACATTCATCTTAGGAACCACATCTCTGTTGCTTCCAATCTCTTCCTAATTTGTTAATTTTCATTCCCAGATTCACTGCCATACAGCAATACAGGTTCTATATAGCATTTCAGCATGCTCTTTCTTACATTAAATGATAGTGACTTATTGTATAAGATACTTTTCATTTTTTGAAATGCAGCTTTTGCGTCCTCTATTCTGCTTCTAATCTTTGCTGTGCACCTTCCATCTAATGTTATAAATACCCCTAGGTATTTAAAATTATCCAATTGGTTAAGAATGCTACTGTGGCTATGTCAAATCCTTCATCAAATCACATTAAAAAACTGCAATGAAATAACAGGCACTCTTCTATAGCTACTGCTTGCAGTAGATGATTTGGTCAAAGGTTAGTAAAGTATTATCCATTTAGAAACCCATGACTTGTATAGACATTTCACAAACAACCACTGTTATACACAAAATTAAATTAGAGTGTTGACAGTGAACTATCTAAAAATGTATCCGTATCATGTGTTGGTGTGTAACAGTAGATCACATTCATGTTGCTTTCTTTTTTTGTGTGGTTCTTAATATTGCTGTTATGTTTCAAAAACTCACTCCTTTCCACTCTATTAGCACTTTATCCACCTCTTAAAATAAATTTAGGGTCATTTCTGAATTATTAGGGGCACTTTCCTCTGTTTGACTTGAGAAAAGCATTGTTTCACTTGTGTTTAGAAGCTTTTTGTTGCTTAATTCCATCTTATTTTGTGTAATCCCAAAATGTTAATCTAATATTTCATTTCCTCTACCAACTTGTGCTGTCGTTTCCATATCATACATAGTTCTAACATTCCAGATGCCAATTCTGAAGATTTTCTTAGCTGAATGGTAGTAAGTCAGTGATCAAAACTCCTTGTGACTTTCTCTGCAACACACATAATACATCTTATAGATGAGCTTTCTTTCATCTTGGTTGGCTGAGTTATTCTTCTGTCCTTATCTTAAGACTTCTTAATGTTTGATTGGATTTTGAAGATGCGGTTTTCTACAGTATGGTGTAACCAGTTCCACACAATTGCTCTTTATTTGACCCTCACATGTTCCACACAATTGCTCTTTATTTGACCCTCACATGTTACATGGTCGATTACAGTGTTATTATTCTTTGCTTTCCTTAAGGCCCCCCAGTAACACACAGGTAAATTCAACAAACAACTACCAGTTTATTTGGCAAACCATCTCTAGGCTCTAGGCCTATTGTACAGACAGATCACTGCTATAAAAGACCTTTAAGGTTATGTTCTATTTATTGCTATAAAAAAAATTACTGTTATTTTATTCTGCTATTAACACATTATTAGAGAAGAAACTTAAAGGAAACTTGTTTTTATTTACATATTTTCCAATGAGGACAATCTACCAGAACCACTGTATGTGACTTCTAGATTTTTAACTCCAAATATGGTCATGACACTGTATACAGATAGCCTTCATACTTACTGTTTGATTAGTGATCAAGAATACAATTGCAGCTTTATCACAACTATGACAGACAATTATGGCTCCTATATATTTTGCAATAAACCTCTTCCCTCTCCTCTTTTCACCACCATACACACACATTCATTTACACACACACATGCACACCTGTAGTGTCCTTGAATTTATTCTAAAAGCATCTGTTATCTATTTGCCAGTAACATGGTAAACTACGAAATTGTAAAACAAGAAATATATATACTTTTATTTTAAAAATCAACTATAAATTAATAATGAAAGCAATAAGAAAAACATACTTTTTTGATTATTTTAGACTTTCCTTCAATATGCAATGCAAGACTGCCAGTTCTAGTAATGTGGCCTGTGAAATTTAACAAAATAATAATTATATATTGTAACAAACATAAATATATAATTGCAACATTATTAAATGTTCTGACTTCTGTATACCCACCCCAAAAGCAAACTAAGGAGCATACATACGATACCTATATGTTTCAGCAGACAATCTCTTTGATTCTTTGACATATCTGGAGAAGTATGCTCCAATTATGAAGTGAAATCACTGCAAAGGACAGAGCTTTAACCACATGAAAGCTGTCTTTGAGGCCCTTTTCTCACAGATAGAGAATATTGCTATCTTAGCTAAATCACTGTCCATTCCATTTGCTCAAGATTATACTGGGCGATGTTGAGGTGATCAGATCAAAATACTTTAGCTGTTAACCTGATAATTACATCCCAGAACCACCTCTCATAACAATTTTATTAACAGGAGTCTCTATGGTGAAATGGTTATGCCACCTGCCTTGTGCTCTGATTGTGATGGGTTCGATTCTGGCCTATGTTGTTAGGTTCACAAGAGCTGTTTTCTTAGAGATTCATGGGGGCCATCACTGGAGCTACAGAGTTCCTGCTGTGTGCAGGCCGTCCTGCAGAAAGAGACTGAGCCATATGGGATAAAATCAGATACAATGAAATCAATCTTCTTGCCTTTTAAACCCTTGTTTAAGTTATACAAAAACAAGAATCTGAACATGGAAACAGTGTAACAGGTTTGTTTCATCATTGACCTCTGGTTATTTTGCATGACTACATGTTAACTCATTACATTTAAACAAAGTATAGAAGAAATCATGTTTACAATTGTTTCAATATTTTTACATTAAGATTACATGTTTATAACAGCACTTGCTACCAAAAGCACTAGAAATGACCTATGTATTACAAACTCCTTTTTTAAAACAAAAGAGATGCATAAGGTCACATGGAAACATCCAAGATCCAGCCATTGGCATCAGCTGGACTTCATTATCACACGGAGACAACATCTGAACCATACATCATTAACTCGAAGTTACCACAGTGCTGACTGTGATACAGATCATTCTTTGGTTGTTGCAAGGGTTAGACTGAGACCAAAGAGAATCTACACTGCTAAACACAAGTCTAGCCCCAGGATTAATATTACTAACACTCACGATCCTGGAAAGTGCTTTGAATTTCAACAGCAACTTGAAGACGCTTTCAATGATACATCAGAAAATTGTATAGTAAATGATAAATGGAGTAAACTTAAGGAAACTATTTATAAAACAGCGGTAGGGGTTTACGGCACTGTGGATCATAAGAGGCAGGACTGGTTTGCGGCAAACAGCCAGATACTGCAGCCCTTGATTGATAAAAAGAAGATAGCTCTCTTAAGAAACAAGGAAAGACCAACGCGTAACACTCTGAGTGAGCTGAAGCAAGCGAGGAAGGATGTACAAAAGGCTGCCATGCAGTGTGCGAATGACTATTGGATCAAGTTATGTGAGTCCATTCAAATCGCAAGTGATAAGGGAAACATCAGAAGCATGTATGAAGGGATAAAGAAATCCTGTGGTCCAATGACCAAAAGAAGTGCACCGCTGAAAACCTTGACTGGAGAAATCATCACTGATAAGAAACAGCAGATGGATAGATGGGTCGAGCACTATTTAGAGCTTTACTCAAGTGAGACCAAGCTAGCGGATGATGCCCTCAACGCCATAGAGGCCCTGCCAACCCTTGACCACCTGGACACACTTCCCACTATAGCAGAAGTTAAGTGTGCTATAAATGAGCTTGCATCTGGCAAGGCTCCAGGTAAGGATGGGATTCCAATAGAGGTGATCAGGAGTGGGCAAGACACACTCGCTCTACAGATCCACCAGCTAATAGAGCTATGCTGGCGAGGACAAGTCCCACAGGATTTCAAAGATTCAAACATCATAACGCTGTACAAGAACAAGGGAGATCGGAGCGACTGTAACAACTATAGGGGTATCTCACTTCTGTGTATTGTTGGGAAAGTATTTGCCAGAATTGTCCTGCACAGACTTCAAGTTCTGGGAGATCAAGTCTACCCCAAATCACAGTGCGGCTTCCGTCAGAACCGGTCTACCATTGATATGATATTCTCATTGCGACAGATGCAAGAAAAATGCCGGGAACAAAATCAGCCACTATTTATTGCCTTCATCGACCTCACAAAGGCATTCGATTTGGTCAGTCGTGAGGGTCTGTTCAAAGCACTAAAGAAGATTGGCTGCCCACCAACTCTTCTGTCCATTGTGGAATCGTTCCACACAGGCATGAAGGGTATAATCAAGTTTGATGGCTCAACTTCAGAAGAGTTTGAAATCAAGAGTGGAGTTAAGCAAGGTTGTGTACTAGCCCCCACCCTCTTTGGGATATACTTTTCACTTCTACTGAAATATGCCTTTTGTGATCAGGATGACGGTATATACATTCACTCACGCTCAGATGGTGGCCTCTATAATGCTCAGAGATTGAAGGCCAAGACCACAATTAGCAGGGTACTAATCAGAGAGTTGCTTTTTGCGGATGATGCTGCGATTATGACCCACTCTGAGGAAGAATTACAACATCTACTATCATCATTCTCCAATGCTTGTTCTGAATTTGGTTTAACAATTAACAAAAAGAAGACACAGATTATGTCACAAGGTGCACATGATGTACCATCAATCTTTATTGACGACGCCGAACTGGAGATAGTAGACCATTTTACATATCTAGGATCAGAGGTAAATAGCAAATTATCCCTTGATCAGGAAATCAACATCAGGATTGGCAAGGCAGCAACAACAATGTATATGTTAGCAAAAAGAGTCTGGGAGAACAGGAAGCTTACTGCCAAAACAAAAGTCCTTGTCTATCAAGCCTGTGTCCTTAGTACTCTTCTTTATGGCAGTGAAACCTGGACAACTTACTCACGCCAAGAGAAACGTTTAAACAGCTTTCATATGCGGTGTCTGCGAAGAATACTTGGTATTAAGTGGTAAGACAAAATCACAAATACTGAAGTATTGGAAAGATCAGGTTGTGTGACGGTGTATTCCATGCTCAGTCTTCGTAGACTTAGATGGATAGGACACGTTAGGAGGATGGATGATGGTAGAATACCAAAGGACATCTATTTTGGTGAATTACAGACGGGTAGGAGATCTCAGGGTCGGCGTCTACTACGATACAAAGATGTGTGTAAGCGGGACATGATTGATACAGGCATTGATAATGCACATTTGGAGCACGTCGCCGCTGAACGTGATGCATGGAGGGCAACTATCAGAAATGGAATAAAGACAAAGGAGAAAATGATTGCAGATAAAGCACACACAGAGCGTGAGAGACGTAAGATGGTGCAGAAATGGAATAAAGACAAAGGAGAAAATGATTGCAGATAAAGCACACACAGAGCGTGAGAGACGTAAGATGGTGCAAAATGGTGGAAGTGACCATATTTTCACATGCACCTACTGTGGGCAAACATTTGGCAGCAAGAATTGGCCTTACCAGCCACACTCGCCACCGCCATGGATCGTAGTTATTAAGCCTTTTTGAAGCACAATATACCAAACTATCGTCTGTCAAGATGGAAAGGTGCCAATGAATGCTACCATAAATAATTATACAGCTACTGCCTTCCAGTTGAAACATGAAGTTCACACCAGGTAATAAAGGTATCATCAAGTAATAAAGGTATCATCAGGTAATAAAGTTAACATAAGGTAATAAATTTGATATCAGATATATACCCTTGGAAAGGATTATATGAAAAAGAATATACCTTTAAAGATTGTCTTGATAAGCACATTGTTGCTGGTTTGCAACAGATCACTGATACCAGGTGGCAGTGTGTCTCTGTTCTTTTCTAGCCACTTGTCAGCTGTGTATGTCACCTAGGAAATGATATCATGAAAGCTCATCTAAGCAATGTCAAATGAGGCATCAGAATGTAGCAGATACTTTGCAGAATATCATTCTGATCAAGACCCTCTGGAAAGACTTAATCTTTCACAAATTCTCTCAGGAAAGACTTAATCTTTCACCAGTTCCCTCTGGAAAGACTTAATCTTTCACCAGTTCCCTCTGCAAAGACTTAATCTTTCACCAGTTTCCTCTGGAAAGATTTAATATTTCACCAATTCCCCCTGGAAAGACTTAATCTTTCATCAGTTCCCTCTGGAAAGACTTAATCTTTCACCAGTTCCCTCTGGAAAGACTTAATCTTTCACCAGTTCCCCCTGGAAAGACTTAATCTTTCACCAGTTCCCACTGGAAAGACTTAATCTTTCACCTTAATTTCTTAACCTGTTTCATGCACTTGTATGCCCAAGGTGTGTGTCTTTAATGTCCTGGGTTCAACTTCATGTTGGTCAACCTCTGCCTCTCGTTCCAAGAACCCAGCCTTCTAATGCTGTTCTTTCTAAGCCTTTGTGACATTTAATGTGGCAATTTTAACCCACCCAAGATATAGCAACATTATAAAGCTTTGACAAGTCTGGTCTTGAAACTTGCTTCTTGATACCATTGACAAATTGCTTATGATATTTCATGCATGCTACTAATCATCTCCTATCTAAAAGATCAAATTATATAAATCAGAATGCCTTTTGCAAAGGTTAAAGTTCAAACTAGCCTTTGGATTCCTTTGGTATGCTTCTGATGTAGTTGTGTGCACAGATTCAGAGAAGACAATAGATCTCATTACTATTTCTGGACCAGAAGTCATGTGTACAAGTAGTGCATGCTTTAAACCCCTCGACAGGTAAAAATCACAAAGAGTAGGCATAAAGGCTTTTGCGCTGGCAGAATTGTTTGGAAAGAAAATATACAATAAAACATGAAGGTTACAATGAATGTGCTACTTTTAGGTGTAGTAAGTAAGTTAACTAAGTTAAGGATCCTTTAGCATGCTTCGAAGCATATTGGGCCTATGGTCCTAGCCCTATATTTATATTATAGACCAAGTGTCACTCGAGTAATGTCAATATCACACTGGCTGCTTGTACTTCCTATGCCATTTACTGGTACCTGTTTAAGACTGGATCAACCTGGAAGCTAAAATCCACCTGAATGGGAATTTGAACACATGGTCGACCACTGGACAGGCAGACAAGGCTACTAGCCACTGCATGACTGCAGCCCCATCTTAGGTGTAGTAGTTTGTATTTAGGTGCAGTGTAAATGTAATGCTATAGCAGTAACTTGGATGGTTTTAGAACAATCTTACCTTGCCAGCATAATGGTGAATGGAGAATACAGCTTGATTGGTTTGCTGTGACTTGTTGAAATACTGATTTCCTGTTAACGACCTGGTTAGTTTATCTACAAAGGACTGATCTGTGCCCTAAGGTAATCACAAGAAAAATAAAACAGGTTAGGCTACTCATGGAAATAGCAAAAGACAAGGTAATATGAAAATCGCATATATTTGATATTCTTCATTTATCTTATAAACTGTTTTTTTTTAAATGCTGCTATGTTTGTTTCTCCATAATACTTTTATTTCTTTTCTGCATATGGTTTTAGGTCTCTTCCTATTTCATTTGCCCTGTGCATTCCAGGAGAAGACTTTCTACTGATACTGTTATCAGATTTTCTCAGTGTGTGTTCTATCCAGTGCTAACTTCTTTTCCTCATCTCTTGATGTGCTGGAATCTGTTTATTTCTCTCCTTAAGCTCAACATTAGTGATTCTGTCACACCATTTTAATCATTCTATTTTGTAAAGGCACTGTTTAAAGAATGTTTGCAGTTTCTTAGTACTTGTTTTGGTTACATTCCATGTTTCTGATTCATACAGCAGTACTGATTTAATGTTACAGTTAACATTTTAAAGTTTGGTCTCAAATTTTCTAGTGCTAATGAAAGTGCCTCTTGCCGGTTGTATTCTTATTTGTAATGTCTCATTCCCCCCATCATTGCTACCTAAATTGTTTATGATTCCACCTCTTGAAGATATATGTGCACTGCTCAAATGTGTATGATTCCACCTCTTGAAGACATATGTGCATTGCTCAAATGTTTATGATTCCACCTCTTGAAGACATATGTGCACTGCTCAAATGTTTATGATTCCTCCTCTTGAAGACATATGTGCACTGCTCAAATGTTTATGATTCCACCTCTTGAAGACATATGTGCACTGCTCAAATGTTTATGATTCCACCTCTTGAAGACATATGTGCACTGCTCACATGAAGGAATTCCTCAGCAGCTGCATACTGTAACCAACTGCTTGTTTGGCAAAAATGTCAAAAATTAGAAAAGTGACCTACAGCAGATATTTATAGCAAATACATTTCTTATAAACACAGTTGTGTGCTATTTGGCAGCAGACCGCGTTGCACTGGTTTTTTATGAAATGATATGGGTGTCGGTCGCTCAGAAAGCAATGGCAAACTACTGAACGTAAACTTGCCAAGACATCGACAACAGCAAAAAATGCTGGTGTTGACTGCAAACGTCCTGTAAAGGATATGCAATTAACTTTTTAAAGATTTCTTATCTGCTCAAGAAATTAAGCAGATGTGACATTGTTGATCGTGTCCCTCCACAGCCTCCTGTCTTGTGTACTGCCAGTCTTTTCTGATACCAAGATTTTTCCATGCAATTATGTCAACTTATTCCCAAGTGATGTGATAATATACACAGATGGGTTGTGGGTTAGAAGTAAGTGGAGTGGGTGGGGCTTAATTGCAAAGGTTAAGGGATATGTTTAAAAAAATGAGAGTCTGGCGTATGATATCACCACTTCCAGGAAGAGAAAGAAGGTAAAGGCTATAACAGTGGCATTCTGATGGCTGGAGAGTAGTACAGCAAACATTGCTGTTTGTAATTGGCTCGCAGAGCAGCTACATAAAACAGAAAATTTTCTTCCATGTAGAGTGCTTGTATGCTCAACAAGACAAAGGTCAAGACCATATTATGGATATTCTTCTCAGGGCATGTGTATGTACAAGGAAATTAACAGGACGATGGACTGGCTGCTGCTACTCCTTTGTGTGATGAGCTACTTTATAACAAGGCTGATGCAGTGAATACTCTTAGGACTGATGAAACATTACAGCAAAAAAAAAGACAGCGTATCACATCTAGAGGGGCTGATTCAGTGCAGAGTGACCAGAGGGTCTGGATGACACTCAACGCATAGGGGAAAATGCAGGTGGATGTATTAGGCTACCACTAAAACCATCAGCATGGAAACTCTTCATTGGCTACTGAAGAATGGGAATGGAGCACTTGTGGGAATGTTCAGAGTGCCATAAAGTGTGTCATACTCATATTCAAAAATGCTCATACTCATTTTAAACTGAATAACCTGATTTGACACAGCATGGTAACGTACCTTTGGAAACTGACTCTCTTCATCCAGCAATGAAAGCACACCAATGGGCTTGGCAAGAAACATATCCTTGAAAAGATCAATAATATCTGTGTCAGAGGTAATGAGTGAGGTCATGTCAATCACATTCACAATGTCACATTACAAACCTCTTACAACTGGGAATTGTTAGTCACACATAGATTTTAACTTACATCTCTTACAGCCATGTTAGACTCACAGATCTTAACTTACATCTCTTACGACCATGTTAGACACACAGATCTTAACTTACATCTCTTAAAGCCCATGTTAGACACACAGATCTTAACTTACATCTCTTACAGCCCATGTTAGACTCACAGATCTTAACTTACATCTCTTACGACCATGTTAGACACACATATCTTAACTTACATCTCTTACAGCCCATGTTAGACACACAGATCTTAACTTACATCTCTTACAGCCCATGTTAGACACACAGATCTTAACTTACATCTCTTACAGCCCATGCAAGTGACACACAGATCTTAACTTACATCTCTTACAGCCCATGCAAGTGACACACAGATCTTAACTTATATTTCTTACAGTTCATGTTATACACACAGATCTTAACTTTCTTCTGTTATACCACATGTTAGTGACACACAGATCTTAACTTACATCTCTTACAGCCCATGCAAGTGACACACAGATCTTAACTTACATCTCTTACAGCCCATGCAAGTGACACACAGATCTTAACTTATATTTCTTACAGTTCATGTTATACACACAGATCTTAACTTTCTTCTGTTATACCACATGTTAGTGACACACAGATCTTAACATTCTTCTGTTACACCACATATTAGTGACATGCAGATCTTAACTCATGTCTCTTGTATGACAAGCTAGTAACCAACCTAGGCCCTTGCCTGGAAGGCCATCTCTTGTGCTGAATCATGACCTGATTACATCCTATCATGCCTCAATGGAGATAAGGCGGTCTAGTCACAGTCTTGGAGAAAGGAAAGAGAGCATTGAAACACAACCCCATTGAGATGGCATTGGGTTGGGAGAAAACAATCTGTACACCAAACTCTCTCCAATAGATGGAAGTCTCTTGCAGGGCCTAGACAATCTGGACATGACTGCAGTGGACTTTAGAGTTAAAACTCAAGTTCTCAGAGATTCACATTCAACCAACCAAAACATGAGGGAGACATAGATGCAGATTTCCTGGTGGTAACAGAGGTATTGAACAAAGGCAAGCTAGAGTGATACGATAGGCTCGAGAGAGACAACCCAAAGTCACCACAACTCTTCTTCTTCATCATCTTTCGTTTTCTTGAAATTTGTCTATATCTGCAATTTTGTCTTTTGTATGAATGTAACTGTCTTTTTTAGTTCACTCAGTGATCCATAGAGTTCACCTGCAACTTTTGTTTCTTTAGGCCAGAAGGTTTATCTAGATATGTCATATTTTGGGAGTCTTGGAGTATGTGATCTGCTGTCTGCGGTGCCAATCCACATGTGCACATGGCTATTTCACCAATATTAAACTCTTATTGGCTGGGAACAACCAGAAGATAATCAATACCCCAGTAGTTAGACAAGATAAGACACCAGTTTGCATAGTTCTCTGATGATATATGATAAATATAGATATTGTCTCGTTAAAGCAAAACTTGGGAATCATTGTTGCCAGATGCTTGCCTGCGGAACTGGTGGTTTTGGATTCGATCTGCATCAGAGCGGTTTATCCAGCCTAAAATGTATACTTAGAAATGTTTTAGAAATTAAAGGCAGACAGCATGATGCACTGAGTGCATTTGATCTTTAAAATATTGTTTAGCCTCAAATGCTGAATGTGCCTTCATGCATGTAAAAGAGACCTTTACATTTTTACGGCAAAAACTTTTAAAAAAAAATTGAGGAAAGAGTGATCCAGATTAACTGTGACGGGACAGCCCCGGCAGCATCCGAATGACACAAGTTAAAAAGGAATTAAAGAGCCCACAATATTTTTCTATCATTCTCTAAATGAATAAACGTCCACCAGAAAATGATAGAAATGCAAGAGGATTGAAAACAAGAGAAAAATCCATTTTGACCACGCACGCCCCATCATTTCTGTAATGCTAGGTCTGAGAAAGCTTTGATGTCCAGATCAAACGTAAAACCCAGACACCACGGCACCAGTCGGCGGGTGCTATCAAAGGTTGAAAACTCACTGTTTTCAGTACCAGGGAAGAGAAAGACGACAAAGTGTGAAATCTAGGCTGGGGACTGATACATCGCGGAGCCAGTCAGTTGAGATTGACGTGTTGGTTTACAAGCCTGCGGTTGGAATAGGGACTGACACCTAACACCTTATGGTTAACATGACCTAACGTGTAAACCAGCCACGGCAGAATGGGGGATAAGAGGGTCAGCCAGACCCGTCTGAAATAACACATGCGGTAAAAGTCCAGACTTTGGGGAGTCGGGACAACGTCTGTAGTGGCCACCACAAAGGAGCAATTAAGACCAGATGCTTAACACCTCTCCGCAATACTACGGGGCAAAGTAGGAACACATGGCTGACACATTCCTGCCAGCAACCGGGAAGGCTTGTTTTAACAACAGATTGGTATGTAGTTATGACGCAACGTCTATTGCATCGCTAGCGAAGCATGTTTTATTGTTTCAGGCCATGGTGGGGCATCGGTCAATTTGATTGACAGATGAAACTACCCTTCACAGGAAAGGAGGAGGGGTGAAAAGAATTTGGCACTTAATGCATCGGGGTAAATCGTCCTACATGAAAAATAGGTGGAGCTAACAGGAACTTGGACATAGTAATTAGCTAACGTGGAAACTAGCCAGGGATGAAGAGAATAAAACTACAAGCAAGGCCAGCAAGACTTCAGATGCATTTACAATGGCATTCTTAGGATACCTACTGGAGAAATATTAACATTTCGTTCTGTTGGACTTCTGTACGAAGTCGTATGACAGGATTTCCTAGCTATAACCCAGGTAATACCATTACTCTGATTAGTTTGTCTGCTAGTCTGAAGGCTTGTGTAGTTTCTTGTTCTGCATATTCTCCCAAACTTTACACTGGTGGATTTTCTTTGTACTTAATGTTCCAGTTCTAGCTTTGCGATTTCACTGAGAACTATTTTCTTCTTTCATTCACCACTTGGTTGTCTAATTTGTTGTATGTGATAATTTGGAGAAATCCAGTATCCAAGCTACATGAGCGTGTGGCTTATGCATGTACAGGAGATACATTTAGATTCATCCTGTATGATGTTAAACATTTGGGAAACTGACTACTTAGGAGAAATTCCTGAGAGCTACCAGTCTCTTGATAGCGTCCAATTAACATTGATTATTTGGACCAACACTTTGAGTGCCTACCAAGATTGTGGGGAAACCACTTGGTTTGAGGAATGGCACCAGTTCACCGTGTCTGCATGATGTCTGCATGAGGACAGACATGACTTAGGACATTCAATATCCCAGGCAGATTCAGGGAAGGCATTTAATGTTCGACAGGACTGTGCGACCAGCCCTTCCGACAAGACAGTATGAATGAATCAGAAAGGGAAAGAGTAAGTGAGGTGAACTTATATGGGAAACACCCCATTACATAAATGTATGTGTTGAATGTATGTTTTGAGCTATAGATGTTCTAAATGGTTTTATGAATATATACATATATATTTATTTATTTAGAACTGATATATGTTTATGTAACATGCCATCATCTATCATCATACCATCATATATTATGACTTGAATGTATGTTTATATGAATGTATAGACATATGTGTTTGAGATGTGTAGATGTAGATACTACCCATCTCCGTTCGTTTCATTCCAGATCTCTTAGGAGCAATGGACAGTCAACAACCCATATCCGAAAGTGACTTAGCCTTGTGAAGGGACCACTTTGGACTCCTTCAATCTGACAGTGAACTGCGTCTCACTGGGGGAAGCATGACCTATGTGACCTCTTAAGTTACGTATACCATATCATCATCATCATCATATGATCATCAATAGCAATAATAAACACAGTTGTTGTATTTTAAACTCAGTTGTCTGTATAATTCTAAATGTTTATAAATGTTTGTGTAGCGTAATCAAGTACACACATTATATCATTTAGTGGGGGTTCGCACACATTGTCCAGAAGGGGGAAGTTATGTCAGGGAGGGACCTTGCCTATGCAGTCATAAGTAACCAGATTACGTTACATAGCTTAACTCCTCCTTTCTCACTTCTGGTGATACCAAGTACAGCCACATCTATATAGATATATTCTATCTTCAACGAGCCACTTCTTGGCTGTTTTCTTGAGTATCAGGGACAGTGTCTTAAATCAGCATAAAAGACACTAGTTCCATGTTTTCTCTCTGGGATCTGGGGTGGTAATTAGTCCCATCTGACAGAGGTAAGGGATCTCACACTGCATCCAGAACTAACCACCAGTAGAAGAAAACGAATTTGGCTGAGTGGTTGCCCATCTGGGATCTAACCCCAGACAGTTGGTGACATGATCTTTAAAATATTGTGTAGCCTCAAATGCTGAATGTGCCTTCATGCATGTAAAAGAGACCTTTACATTTTTACGGCAAAAACTTTTAAAAAAAAATTGAGGAAAGAGTGATCCAGATTAACAACAAAATACAATGATCCTTACCAACAATGGCTTGTTGTCCACAAACTTGATTTCATGCCAATCAATACCTTCCTTCTGATACTCCTCTTGCTCCATCTTGAAGATATGTTGATTAAAGAAAAACTGCAACTGTTCATTGGCCAAGTTGATACAGGCTTGTTCAAAGCTGTTCTTTCCACCATCTTTAGCAAAGTCCTCAAATCCAAAAATGTCTAGGATACCTGGCATTAACCAGTACACAGATAGTTACAGCATTTTATTTTCTACTGTCACAATAATGACACTGATGATTACAGCATCTAAATGTCTACTGTAGCAATTATTATGCACAGATAGTTACAGTATCTTATTTCCCACTGTAACAATCATTACTTTTAAAGTTAATGATACTTCTGTAAGGGGTGGAGTGACACAAAGGCATAGTGTTCATCTGTAGCTCAGAAAGTGCTAAATCCAAATCACATTATAAAGTAAGGTAAAGCACCCTTTAACACAACTTGAAATATTTGGATATATGGTGCTAGCCCCATAGTTTTAATACACTGTCAAAAACTGTCATCTGCTGCATATAGTACCTTGCGATGTGGGACAGGAGAGTTTTCAGCCAAGGGTTCCTGGTTAGGGCAATTGCTGCAAACATCAAACATCTACTGTGCAGGTTAGAGTTTTCTTTTTTCCCCCAACAAAAAAAAAATCCACATCTTACAGAGGATGTGAACTCGGCTCTCTCAAAAGGAGAACCTGGCATTCTTGTTACTTGGCCAGACGCTCTTCCTTTGATAGACTAATTAGCTTAATCCTAAGATAATGGATCTGATGTCAAGCTTTCTTGGATGAGCAAAACAAGAAAGGGAATCATGTGTGCTCTCTCTTTTGTCTCTTATCCTCCATTAGAGTTCATCCCTCTTCAACCAGCTCACTCCAACCTACCCTATCTTTTGCTGTCTCATACAGCTGTGTTTATGTCCTTCCTATATTATTCATCTGTCTCTTTCTTTACTATGTATTTTTAGACCTCTCTCTATTTCATTTGCTCCATGGGTTCAAGGCAAAAGACTTTCTAGTTCATGCGTGCCTTGTTGCACATTTTAAAGATCCTTTGACAGCTGAGAATCATATAGAGGTGGTCATAACAGATGGCAGCCCTGGTAACATTTGTGAACAATTCTAACAGCTTCCATTTTAATTATATGGACATGAAAGTAAAGTAAATCCACATAAATTTTAAGATAATACGTTTTATAGACTGGACTTTGAGGTTGACCCAGCCTAACATTGGTACCATGAAATGTCTTGGGTAATAAAGGCGGCTGACACAATACTGTTCACATCACCCACTGAGTGATGTTTGGTCTATACAAATGTAGAAGAGGAATTATTTGTGTTTGAAATAAAAATATTCACAAATAGGTTTGTAAATGACATAAAATAAAATAAATGAAACCAGTAGTCTGCAGGAAAAAGTAAATTAAATATATTATGAAATATGCTTACCGATTTCACAACAATTTGCACTTTGAGCTTGACCATTATGTGAAAGCAAATGATTAATCTTGTTGACAATCCACCCAAATAAGCGTCCATAGATATTCTTTGCCATGGCATCTCTGGCATCTGCTCAGAAAAACCATTTCTGATCATTCTAAACATAAATACCATGTTTTCATAAAGTATAAGAGTAAATGAAGAAACATGATTGGTGGCTCCATCAAAACAAAATCCTACATTTATTGTATTGTTTACTTTTTTACAAACCTCTTATTAGTTTATCTAATTGCACCTTTTTAGTTATGTATTTTTTTATGATAACAAAATTGTTCTGCTTTTTCTTCAGGTTTTCACTTCTGTGTTTCACTGCCATTTCATGCCTTATTATAAATAATGTTGCTTTTCACTGAGTTTGTTCTATTTAATATCATGTCTTCTCCCATCAAGTCACAATCTGGATTTTGTGATACTAGCATGAAATGCTGGTCTAGTCATCTTTGTTGTTAGCACAATCATTTACTTTATACACAAATTTTAGCCATCAGAATGCAGCTGTGTTGATTTTATCATGTATAAGGGGCAGTCAGTAAGTATGTTACAAAGTGATATTTTAAAAATTAATTAACTAAGAACTTGAACACCATTTATTATTACACTTTACTTTTCCTCTTTAGATCTTGAAATAATTTCCATCAATTCTGATACACTTATCCCATAACTGTTTCAAAATCTGCAGCAGTGAAGTATGTACACCATCGTGTCAGCAATGTTCATACTTCATTTTCAAACTCTGCAGTATATATCAAACGTCCACCCCTGAGGTGAGCTTTTAGTGGACCAGACAGCTGTCACTGTCATTGAATGTAAGAAAGAGAGTGCTGAAGTGCTATACAGAACCTGTATTGCCGTAGTGCAGTGAATCTTGGAATGTAAATGAACACATTAGGAAGAACATGGAAGCAACAGAGATGTGGTTCCTGAGACGGATGTTGCGAATTCCTTGGACTGCCAAAGTAACTAACAATGATGACCTTAAAGAGGCTAATGAAATGAACATTACACACAACAGTAAGAAACAGACAAACAGCTTTCTTTGGTCATGTGTTGAGAAGAGAGGCATTGGAGAACATCATGACAACTAGAAATATTGAGGCGAAGATAGGCAGAGGCAGACAAAGAGAAATAATGCTGTATGGATTGAGACGGTGGCATGGAGGAATATCATCAGCAGAGTTCATCCAGAAAACCAAAGACTGAGATCTGTGGAGAGTCATTAACGCCTATGCCAGCAGGCATGACAATTAATGATGATGATGAGCTGTTCAGTTATCTCCTGGGTTTATGAAGCTGTACGTGGTTTGGCATTGTCATGATAGTGCAGTACTTCTCTAGTGGGTATACCCAAGGTCATGATAGTGCAGTACTTCTCTAGTGGGTATGCCCAAGGTCATGATAGTGCAGTACTTCTCTAGTGGGTATGCCCAAGGTCATGATAGTGCAGTACTTCTCTAGTGGGTATGCCCAAGGTCATGATAGTGCAGTACTTCTCTAGTGGGTATGCCCAAGGTCATGATAGTGCAGTACTTCTCTAGTGGGTATGCCCAAGGTCATGATAGTGCAGTACTTCTCTAGTGGGTATGCCCAAGGTCATGATAGTGCAGTACTTCTCTAGTGGGTATGCCCAAGTGTTTGTTTTTCAACAGAACTTCACAGTAGGATGCAGCGTTCACATTCTCATTTTTCTTCTTGAAATGAGCCAACAACACTCCTTCAGAACTTGAAAACACTGTAAGCAGAACTTTCTCTGCTGAAAGTTGATTGTCTTGGCAGAAGGTGATGACGGATCATTAGATTTCATTTAAGAATGCATTAATTAAAGATTGCAGACATGCAACCATGATTCACCCCTAGAAACGATCCTTTTTATTATGGGTTCTTCTTCATTTGCATGCAAAGAGAGATGTTCTAAGGCAGGCCCACTCTGTTTTGTGTTCTTCAGTCAGTTATCTAAGGAACTACTGTGAACATCATTTCCAGAATTATAGCATTTCTGTTAATACATGATATTAATGTTGAAAGTTTCTTGTTTGATTTCAATCTAATGTGCATGCCTGTTTTTCTGTATAAAGACTATACATTAATTATATGCAAAAAATGTCTTCACAATTATGATTACATATATTCTATCTGGTACCATCTTGTCTTTTCTTTCCAGTAATGAATGAAGACAACTAGATGGATTATTTTCCTGTACTTGCCTACTATAAATTGTTGTAGGAAGTTTGCTATCTAGATAATTCCATTATTGCCTTTTTACAAATGTTTTATTTGACAAATTTATTTACTAATTCAATTTTTCTTCTCTTTTAATAAGCCTGTGTTTATTCAGACAATGTATTGTTAAACATTGATTGTGTATACCTCAAAAGGTTATACTATTACAAATAGCAGAGTGATATGTGGTAAATTCTAACGATGGTTGTATTAAAGAAGTGGTATTATTTTGCAGGCATAAATTAAAAACATGCACAATGTTTTCATTATAGTTATACAATGAAAAGCAAATGCATTCCCAATACTGACCACACATCACAGCACACTTGATAGCACACAACACAAAATATAAAATACTAGCTGATGACCTGGCCCGGCGTTGCCTAACCCCTGGCGGGGAGCGTATCATTTAATTCATATCAGTAGTCATTATACATTCAAATACATTTTTCTAAGCGCACAGAGTACGCGTTCGGCCCCTGCTCCAGTTCCCGTTCCCGTCTGTTTCTGATGCTCCCGTTCCAGTTCCCATTGCTCATCTGTTTCTGAAGCTCATAAAGCTTTTTTCTTTCGTGTAAAAATAAAAAACTGATTTTAAACTAATTAACTATTTCAGTTGAATCTGCGGAAGTGAGAACAACTTCTGTACAAAATTTCATCTCAATCGGATGGACCGTTCGGAAACGCATAAAGGACACACACACAAAGAAACATTCTCTTTTATATATATAAGTAGATATAGTAGAAAAAAATAAAGTACATTGTTTCCTTTCCCTCTGAAAATCCACACTGTTCATAACTAATTTCTGGTTTAACCCGAGAGTGAGTTTCCTTGAAGCAGGATGGTGGGACATTTCTTCGTCTGTTTCTGAAGCTCGTAATGCCTTTTTCTTTCGTGTTTGAGGAAAAATTGTTGATTTCAAACTAACTATTTCTGTTGGATCCGCGGGAGTGAGAACAACATGTGTAAAAAATTTCATCTCAATCGGATGGACCGTTCGGGAACGCATAAATGACACACAAACAAACAAACATTCTCTTTTATATATAAAGATAATAATTACTACAACTACTCTGAGAGCTGCCAGTGCTCTTTCTTCATGAACCACAATTTTCTATATTTATACCTTCTGCTTGATCTTTATTGTAGTTTCTTTTGACATACTCTCCTTTAGTTACTGTCACCATGCAGGTTAGACAGGCTGCAATTTCTGAAGCATCAATCCCAAGAAGTTCCTGTAATGAAGAGAAGCAATGTATCCATATTGTTCATTGTGTTCTAAAGTTTTCACATTTTACTTACAATACTTTTTTTAATACTTGAAATGAGAGAGATAAAAGCATGGTAAAAAGCTGCAAGCAGTAAGTAATAATTTATCTCCAGATCTGAAGTCATCACTACCAGTCTGCTGTTTACTTTAATGTTATAACTCTCTAGATTAGAATGAGTTAACTTTTTAAGATAGAAGAAGCTAAAGAAACAATCAGACCAAGTTTTAAGTAAAATTTATGCACATTGGGTCGCCACTGAATGTGTTGCATGGAAGCCAACTATCAAAAATGGAATAAAGACAAAGGAGAAATTGATTGCAGATAGGTCACACACTGAGCATGTGAGACGTAAGATGGTGCGCGATGGTGAAAATGCCCATGTGTTCACATGCATACATTGTGGACTAACATTTATAGCGTGAATTAGCCTGATCAGTCACATTTGCTATCACCATGGGTTGTAGTTATTCCTTTTTGGAGCACAATATAACAAACTATCGTCTGTTAAGACGGAAAGTTGCCGATGAATCATAACTAGGACAGAGTGAAACAAAAATGTTTGGCACACTTGAATGTAATACACATTTTGAGAAAAATATTGAAAATATCATGGACAGAGAAGAAAACAGCAACTGAGGTATTAAGAGATGCAGGTGTTACATAATCACTCATCAAAACCAGGAAAATACAAATGAAAATTATTTATTTATCAACGGAAAAGATGGAGCAAAAAATTAGCCATATGTAGGAAAAATAGTAGGCAAGAGAGGCATAGAAAGACAGAGAAAGATGTATGAGGAAGCATTAAACAGCTGGACAGAAAATGATAATATAAGCAACACCAGCTTAATCAAACTGTCAAATGATGGAGAGGACTGGAGAGTCTTATCACTGATCTCTGCTCCAGATCAAGCACCTGAAATAGTTGTGGTATAAATACTGGTCCCATAGGTCACAGGTGCCGGTCTCCCTGGCAAAGGGGTTATTGACTTTCTCCGTAATCCCGTATATCCACATAGGGTAACGCAGCTGCATCAGATTAGGTAGCAGATCGCGTCGTGATGGTTACTTAGGGGGGTATGTGAGCCGTTCACTCAAAAACCAATGGCAAACTACTGAGCGTAATCTTGCCAAGAAATCAACAACAGCGGTAAAATGATGGTGTTGACAGCGATGTCCTGTAAATAGGATTATCCCAAATCCTGGTCCCCTAGATCACAAGTGTTTCAAATATCAGTCCCAAATATTGGTCCCCTAGGTCACAGGTGTTTCAAATATCAGTCCCGAATACTGATCCCCTGGGTCGCAGGTGTTTCAAATATCAGTCCTAAATACTGGTTCCAAAGGTCACAGGTGTTTCAAATATCAGTCCCAAATATTGGTCTCTCATCTATTTTCAAATATCTTACACGATGTGCATAAAGAGTGTAAAATATGCATAATCTATAATCATCTTGTATAATAATAAATACTGACTGCTGATGCTGTTAAAGGCAACTGACTGTTGTCTGTAATGCTGATGGTGTCATCTGTATCACTGATGCCAAAGGTAATATTGCCCATCTGAAGCACACCTGCAATCACAGCAAACATGTCTGCTTGCTCCTGAAATGTTTAAAACATAATCCGGTAAAGTGCTTTTAATTTACAGCTCAATTATCAACTGTTGGAGAATTATTGAGGCTGTTGAAATAACATGAGAAATAAATTCAGGTGGATCACAGACAAGGCTAATAATGACACCTTTCAGTGGTGTTCAATTGGCCTTAAATGGAAGTACACTTGTTTCTGGCAATGTCGTCATTTAGAGGCAGTAGGTTTCCATGTAGGTGTGCCTATAGATTTCAATTATTATATTGTGCTTTGATCTGTAAATCTTTCCTGTGCTTCTGTGATTGTCAAATAAAACATGTGAATATATTTCTCATGCTAATTTGCAATAGCAAAGATTGAATATGAATTATTTACAATTTGCATAATTTATGTCAGTTTATTTGATACGTTTGAAATTATTATTAATTCAAGATTATTGGTAAGCATATTGTTGAGAAAAAGTTGAAATAACTCTAAATTTTCGTTAAAAACAAATTAAAGCTATATTATCATTACATATGTATTTATAGGAAATCTCTCTCTGTCTCTCTCTCTCTCCCCTTGTCTATCTGCTCCCCCCTCTCTCTCCCTCATTTGAGCGTGGAGCCCTCAACCAACTCACTCCATCTTTTGCTATCTCCTGCAGCTCCATCCATACCCTCCCCATACCATTCATTCCCATCTCCAAGTCCCCTCTGCATGTTCCCAGGTCTCCCTGTATGAACTTTGCTCATTGGACAACTGACAAAGCAATTTTATTCTCAATTTGTCTCTTAGTGTGTCTCGCCCAGCACCAGAACCTTCTTCTCTACTACTGATTCAATTCTGTTTGTCTAGTTCTCTTCACATCTAATGAATTCATATATAGCATTTTCAAATTCGCTTCAGTCAAGCTAATTTATAAACAAGAAACATAAACTGACAAGAGGGAAAAGAATAGAACCCTCCCCCCCCCCCCCCCCCCATATTTTACCCAAAAAAAGAAGTGTGTGACAGTTACTCAGAAACAGTGATTTTCATTGGTGAAAATTCACCCATTAAAAATATGTTTTTCTTAATATTTCTTAATAGTATCATAACTATGACACTTTAACACATTTATCAATGTCACAATAAAGCAGTGATTTTCAGTACATAAAACTGTCACAGTTATTCAAAAAATTAGCAAGTTTCTCAAATACCTCATCAGTAAATCCAACCAGATCCATAGCATTCACCAAATCTTTATAAGACAAGGACTCATAGTTTGTCTTGACATGATTTCCTCCATGTGTTATGTATCTAAAATAAATGTGAAAACTATCACTTCACCACAAACAAAAAAGCATCCCTTATAGGACTTCATTTGCATCAGTCCAGCAATCACTTCCGGTTAAGTGTTCGGTGGACTGCTGGACTAATCGATGGATGTTTTGTTAGTTTTTGGACCCGTAGGGCCCTCACTGTTGTCGGATTTTTGGGCCCATTGGAGTAAATCCAACAGAATAATAACAGATTGAGATGACTTGATGATATTCAATGAATAAAGTCTAAACAGATTCACAATACTAGTGTTACTGTCACATAAGGAGTGAAAAAAGGTATCTAAAATAGATTTGAAAACTGTCATAGTTCGTCTTGACTTGATTTCCTCAATGTATTATGTATGTAAGATAAATGTGAAAAATGTCACAGTCTGTCTTGACAGGATGTCCTCCATGTGTTATTATCTAAAATAAATGTGAACACTACCAAAATATGCCTTGATATGATTTCCTCCATGTGTTATGTATCTAAAATAAATGATAACCAAATACGAACATCTCAGAATAGTAACAGATTGAGATGACTTGATGATATTCAATGAATAAAGTCTAAACAGATTCATAATACAAGTGTTACTGTCACATAAGGAGTGAAAAAAGGTTGCATCGCATCCTACTATTTTCAGCGTAGTATTTGCTACAATGTGAATGGGTGCTTCCAAGGAAAGTAATGTTGGTGTCAAAGTCTGATATCACCTAGATTAAATGTTCTGTGCCATATGTAAATTATGCCAACATTATTTCACTGATTTCTTTTAATGGACCTTCTTACAAGCCTTAAGGTGTATTGGGCATCTGGCACTGGACCCATATTTGTATAGACCAATGGGCACTCCAGGAATGATTTGGTTAATATCATGTCAGCAACACTCACTTCCTCAGACATTTGCTGGTACCCATTATATGCTGGGCTGACCTGGGAGCCCGGGTCAATTATTTAATGGATTACATATTATTTCAACATCAGATAACATGGCTAATTATAACAGTTGAAATGCTAAACTATGCATGAAAGCAAACAGAACTGACAGCTTAAAAAAAAAAGCAAGCCATCCTCTTTATATAAACAGCATCAGAGAATAAAGTTTGAACATGTTTTAGAAGTGAGTTGTTAGAAGGCTACTCTGATAAAGTCATGAGCATGGCCAGATGAGGGTTTGACACGTGTGTTCATCATCCGTTAAGAGAGGAAAAGACTGGTCACCTATTTCTCTGTGCATTTATGTGCACAAAATGTGATTATCCTAGCACTTCACAGACCCACAGCAGGCTTTTGCTTCAGGAGTTATTAGTGCTTGTTTGTTGTTTTGTTGTTACGTATTTAGAGTAAATAAATGCAAACCTATAACCACTGGGGTCCCCTAGTGTAAACTTAGAGTAAACAAATGCAAACCTGTAATCACTGGGGTCTCCTAGTGTGAATTTCTTTTTGTTGTCTGAGGCAAACAGGTAGTTGAATATATGGAAATTTTCCTCTCCAGAATTCTGTCTGACAACTCTGGATTTTTCCAACAGATACTCAGATATTTTGGCTCCAACCACTGTCAAATGTGAGTGTATACAATTAGAACAATAAATGATAGGTGTACAAGATTGTTTTAAAATGCCACTGTTGAACATGTTAAGATTTATATTCAAAATTGTTTTAAAATGCCACTGTACAACATGTTGTACATGCTTATTTTAAAATGTCCCTGTTTAACATGTTACACACGATTGTTTTAAAATGTCATTGTTTAATATGTTACACAAGATTGTTTTAAAATATCACTGTTTAATATGTTGAGATAGACATACAAGACTATTTTAAATGTCAGTGTTTAACGTTGTACAAGATTGTTGTAAAATATCACTGTTTAACATGTTATACAAGATTGTTTTAAAATGTCACTGTTTAACATGTTATAAAAGATTGTTTGAAAGTTTAAGTCCTAGGCTCTCCTCGGGGATAAAGGGCTGAAGAAGAAGCAATACACAGTGGAAGTAGCCACTAAGGAAGTAGCCACAGTGGAAGTAGCCACAGTGGAAGCAGCCACTGAGGAAGTAGCACTGTGGAAGCCAGATTTCTTTAGTATGCTCTGACCAAATGTTACAAGTAAGAGAGTACATAATGTGTTCACTTTGGTTTAAGAGGAAGAGCCAATCACACATTAGGCCTTGTTTAGGACTGAAAGAAATAATATAACAACATATATCATGTTCAAATACACTAACATTTTCACAAATAATGTTCTACATGCTATGCTGGCAATTGATGTTTCACATTTGATTAATCTCATAAACTAAATTTTGTAAATGTGATAGCAAAAATATTATATGGATATCGGTTTTTGTAATAGTTCTTTTGATAGTTCTTTTCAGATACACCATTTTCTTGTAATCTAAATAAACCAATAATAAAAGCTAAACAGATCTATAAATAGTGAGATATAAGAAAAATTGCAAAAACATAAATGCAGACACTAACAAGAATAACACCTTGCTTCAGTTGCATCATGACTTAAAAACTAGAAGGCAGTAACCAGCCACAGTATTCTTCCTTTTCTGCTGCCCTTTATCCGTCATTATAGTGTTGGCCCTCAAAGAACACATGACAAGCTATCTTTTGATACCATCTGCAGCTTCCTCCATGTCCACCTCATATGATTCATTTCTGTCTCTAAATCTCTTCTAATGTGTTTTTAGGCCTCCCTCTCTCTAACTTGTTTGTCGGCTGTGTGGCAAAGGGATTATGAATGCAATTTGCAATCCCACATACCACGCTCGAAACACATTTGCGGGCGATTTAGCAGCAGACTGTCTGGCGTTGGATTCCATACACAGGTATGAGTGTCAGTCCTTTAGAAAGCAATGGAAAACTACTGAACATAAACGTGCCAAGATATCACAAACAGCCAAATAATTATGGGGTTGACTGCGACGTCCTGTGAAGGATAGGCAACAGGCTATAACTATTTTGTTTGCCCATTGTGTTCCAGAAACAAGGAGTGTCTAGATATACTATTATTAGGTATTTTCAATGTGTGTGTGATCTAGTGTGGAATCTTTTCCTCAAAACCATTCACAGTATTTCACCAAAATCAGTGCCAACACAATCAACAGTAAAATATGTAGATTACTCCGACAAGGTCAGCAGATAACCAGAACAACATTGGTAGACAGTTGTCATGAAACCAAATGAGTACAAGTAGAAATACTCCCATAATTTTTGAAAATTTCTTTTCACAATGTGTTTAACTGGTATTTGTTGAAAACTATAGAAGGCATATAAACAAAATACATTAAGCAAATATAGCAAAATAAAGTGTTAACAAATATGTCACTGTTTTCAATTGAAACTCAGTTCTTAAAGTGACTTACACTGATTACTCTGAAATTTGAGCTGAATGTATTTTCCAAATCTGCTGGAGTTATCATTCAGGTTAGTTTGTGCATTACCAAATGCTTCCAGAAGTGGATTCACCTGATAAAAAAGAAAAATCTGTCACACAAACCTAAAGCCTTGTCTAACAATTTGACATTATATGGAGCATTTAAAAACAATCAATAACAAGATAACCTCTCTGTCTGATGTGAAAACAGGTTTATGAGGATTTGAGATGCCCACAGTTTATCAATGATATCATCCAAAATTAGGGCTAGCTTTCATGAAAAATTGGCATGGTGGCACAATAGTTAGTATATCTGCTTATCTGCCTAATATGAGTTTATAAATTTGAATCCCCATTAAGGAATATTTTTAAAATTGACCTTGTCTTGCAGGTCGACAGAGCTAAATTAGTTTCTAGGAAATGTCCTGGAAAGATATGTTGGCCTTGTCCTGCAGGTTGATACAGCTAAATTTGTTTCTAGGAAATGTCCTGGAAAGATATGTTGGCCTTGTCCTGCAGGTTGATACAGCTAAATTAGTTTCTAGGAAATGTCCTGGAAAGATATGGTGGCCTTGTCTTGCAGGTTGATACAGCTAAATTTGTTTCTAGGAAATGTCCTGGAAAGATATGTTGGCCTTGTCCTGCAGGTTGATACAGCTAAATTAGTTTCTAGGAAATGTCCTGGAAAGATATGGTGGCCAGTATTATACTGACTATATCACCCATTGAGTGCCAATTGATTGATAAGTGTATGGAGCTAGCAGCATTTACCAAGTACATCTTAGGGTGTGCCAAAGTGTCCTTTACTGACTTTTACCTACTGTCATGGTAAGCAAAAACACACAATTCTGTAACACCATGGCTCCTTTTAATGAATGTCAGTGCTAATTTTGGGTGATATCTTTGACACACATTTATAGTATATACATAACCGCTGTAAGTTTCATTATTTAATCATATTTATAATCGAACTGGAGTACTTATTGATAATGTATGGTATGATGGCAACCATGTGGAATGTGTGATTTATAGAAGATTGGGGCACTAATGAATAATTTATTGGAACATGTATGGATAATCTATGGGAGGAGATTGGGGCACTTATAGATAATTTATTGGAACATTTATGGATAATCTATGGGAGGAGATTGGGGCACTTATAGATAATTTATTGGAACATTTATGGATAATCTATGGGAGGAGATTAGAGTACGTATGGATAATGTATTGGAACATTTATGGATAATCTATGGATAATCTATGGAAGGAGATTGGAGTACTTAGGATAATCTTTAAGAGAAATTTGGAGAATAATCTATAGGAGGAGATAGGGGAACTTATGGAGGTATTGATGTGAAATGTGTGATCTATGGGAGGAGACTGGAGCACTTATGGATAATCTATGGGTGCAGACTTGATACATTTTTGGATAATCTATTGTGAAAATTGGAGAACTTATGGATAATCTGAAAGAGGAGACTAGCACTTGTGGAGGTATCCATATGGAATTAAGGTGGTTCTTGACAAACCAACCAGGGAAAACAGCAAGTTTGGGCAAGAGAAAACAGCAAGGTTGAGCAAGGGAAAACAGCAAGGTTGAGAAAGGGAAACAGGATATTGTCTGTAACATGCTCCATGATGAAAAAACAAATCCATGACCACATGTGCCTACAATTGATGAACTCAGGCATTCAATTTTGATACTAGCAGGGAAGATCAAGGTGGAGAAAGAAGTAGAAGAGTATGTAACTAAATGGCAACTGGATCACAGGTAAGCATGCTCAATGACATCTTCTCATGTATATGGACCAAATATGGACATGTCCTAAGTGTAGCCATGTTGATCTTGGATGACAAATTCTGACAAACTAACCAAACAATCAACTAAACAACCAACCCACTAACTGATCAATACAGTTTTGCACACACACACAAAACAAGAAAAACACAATTAGAAGCACTTAAATGATGATGACAGTACTTGAAACCTTAAATGTACAGAACAATCTTCTACCAAACTTATCAATACCATCATGTCCTTGAAGAATTAACTGACAGATACAACTGTGAGTGTTGAAGAGTTAATTGACAGATACAATTATGAGTTTTGAAGAGTTAACTGACATATACAATTATGAGCTACCTGAAGAATCTGTTGTTCAAGCTGAGTATTTCCTCTGCATAAGTCAACAAGTTGCTTGATTATTAGCTTTGTGCTCTCAGTTTTACCTGCTCCACTTTCACCACTGTTAAAATTGAAAACAGCAACCACGTTTAAATAACATGTATGTACTTTTTTTGAAGTTTTTTGTTAAATTTTTTTATGTTGCATATTCCTTACAGGACATTGCAGTCAACATCAGCATTTTTCAGCTGCTGTTGATGTACTTGGCAAGTTTTTATGTTCAGTAGTTTGCCATTGCTTTCTGAACGACTGGCTCACATACCTCCATAAGTTACAAACCGCTGCCGATTCTCACAGTTGCTGTTTTTCCCACTTGGATATACGGGTTACGAACAATGTCGTTAACCCTATGGCCAGGGAGACCGGCTTTCTGAAGTATATTGTGTTTAATACAGTGGATTATGTTAAAATAGGGAATGGTTAAATATTACAGTTATTTAACTGAGATACAACTTTAAAAAAAGCAAACCAAACATTTTTCCTGAATTTCTTTCACTTATATATGTCAATAATTATTCTGCATACCGTGCTCGAAACACAGCTGTGGACGATTTGGCAGCAAACCACATTTTTATAGTAAGGGTGCTGGTCGTTCAGAAAGCAATGGCAAACTACTGAACATAAACATGCCAAGAAATCACAAACAGCCAAAAAAGGCTTGGGTTGACCGCGACTTCTTGTAAAGGATATGCAACTAACTGTAACTTTTACCACTTAACTGAGACAATGAAGTGGTTATTGTAGTTTCATGATAATGTAGCAGCACATTTGCACAACATCGCTCTCATCACAGCCCACCAAACAAATGTTCGTTTCTTTGTCTGTTCTCCTGCTTAATGCATGTTCATGCCCTTGGTGACATGGTGTCCCGTGTCCATGTATGTGCTGGTTGACTTGTCCAGCTTCTTCTTTCAGTAACCATGCTGACCATAACTGTTCTATCAAGCCATATGATAATTAATATAGCCAAGGTATTTCAGTTTCCATGGCAACATGCTGTGTATAAACAGGTTTTCTTCAATAATCAGATCTTGTAGAATGTCAGTATGTTTAGTGATTGCAAAATGGTCCATGACTCACATTCGTATGTTGTCACAGGAAAGATGCATGTCCTCGGACATGTTATCATAACTTGTTTGCTGGTGTTGTTGTAGGTTTATACAGATTAAAACTAACAAACAGTGCGCTGATTTTTTTCTGTTTTTATTATTCCAGTTTATTATGGTAGCCCTGCGACTGCTCCATTACACATTTGCAGGTTCACACTGAGAGACATCCGCTATGCCATCCGCATAGTTGTGTATCTCTTGCTCAACTTGCCCCTGGCTTATCCTCAAGTATGGTTTATAAAAATTGTTTTATCAGTGTATTTGTTCAAAGAGAAGCCAATTTTTAGCAGTAAATTTTGGGCCTTGATTGGTAATAATATTGTGAAATTCATTGATTCAGATTGATTTACGGAAGATATTTCCACTAAATCTCAACCCACAGATAAGCGTATGTGATGTATGAAATGACTTATAGAAATAATGGATTGGAAAACAGTTTAATAATATTTTTCTTAATCTGGACTTGCAGACTCAACAGCCATACTAAGTTGAATTTAGTTAATCTAGGGCAAGTTTTGAACTACACTAAGTGGCACATAGTATTATAAGAAATAGTTGTCGTCAAAATATTTGACTTGTCTATTTGTTTTTCTTCCATCCACTATTTTCATGTGATTGCAGTAAATAAATGCACAACAAAGGTTTAAAGTAGAACATAAATTTTAGGGTAATTTTTTAATGTAAATGACCCGTTTTGTATGCCTTAAGGTTGATTCGGTAGATTGTGCTAACCCCAAATTTGTATAGACCAATCAGCACAGTGAGATTGATGCAAACAGTATCATGTCAGCCACCGGTACTTCCTAAGACATTGTTGGGTATTTATTTTAGACTGGGTAGACTGCAGGTCAATCGGTACTCCGTGGGTGAATAACATATTTACCTAATGACATATTTACCTAATTAAAATGCACTGGTTTCCTGGAGGTCTGCCACCATGTCCAAGGAGAGCCTGATAGGCTGCGTCTGCTACTGCAAAGATGTGAGGTTGGTGGGCACTTCGCTTGACATTGTGGTACAGTGCACTGAACTGATGGGAGCAATCAAGAATAAAGATGTATACCAGACTAACACTGAACAAATGTTATGAAACAGAATATAAAATAATGTATTCCATGGCATTTCTTTCAATGGTTTGAATTTTCAGGAGAAAGGATGTATAGTCCTTGATATATGTGACTCAATGGCTTATTACTTTATTTCAACTAAAGCAGTTAGGAAGCTGCAATTGCTGCAAAATAATTACTACTTTAAAATAAAGGTGCAAAACAAAGAAATTTGGAAACCTGCCTGAGAATAGTGTTCACATAAGTAACATTTTAAGATATTGGAAGAAGTGTTGTGTGTTGCATATGTACAAAAATGAAGAAGATACATTCTGATTAACATTTCTTCAGCAGTTATATGTCAGATCAGGGTCTTATTCTCAAGACATCACTTCACAAATAAGACATAATGGGCACACAGTCTGGCTTAGTGAGGGGGAATCAACCAATCTGAGGAAGCCTGCTGAGGACTCAAACTGTGCATGCTAGGATGCTGAAAGAGAGTGACAGCGTTCCCTGCAACTGTGTAGAGTGTAGACAATCAGTAGCCAAACGTTGCACTCTCTACTTTGAGAACTCAGGACCATGGTCAGAATTAGTGTGTTCCATGTCTACTGGGGCAGAACCAAGTCAATGCTAGAATAAATGCTTGAATAAATGAGGTTCTTCTTCAGCAACAACATCACAACCACAGAGACCTCTTGTATGTCTCCTCCTCCTTTATCTTTGCTTGGAGTCAGCCAATATCTGCAATGTTGTTTCTGGCATGAACTGTGCCTCCTTCAATTCTTGCAGCCTTCCATAGAGTTTGACACCTAGGGTTGTTTAATCCGACCACAGAATAGACTTTTCTGAGCTGTCTTGGGTACAGTGCTGTAGTATGTGCTCTGCGGCTTGAGGTGCTTGCCCACATGTACATGCTGCTGTAGAACTTATCTTTAGCTTAGTGTACATGTGTCTGTTGAGTCTACTGTGTCCTGTTCTGAATCTAAAGACGGTGTCTTTCCTAGTGTTGCCCGATAGATAATAATGATCTTGTGAGAAAAAAGGTGACTTTCTGTGTGTTTTTTTTATTAGATTTTACTATTGGTATAATAAGTAGGTGGGATATCTGTTTGTTGTATTTCAGTGCCTTCTTTGGCGTATACATTCCCATATATACTGCAAGGGGTAAGATTCATTGCCTTAAAGTTCTATATTATTGACATAATTGGGACAGTGGGTCTTGTAGTTCTGATGCTAGCTGGATTTGAGTGGAAAGTGCATCAGTAAGAATTACTACAACTGGATATATATTTTCTGATTTGACCAGTTCTTCAGCTGTATGAAAATACATGAGGTAGGGTATATGGTAAAGGATCCACAATCTTTATGATGGACCGTGATGAGAGCTATGGTCTACAGAGGACTTGCAACTACTTGATGATCAGCTGCAACTAATAAAACTGTCTGACTTCGGAATTATAGTTGCATCAGTACTGTACTTCCTAGTTTCTAGGATAAATAGATGCACTGGTTTGTGTGAGCATTCTGCATTTACACCAGTTCCTCCATTTATTGTAGTGTTCTGCACTGAGTCATCTGTATACATGCATATCCAATATTCTTGTCGGTATGTATCCCTGGCCTAGGGTTTAACGTCTTTCTCCGTAATCCCGTATATCCACGTGAGGAATGCAACCTGCATGAGAATTGGTAGTGGTTCTCGCCACGTTGGTAACTTACGGGGTATGTGAGCCGGTCGCTCAGAAATCAAGGGCAAACTACTGAGCGTAATCGTGCCAAAAAATCAACAATCAGCTGAACGATGCTGATGCTGACAGCGATGTCCTGTAAGGATATGCGAAAAAAAAAGTATCATTGTATCATACAGAAGGCTAACAGTTGCTGTTCTTAGTTCAATAGTCCCCAGGTGTTGAGATTATCTTCAAAAGTGCAAATTTACTCCATTAATTATTTCACATATTTCTACATGTTCATCTGATTTTATACATCATTTACTACTGCTGGTGCTTCCGGTCCCCAACATGGCGGATAAGCATTGAATCTTTAAGGCCTCTGGAGTGTTTATGTTTGTGGCTATGGTTTTCATTCGTATGTTCCTCATGTTGGACTGGTAGTACATGGTTCCATCGCCCTGCTACTGAGTGAGTGCGTGGCACGACACTGTGAGCTGTAAAATTTGTGTGGAATGCTTTTACATCTGTCCGCTGTTGTTTGTAGCATGAACTGCATGTTCGGAACAATGGCGGCCGGGTATCGCTGAATTGACTGGTTTGCCTTTTCGGTTCACTAGTGCATTTTTCAGGAGACTCTTGGGAGTTGTCACTGAAGCTACGGAGTTCGTGCTTTGTGCGGTGCTTTCAGTTGGTCGCCCTGCGGAAAGTGACCGGACCATGTGGGATAAAACCCGGGTCAATGAAGTCTTTCTAGTGACTGCTGATTCCAACGACGATAAACTGTATTCTTTGTGGAGGACTTTTGTGTTGGCATTCTGGCGGCGGCATTATACACAGTGTACCTGTGCGGGCTGTTGGCTTGCCGAGACTCCTGTCTGTTCCACTTTTCACATTGGGCAGTGATGGGCATTTTGTGTGATATTCACTGGCACAGGAATGGAGCATAATGGGGATGACCCGTTGCTGGGAAGTTGGAACTGCGATTAACTAAATAGCTATTACTACTGTTGGCATATCCTTTACAGTTTAAAATATCCTATTAATTAACATGAACAAATTGATGTGAATTGCTATTCCACTTACTGATTGACACTTATTCCAATTTTACAAAAAGCAAAACAGCTGAAACATAAATGACCCTTCGCATTAAAACGGCTGAAAGAAAATGAATGACAGATGTGCTTTGTGTCAAGGTTGCAAAGATTTTATTTTAATGTAATTTATAAGAATGAAGGTACTATAACCCCCATTTGAGACACCTCTGAACAAACCAATTTAACTTCGCGCTGTTTGTGCCAAAACGAAACCCGCCAAATAATTTCAAAAAGAGCTGGGGTGTGTCTTGCTGAAGCTGTAATACTCTTAAAATCATGGCATGAATGCGGGAGCAGTAAATTATATACTGCATATAAACAAACATTGAAATCTGCTGTACAATCTCCAGAACAAAAATTTTTTTGTTGGGTGGACATAATGATAAGGTTATATGCTAAATCTCATCATTTTCCCTCAGTTGGTTACTGAGATATTGAATTTTATATTGAGGCAAAAAAAACAAAAAAACACACACACACACTATAGTGATCGCTAGAAAGCAAAGGCTCACTACTCTCTTCTTCTTTTAAATTGGTGAAT
Organism: Cepaea hortensis; assembly: GCA_963921405.1. Lineage (NCBI taxonomy): Eukaryota > Metazoa > Mollusca > Gastropoda > Stylommatophora > Helicidae > Cepaea > Cepaea hortensis. The sequence goes on along the minus strand of OY992878.1, from coordinate 88,305,446 downwards.
ATAACAAACACTTTATGGAAAACTGTTTACCTCTGCAACCAATAACCTATATATATGCACTTGAAGCATTTGGCTGGAAAACACACGCACAACAATAAAATATGTGGTGAAATACAGACTATAGTGTTTCTTTAGAGATACACCACTTGAAAAAATGTGATAAAATTAATATGTAATGAGAAAGAAAATACTATATTGCTATTTTATAATTTTGTACTAATTATTTAAAATAGCTTTGTTATACCAATATATTTTTCAACATTAATGTTTTCTCATTCTGTCTTCAGACAGTTTATGTGAAGTAAAATGTTTCATGAACAATGCACATTGCATTGTCACAACAGGAGAATGTGAACTACTTTGGTATGGCATTTATGTCGAGGACTTTGTGCAACAAATGATTCATGCTTTATGAAATATAAATTGATGGAATGAGATAATAAACGGTTCATCATCAACATATTTCTTGAGAAGATGTTAATCACAAAAATGATGGCCAGCAGTGGTACAGTCATGCCAGTGTGCACCAGGGCACCATCAGTTCTTTTTAAAATGTTTTTACGCAACCAGATTTTGAACCGCTTCACAAACTGACATTAACTGATTAAGTGCCATGGGATGATTAATCATCTTAAGCGACTTCCTGTATCTGACATGGGTTTATATACAGTATTTTCCCCTGTGCAGCCTCCTTTGTGTGTGTGTGTGTGTGTGTGTGTGTGGGTGGGTGGGTGGGGAGCATCACTATTTTTACTTCACACGCTGTTTATGTACACATTTTTCTCCATGTTTAACATTTTTATGAGACTGCTCACGACAAATGTCAGTGTATGTGTGTGAGTAAAGTGTGGGAGTTTGTTCATACTAGTTTCAATGCTCACGTGAGGCATTGTGCACGTGTCTAGATGTGAGGATGTGTGAGTGTGTGTGGAGGATGTGTGTGAGTGTGGGGATATGTGTGGGTGGGGATGTGTGGGTGGGGGAATGTGGGTGGGGGTATGTGTTTGGATGGGTTGGGGTGTGTGGGTGTTGGTGGGTAGTGATATTTGTGGGTGTTGGTGGGATGTGTGGATGGATGTGTAGGGGTGTGGAAATGGGTGTGGGGGATGTGTGTATGGGTGGAGGATATGTATATGGGACGGGTGCGGGGGATGTGTGTTTGGGTGGGGGATATGTGTGGGTGGGTGGAGATGTGTGGATGGTTTGGGGAAGTATGTGTGGGTGGCGGGGTTGTGTGGGTAGGGGATTGTGTGGGTGGATTGGGGATGTAAGGGTGGATGGGGAGAAGTGTATGGTGTGTGGGTTTGGGATATGTGTGTGGTGTGTTGGTGGGGGGTGTGTGCATGGTGTGTGGATGGGGGGGGGGTATGTTTGTGGTGGTATGGGTGAGGATATGTGTGTGGGTGGGGGATAGTGTGTGGTGTGGGGGATGTGTGTGATGGGTGTGGGGAATGTGTGTATGGGTGGGGGATATGTGTGGGTGAGTAGGGGTGTGTGGTGGTTGGGAGAAGTATGTGTGGGTGGTGGGGTTGTGTGGGTAGGGGATTGTGTGGGTGGATTGGGGATGTAAGGGCGGGTGGGGAGAAGTGTATGGTGTGTGGGTTTGGGATATGTGTGTGGTGTGTTGGTGGGGGGTGTGTGCATGGTGTGTGGATGGGGGGGGAGGGTATGTTTGTGGTGGTATGGGTGAGGATATGTGTGTGGGTGGGGGATAGTGTGTGGTGTGGGGGATGTGTGTGATGGGTGCGGGGAATGTGTGTATAAGTGGGGGATATGTGTGGGTGAGTAGGGGTGTGTGGTGGTTGGGAGAAGTATGTGTGGGTGGTGGGGGTGTGTGGGTGGGGGATATGTTCGTGGATGGAGAATGTGTGGGTGGGAGTGTGTGAGTGGCTTAGGGATGTGTAGGTGGGTGAGGGATGTGTATGTGTTGGGGTGGGATGCGTGAGTGGGTGGAGGATGTGTGTGGGTAGGGGTATTGTGATCGAGAGATGTTTGGTTGGGGGTGAGTGAGTGGGGGTGTGTGGGTGCATAGTGGAGGATATGTGCGTGAGTGAGTGTGTGTTGGTGGATGGGTGGGAAATGCATGTGTGGGTGGGGAGAGGTGCGTGGTGTGTTGGTTAGGGATATTGTGTGGGTGGGGTATGTATGTGTGGGGGTATATGGGGTGGATGGGTAAGGGTATCTGTGTGGGTGTGGGTGGGAATATTGTGTGGTATGTGGGTGGGGGATATGTATGTGGTGTGTAGGTGGGGATGCATGGTGGTATGTGGGTGTGGCATGTGTTGGTGAGGGATATGTGTGTGGGTTGGGAATATTGCATGGTAGAGGATGCATGTGATGTGCGGGTGGGAGGTGTGTGTGGTGGGGGATTGGGTTAGGGCATGTGTGTGTGGGTGGAGGATGTATGTGAGGGTGGTGGGGTGTGTGTGTGAGTGGATTGGGGATGTATATGTGGTTAGGGAGATGTATGTGTGTGTGGGGGTAGGGAGATGTCAGTTAGTGGGAATGTGTGTGTATGGTTTGGGGATGTGTGAGTGGATGTGCAATGTGTGGGTTGGTGGGGGATGTGTGTGCGTGGGTGGGGAATATGTGGTCGATGGAGATGTGGCTGGGGGATGGGTGGTTGGAGGTGTGGGTGGGGGAGAGGATGTGTGGGTTAGGATGTGTATGTGGGTGAGCGTGGGATGTGTGGGTTGGTGGGGGATGTTTGTGGGTGGCGAATTTGTTTTGGTTGGGGGAGCAGGTGAGGGGCGGGAGGGGGATGGGTTGGTTGGTGGGGTATGTATGTGTCCCTGGGTGTATGTGTGTGGGTAGGTGGGGTTGTGTGTATGGGTGGGGTGATTTATGGGTAGGTGGGAGATGGGCCTCATAACATGGTAATTTGTCTTGTTTATGTTTACAACATTCATTTCACAATGTTTATCTTTCTTCCTATGTAAATGTATAATGCTCTTGATGAACGACTAACCACTGGTGGCAGGGTTTTCTGACAGATACACTATATGAGTTAATACTTACACTGTTTCCATAGATTCCTATGTCCTTGAAGGGGTTCACCGCAATCAGAATATCACCCACATATGTCTGCAACAAAATGATCAATAATATTCTGAGGTGACAACATATGTAAAATATGTAATATAAACGATTGCATGTTCATTCTAGCCTGAAAACGTGTCATTAATCTTAGTTTTGATTATTAAGGTCTTCATAATGTTCCTTTTACACTATTGCAAACAAATTCCGTTGTTTTTCTGCTTGCAATTTTTATGTCTGAATGTATATATTAATAATAGGTCGTATATTTATATGCAGCTTATATAAAGAACAAGTCTCGTAGCAGGAATATGCTGTGGATATGTGATGTGTAAGGACCATGACATTTTGTAGGTTTTTGTGAATGGAGGAATAGGTCTTTCCCTCTCTTAGCGAACGTTGAACACGAGCAGTAAACCTCATCCGACCATGCACATGCCATTTTCGGTTTATCATCCTAATTTCTCCACCAGCAACAACTGGCAACCCACACCCCCAAAGAGACTGATGCCTTAACACCGCGCCTTAGTCAGTTAACATACACAAGATTAATTACTTGATTGCCAACCCACTAGCGCTAGCACATTCTAAACATTCCACTCAAAGCAATCAGTTTCTATTTCAAGTAATATCCTGTTTCACCTTTATTAGTTTTAAACTGGGAGTTTCTGTGTTATTTATGATGATGGATTTTGCATTCAATTGTGTGTGTATGTGTGTTTTTTTTTTTTTTTTTTTTTTTGTTCATGCAATTTGAGCAATTATTCTGCTTAGTTTGTTCCATCCACGTTCTTCATAGGGATGTGTAGATTTATAGGTATACTCTTGCTATTCTACGTTCTCCCTCGTCTTCATTCTCCCTCGTCTTCATTTTCCATTTTCTTCGTTCTTCCTCCTTTTCATTCTCGTCTTCCTCTTCTTCTTCCTCCCCTTTCTGTCTTTCATCTCCCAAATGAAGCACAGACCCTCAATCAACTCACGGCAAGCCCTCTGTATGGAGCACAGACCCTCAATCAACTCACGGCAAGCCCTCTGTATGGAGCACAGACCCTCAATCAACTCACGGCAAGCCCTCTGTAAGGAGCACAGACCCTCAATCAACTCACTGCAAGCCCTCTGTACGGAGCACCGGCGCTCAATCAACTCACGGCAAGCCCTCTGTATGAAACACCGGCGCTCAATCAACTCACGGCAAGCCCTCTGTATGGAACACCGGCGCTCAATCAACTCACAGCAAGCCCTCTGTATGGAGCACAGACCCTCAATCAACTCACGGCAAGCCCTCTGTATGGAGCACCGGCGCTCAATCAACTCACGGCAAGCCCTCTGTATGGAACACCGGCGCTCAATCAACTCACGGCAAGCCCTCTGTATGGAGCACAGACCCTCAATCAACTCACGGCAAGCCCTCTGTATGGAACACCGGCGCTCAATCAACTCACGGCAAGCCCTCTGTATGGAGCACTGGAGCCCAATCAACTCACGGCAAGCCCTCTGTAAGGAGCACCGGCGCTCAATCAACTCACGGCAAGCCCTCTGTATGGAGTACCGGCGCTCAATCAACTCACGGCAAGCCCTCTGTATGGAACACCGGCGCTCAATCAACTCACGGCAAGCCCTCTGTATGGAGCACTGGAGCTCAATCAACTCACGGCAAGCCCTCTGTATGGAACACCGGCGCCCAATCAACTCACGGCAAGCCCTCTGTATGGAGCACAGACCCTCAATCAACTCCCGGCAAGCCCTCTGTATGGAGCACCGGCGCTCAATCAACTCCCGGCAAGCCCTCTGTATGGAGCACCGGCGCTCAATCAACTCACGGCAAGCCCTCTGTATGAAACACCGGCGCTCAATAAACTCACGGCAAGCCCTCTGTATGGAGCACAGACCCTCAATTAACTCACGGCAAGCCCTCTGTATGGGGCACAGACCCTCAGTCAACTCACGGCAAGCCCTCTGTATGGAAAACAGACCCTCAATCAACTCACGGCAAGCCCTCTGTATGGAAAACAGACCCCCAATCAACTCACGGCTAGCCCTCTGTATGGAGTACAGACCCTCAATCAACTCACGGCAAGCCCTTTGTATGGAGCAAAGGCGCTCAATCAACTCACAGCAAGCCCTCTGTACGGAACACTGACCCTCAATCAACTCTCGGCAAGCCCTCTGTATGGAGCACAAACCCTCAATCAACTCACCGCAAGCCCTTTGTATCCGTATAGAGCACAGACCCTCAATGAACTCACCACAAGCCCTCTGCATGGATGTTGCAGCAGAAGCCCTCTGTACGGATGTTGCACCAGAAGCCCCCTGTAAGGATGTTGCACCAGAAGCCCTCTGTATGGATGTTGCAGTTAGCTTTCTACGTGATGAGGTGGGCAGATTCACGCCACTCTTTTTAGTTGCCTCTTGCGACAAGAGTGATACGTTAGAGCAGTGGTTCTCAACCGGTGGGGAATTCTCCCCCAAGAGGGGGGGGGGGGGGATTTAGGGTTTCCGTTCCAGGAGGCGGGCGGGCGGGGGGGGGGGGGGAACTTAAGATTATTTCAATATCGCGTTAATACAAGAACCTATTACTTGATATTGTTTTTTCCCTCCATACTTTACAGTTCTGTACTTCTCGCCCTTCTGAAATTCGTTTTATAACTTAAGTAGACCCGCAAATCACGTTTTATGTAGTCGTCTAGACTTGTCTTGTACGTGTTATTAAATTTAGCTTCTATTTTTACATACACTGTGAGGGCGGAGGGGGGGGGGAATTTATAGGGAGGAAATACGAAAGAGGGGAGGGGGTGACATTCTGAACATACGATGAAGGGGTGCATGACCCCCTCCCCCCCCCCCCCCCCCCCACAAAAAAAAAAAAAAAAAAAAAAAAAAAAAAAAAAAAGAAAAAAAGAAAGATTGAGAACCACTGCGTTAGAGTTTTACTATTCTTTGCTCCCCTATCAGCCTATCTTTCGGGACATGGTAATATGGACGATTCCAGTTTGGGTAGGTTGTACATTAATCTTGCTATTTTTGTTGTTATATTTACAGCTTTTCACTAAGTGACTTAGAGTTATGACTATTTTACTTTTAAAAAGTGACCTTTATATATGCATGTTTGGTGTTCTTCTTAATCTTGCTTTTCATTACGCTAGGGCTGTGTACTTTCAACATGTTTTTTGTGGTCTTAGGTTAATTTCATTGGTTAATATATTATATTTCTGGACTGGACTGTTTAGTCAGCATTACTGCTAACTGGCAGTCATGTCTGCTGTTTTTAATTCTACGGTGCAGCTTTTCTTAAACCCCAGTTTAGTTTGTTTATTAATCATATGGTTCGTTATGCGTTCCGACTGTGTGGATTTTCAAATAAAAATACAGGACTGTCCAGACTTCTCAAACAACGACGAAAAACTCGCAGGAACCGCGTGCAAGTTAAAATTCACTGGGTAGATGGAAGTTAAAAAAACAGACGGGATAGGCAGCTACCCAGGCTAAATGTCAAATTGGGACAAGCTAAAAGTTGTTGCAAATCCTTTACATGACGTAGCAGTCAACCCCAGCATTTTTGGCTGTTCGTGATCTCCGAGCAAGTTTACGTTCAGTAGTTTGCCATTGCTTTCTAAACGACCGACACCCATAACACTATAACATTTCATACAAAAACCAACACAGCTTGGTTTCCGACATCCTTAACTCCTTCGCCACGGCCAAGAAATGCATGTATAGGGTGCGTGATTTAGGCATAGACACTTTTGGATCCTCGTCAGTTCTATGCAGTTTATGCACTTTTCTGAGATTCTCTTGGTATTATGTATATGAGATATGACTGGTACAGTTAGAGTTGTTAAAAACTCCACGGGGGAGCAAGCACGACCGGAGGCTTCTGATCATCAGAAGTTGTCCCCGTCGTCCAATGTTTCGGCCCCTTTATCTTCTTCACACTCTCCGGGGGCAGGCCCGTGACTCCCGGGCGGTTTTTCTCCTGCCGTGCGTATTCATCATCGAGACGCTTGTATATTTCCCTATCGACATCGCTAAGAGCCCAGAAGCCATCCCACCCTTGGACACCCGATGTATCTACTAGCGTTGGCACTGCACCGTAACTGACCGCGGGAGGCCAGCTTCTTCCCCCGGCAGTTGGCCGCAGTCTTCGCCTCTGCCTTGGTGGGTAGATATGAACCGGTCAGTAGTCGTCGTTCATGCCATATTGTCTTCTTCACACCCTGTTCACAGCTTGCGAATCAACCCTCCTGCATGCTCCCAGTGGAAGCCAGCTCTTCCCCTGGGCTAATTCTATTAAGGCATTCCGTCTGACCCTCGCTTTCGCCGTGGAGCGTTTTCCTTGCAAGAGTACTATTCCAGCAGAAGATGCCGGCGCTTGGCTGCAGAGATTCGACTTTGGATGAACATTTCCGGTCCTGGTGATCGCTACATTGTGGTGTTTCCACAACTCTGTAGCGTCCCGATTTGGGTGTCCTGTTAATCCCAGGTGGTGTGGCTGTCGGGTCTGCACGGGATTATCATCTTATAGTTCACACCGCGTAGAACTGGTGTTGTCCTGTCTGCCCACAACCTTCTGTCTCGTGTACTGCTAATCGTGTTTGAAATATTTTATTTTGTGTTATGAAATGGTGTGTACAGAGATATCCGAGTGCAACCAAAGTAATCCCTAAAAGATGTTGATGATGACGAGTACTCACTGATTCCTCCCCATGACAGCGCTTTATGAGCATGTTCTTACAGAAACAAGTTATACTCAATGACCACTGGGAGGGGTTCTGATTCTCAAACTTGACGCATAGAAGCATCCTAACATTGTATGTACTAGAACCCCAGCTATGGGTTAAATAACCTTATAGGGGTCAAATTGGAGAAGATAAAGCTAAAGCAGTAAAACTTCCTACTAGGTTTTCGCGTTAAGGTGCCTGTCATTCTAATCGTTGCAGAACAAGTGAATGCTATCATAAAGAATAAAGATCGGTTATTTAACCCATAGCTGGGGTTCTAGTACATATAATGTTAGGATGCTTCTATGCGTCAAGTTTGAGAGTCAGAACCCCTCCCAGTGGTCATTGAGTATAACTTGTTTCTGTAAGAACATGCTCATCCCGCGCTGTCATGGGGAGGAATCAGTGAGTACTTATCATAACTTGTCCTCCCTCCCCCAACGACTATAAATATAGGACAAAGTCACCCAACGCATGTGATCAAGCAATCCTAATTTTCCTAACAACGTAAGCATTTTCAAATATGTGTATTTATGCCTTGCCTTTACGAGTTAAGTGTTAGGGCAGAAAAAATGACGCGCGCATTTAGACACAGAAGGAATACTACAGAGATAAAATAAACCCCAACATGAATCAAAATAAGATATAATACATGTTGATAGGTAGAGAGAACAAGACGATGACAATAGAACTATACACAATCATATGATTGTCAAACATGCATACTTGTTTTAGAACGTTTGTTAACACCATAAATTTCGGGAAAGAAGAACTTCAGTTTCGTATTTGTAGTGTAGATAACACCTTGTATGTTATGAAAGATACGTTTAATGTAAAGATCACTTTGTATTCAAGCAAAGTAACATGTAAAAGACATTGTAACTCCAACAGTACAATGCGGATGAGGCATTTGAGCACACTACAAAGGTATCTGGCTCAACTGAAACTCTGAAAATAGAGAGCTTAAAACAGTAGTAATGTATCTTCAAAACAGAGGCCAGCGTGGCAGAGAGGTTTACGTTGACTTCTCGTCATTGACATGGGGACGTACGTGATGGGGAGGAACACTGTCAATAGGGAAAGTTTACTTTCATACAGAATCAGTCCAGTGCACTCCCCAGCTGTGGCAACTACTAGTTAGTTAGTTAGTTAGTTAGTTAGTTAGTTAGTTGGTTGGTTGGTTGGTATGGTTTGGTTTGGTTAGTTAGTTAGTTAGTTAGTTAGTTAGTCAGTTAGTTAGTTAGATTTTTATTGATTGATTTAGGAACCGACATCACAGCATTCGGGGCATTCCCATAAGCGTTCCGTCCCCATCCTCAGCAACTAGCGAAGAGTTCCAACACTAATAGTACCAGTAGCAATCAGATTATATGTATACAGAACGAATCTCTGAGCGTCGAGCGTTGGCCAGATCCCATCGTCACTCCTCGCTGCCTCATTCTTGCCAGACTATGGTGATCCATTTGCCCCTCTGAGGTTTATACGTGCTCCCACAAGGCTGCAACCACGCCTGCCTTATCATGCTTCAATACTCCACAAAGTTTTGCTTCGTTCTGTATGCGCTCTAATGTCACCAACTGACTCTTTGAGACAGTGAGCAGTCCTAGTACATAATCAATCACTGAGAGAATCAAGTGCTGGTATAGTGAGTGAGTGAGTGAGTGAGTTTGTTAGTTAGTTAGTTAATTAGTTAGTTAGTTACTTAGTTGCGGTTCCAACGACACGGCAACGGGTCGTCCCCATTATGCTCCGTTCCTGTGCCTGTGAATATCACATAAAATGCCCCTCACTGCCCAATGTGAAAAGTGGAACAGACAGGAGTCTCGGCAAGCCAACTGTCACGAAAAAACACCGTGATTAACCAGTTGATGACAATAAAGGCATTCTGATTAACGGCATGTTGTCAAGGCCACAACTATTTTAACTAACAGAAAAAACAAATCGGATGTCAAAAATCCCAGGACGGTCAAAAGTAACAGCTGCGGATGTTTACTGGGGAGGGAGTGAGTGAGATGAATCAATACGCCGCCCTTGACAGTTCACAAACAGTCGGAGAAATTGTGGCCAGGTGTTGGTGACACGCTGCGGGCTTGTGTGGATGTCAGGACAGGAAGAGATAACTGTGAACAAGATCAGATAACTCTTGTAGTAATTTAATCTAAGGGGAAGCACTGATGATGAAATGGGTAATCTGCCCTTGAAACCAGCTAGAGTTTGAGATCAAAACGTCAAGTAAACAATTCAAGGCTGTCTGCCAAGAGAATATGATTTGGTGACAGCAGTGTAACTCGAACCGTTGATCTAGGCAGTAGTGCCTTGGCACTGCAGTTAGAGATTGTAAAAATGACTACCGTGTGCGAATTAAGTGGATTTAATTGTTCACGTGCCTGTCATGGCAAATGTAGATGTGATTTGGTAGACTGCAGTGTTGCCTAAGGTAGTTCATATTGTTTAATTAGTCCTAATTAATTTAGGCAGTAGCATGGTTGAAACTAGCTAGAGTAGCGAAGTGATAATTGGCTCTGTTAGTTGAAAATAGAGTAGTGAAGTATTGATAAGCTTTACTAGTTGAGAATTGAGTAATGGGGGATAATTGGAATATTCCAGTGGGTGTCCCTGGTGGGCGGGGCTCCACATTCTGTTTTTTTTTTTCTTGTCTTGGCCTGATGAAAACCAATGTGTTGAGTCATCTGTCCCTGACAGAGTTAGGTTCTCTGTATTTTTCTGAGCAGGGCCGATGGCCCACGATCATCCAATAGAGATCAGTGACGTGGAGGCTATCACCAGTTGTGTTATATATTTTACAGGTTCCCTCTGGTCGGGATGAAGAACACAGAATCATTGAAAAATCCGATCCCGGATAAAATTTTGGTGCAGGAGGATTGGCCAGCAACTTTCTCAATGGGTCTATGCTAGAAGAAGTTGATAAACATTGCTCGGTGGAGCTGAATGGTATAAGTATCCTACATGAGTTCATGCCATTCGTTAACACACCTGTAGTGATGGATGTTCAGTCCACGTATTACTAGATCAGTAGGAACTGATGTTCACATTAAATGGAACCAAACATTAAAGTGTAGTTGTTCCACGTATCAAGGAAATCATAACCTTAAGACAATATCTAGAAAATAAAGAAATCTATTGGAATATAGATACAATGACTGTTTAAGAGTGAAAACTATAAAACATTTCGCAGGAAGGAAAAACGTCATGTTCATAGGACAGTGTTCCAGGTTTTTTTCACTGCGCAGGAATTATGAAGTCTGAGTTTCTATAAACTATTAGGAACAGTTTTGTTAGGAACAAAAATAGTATCGTTCACGGATTATAGATTTGAATGGGAATCAGATTTCATGGTCATCAGAGCTCCTGGAGGAGGACATGTCTGGAGAGAAGGACACGACATCGGTGAGGTCCATTGTGCTGATTCTTGTGATGTCGTGTAATCCTTGCCATGATGAGTGGACTCTGATCATGAACTTTGTAGTCTGACCTCCACATTTACATTAGAATACCCAACACACATTTTCTTCGCGTACACGCCTCACGTACATTACACTTTTTCTTTTAATAAAGTAATCTTTATTAATTGTTGGAAGAATGAGTTGTTGAATATCTTGCGTTGGGGAAGAATGAGAGGGGGCATAGTACGACAGTGAGAGAGAGATAGGAAAAGGTGTCCGCGGGCTGATGGAGTGTGTTGGACGGAAGCTGGTGGATTCTCCAGGTATTAGAAAGGGGGTAAAATATAATGTGGGTGTTGACTCCCCTCACTCCAGGGACGACACTTTAGATTAAGACACGACACCAACAGCCCGCAGAGGTACACTGTGCATAATGCCGCCGCCAGAATGCCAACACAAAAGTCCTCCATGAAAAAGACAGTTCATCGTCGATGGAATCGGCAGTCACTAGAAAGACTTCATTGACCCGGGTTTCATCCCACATGGCTCGGTCTCTTTCCGCAGGGCGACTCGCCGAAAGCGCCGCACAAAGCACGAACTCAGTAGCTCCAGCGACAACTCCCAGGAGTCTCCTAAAAAATGCACTCGCGACCCGAAAAGACAAACCAGTCAGTTCAGCGATAGCCGGCCATTGTTCCGAACATGCAGACTTCATTGACCCGGGTTTCATCTCACATGACATCTCGCACACACAGAGAGAGAGAGAGAGAGAGAGAGAGAGAGAGAGAGAGAGAAAGAGAGAGAGAGAGAGAGAGAGAAAGAGAGAGAGAGAGAGAGAGAGAGAGAGAGAGAGAGAGAGAGAGAGAGAGAGAGAAGGGGGAAATCTGGCAGTGTAATCAGAAAGTAAGCAAAAATACAAATTCAATTAACAGAAACTGCTAATAAATAGAAAGAAGAAGCATGGGATATGTTTAAATTCTGGGGAAAAAAATTGTACGCGGGGGTAGGGGTGGGGTGTGAAATGACTAGCAGAGAATAGATGCAGTGTTATAAATCAGAAAATATGATCAGATTGGCATTGGGATAAACAAAGAAGGCGCATCATCTCCCCTCGAATGTAAGAAACTAGATGAGACATATAATAATGCTGCACCATCGAACATCAGTGGATGCAAATCGAACAATCAAAGGAGATAGATTCACACGTTTTATATAGGGTTGGTAGGAAGATGGTTAACTTTATGCTAACAGACAAGTTCCGAGAGCAGTGAGTAGTCGGGTAACATAAACAGAGAGAGAGAGAGAGAGAGAGAGAGAGAGAGAGAGAGAGAGAGAGAGAGAGAGAGGGGGGGGGAAAGCTTTCCAGTTAGTCCTATTTTGTGCCTCTTTCTTAACTTTCAAACAACAACAAGAACAATAATAGTAAATGACCCCACTCCCCCACTCCAAACCATGGCTACACTGCTGACACTGAGCGATGACCGATCAGTTGTGAGTGGGTATCATTAATCAACCACATGTGACAATTCAGTGAACATTTGACACTGGATTTATTTCATGCTACGTCTAGGCATGGCATGTTTTGTCTGCGGTGTGTGAACAGGGATTACCGGCATCTTTAAACGTTGATGGTAAAGGTATGCACTAGCCATGCGGCCTTAATTCCTCAGGCTCAAGACACCCCCCCCCCCCCCCCCCCCGTCCTACACCGCAAGGTACTATAGGCAGTACATAACAGATTTTTGTTTTCCAGTGTAATGGCAACAAACAACCTCTACAGTACTGGAGAATGCAAGAAATTTCATTACGGTGTCAGCTGGGTGACGGTAAAGTCCCAACTGTACTCATTTAGTGAGGGCAGCATTTTAGAGTGTAGCAGAAGCAGTTCAGAGGACTGTATTTGCATGGATAATTGAACAACTGCACCTGAACAGAGCAATACATGCGCTTTTTCTGACGGGCGAAAGTTACTTTCAAATACGGAGATGACCACATCGCCCATGTGGGTGTGGAATTAACGGGGACATAATTTGTCCAATGATAGGTTTATGGTTGCGACATGAGTCAGGAAGGATAGTGGTGCATGTTCAAAAACTTCACACCTGTCCTCAAACATTTTAGTATATAAATAATGGTGTCATACAAGGATGTTTACTGTCACCTAGGAGTGTGTGTGTGTGTGTGTGTGTGTGTGTGTGTGTGTGTGTGTGCGTGCGCGCGCGCGCTTCATATAATAGACACATAATGGGATATAAAATATACAGGGTCACAAAATATACAGGGTCACAAATGGTAAACATAATAGGGTCGGAACAAAACCTTAGCAGATGTGGGTCTCTCTATTATTTATCTAATTCAAAATATACGTTCAGTAGTTGAGTTTAGCTAAGAACCAACGTTACAGCATTTGGGACATGTCCATACACCCCCATGTGCTCATCTTCACCAACCAGCGACAGGTTCTAATACTAATGGTAGCAGGCGCAGCCTGATTATGTGTCCGTCTGGTAATTCCTTAGAATACCGAGTGTCCTCTAGATCCTCTAGTCTTTTCCAGCAGCTCCATTCTCTCCAAGACATGATATCTTATCTGTCCTTTCACACTATATGCATAATCTCAAATGGCCCCGAAAAACCTCATAGTACACTAATACCCAGCCATTCTGTCCCCTTGCTCGTTTCTTATGACATCAGTATGTCTTAGGGACATGATCCAACGGATGTTTCCAATCTTTGATTTTGTAACTAAAGAATGCCATGTTGCACGAACCTGCCTGTCTGCACCCTTCTCAGCATACACTGTGAGTCCGTTAAAATCAGGACATGTCTGTGCTGTTTGTCCTCCAACCCACCGCAGTGATTGCCTCAACCTTCATTCTAAGACTACATGTCTTGCTATCATATTCCAGACTCCTGCACTAAACACTTTTCATTAACCGTTGCTATGAACCCCCAAATACTTCTTTTTCCTCTTAGCACAGAGCCATCCGTCTAGACCAGTGGTTCTCAACATTTTTTGGCCCATGCACCCCTTCACCATATGTTCAGAATGTCATCCCTCTTTCCTTTCGTATTTCCTCCCTATAAATCTCCCTGCCCCCCACCCCGCCGCCGCTACACAGTATACGTATAAATGGAAGCTAACTTTAATAACACATACTGGAACAAGACTAGACGTCTATGTAAAACGTGATTATAAAACGAATTTCAGAAGGACTAGAAGTACAGAACCGTACAGTATGGAGGGATAAACAATATCAAGTAATCGGTTTTTGTATTAACGTGATCTTGAAATAATTTTAATTCCCCCCCCCCCACCCCCGGAAACTCTAAAATCCCCCCCCCCCCTGGGGAGGGGGGGGGGATTCCCCACCGGTTGAGAACCACTGGTCTAGACGATTGCATATGAATAGAAATAAAGACTCAGGGAGGCAGTGACAACCGTTAGTAAGATGAAAAGAAACAGTCATTGGAAGGCAACGACCATTGGTATGATGAAGAAGAACAGACATGGGAAGGCAGCGAGAGAAGACTGCTGTTTTGCATCATTGCACAAAAAAGATATCATTACATACATTAATACACTCTGCTAGTTTAAAGGAGCCGTGGGATAAACATAGACACCATTTATGTTAATATTGTTGTTACACTATTATTATAAGGTATGACCGTTGAGTTCGCTGATATCTCACTCTAGTTTCCGTGTTTACGTCTTTTGTAGTAATCAAACTTGTGTCAGCAGAGCAGGACTGTGGAAGATTATGACGAAATATGGCTGTATACGAAAGTTTGTCCAAATAGTGCGGCTATTTCATGATGGTATGCAGGCAGTCATTCATTAGCACCTTGCCGCCCTGACAGACGATAGTTTGTTAATTTGTGCTTCAAAAAGGCATAATAACTACAATGTGACTGTT
This sequence comes from Cepaea hortensis, assembly GCA_963921405.1. Classification (NCBI taxonomy): domain Eukaryota; kingdom Metazoa; phylum Mollusca; class Gastropoda; order Stylommatophora; family Helicidae; genus Cepaea; species Cepaea hortensis. Next base: position 88,290,371 of record OY992878.1, on the reverse strand, counting down.
AAGGCCAACTCGCGCTGTAAATGTTCGTCCACAGAGGATGCATGTGAGCACATGGTCATTTACACCATCATGCACGATCTTACGTCTCACACGCTCGGTGTGTTACTTATCTGCAATCATTTTCTCATTTGTCTTATTTCCATTTCTGATATTTGCCCTCCATGCAACACGTTCGGTGGCAACTTCCTCCAAATGTGCATTATCAATGCCTGTATCAATCATGTCCCGCTTACACACATCCACATCTTTGTATCGTAGTAGAGGCCGACCCTGAGATCTCTTGACCATTTGGACATGGAATAAACCATCACACAACCTGATCTTTCCAATACTTCAGTATTTGTGATTTTGTCTTACCACTTAATACCAAGTATTCTTCGCAGACAACGCATATGAAAGCTGTTTAAACGTTTCTCTTGGTGTGAGTAAGTTGTCCAGGCTTCACTGCCACAAAGAAGAGTACTAAGGACACAGGTTTGATAAACAAGGACTTTTGTTTTGGCAATAAGCTTCCTGTTCTCCCAGACTCTTTTTCTTAACCTGTCTGTTCATCGTTGTTGCTGCCTTAGCAATCCTGATGTTAATTTCCTGAAAAATGGATAATTTGCTATTTACCAATGATCCTAGATATGTAAAATGGTCTACTATATCTAGTTCGGCGTCGTCAATATAGGTTGATGTTACCCCATGTGCACCTTGTGACATAATCTGTGTCTTCTTTTTGCTAATTGTTAAACCAAATTCAGAACAAGCATTGGAGAATGCAGTTAGCTGACGTTGTAATTATTCCTCAGAGTGGGTCGTAATTGCTGCATCATCTGCAAATCTCAACTCTCTGATCAGTACCCTCCCAATTTTGTTCTTGGCCTTCAATCTCTGAGCATTATATTGGCCACCATCTGAGCGTGAATGAATGTTTATACCACCATACTGATCACGAAAAGCATATTTCAGTAGAAGTGAAAACTATATTCCAAAGAGGGTGGGAGCTAGTACACAACCTTGCTTAATACTCTTGATTTCAAACCATTCTGACATTGCACCGTCAAACTTGATTATACACTTCATGCCTGTGTGGAATGGTTCCATAGTGGGCAGAAGAGTTGGTGTGCAGCCAATCTTCTTTAGTGCCTTGAATAGACCCACACGGTTGACCAAATGAAATGCCTTGCCTTTCTGAGGTCGATGAAAGCAATAAACAGTGGTTGATTCTGTTCACGGCATTTTTCTTGCATTTGTCGCAATGAGAATATCATATCAATGGTAGGCCGGTTCTGTGGAAAGCCACACTGTGATTGAGGGTAGACTTGATCTCCTAATACTTGTCTGCGCAGAACAATTCTGGCAAATACTTTCCCAACAATACACAGAAGTGAGATACCCCTATAGTTGTTACAGTCGCTCCGATCGCCCTTGTTTTTGTAGTGTTATGATGCTTGAATCTTTGAAATCCATTTGAGATTTGTCCTTCTCGCCAGCATAGCTGTATTAGCTGGTGGATCTGTAGAGTGAGTTTGTCTTGCCCACTACTAATAACCTCTATTGGAATCCCATCTTTACCTGGAGCCTTGCCAGATGCAAGTTCATTTATAGGACATTTAACTTCTGTTATATTGGGGAGTGTGTTCAGGTGGTCAAGAGTTGGCAGGGCCTCTGTGGCGTTGAGGGCATCATCCGCTAGTTTGGTCTCACTTGAGTAAAGCTTCAAATAGTACTCTACCCATCTGTCCATCTGCTATTTCTTATCAGTGTTGATTTCTCCAGTCAAGGTTTTCAGTGGTGCACTTCTTTTGATCACTGGACCACAGGTTTTCTTTATTCCTTCACACATGCTTCTGATGTTTCACTTATCACTTGCATTTTGAATGGACTCACATAACTTGATCCAATAGTCATTTGCACACTGCCTAACTTGCTTCAGCTCACTGAGAGTGTTTCGCGTTAATCTTTCTTTGTTTCTTAAGAGAACAATCTTCTTTTTATCAATCAAGGGCTGTAGTGTCTGGCTGTTTGCCGCAAACCAGTCCTGCCTCTTATGATCCTCAGTGTCGTAAACCCCTACCGCTGTTTTGAAAGAGTTTCCTTAAGTTTACCCCACTTTTCACTTGCTGTACAATTTTCTAATGTATCAGTGAAAGCGTCTTCGAGTTGCTGATTGATTGATTGATTGATTTAGGAACCGACATCACAGCATTCGGGGCATTCCCATAAGCGCTCCGTCCCCATCCGAGGCAGCCAGCGAAGAGTTCCAACACCAATAGTTCCAGTAACAATCTGATTATATGTCCGTCTCGCCTTTCCTCTGAGCGTCGAGCGTCGGCCAGATCCCCTCGTCACTCCTCGCTGCCTCATTCTTGCCAGACTATGGTGATCCATTTGCTCCTCCGAGGTGTACACGTGCTCCCACAAGGCCACGATAACGTTTGCCTTGTCATGCATCAATACTCCACCAAGTTTTGCAGAGCCTGCCAATCTGTCCGCCTGTTCATTCCCCAGCACACCGGCATGCCCCGGAGAAAAGATCCAGGTGATTGTAAAAGATCTACACAGGAGCTTAGAGAGTTAAGACAGAGCTATACAGAGAACACCAGACAGGAGAGACACAGGCACTATATTTAGCTTGACAGCCGGACACATTCGTGTCAACTAAGAGGTCGTTAAGTGCTTATGAGCGAAGGTTTCCCAAGAGTATAGGGAACTCGCCTCCCGACGAGTAACTGGAGAATACCAGTTACTTCAGTTAACTGACCAAGCGTGCTGGGACTCTACGCACGCAAACTCGCCAGCGCACGGAGGACTGAATGTCCGTGGTTCAACGCGCAACTAGAAGCGTGCCTCAGACTGGGACAAGGACTGATAGAGAGCAGACGTGTTCGCTAGGAACCTTATATAGTTTATCGCCAATAGTGTTAGCTAGGCTTTAGATTCCAATTAGTTAATAGTATCATTATTTTCAACTATTCAAATGCATCTGTGAAACATACCATGTTGTTGATTATCCATGAAGTATTCCGCTCGCAGAGCTTGTGTGTAATTAGCTCTAAATAAAAATGTATCCTTTTGCAAACCACACGAGTTATTGATTCGTGTCGTGCAAAAGTAGGGAGTCCTGAATTACCTGTCGCAAGTAGGTTGCTGACAGGCAGGACCCATTTGGTGTCAGAAGTTTCTGAACCAACGTCTAAAGACTCTAGATTTATTTTGTGGTGTTAAAATTACCCAAACGTGAATTATTTATTATATAATGTTTGAAATATATTTGTTTTCGAGAATGAACACCAAAATACTTTAAAAAGTAACATTTGTGGAGCTTGAGCCACAATTAAAAGAAAATAATTTAGAAATTGTGTAATGCTTTGAAAAGTGATAGCAAATGTTGATGAATTTGGTTAGATGAATATATGTACAAATATGTTGCAAAGTTACCAAGCACACCATCGTACATTTCATTTTGTGTGATACAGCCATCAATGTCAACATTCATCACCGAGTTTCTGGTTGCACTGACCTTTAGGCAGTTGACCCCTTTAACACAACATCCGTTCCATTCCAGCCATGGATAGCCGTCTAAAGCTTGGACACAGATGAGTTGATATTTAGACATTCATGTAGTGTTGATCGTGTATTAGTTTAATCGATTTTTGTTTGTTTGTTCTATGCTGACGAAGGCTTTGGCCGCAACGTTCATTCTTTTTTGTAGTTGTCTTTGGTAAAGCTCTCAACCTACTTCTCGTTTTTCAGTGATTCATTCATCACATTTAAGAGTATATTAGCTACTAAACGGAATCAATAGAGCGTAGTCATACCAACCAGAAGGAAAGTGAAGACAAGACGACAGTGACACTCATACGACGATTCATCTTACTAATCATGACAATCATTGAATACTATCATACCATTCATCCATTAACATCATTATCATTATCCAAATCACATTTGTTATTGATCAGCCACATGAAAGATGAACATGTATTTGTAGTATATACATGTTTTCTAAAGTATTGATGCTCTACTAAACAGAAGCGTCAGTTCTCCAATCAAGTCGATCATTTTCGTGTACGGAAGTCAGCGGTGGAACATCCCAAGTGCCAAGTTTTTCCAACCGATTAGATGAGTATATTTTCGAATAATTTTGATACTGACCATTTTAACGATGCATCTTTATTTTCAGTGACAATGTAAATGAACTAACATATAATTGTACAACTATTGTGTGAGATTGAAATATTATTATTGTGAAATAACATAAAATCATAAAATGGCATCGTTAAATGACTGCATCCAGGCAGGCAAGGCACTAGGCCATACTGGATAGGAATAAGAAAAATGGGTTGATCAAAGATACAAAGAAGAATTAGCCCGACAAAAGGAAGAAACAGAGAGAAAAACTGCTCTACAAAGAGAAGAAACTGCCCGACAGAGAGAAGAAGCAGAGAGAAAAGCTGCTCTAGATAGAGATGAAAGAGCATTAGAAAGACAACATCAAAAAGAAATGAAAGAAGCAGAGGAAGCCACCAAACAAAAGCAGATTGAGGTAGAGTCACAGACGAAACAGAAGCAGATTGAGATAGAGTCACAGACAAAGTTAAAGATGAAAGAGTTAGAGATAGAGTCAAACATTCAAATAGCCTCGAGTAAACAAAAGAGCCAGGAGGAGCAAAATAAATTTTCCAAATATAAAGGCCTTATCAAGCCATACAGCGTAGGCGATTCCATATCTGCATGGACTGAGAATATAGAGTTTCAACTTAAGACTCAGAAAATACCTTTGGCATATTGGGCAATGATCTACATGAGAAATCTCAGTGGTGAGCCGTTAAAAGTAATAGAATCAATACCTACAGAATTAAGGAGTGCCTATCAAATACATCCACGATAGAATCATGCAACACTTCTTACTTGACGCTCCGGGGTATCAGATTCAATATTCACAGTTAAGACCCAAACCTACTGAAACCTTCTTAGATTACGTCTCTAACGTGCAAAGCACATTTAACAAATGAACTAAGGCGGCAAAAGTGGGGAAAAACTTCGATAAACTGCAAGATCTAATGGTAATGGACAAGGTAATATCCACGGTCCCTACCCCGTTTGCAAAGTTCCTCCAACAGACAGACATAGAATCCATTCAAGAGCTAGAAAAACGTGGGTCTGCTTACTTTTCTGCAAATCGTGATATCTTTAAAACCACCATCCATGATACTGAGATCACTGCCTTTGTGAAAAACGAACCTAATAGACCGTATAGGCAAAAAGAGTATCGTAGGAAAGACCAGCCCTATCAAAAACCTCCACGTTGTGGATATTGCAATTTACATCATCCCCCTTATTCTATGTGCGATAAGAACCCAGCATATCCATCTCATTTAGAAACAGTCATAAAGAAGCAAGAGAATAGAAGAAACTCGTTCAAACGTGCTATCAAATGTTATTTTTGTTCGAGCTATGGACACTATTCTGCCAAGTGTCTGGGCAGACAAAGGATGAAGGCAAACAATGCCATGCTCATCGATACGTCATCTGACGATGATAGTGTGATAGACTCTGAACTTGAGAATGTGCTACCAGAGAATGTGTGTGAAAGTGTTGCAGTAGTTACTGATATACTTGATTTCAATAAATGTGATACATGTAACAGGTTTCATGCGGATGGGAAATTAAAATGTGGTCACGTTATTCCATATTCCATCGAAGATACTAGCGCAGCTAATGCCTCCAGAGGTAAATTGAAGTTCTACGATGCACTGGTAAATAACCAACCATGCCATTGTTTACTGGACAGCGGCAGCACTTTACTTGGCCTGAGAAAAGAACTGGTGAAACCAGAAGATTACACGGGTGAATTTGTCAAATGCCGTACTTTCTCTGGAACAATTGAGAAATACCCACTGGCAAAAGCGCATATAAATACCCCGTTCCTTACCGGCACATTTACGTGCGCAATCCTGCAAGACCCTTGCACGGATCTTATTTTAGGATGTTTAGACTCATTAAACAAATGTACTGACGATGATATATTAGCCTGGAAGGAAACTAACCTGGCTAACGCTGTAACAAGGTCAGAAACGCAAACACACTACACTGACCTGCAAAACGAGGTGTTACAGCTGCTAACACCTTGCGGTGCTACTAACAATAATATTCGACAAGAATTTATCGAGGCACAACGCACCGATCAAACTATTGCACCTTATTTTAAATTGTTAGGTGAGCGAACGAAAGTGACCAAAAATGCATCTTGGTATTTGAGAATGCACAACGGAATTCTCATGCGTTATTACACAAATAATAACCATGAAATTCAGCAAACGGTGTTACCTGTAACATACCGACAAACTGTGCTGAAAATCGCACATGAGTCACCGTTTGCTGGACATTTGGCCTATGACAAAACCAGAGCCAGAATTTTGTCACACTTCTACTGGCCTAAATTCTGTTCTGATATAAAATTTTTCTGTTGTTCATGTACTATTTGTCAACATCTTATAAGAAAGGGTAAGCATGTGACGGCCGAAGTTCAACGGTCATTGTTGGCATCGATACCATTTGAGTGTGTAGCGGTCGATATTGTTGGACCCCTGAAACAGGTGTCGAATAAGGGAAACCGTTTCATACTGACGCTCGTGGATACATGTACCATGTGGATCGAAGCAATTCCACTAAAATACATCACCTCCAAAGATGTGGCAAATATATTTTTGCACTTATTTTGTCGCTTTGGTTTTCCGCGAACGATTTTATCGGATCGGAGAACCCAGTTTATTTCGGCTGCTATGCAAGCCTTAACAAAATTGTTAGGAATACAGCAGCATTTCTGTACACCGTACCACCCAATGAGTAACGGCATCATAGAAAAAAATTAACGGGGATCTGAAACACATGCTGGCAAAAATAACAGCCGAAAACCCAGCTGAATGGGACACGCTATTACCAGCTGTGCTTTTTGCCCATCGAGAAATTCCGCACTCAAGTACGGGTTTCTCACCTTTCGAACTAGTGTATGGGGCGAACCCTCGTGGACCCCTATCAATATACCATCAGCTAATTACTAGCTTACCAGAAAATACAACACCTGTAACACCATATGAGATGGTAACAGACACACGCGATAGAATCATGAAAGCGTGTGAAATAGCCAAAGCATCTTTGGAGAGGAAAAGACAAATGTACCGCGAGTATGCAAATAAAGGTGCTAAAACAATACACCTAGAACCGAATCAGAAAGTTCTACTGTTGCTACCAGATAAACGTAATTTATTGCTAACATCATGGCAAGGGCCATTCAACGTCGAACGTAAAATATCAGATGTCGAATATGAAATATCGATAAAGGGAAAATTAAAGATATTTCATATCAACATGCTGAAACCATATTTCTCACGACAGGAACTACCGACAGACAAACAAAATGCACCCACACCAGTCAATCGGACGACAGACGTACACAACGCAACTACACTAGGTAGGGCGACACACGACAGCGACATCGCAAATACACTTAGCCAGGTAACAGCACACGCAGCTAATACCACAACAGTACTTAACCAGACAGATGACGACGGATTAGAATTACCAGTCCCTACGGTAGACACGACTGGGACCATCAACAGCATACGGATAGAAACCAAACTTACGGACGAGCAACGACTACAGATGATAGATCTAGTGACAGAATACAGGGACATTTTCTCCGACATCCCAGGAAAGACAGACACAATAGAGCATTCCTTCATTCTGACGGATAACACCCCTATCAAATGTCGACCTTATTCCATCCCTCTAAATTATAGGGCAAATCTCGACATGGAAATACTATCTCTTGAGTCGAGTGGAATAATTCAAAGATCACAGTCAGAATATTCCTTTCCTATCGTTCTTGTCACCAAAAAGGACAACAATTCGCCTCTGTGTCGATTATCGACGTTTAAACAGAGTGACAAAGATCGGTGCTGAACCAATCCCAGCATGCGAAGATTTGATCCTGGATATGTCTACATCTCGTATATTTTCCAAACTCGACCTCACTCGAGGTTACTGGCAAGTCCCGATGGAAGAAAATGCAATTCCTTTGACAGCTTTTTCTACACCTCTAGGGCTCTATGAGTGGCGCTTTCTCCCTTCTGGCCTTCGTAATGCTCCTGCCACTTTTGTACGTCTTACTAGGGATCTTCTCCACGGGGCGACCAATACTTCTACATACATAGATGACATATGTATTCATACTGAAGACTGGACGTCACACCTACTGAAACTCCGACATGTCTTCGACAGGTTACGATTATTCGGTCTTACCGTCAAACCAACTAAGGTAGAGTTGGGCATGGAGGAAATTGACTTCCTAGGCCATACCATCTGCAGAGGCCAACTCAAAACAGATGAGAAAATAGTCACAAAGATTCTTAATTTGACTATGCCAACGACCAAGAAACAGGTCCGAAGTCTACTTGGTCTTGTAAACTATTATAGTAAATTTATTCCCAATCTGGCGGAAATCACCAGTGTTTTTTCAAATATTTTGAAAGCTTCGGCTAAATTAGATGTACAAGATGCAAAGTTAATTGGCTCATTGTCAAAGTTGAAATATTTATTCAGTGTACCACCTATTTTGCGTTTACCTAATCAAAATCTTACCTATTTCCTCCGCATAGACGCAAGTGCGATTTCCATATCTGGTATATTGGGCCAGTTTTACGACGGGAAGTTCCACCCTGTGATGTATGTAAGCCGTAAAATCAGCCCTGCTGAATCAAGATACTCAGCTTCTGAATTGGAGGGCCTTAGCGTAATCTATTGTGTGAGAAAACTGCATATGTTTTTGGCAGGTACAGAGTTTGTAATCCAGTCCGACCTCTCTCCCCTTGCGGTAATGCAGTCTGGCATCCCGCAAAACAACAGGATCTACAGATGGTCCTTAATATTGGCAAACTATGCCTTTACAATCCAGCATTTGAAGGGATCATTGAACTCTCTGGCAGACATTTTAAGTAGACCTTCAAATATAGAGATACCTGAAGTACAGGAGAAGAGCGACGATTTATCACCAGAAACAGTGACACTGTAGTTATGAATGAAATCAGTGCCGTTTGTGATTAAAAAAAAACATACACTTTGAAGTGCGTTAATAGCGCCAGTCGACTAAACTGTGCAAGATAAACAGTGCCATTATGAGTAAATGAACAGGCACAGTAGTGATATTTCTACAGCACTAACACGTAGATAAGCAATAATTACATCGAAAGTGTTAGACGTGAACCTACAGAAACTGATAGGGAACTTATTATATATACACTATCCTCAAAGGAGAGCATATAAAACTGTGGTGAATTGAACTATGTTGTTACACTAGTCTACACTGAACAGTGCTCGAACATTACACCGGACAGGACAACGTTAGTGTAGTTATATATAATTGTGATATGTATAGGACATTGTTTTTTTTTTTTTTAAAACAGTGCGCATAACCTCATTGTGTATATTTATAATTGAATTGCAAATGTTCAAGTAAATATATGACATTAGTTATGTTAGTTCATAGGTATAAGCCACTAACATTTACTTAAAAACCTCAGTTAGATTAACACCTGCGTTAGAAATGCAATTATTAGACATTACTTTATCACATCACCATGTAAACATAATCATTTATCTAATAATTTGCTTAAAATATCATTTCTAAACTAACCCAATCATTGCAAAATTAATATCATCCCATTTACCAATAATACTATAAGGTAACTAACCCACTTTGCTTAAATAGAATTAATTAATTAGGTTATTTCCCTTAGGTTAATTTAGCACAGCACACGAAATTACTATAACTTAGTTAGAGTAGTTAGTAGCATATGATCGGTAATAAACCATCATCATAAACGTGTATAATATTTTGTATAGATATGACGCGTGCAAAAACATAGCACAGTCATGTGGCATGAACACTTGTACGATTCAGCCAATCATTTATTGTAAATATGCAATGTTCATTTATGTAATATTATGAACCATATTTTAAGGACGAATGAATGTTTTAACATAAGTATGGTATGAAAGTATGGAACGAAAGATGTATAATAGGAGAGGAGTGAATGAAGACAAAGTAAACATTGATTGATTGAGAGAGAGAGAGAGAGAGAGAGAGAGAGAGAGAGAGAGAGAGAGAGAGAGAGAGAGAGAGAGAGAGAGAGAGAGATTTAGCGGAAATTTTTTCTCCGCGCAAATCGTCTTATTATGACTTGTCTGTGTCAATCTGTGTAACCAATGTGTTGTTCAATTTTAAGTGTGTAACTGCTATACTTTAGAAATAGTAGTAGTAAATAGAGAAAGTACTTTGAGCATCTTAAAACGAAGGTGTGGTCATAAATAAAGATAATCGACATTTGTAGCCACAATAATCCGATTTACGGCGCTCGAAGTGATACATACATGTAGAATAGAAACGCATACATATGTTAGCAAGTTAAATACAATGTAGTTTAATGAATAACACGCAAACAAACAGGAAAACAAACACATAAAGGTTGCATTCACCATTTGTTTCAAAGAACAGCAACTCAAAACAGGGGACACAATAACTTCTTGAAAAACCTGATGTTAACATTGAAAATATTTCTTCACAAACAGAAGTTTAAAGGTGAAGAGTAGAACATAGAGCATACGAGTTGGTACTGATATTATAGGGGAACATGAACAGTTATGCTCATGTGTTGTTCTCGTAACAGAGACAACTTGTAGCGGGTTGTCATTTTGGGCAATTTGAGGACAGGTCGAGACATAAGTCAACGGGCAGAAGTCAAAGGACATAGGGTCAAACGACAGAAGCCAGGACATAAGTCGTAAGACAACGGTTCCGGATCAATACAATTCCCAAGAATATAATAGAGGGCATATCCAACGATAATAATGTGATGCACTACTCAATTAACCGAGTGAATCAATATAACAGTGTGAAAAGGCAGAGAAGAGAATTTGTTATATCCCCAGAAGAGATACGTAAACTGATGAGATATTTGACAAAATTGGACAGCCAATTTTTCAGTGACCAATACGTGTTACAGACAGGAGTTAAACGGTTGTAACACTACACGCAGAGGAGAGGAATCTCTCAGTTTGCCACCCGTGACCTCCGAAGCGAAGCAAGCCACTCTGCACGAAGCCTGCCTGACTTCACCCTTCTCAGCATGCGTTCTGAGTCAGTTAAAATCACGATGCGTGTATGTATCGTGTTCTCCATCCAGAGGAAAGCTGCACTGACCGCATCCACCTCCATTCTTAAGCTAGATGTTGTGGTATCATACGCCAGGTTCTCCTGCACCAAACGTCGACCATTAGCTTTTGCTAAGAATCTCCAGGCACTTCTCCTACCTCTCAAAACCGAACTATCTGTGTAGATAATCATATCACCCTGGCGAGCATTATCCTGAATTAGTTGCTAGATTTCCACTTCCGTGGCGCCTGCTGGCCACTCCCTGCACTCCCGGCTTAATATGATTATAACTCTGCACAAGTTTGACGGCTCCGCTGGCACTGTGACCCACTCCTCTCCTCGCCTAATGTTCTCCAAGATGCACACCTGTCTGATCGTATCCTCCGCCTGAGTCATCCATGATTTCCCTCTTACAGTCGCTGACTCTTAACTGCGTCCAGCGCCTCATGCAACGGGTGATCTGTGTCTGCAGCTACTCTGAGGTATGCCTTCGCATGCATCACCTTGTGCCTACCAGCAACAGTCGGCAGACCAAGGATGTAACGCATACACACTACTGGTGTGTCTCTGGTGCATCCCAGAATGACCCGCATAGCTTCGTTCTGTATGCGCTCTAATTTTACCAGCTGACTCTTTGAGACAGTGAGCAGTCCTATTCCATAATCAGTCACTGAGAGGATCAAGTGCTGGTATAGTGTGAAGAGCTTTCTCTACTCTGTGTCCATTGCAGCAATAGTTTTAAGTGCATTGAGTCCATTTTAAGATCTTGTCACAACCGTCGTCTCCACATGGTCCTTGAAGGATAGACTCCTGTCAAATGTGATTCCCAGATACTTCAGTTTATTCTCTCTGTTGACGCTTCTATCGTCTATCGTGAAGCTTGGGACATCAGCTCTCACAATCCTGTTGTCCAGAGAACACCACAAAACAGCCGCCTTTTCCGGATGGATGACAGCACTCATTTTAGTGCATTAATCAATCACTTTGTCTACTGTCGCCTGTAGCTCCTGGGCTGTTTGCTCCCTATCTCTCCCCTGCCTATATGCAAGAATACCATCTGCAAATGTTAGTATAATTCCAACCCCTGGTGCTTCTAGGTTTGCAATCTTGCTCGTATACACGTTAAAGAGCACCGGTGAGATTGCGGATCCCAGTGGCAGTCCCGGAGTTACCATATGTGGCTCCGAGGTCTATGCGCCCAGACGGAGAGCAACCCGACGATATTGCAGGACGGCTGCTATCCAGTTCACCAACCAGGGATTCAGCCCCTTCTCCATCGGTTGCTGTTGGAACTCAAAGCACTCATCTGGCTTGTTGTCAAAGACTTGAAGAGATAGCTCTAAGTTAAGGAGAGCTAAAATAGAGCTTAGGAAGAGGGCAAGTGACGTAACAGGATAGGACATCAGACAGGAGAGACACTAACGCTATAAATAGCGATAACGGGACACCCTTGTGTCAACAAGGAGGGCAACCAGTGCAGCTGAGCGAGGTTACCCAAGAGTCTGGGGAACCCGATGCATGAGGACGGACCGAGTAACTCTGGTCAACACAGCCCAGTGCCCAGCACGTAAACCAACGAACGTACGCTGAGCTAATTGCTTGTGGCTGAACACGCCACGCTCAGCGAGCTCAAACAGACAGCAGACGGCGTAGGAATCAGACGTGTATCCGCTAGGGATACTTTGTAGTGATTAAGGGCAGTATAATAGTTATAGTAGTCTAGCTTAGCTTCAGTAGTTATAATGTTTATATCATCTCCTCATTCCATCTTATCGTCATCACATTCTATGTTCAATACCGTTGTGGTATTTCGCTCATGGAGCTATTGTTGATCAGCTCCGAATAAACATGTATCCTTTTGCAAATAATACGAGTTGTCACTTTCGTGTAGTGCAAAAGAAGGGAATCCTTGTATGCCTGTCACAAGTGAGTTGCTGACACTTGTGGGAGTTAATAATATTAATCCTGGGGATAGATGCGTGTTTAGCTGTGTAGATTCTCTTTGGCTTCAGTTTAACCCTTGCAACAATCAAAGAATGATCCGTGTCACTGTGGTAACTTCGAGTTAATGATGTTTGGTTTAGATGTTGTCTCCGTGTGATGATGAAGTCCAGTTGATGCCAATAGCCAGATCTTGGATGTTTCCATGTGACCTTATGCAGCTTTTTTGTTTTAAAAAAAGAAGTTTTTAATACATAGGTCATTTCTGGTGCAATGCTCCAACAGCCTTTGCCCATTTTCATTTATGCGATCGATGTTGTATTTTCCAAGGCACACTGGCCATGAATTCGAGTCCTTGCTCACACGAGCATTGAAATCACCGAGCAAATAACTGTAGTCAGATTTTGGAACTGCCTTGATCACAGAGTCTAACTCCTCATAGAACGAATCCTTCATATCATCAGGGGAAGTGAGTGTCGGTGCATATGCAGTGATAATGATGGCAAAAAACCACAAGAGGTTGCCAAGCGCAGGGATAATAGTCTTTCATTATCTCCAACTGGAATTTCAATCACTCTTAGTAGCGAATTCTTCACTGCAAAGCCCACACCATGTTGCCTTTTTTCTGCCTGCCCTCTACCCTTCCCAAAAAGATGTAATTGTTTTCCTTGAGTTGCCCTTCCTCCGCAAGGTGAGTCTCCTGCAGGCTAGCTATACCAATGTTAAGACGATTGAGTTCGGTATCAATCAAAGCCGTTTTTCTCACATCGCCAATATTCGTCAAGTCAGTGGAAAATCCTGGACACATGGTTCTTACGTTCCAGGTTCCAAGCCATAGCTTGAGGTTTCTATTTTCTTTTAAGTAGTACCTGGTGCATTGGTTTTACAGCCTGTGATTCAGGTTTTGTCATAGCCCCAAAGCACCCATTGAAGCAGGCAAGCTGTGGCAGATCAGTACCCAACTTGTCGGGGGCTGTCCAGCTTGAGGCGGGCGGTAGCTGATCAGTGACACCTTAGGTGTCTCCCACCGTCAGAGGTAACCCGTGGCGCCCCATGTCTACGCCAGTTGACAAGGACTTATAACCCGTAACTGCTACCTCTCGCTTTGATTCCGAGACCGGTTAAGACCAGGGATGGAGTTATACCTCTCCATAGCACAAAGTCTGGGCTAAAATATAGAGACCATGTGTTGCCCATGCAGCATGATCCCTCTCTCTGCATGTCTATTTCACTCCAGAGGAAAGATAACAGCAATACATCTGGAACAAGACAAGTTGCAGAAGCTGCCGGATCAGCAAAGCAATGCTCTAACTGTCCGCCTGTCGGAGCTTCGATCCCAGACCAGCTGCCAAACAAGGCTTAGGGCCTGGTCTGCCCTGTCATGACATTTTGTCTTTAGGTTGCATTTTCTTGCACCAGGATAAGGCTTGTACCCTCCCAATTGTGCTCTTCCGCCCGAAGCCGTTGGCACAATGAGGGGGGTCGGGTTTGGTAAGCGTTAGCGCCGAATGTTGGGCAGTAGGCAGGCAAGAGTACAGGAAAATGGTGAACTGTCTTAGCCCTTTCCTGTCACCAATGGAGTGAAGCAAGGATGTGTCCTGGCACCAACACTGCTCAGCCTCAAGTTTTCAGCTATGCTGACAAATGCCTTCGAGAACAATGACATCGGAATAGACATCAACTATTGCATGGATGAAAAGTTGTTCAATCTCAGAAGGCTGAAAGCTAAGACCAAATCTAACAGCGACACCGTCAGAGAGCTGCTGTTTGCTGATGATTGCGCTCTATATGCCAACTCAGAGGCAGACATGCAACACAATGTTTCAGCTTTCTCATATGCCTGTACCAACTTTGGGCTCATTATCAACTTGGAGAAGACTGTAGTTATGTACCAGCCAGCTCCAGTGAATAATCACGCCGTGCCGAATATCAAGGTGATCGGTCATAGACTAAGTGTTGTGGGCAAATTCACCTATCTTGGCAGCACTGTGTCACAAGCTGCCACAATTGATGACGAAGTGAATGCAAGAATCTCCAAGGCCAGCGCGGCCTTTGGCAGACTGTACAAGAATGTATGGAACAGAAATGGAATAAGCCTGCAAACAAAGCTGAAAGTCTATAAAGCAGTTGTAATTTCCAAGCTGCAATATGCTTGTGAAACCTGGACTGTTTATCAGCGACACGCTAGGAAATTAAACCACTTCCACACATTCTGCCTAAGAAAGCTACTGAAGATTAAATGGCAAGACAAGATCCCAGGCACTGAAGTTCTAGATCGAGCGTCCATGCCCAGTATCCACACTCTACTAATGAAGAACCAGATTCACCGGGCTGGTCACTTAACACGCATGCCAGATCACATGCTCACTAAACGATTTTTTTACGGCGAGCTGCGTTGTGGTAAACGCTACCAAGGCGGCCAGGGGAAACGCTTTAAAGACACTCTGAAAATCTCACTGAAAGCTTTTGAAATTCATCATGACACCTGGGAGACTGCAGCCAGAGACCGAAATTCGTGGCGTACATCATTACTTAAGGGTGCAGTCATGTGTGAGGCAACCAGGACTGCAAGAGCTGTAAAGAAAAGGCAGGACAGAAAAACCACTGCAGGAAATCCTCCTCCAGAAACGTCAAGCATTCTTTGTCCACACTTTCAAAGAACATTTCGAGCCAAAATAGGCCTTATAATAGGCCTTATCAGCCATCTTAGAACCCACGGCTCCATACTTTCAACCCCACTGGATGAAATGAATGGTCATCATCATTCTTGAATGGTCATCATCATTCTTGATGGACAAACAACAACCAACCAACCTAGTTAGTTAGTTAGTTAGTTAGATAGTTAGCTAGTTAGTTAATTAGTTAGTTAGTTAGGTAGTTAGGTAGGTAGTTAGTTAGTTAGTTAGTTAGTTAGTTAGTTAGTTAGTTAGTTAGTTAGTTAGTCGACATATCATCCTCACTGCACATCGAACCATTCAGTCCATAAGTGCTCGGATCCCCTCCTCAGTAAATCTCACGACACCAGTTCTATGTTAGTTTATTACTCTTCTTTGGCTTCCTGCGTAGTGTTCTTGTTTGGCCACACCTCTTTTAACTTGCTATTCTCGCAGCCTGACCATGGTTGTAGATTCACAGTCATCGCTTGGTTCTCGTAAACGACTTACTTCTCGTAAAGCATTCAGAATGTCTGCCTGGTCCATGGCTCGTCCGCCTTCCACGGTAGCCCTACCTGCAAGCCAGTCAGCCTGCTCATTCCCTTGTACACCCGCATGCCCTGGCACGAAGATGAAACTAATCTTTGCCAGCTGAGACCGCTCCAGAGACAGCAGCTACTCTCTTCGGACCCACGCCATCTCTATCATCCTGAGCATACTCATTGAGTCACTAAGAACACATGCCCGATTGAATGTCTGTGTCTCGAGCTTTACTTAGTGCCATGAATTCCATAGCCAGGCTGCTTGTGATCAAAGCAAAAGCACCAGACTCTTCCTTCACACTTTTCCCTCCGACCTGAGCCGTAAAGGTCGACCCATCCGTGTAAATGACAGCATCATCCTCTAACGTATTCTCGAAGGTCAGAGCCTGTATTTCCGCCTCCACAACAGCTCGATTTTCTTGTCTGCATTTCTCGTCTAGTTGGATGCACACTGAAAAGGATGTACAGAAATCTGTTGGCACTTGTACCCAGTCCTCGCCAGGTCCACTTGTACCCACTCCTCACCAAGTCCTCAAGTGAACACACCTTCTGAAGAATATCTTCGGCTTGACCCATCCAAGACTTTCCTCTTTTTAACCTTCTGCCCTTTACCTTCTTAATCTCGCTGTGCAGTGGATGGTGTGTGTTTGCAAAAATTGTGCTGTCCCTCATGGTTGGAAAATCAAGAAGGTAGCGCATCGCCCTGCATGCGGTACCTCTTGTACATCCAAGAATAATGCGCATAGCTTCGTTCTTTATCCTTTCCATCCTTTCTATCTGCTTATGGCTGAGAGTCAGGATGGCCATTGCATACTCCAAAACAGAAAGGATCAGAACCTCGTAAAGAAGACATAGATAGCGCTGCTCACAGTTTGCCGCCGCCATCACCCGCATCGCAGACAAACCCCGCTTGGCCTTTGTTATCACCTGGTCTACATGCTCAGTATAAGCTAGGCTTCGATCAAATCGTATCCCCAGATAATTCATCGCCTGCGTTCTTTCCACCGTCTCTGAACCCAGATTTACAGATGGTGTTGGGGTGTTGACAATATGGTTATTCAAAGAGAACCATACCACTGTTGCCTTTGTTGGGTTGACCATTTCCCCCAGCTTCAACACACCAAGTGCTTATGCCATTAAATTCGGTTTGTAGTTCCACAGCAACCTGATCTCTATCCTTGCCCTGACGTTACACTAAAACATCGTCTGCATACGACAATGTCGCCTGATCAGCCATCTTAAAACTCACGGCTCCATACTTTCAAACCAACTGGATGAAATAAGTGGTCATCATCATTCTTGATGGACAAACAACATAACTTGTGTTTTAAAAATAGAAAAATTACAGCCGGGGAAGATTGAGAGCAAATGCGTATGAATAAATAATAATTGTATTAGTTAAAATATTGTTAATGGATTGACCATTTATAGCACTGACTTTACACAAATGTTCCCTTTATTGAGTCTACGTCAATCACAGTTAATGCAAAATAAATCTAAAATCGGGCCTACTTTAGTCACAAATAACACAACAGAAATGTAAAAACGGGCATACTTTAGTCACAGATAACACAAGAGAACTACACAAACGGGCATACATCAGTCTCAGATAACACAAGAGAACTACAAAAATGGGTATATTTCAGTCACAGATAACACAAGAGAACTACAAAAACGGGCATATTTCAGTCACAGATAACAAAAGAGAACTACAAAAACGGACATATTTCATCCACAGATAACAGAAGAGAACTACAAAAACGGGCATACATCAGTCTCAGATAACACAAGAGAACTACAAAAATGGGCATATTTCAGTCACAGATAACAAAAGAGAACTACAAAAATGGACATATTTCAGCCACATATAACAGAAGAGAACTACTAAAACCGGGCATACTTCAGTCACAGATAATAGAAGAGAAATATTGAAACGGACATACTTCAGTCAAAGATAACAGAAGTGAACTATAAAAGCGGGCATACTTTATTCGCAGATAATACAAGAGAACTACAAATATGGGCACACTTCAGTCAAAGATAACGCAAGAGAACTATAAAAACAGGCATACTTCAATCACAGATAAAACAATAGAACTATATAAACCGGCATACTTCAATCACAGAGAACTAAAACAAACAACTTTTCCCGTCTGTACTTATTGTGAGTGCTCTTCAAATCACATGCAACTCTTTGTTATGACTTTATGTCTGGACAAACGCAAATCATGCCTAGCATTGGACGTCTCCTGTCAAATCAAATGTGTTTGCTGTTATGTACATTTAACGGAAGGATGGTGGGGTTGGAAACAGCCCAAGAGTTAAAGACAGTAGAAATGGAGACAGAAGAACAGAGACAGAAGAACAGAGACAGAAGAAAAGTAGCAACTCACGTAAATTTTGTTCCGCATGTATCTCTCTTTGATCTCTTCTAGGAGAATGGTCTCGTCCAGCTTGGCTAGGCTGGCCAGGTCCTCAACGTCCCCTACAGCTGGTCTGTCCATTGGGGCCGGTTTGACTGGAGGATGACTGTGTGGCGATTCTAACGATGAATGGAATATGCATGGTTATGTGGATTATTCCATCTAAGTTGTAAATAATTTCACATTTAGCCTTTATAGGTTTGGGAGCACAACACACACACACGCGCGCGCGTGCGTGCGTGCGCGCGTGCGTGCGTGCGCGCGTGCGCGCGTGCGTGCGTGTGTGTGTGTGACCATAGAGTAGTTGTAGAGTTATAGTATACAAGTTAATTTACCCCGCCAAACCTACAGATTTGGCTGATACATGTTTCTCAGTTTGGTCTGAGAAAATCGTCGCAACATAACAACCTGAACGGATTACTTCCGGTCGCGGAGATAAATCGAATAACCGTTCTTTCTGTGTAGTGACGTCGCAGGGGGCAACACAGCCAGCCACAAAAGCTATAGAGCTTACCTAGAGTGTTATAGATTATACTTCTGGTTCTTGTTAAACCAATGTTTTACAAACGTATAATATAAAAGAAACCTAGGGCAATAGTTTTGCACCGGACAAGCTTTGGTCACGATTAGTTGAAGAGTATGATTATCGACATGTGTATGGGATTCAAAATGGCGTATTACGATGTGTGATAAGCTAAAAATTAGTTAGAATCGTTTATAAACTAATTTATAACAATAATAGGTCTCCCTGGCCTAGGGATTTACGTCTTTCTCCGTAATACCGTATATTTTCGTGAGTAACGTAACCTTCGCGAGAATCGGTAGCGGTTCTCGCCGCTTTGGTAACTTACGGGATATGTGAGCCGGTCGCTAAGAAAGCAATGGCAAACTACTGAGCGTAATCTTGCCTAGTACATTAAAAGCAGCTGAAAAATGCTGGTGCTGACTGCAACGTCCTGTAAGGGGTATGCATCATAAAAAGAAAAAGAAAAACACACCAGAGAACTTTATTTAAAGTGCAGTGCCGCACTCTTATCTTGAATGAACAGTGGACATTCGTTAGAAAATTAGTCTCAGACTGAAGGAACATGAAGTAAAAAATCGAGGAAAAACACGAAAGTCAGACACTGAGGATAGGGAATTCGGGAACGTCATTTCACATGAGGAGGAGAAGGCGAGACGAGATCTGACGATCCTGCTTGCCAACCCGTATCACGTCTTGAAATCACCTAAGTGGCCACGATTTCCCGTCGGCCAACACGATAGATATTCCGTTCCGTTCCGTTCTCTGTTACGAATGGTCCCGTTCAACTGCCTACAATCGGCTTGGTTGTGGTTGGGTCCTTTATTGTGTGACTTGTTTTGATTCGTTCGTCGATCGGGCTGCTTGTTTTCAGCTTCCTGGTTTCTGGTTGGCTGATTTTGTTCGTTCCTGTCTTGATAAAGTGTTACATGTCTGGGCAGAGTCGCGCACTTGTTGAGGCCTGGAGTTATTGTGTACCCACCCCGTCATATGGTGTTGTTTCCTTCAGGGAGTCTACCACTCGTCGTTCCACCTTTGGTTCCTCCTCCTTCCCCGTCTTGGGTTGTCTTCGAACCTTCCCGTTCGTCTGTCGTCTCGATGGTTCGATGTTGGTGTGGAGCGGCGATTCGCAAGTGCCCTACATAATTGCTCTTGGTCTGGGTATCCGTTCTCATCCAGTTCGATTTCAATTTCTTCTTCTTGTGCTTCGTCTTCTGTTTGGATCTTTGCATCTTCTGGTTCTTTCTGTGACTTGAGTAGTTCTATCTGGTCTCTTTCTTCCTGGATTTGTTTCAGCGTTTCTTCTGTTTTTGCTCTTTCTTCTTGAATTCTCGATAGAGTTTCGTCAGTTTCAGCTTTTATGGCGGCCATTCGAGCGACATCCTGCTCTATCTTCTGCTGGACTTGCTTCAGTTCGTCCAGTATGCGCTGAACGGCCGTTATCTGGGTTTCTTGCGTCTTGTCTTTATCTTCCTCCATGCTTTTGAACTGTGTTCTCAGGTCCTTCAGTTGGCCTTCCAGTTGTGCTTTGTCGCTTTTGGATAGTCGGTTGGTCGCCTCGTACTGTCTCCTGGCCTCCTTATATGGCAAGTTAGACTTGATGGCGATTTTCATAGCTTCTTTGGTGGCAGGGGCAGCCGAGGTACCTGGCGCCGTGGTTGCCGAGGCAGTTGGCGCACTTTCTGTTGGTGTTCGGCCTCCTGAAGTCCGAGTCGTTCTTGGCATGCTGGCACTGACTATATTGATGGGGACCAGAGCAGTACCTACATACCTCCATATCACTCTTGCAGGTGGCACGGGTGTGCCAAAACTTCTGGCACTTGGAACACTGCAGCACTCTCGGTATGTAGGGCTCTGGTACTTGGTCTTTCTTGTCCCATGTAATGTATTGAGGGATCAGTCGGCCCTCCGATGTTACGACGACAACTGTGAAGGGTATGTTGTTTTTCCCGATGATCCGCTCAGCACTGGTGATCTTGGTCTTGCGGTTCTCCCTTGTTAGCATCTCCCTGATCTGGTCGTTGGTGAGATGGGTCTTGACTCGTTTGATGACCCATCTTTTGATAGAGTTGTGCAGGGCGGCTTCCAGTAGTATGCCGTGGTTAAGCTGGATGACGGCTTTCTCTTCTTGTGATATTTGCTGTAGAAGTGCTGTGGTCTTTGGTTTTTTGTTGATGGTGACCACTATTCCATCCGATGTCTTGCGCAGCTGGCCGATGCTGTTTCTTCCCAGCTCGTTTTCCAACAGACTGATTATCTTGTCTGTTGGTAGCGCCGTCAGTTTAGCTTCTCCCACGCTTGTCTGCTTCAGTAGTATTTTGCCGGTGAAGTCTATAGTAGTAGTTGTTTCCTCCTGTGTGGAGGTCTCTGGTATATTGGGCTGCATCTCATTGGTGTTGATAGTTTCCCGGCTGTTGCTGGCTGTAGTTATGGTTTCTGCGACGGGAGCGGTTTCAGCTGATGTCGAGGCAGGACTGCTGCTGTTTGAAGAAACGAGCACAGCAGTCGCAGCAGTCTTCTTCGCCTCTCCCTTCTTCTTCCCGGCTGCATAAAGCGCATGTCTCTGCGCGGCACTTTTAACGCGAGGCATCCTCTGCGTTAACCGATAAAGCGACTTGATCTCGATAGCGCGTCGAGTCGGGGGATATTCAAACCCAATTTCTAACTATTTCACGCCATAGAATTTGTGTCAGTGATTATATTCATTCCAGCTGAAATAGAGCATAGCAGAACAATGGTATTCATTTCAAGATAGAACTGTTAGAATAGGAAGGGGAATTGCAAAACCCTAAATGTACAGGGCTGTATTCCGTGGATCACCCAAAGTGTTTTAAACGCATTAAAATGAAGTTTTGTGATTTTCAATTTTAAGAAAACTTAGTCTGTTATCTGATTATGTAATATTAGTATAAATAGAATATGAAACGATACCCACATCGACTCGACGCGCTATCGAGAGCAAGTCGCCTTATCGGAAGCCGGCCGCGTGTTAGAAAATGGCACATGGCAAAAAAAATTCCACTAGACACCCGACTTTCAAAATGAGCAGCGCCAAGACTATCAAGATGATGAAAGAAGACAACGTGTCTGCTAGCCGCAGCACATCGCCAGAACCTGAGGAAACATTAAATGAAGCTACCACTTCTACACCAGATGAAGCCGCACCCGCAGCTCAACCGACGTCAGAAACTACAACTATAACTGAAGCCAGCAGCAGCCGTGAAGTTTTCAACAACACCATGACGAAACAGCCCAGTTTACCAAAGATCTCAACATCGGAGGAAACTACAACAACTGAGGACTTCACCGGCAAATTGCTGCTAAAACAGACAATTGTGGGAGAAGCCAAGCTGTCGGCGCTACCAACAGACAAGATAATCAAGCTGCTGGAAGACGTGCTGGGAAGAAACAGCATCTACCAGCTACGCAAGACACCCGATGGAATAGTGGTCTCCATCAACAAAAACCCAAAGACCACAGCGCTTATGCAGAAGATAGCACAAGGAGAGAAGGCCGACATCAAGCTTCACCACGGCATCACAATACAAGCAACCCGACACAGTATGATGAAACGATGGGTCATTAACCGAATTAGGACCCATCTCACCAACGACCATATCAGGGAGACGCTGACAAAGGAGAACAAGAAACTCAAGATCGCCAGTGCCGAGAGGATCATCGGAAAGAACAACATCCCCTCCACAGTCGTCATAGTAACATGGGAGGACCGAGTGATCCCTCAATACATCAGATGGGACAAGAGAGACCAAGTTCTAGAGTACAGCATACCGAGAGTGCTGCAGTGCTCTAAGTGCCAGAAGTGTTGGCATCCATACAGTCAGTGCCAGCATGCAAAGATCGACAAGGACTTCAGGAGGCCTAACACTAACAGAAAATGCTCCAACTGCCTCGGCAACCACGGCGCCAGGTACCTCGGCTGCCACCAAGACAGCAAGGAAGCTATGAAGATCGCCATCAAAACTAACCTGCCCTGCAAAGAGGCTAGGAGGCAGTACGAGGCCACCAATCGACTCACAAAAAAACGACAAAGCGCAACTTGAAGGCCAACTGAAGGAACTGCGATCAAAGATCAACAGCATGGAAGAAGAAAAAGACAAGACGAAAGAAACACAGATAACAGCCGTTCAGTGCATCCTGGACGAATTGAAGCAAGTTCAGCAGAAGATTGAGCAGGATGTCGCTCGAATGGTTGCTATAAGGGCCGAAACAGACGAAACTATCAAAAATCCTAGAAGAAAGAGTCAAGACAGAAGAAACCCTCAAACAGATACAAGAAGAAAGAGCACATATACAACTACTCTAGTCCAAGACCGAAACACCAGAAGCAGAAAATGCAAAGTCCCAGACAGAAGAAGGACTAAGAGACGAGGAGAGAGAATTCCACTGCGACAGCGGCGAAGAAGTGTGGCCGGGAATGAGGGCGTATGAGCGCAATGGACGATTGACTCACGTAGCAGACCATCTGAGAAGACACATACGTCGCGAAGATAGACCAAGAACACCCGAACCAGAAAATGCAAAGACCAAGACAAACGAAGAAGCAACAGATGAAGAAGGAGAACTATATGAAAATGGCAGCCTAAACCAAGAACAATGTTCCGAGAACCGGTGTCACTCCACATCAAGCTCGAACTGGCGAACACCGAGAATATTCGAAGGCAAGCAGAGACGGGGAAACAGGAGGAACACCAGAAGAGACGACAACTGGTAAAGCTCCCTGAAGGAAACAGCACCATAAGACGGGATGGGACCACAATTACTCCGGGCCTCAACAAGTAGGCGACTCTGTCCAGACATGAAAAACCTCATCAGGAAGTAATGAACGCAATCAATCCATCAGAAACCGGGAAGCTGACAACAAGCAGCCCAAAGTACGAAAGAAAAACTACAAGCTACACCATAAACACCCCTACACAGCCAAGTCGAAAACTCGAAGGCTGAAAGGGGGTACTCGTACCAGGAATTGGAATTGGAATATGAACGATTTTTAACTTTATAAATATCAATCTGTCTTTCTCCGTGTCTGTGAGAGTGGATCAAATTTGGGGGCCCAATCTTATTCAGGCATAGTAGCTGGAAACCCTTGGCAGACCGTCTTTATTTAAGTATGGTTTACGCCATTCCTTTTCGCCTGACACTGTCAGAAGATTAGATCTGTCCTGGGGCCTTTGATCAGTCTAGAATTACGAACCATTTGGTCTTTTCTTCGTCAACGAGTATGCTTTCTGTTCTTAGGAAGTATATTGGTATCTACTTTGGTATATTTTTTATCATCGTAGCATACGCTACTCTACAGGTGGTCAGATCCTGTCTCGCTGCCTTTTCTTCCCAGACAATTCTGAAAATTGTCTAGTACCCATTGTTTTAATGTGGACCTTACAGCAGCACTGGTCGGACACAAGAAATCATGTCTCTGCTGGAGATTGAACCCAGACAATTCTGTTAGCAGGTAAGTGTGCTGACCACTGTGCCATCACGGTTCCAAATAATATAATTGCGAAATCATATATCATATATCTGCGTGAGAGAGAGAGAGAGAGAGAGAGAGAGAGAGAGAGAGAGAGAGAGAGAGAGAGAGAGAGAGAGAGAGAGAGAGAGAGAGATTTGGGTTAACTGGAACTGCGACTGTCATCAGGCACACCCATTTTAAATACAATTGCAGAGGTCAACATGACAGAATGGATAAGTACGCTCACTCTTAAACTTCCGATGTGCTGATGGCGAGGTAGCGAATTCAACCCCTACACCTGTCAGCTGGACTAAAATGTTGACTTCTCGTCCTTGACTTAGAGACGTAAATTACATCAAGTCGGAATGGATTCGCCTGGTGGCGAGGGACACTGGCAATTAGGAGAGCTAATTCACACGCAACAATCAGTCCAGCGTACTCTCCTATAGTGGCAACTACTAGAAGTGGTAGTACTTGTATGGACTACGCTTGAATTCAAAGAAACTCACAGCCAATATTTAGATTTCACTGGTTCCGCTAGTTAGAGCCACACGAAGCATACTGGGGTACTTACTGGCACATTACAGGTGAACACAGATGGCACACAAACAAACAGCCCACCTGTTTATTTATGTGTTGCCAGTCGTTGTGTCTTCTCCCCCTTGTCCCTTTACCGAAAGGCGTGTATCACATCTAATTACACGCCGCAGATGTCAGGGCGTCCCGTGTTAATTTGCATTTTTTTTTTTTAATGCATATCCTATTTACAGGAGGAGATCGCTATCAACACTAGCATTGTACTGCTGTTACCCCTGCTGCTCCCTTACCAACACGTTAAAACCCAGCGCAACGCGGTCTGCTGCCTAATCGGTCGCAGCTGTATTTCGAACGCGGATAAACGGGCTTACGAATCGCGTCCGCAAGTCCTTAGCCACGGAGACGGCTAGCTGGCAGTTAAGTAGGTAAAATATCTGTCCACTACTGGAGGTGTACTGGTCATATGGTGCTAGTCCTATAATTGGGTAGACCGCTCGATTGGAGGGGGGGGGGGAGGGGTGTGGTCAATGTTTCGCTAGTGATCTTTACTTCACAGGCCATTTCCTGGTACCATGTTAAGCTGGGTCAGTGTAAACATATCGGCCTGACTGGGGATTCAAACACACGACGACCAGACTGTAGCGAAACCCCAGTGGCCCATGTCCTCATACCTATCCGCTCAATTCCTTCGGAGTGGGATTCTCTGGAGTACTTTCATAACCCGAGCATTTGACACGAATACTTTGAAATCTATCTGTTCTTCGGGAAAACCCAATGGCGCGCCTTGCACCAAATATGACCTAGGGTAATGGTTTGGGGGTGAAAAGTCCGTTGTCAACCTTGTCGGTTGTGGTCGGCACAATGTATTCAAGTTTTAAAGAATTTTACAGATAAAGTGCCGCATCCTACGGCTGGGATATGAAAGGTAATTTTAGATTAATAGGCCCTGCCAGACCTGGGCATATTAAGCTTGGTCGTCTCAAATAATGAGACGATTTGGTGAAACGGCAGTCTTGTCAATTTGGCTAAGCGTCTAGATCTGGGCATGGCGGGGGAACAAATCGGGGCAATATCTTTTCCCAGATGATGTCGCATATTCTTGGCGGCGGATAAGGGGGGTGGGGGGCTATCTTTCTTCCTATGGCTTTACCTCTGTTTAGTGTCATCTTTCATTTGAATATAAACATTCTATAGCTATGGCATGTCGAGGGGAAGGGCTCCGTGGGGACCGGTTCCACCCATCTGAGTTATATCTTCTTGAGCCAGAAGAGGCGATCCACTGTGCTATCTCTTTCGTCTTTCGGCTGATGGGGGGACCAGGTGGACCGGGTGGTTCCTGGTCGATAGGAGGATGTTGGGAGTATAAATGGACTTCCCTGTCTCCCTGAGAGAACCTGAACTCATCTGAATATATGGGTTATGTGAGACACGGCCGATACATTGCGGTGACAGCTCAGACAAGAGCGGCGGCCGGACAGGGTAGTTTCCTCTTTCCTGTTCTTGCTAGGGATGGGGGAGGGAGATGCACTGCGGTCCATACAGACCCACTATTATGATATTAGTTAAGAGTAGGAAACATACATAATTACGCACACTACTCCACAATAGCTTTGTCGTGAGAAAGGCAAGGTTTGCAAGTGAGAGGGAAGCCTGAGAAGGTATGTGCCCAATATTAATAAAGGCATGGTATGAGTGTGGAGAGGAGTGTGATATGAAGACAATTGAATACTAGGTAATTGTATGGATTTTATGTATGGCAACCGACATGCTGAGACCATTGGAATCTCCATGCCGGCTGTATCTGAAGTTTACACCAGAGGCTCTCAAAATTGTTTTAACTTTACAGGATCCTTCTTTTGACGGCGAATATAGCCGGAAGTTTCGACAGAGCATCGACATAGAACATTATGTTTACTATGAAGTCCCTGCTGCTGTTGGGCTATACCAGATAGAACCACGGCGGGCCCGAACGAATACTTTCAGACACCTCGGCAGGAGTTTCGTTGAGCTGGGATAGAGTATGTTTGCATTTTGGGCTAGATCCCGCCTAAGTCACGGACACACCCGTACATATATCCTATTTATTCTCCTTGAGTATTTCCCCACCAAAATTGCGCCCCGTGATCCCAGGGCACTTTCCCTAACCATTGGACACACTACATTCGTGTAGGACACGGAAACTTGGAATCCTGGATTTATGAAACCCTGTTGTTCGAACAACCTACGCGGGAAATAAAGACCAGAGAACTTGCCATGAGGTGGTTGTGAATTCATGGGACAATATGGAAAACGATGATCTAGGATATTTATATTGGTGTTGATATTGTATGGACTAGTTTTCTCTCTAGATTGTGTGTAGATGTTTATGAGTTAATCGTCAGATATTTTTTCTGTGCTGTTATGTATTGAGTTATTAAATTTACAATTACAAATATGTTGAAGAACGTCATGTTGTATGCGTGTCAGACAGAACGACCCTGCAGGAAATAGGTCCTGAGGTCGAAAGAGAGAGTGACAGTGAGTCCGGGGGAAACGGAGGAGGGTTGGCAGGGAAAGACCTATTTAAAGCCAGGGCTATGAAATATACATGAGAAAATTGAGACATAGTTATTAGGGACCCTCCACTTAGCTTGTTACACAGACCGGCAATCAAACGTGCTAGCCACCGAAGTTCTCTATGCAATTACTCAATGTTGACTTCTTCTAGATCAGTGGTTCTCAACCGGTGGGAAATTCCCCTATCCCTCACCCCACCCCCACGTGGGGGGGGGGGGGATTTAGGGTTTTCGGAGGTTGGGGGGGGGGGGGGGGTTAAGATTATTTCAAGATAGCGTTAATACAAGAACTGATTACTTGATATTGTTCTTTCCTCCATAATTTACAGTTCTGTACTTCTCACCCTTGCTAAAATTCGTTTTATACCGTAAGTCGACCCGCAAATCACGTTTTATGTAGACGTCTAGACTTGTTATAGTATGTGTTATTCAATTTAGCTCCAATGTTACGTATAATGTGTAGGGGCGGGGGAATTTATACGGAGGAAATACAAAAGGGAGGGGGCGATGATGTTCTGAACATATGGTGAAGGGGTGCATGGGCCAAAAAAGGTTGAGAACCATTGTACTAGACAGATTTCATCCAGACGGTGGGTTTTATCTACCAGTGTTTTTGTGCAAACAATTCTCTGTAGACAGCGGCCCTGCAGCTTACTGTGTGTCATTTCTGAATGTCGTTGGAATGTTAGCGTGCACAGGCTGAACACAGGACCTTTTATTTCTCGCCATTATCCTAG
Source organism: Cepaea hortensis (assembly GCA_963921405.1). NCBI lineage: Eukaryota > Metazoa > Mollusca > Gastropoda > Stylommatophora > Helicidae > Cepaea > Cepaea hortensis. The sequence continues at coordinate 88,261,789 of OY992878.1, read as the reverse complement.
AGAGCTAGGTACTTGATCTCACTATCCGAGAGATCATGGGCTGTTGTATCTCCAGAAACCAATGTTTCTTGTAAGAGCCACCACGACACCAGTAGACCTAGAAACTTATTATGATGACGGAATATTTTGCAAGCAAATATTTAGTTGACGCTTCAAGATCACCTGCAGGCGATTGGGAAGCGTACCACTTTGCATTAATTTCGATGGCATGAGGCGTCTGTTGTTCAGAAAACATTCGAAAAACTACAGAACGTAACAAATGCCTAGTAAATCAACATAAGCCGGTCTCCCTGGCCTTGGATTTGGTGACTTTCTCCGTAATCTCGTTTATCCACGTGAGCAAACGCAGCTGTGCGAGAATGGTAGCGGTTCTCGCCGTGCCCGCTACTTACGGGATATGTGAGTCGGCCGCTCAGAAAGCAATGGCAAACTACTGAGCGTAATCTTGCCAAGAAATCAACAACAGCGATAAAATGCTGGTGTTGACAGCGATGTCCTGTAATAGGATATGCGGGAAAAAGATCTAAATAATCATGTTGATTGACACGTCCTGCAGCTAACATTTTAACGCACACAAATGTTTAAATAGCACGGTGGCGTAGACACAGTCCCAGATATGTGACTTTCAGTTGTGAATATAGGCTATGATACATCTGTTCGACATGCTTGTGTGAACCGGTGTAAGTAAATTCACAGGGCAAACACAAGCACAATCAGCTTCTTACTGGTGGGTGTAAAATATACACATAAAGTAAAGACAGCAAAAAGACCCTTTTTACATGCCTTAAGAAGTACTGTGTGTATGTTGCTATTTCTCTAGATTATTCGGTAGTCCATTGGGATTGCGGAAATATAACACCGACCGTCTTTACTTCCAGGTACATTTTCTGGGACTCGTTTTAGGCTGGGTCGATCTGGACGCCCAGGTGCATATTTAAAAATCCTTCTCTCTATGGATTCGAACACATGGCCAAGGGGTCGGCAGGCAAGCGTGTTAGTGACTGGGCTTCTGTGACTCCAATATATATATTTTTATATAGCTGTAAATTTAATGTGGAGATGTGGTTTCTGAGGAAAATGCAAAGAATACAATGGACAGAGAGAAAAACCAATGAACATGTCCTTCAAGAAATAAATGAAAATCGTAAACTGATTAGAGACATTAGATGTAGACAGTACATTTTTTGGGCATGTTATTGAGAAGAAATGAATTGGAGAACTTGGTGACAACTGGCAAGATCACAGGGAAGAGACCAAGGGGAAGATCGAGAATTAAATACCTGGATGGCTAGGCCACGTGGCATGGTCGAGACAGAAACACGGAGCTGATCCACGATTCTGGTGATCGAGTGAGATGGCAGAACTTGACCGCTCACGCTTATCGGCATGGCACATAATGAATGAATGAATGCAATTTAATGACCGACTCTATGGCCTAAGGGGACAGTGAAACGCAGTTTCATAATTCCCCGACATACTGAATCAAGTGTTAGAAATCAGCCGCAGGCGATTTGGAAGCAGATCGCTTTGCGCTGATTTTGATGGAGTGAGACATCGGCCGTTCAGACAGCAATGGTGAACTACTGAACGTAAAATTGCCTAGCAAATCGCAGACAGTCATATTAAGTGCAAGGGTTCATTGCAACATCCTGTAAAGATATGCAAAAAATAACAGCTTAATTAGTCAGAGAACTATGGAGTTCAAGATATGTGTATTTTTAAACATCCACACATAGCCACCCAAAGTACACAGTTTCCTTAACTGAGTTTATAGACATTGTGCTTTGCCGGTTGGCGTGGCGATTATGTCTCTCCACAAATTACGATCTCCGACGTCGTGAATCAGTTCGTATGTTGACTCCCTTCTGTCCCATGACACAAAACTATCAAGAATCTTCTCACGCTGTCTTCCCATATCTGTATTTCCGCAAATATTTCAGGTTGTCACAAAATGTTCCAGTTTTTGTCTTCTCATAACGTGGCCAAAAGACGATGACTGCATTTTTCTGATGTTTGTGATAAGTTGTCTTTGCAACTCAGCTTCCCTTAAAACGTCCTGATTGCATATTTTGACTGTCCAATTAATTTTCAACATTCTTCTATAAAACCACATTTCCAAGGCTTCCGTGGATTTTTTCGCCCGTTTACCAATTGTCCAGGATTCGCAGTCATATGTTAAAACAGGTTCTATGTAACATGCAAGAACTCTCTAACTTTCAAGGACAGTGACTTACTGCACAAATCGTTCTTTGTTCACTGTATTTCACATGAAATAAATTAAACCAAAGAGCAGTGGAGCCGACGTTGTGGCCTAACTGCAGTGAACGCGTTCCACAATTCACCGTTATACAGAGTAGAGGGTTCGAAATTTGCTGCGGTGAATTTGGAAGCATGTGGCTTTACGTTATTTCGACCGTAGCAGGCGTCAGCAGTTCAGAAAACAATGACAAACTACCGAACGTAGACATTGTCGAGTAAATC